>CM056049.1:414111451-414724942 GCA_029574335.1 Rana kukunoris
AAAACCACACTGACAGAGCTGAAATCTGTCCCTTGATTGTGCTTAAAGCCAGGCCTTTATCCACTCCTAGCTGGAGAAAACCTAACACCCTATCAATGGGTATATTTGCGGGAATTCCATCTTTTGGATTCACACCAGCCTATGTAGTTCCTCCACACCCTGTAATAAATCACCCTGGAGGCCGGCTTTCTAGCCCTAATCAGGGTAGGAATTACCTGCCTAGACAGACCTCTAATCCTGAGAATCAGGGATTCAGCCTCCAGGCCGTCAAATTTAGACGCTGTAATGTAGGGTGGAGGATCGGGCCTTGTGAGAGTAGGTCTGGTCGTAGAGGAAGAGTCCAAGGGTCTCCCACTGCCATCTTCAGGACTAGTGAGTACCATGTCCTCCGGGGTCAAGTGGAGCTACTAGAATGACTGGCTTGTGCTCCACTCTGATCCTGCGCAACAGGCGAGGAAGTAACTGTAGCGGAGGGAATGCATATAGAAGTTTGAATTGATGCCAAGGGCAAACCAACGCATCGGTTCCGCAGGCCATAGGGTCCCTCGCTCGAGACACGAACCTGTCTAGTTTCTTGTTGAACCTGGATGCCATTATATCTACGTCTGGCATTCCCCACTTCTGGCAGATTGTCTGAAAGACCTGGGGATGCAGAGACCACTCCCCCGGCGACAGAATCTGGCGACTTAAGAAGTCTGCCTGCAGGTTGTCCACTCCGGGAATGAATATCGCCGAAATGCAGGGTACATGAACCTCTGCCCACTGAAAAATCAAGCTCATCTCCCTCTGAGCGGCCTGACTCCTGGTTCCCCCTTGGTGGTTTATGTATGCCACCGCTGTGGCATTGTCTGACTGGATTCTCACCGGGGGACCCCTGTAATCTGGAAGTCCATGCCAGGAGGGCTAGGCGAGCAGCTCTGATCTCCAAGACATTGATGGGTAGCTGCCTCTCTGCTTCCACCCAAGTTCGCTGGCGAGAGAACCCCTCCAAGACCGCCCCCCAGCCTGCCAGGCTGGCGTCTGTGGTAACTACCTTCCAGACAACGGGGCTGAAGGAACTTCCCTTTAGAAGATTCTGAGGGTTCAACCACCAGGCCAGGCTTTGTCGGACCCTTGATGATAGCGTCAAAGGGGACTCCAAGGCATGTGCTCTCTTGCCCCAGGCTGCTAGAATGGCTGCCTGTAGGACGAGTGTGGATCTGAGCGTATGGTACTGCCTCGAACGTGGCCACTAGCTTGCCTAGTAATCGCATACACAGGCGAATAGTTGGTTTTTTCTTGCTTAGAACCAACTGAACCAATCCCTTGATAGCCTCGATCTTTACAAGGGGCAGGAACACCCTTTGCTGTTCTGTGTCTAACCTCATGCCGAGGTATTCCAACTGCTTTGTAGGCTGGAACGCTGACTTTTCCCGGTTTAGGACCCAGCCGAACCTTTCGAGGTACTGAACCATGAGGTTTACTGCCTGTTGCAGACACGGCCGTGAGTGATCTATGATTAAAAGGTCGTCCAAGTATGCTAGGACTGTGACCCCTTGGATCCTTAGATTGGCCAAAACTGGGGCTAGGATCTTCGTGAATACCCGGGGGGCCGTGGCTAGCCCGAAGGGGAGCGCCCTGAATTGGAAGTGTCGCTGCCCCACTGCGAAGCGTAAAATCTTTGATGCGCGACTGAAAGATTGGTACATGAAGGTAAGCATCCTTTATGTCTATGGAAGCCAGAAAATCGTCCCTCTGGAGCATGGCGACTGCTGACCGGATGGATTCCATCCGGAAGGAACGAACCCTTAGGTAAACGTTTAAACTCTTTAGGTCCAAGATTGGCCTGACATCGCCGTTGGGCTTTGGTATGACTAAGAGATTGGAATAGAAACCTAGCCCCTGCTCTTGGGCTGGCACCTCTATTATCACGTACTGGCAAAGCAGGTGATCCAAAGCTGCCAGCATCGAGGCCTTCTTTGCTGGATCCTTTGGTAGCCTTGACTCTTGAAAATGAGGCGGAGGAAACTTTAGAAACTCCAGTCTGTAGCCTGTGGTTACAGACGCCCGGACCCATTTGTCGGGGATCTTGGCTTCCCAAACTTCTGAGAAGAAACGAAGCCTTCCCCCCACTCGCGAGAGTGGGGGCGCCCCTTCATAAGGCAGACTTAGGGGCTGGTTTTTTCGGCTTGCGATACCATGGTCTCTTACCCCCAGGGGCCTGTCCCTGCGATCTACTGTTAAAGTTGGATCGCGCAGGCGGCCGTCGATACTGCCTGGAATTTGAGGGCCCTGAGACAGGAAAGAGCTGCCTTTTAAATGTAGGACCCCGGAATGTCTTTTTGACTGGTAAAGGGTACTTTTGCCACTTGAAATAGTCTGAATGTATTTATCCAGATCCTCTCCGAAGAGTCGTCCTCCATGGAAGGGAAACCCTGCCAGAAGCTTTTTGCATGGGGGCTCCGCCGCCCAGTTCTTCAACCATAAGAGCCTTCTCATGTGCACCAAAAATAGTGATAAACGAGAGGCCTGCTGGATGGAATCCTTTATAGCATCTACCGCAAAACACAGAGCTCTGGGAATGTCAGAAAACTCTTCTGCCTGTTGGGTAGGCATGTCTTTTAGCATTTCTTTTGTCTGGTCCTTTAACGCCTGACAAACTCCAATTGCAGCCACAGCTGGCTGAACCACTGCTCCTGCCGTAGCAAAGGATGCTTTTAAAAGTGTCTCTAACCGTTTATCAACCGGATCTTTAAACATTTGTATGTTTTCCACCGGGCAAGTTAGTGATTTATTCACACATGAGATGGCTGCATCCACCACTGGGAGCTTCCACCTCTTCGAGAATTTTTCCTCCATAGGGTAAATGACCGCAAATCTCTTCGGCGGCAGAAAAATCCTGTCCGGTCGTACCCAATCCTGAAAGATCAATTCCTCCAAGAGAGGATGGACCGGAAAAACCGCGTTGCTCAAAGGAGCTTTCAAAGAGCCCAGAGAGGATACCGCAGGAACCTGAGGCTCTGGCAATGGTAAATTAAATGCCGAGCGGACCATGTCCGTCAAAGACTGCACCCACAGTCTCTCTGTCTGGGAGTCTGAAAATGGTTCCTCAGAGGTAGATCCCTCAATCCCTGAACCCTCTTGGTTCAGGTTTAGTTGATCCTCCTGCGATTCCAATTTCTCCGGAGAGAGAATTTCAGCATCTGAGGATACACCTTTTGGTGATGGGGATCTAGCCCGTTTCTTGCCAGGAATAGATCTAGCGATCAACGCTGCTAATCTCTCTTCTAGCCCCCCTAGGGATACAGCTAGCATCTCCTCTGTGATAAACACAGGGCTGGGCTGATCTGGGCCAGCCTCAGCACCAGACCCCCCTAATGGCTCATCCAAGGCGACCTTCACGGGAATAAGCTGCGGGGAAAGTATCGGCATATCATCAGAATCAGAGGGGGAACCCCTTTGTTTTTTGGTCTTTTTTGTACCCTTTGACCCCGAATCTTTGAAAGCCATAATACAAAATCGAGGGACTCCGCCTACAACAGCAGACTGTAGTGGCCAGGAGTACAAAAACTAGGGTTTAGGGGACAATAGATCACTAATGCCCAAAAACTGATGGGGCCCCGTATGTTTTCTTTTTTTTTTTTTTTTTTTTTAAAACATACAGCGACCCCAAACTTAGTTTGCCAGCCTCCAACCTGTTGCAAAAAGGGGGATTTTTTGGCTTAACAGAAAAGCATTGGAACCAAGTCCAGCATGTACTACCCCTCTTCCGCCACCGGGAGTCACTGTTCTGCCGCTCTGCGTCCTCTCCCTTTCAGATCAGCCTCAGACTGAGCACTGACTATAGCCTGCTGATCTATAACAGCACACACGGCGCGTCCCTGATGACGCTGCAGGCACGCCCCCCCCCCCCCGCACGGCGCGAAAAACGTCTATAAGACGTGCGCGCGCACGGGTATGCCGGAGCAGGAAGTACATGGAGGAGCCGCGCTGCTGGAGACCCAGGACTGCAGTACCAGGCGGCAGAATCAAACCCCTGGCCAGGTAGGACTCTCCAAAAGGCCCCATAGGGGTCCTTACTAGCCCTAGGAAGAAAGCTGCAGGTAGCTAGCAAACACAATTGTTTCTTAGACAGGGGAACCTAGTGATGGGGGAATGAGATCATCCTGTCTTCTCAGACATAGTGAGCAAGGTTGCCAATGCAGAGCATACTTAGGCTACCCCCCTTTTAGGTTACCCCGGAGAGCCTGCTGTCGAACCAAGTCCCGCAGGCTCCCCTCTTACCTGCTCCATGCTGCAGGATGTTTGTCTAGCAAAACGATCCAATCTTCTCCCATCTCCGTGGGTAGCGTAATAGACCTTCAGGCCCTGGGGTCCTATGAAGGTACCCACTGTCCTGGACCTATATAGCACCCTGGCAAACAGGAACTTATGGTCTTTACAAACTCCAAGTCCTGGGCCCAGGGTCCAGCCCTCCAAAGAGGAGCATTATAGGCAAAACCCCACGGTTTGGGGCCCGGGTACTGTCCACTTTGGCACTGAGGCTCCTTGGACAGATCCGGTTAGCCCGCCCTTAATCCCAAGGATGTGGAGCAAAGCTATTCCGTGACCAACACCTAAGACACTGGCGAAAAAAACTGAGGGACTCCCTCTAGGGGAGGGGGTTATATAGGGAGGGGACTTCCTGTTTGAGATTGCCAGTGTCCACACCTGAAGGTACTCCATATAACCCATATAGTAATGAATATGCCGCTCTGTGTCCCGTGATGTACGAGAAAGAAAATGGGGCTTAGCCCAATCAAACTTATCTACTAAACATGGAAAATTTATTTTACAATGTCTTGAGTTCTGTTTGACCAAAAATTACTTTTGGTATAACAAGAGTTTTTTTCTTCAAACAATGGGCGTCGCAATGGGGGCAAAATTTGCCCCCAGCGTCGCCAATTTGTTTATGGCCTTATGGGAGGAGGAGAGTATTTTTAATGACCCCCCTAACCAGTTAAGATGCTACAAACGGTATATTGACGACCTCGTCATGGTATGGGAGGGCGATATATCCAGCCTAGAGACATTTATGTTAAAGCTGAATAATAATATCAAAAATATCTCCTTAACGTGGAATATCCATGCTGAAAAGATTGTATTTCTTGATTTAGAGATCTATAAACAGGGTACTTTCTTACACACCCGTAATCATTTTAAGCCCTCCGATAGGAATGGCTATATTCCCCTAGATAGTTGCCACCATCGCAACTGGCTTTGTAATATTCCTAGGGGCCAGTTTATTCGTCTATGACGAAATTGTACATCTGACATTGATTTTTTTGAACAATCCAAAATCTTAGCCAGAAGGTTCGAACAGAAGGGGTACAGTAAAGATTCTATAGAAAATGAAATGTCTCGAGTAGGTACTCTGAACCGAGCAGAACTCGTTGCTGATTCCACCAAAAAACCTGAAGAAGACAACAAACCGATGTTTAAGATTATTTTGGATTACAATATCCAGCATCGTCAATTCGAGAAAACAGTTAAAAAACATTGGGATGTGCTAAAGAATGATAAGGTCTTGGGACCTGTCCTCCCTCCCCGCCCTCTTTTTATTTATAGGAAGGCACCTACACTGAGGGATGTTGTGGCGCCAGGGGCTATTGATCCACCTGTTTTTAAAGAGAATACTATTTTCTCGTTTCTATCTGGCTTTTACGCGTGTGGCCGTTGTCAGCCCTGCAAACAGTGTAAATTTAATATAAAAAAACGGAAAGATTTTACCTCGTTCACTACTAAGAAATCGTACAATATAAAAAATTTGATTACCTGCAACACAGAAGGTGTGGTCTACATGCTGGAGTGCGACTGTGGACTACAGTATATAGGTCGCACTTCTCGTACCATGGCTGTCAGGATAGGAGAACACGTTAACAATATCAAGCGTGGTTTACGCACACATAGTGTCTCCAGACATTTTAGAAAGTATCACGATAAAAAACCCTAAATGTCTCAAATTTTGGGGCCTGGAAAGAGTTGACAAGCATTGGAGAGGGCGTAATTATATCAGACGAATAAGCCAGAGGGAATCCTTCTGGATTTATGAAGCTCGTGTACTTACTCCGGAGGGTCTTAATGTAGATTTCGACCTGAATTGCTTTATTTCAAATAAATAGGTGTTTACTAGTAAGCTTTTAATTATTAATTCTCATAGCATTCTCTTTCTTTAGGGAGAGTGCTATGATTGTATTCGCCATGGATGGATTTTTTTGCTATTTTATCATGCTCATTTTTAATTATGATAATAGTAAAGGTTCTATTAACCTCTTCCCGACCGCGCTATAGCGAATATACTGCTACAGCGCGATCGGGTTGTCTTGACACGACGTCCCTGGGACGTCCTCGTTCACATCCTCGTTTGCGCGTCCCCTGAGACGCGCTCGCGGGAGTGTCTGTGTTTGCCGGGTCCAGGGGACCCGTCGCAACACAGTTCACGGTGAAGAGCCAGTGATAGCGGCTCTTCACCACCTGATCGCTCCATCCAATGAGCGATCAGAGAAATGTAAACACAGAAGGTCAGCCAGAGGTCCTCTTCTCTTCTCTCCTCACACCTGATACAGTGTGTGAGGAGAGAAGTTTGCCAAGTGAGTTGACAGTTGTTTTTGTGCCCAGCAGAGCTTAGCAGTGCCACACAGTGCCACTACACTACCAATCAGTGCCCCTACAGTACCAATCTGTGCCACTCCAGTCCCCATCTGTGCCACCAGTGTCACTACAGTCCCCAGCAGTGCCACTACAGTCCCCAGCAGTGCCACTACAGTCCCCACCAGTGCCACCTCTGCCACTTCAGTGCCCATTGGTGCTACTAGTGTCTATCAGTGCCGCACCAGTGCCACTACAGTACTCATCAGTGCCGCCAGTGCTCCATCAGTGCCACTACAGTGCTCATTGGTGCTGCCAGTGTTCATCAGTGCTCATCAGTGCCACACCAGTGCCACTACAGTGCCCATCGGTGCCACCAGTGCCACACCAGTGCTCATCAGTGCCCATCGGTGCCACCAGTACCACTACAGTGCTCATCAGTGCCGCCAGTGTCCGTCAGTGCCACTACCGTGCCCAGTGCCACTACAGTGCTCATCGGTGCTGCCAGTGTCCATCAGTGCTCATCAGTGCCACTACAGTGCTCATCAGTGCCCATCGGTGCCCGTCAGTGCACCACCAGTGCCACTACAGTGCTTATCAGTGCCGCCAGTGCTCCATCAGTGATACACCAGTGCCCATCTGTGCCGCCAGTGTCCATCAGTGCCACACCAGTGCCCATTTGTGCCACCAGTGTCTGTCAGTGCTCCATTGGTGCCACCAGTGCTCCATCAGTGCCACTACAGTGCCCATTGTCACTACAGTTCTCATCGGTGCCACATTAGTGCCATCAGTACCACATCAGCGCCACTATAGTGCTCATCTGCACCACTACAGCACTCATCAGTGCCACTAGAGTGCCCATAAGTCACCACAGCCCACAGTCACCAGTATGGCAAAAAAGTTTTTTACCACTGAGGAGGCATACCAGCATATGTGCTTGACTGACGAGAGCAGCGGGGAGCTCTCTGATTCTGATTCAGAATATGAACCGGTTGTAAGCAGTGGGTCTTCTTCAGATTCAGAGGAAGAGCAAAGTGTGCCCATGAAACAAAGACATATTGACATGGAGCAGCAGGCTACCACAAGTAGCGCTGTGGCGTCAACCAGCAGCTCAGTGCGATCCACCAGAAATGCAGTGGCATCAACTAGCAGCTCAGTGCGATCCACCAGAGATGCAGTGGCATCAACCAGCAGCTCAGTGCCATCCAGAAGAAATAAAGTACCACTGCAGCAAAGGCCAAGAACCAGCAGTGTGTCAGAATCTCAGCCCCAAAGGGTTAGGACCCATGCCAGCCTTCCCTATGCCCTTGAAAACCCTATGTGGCTTCCCCCCAATTCAGGAGCAGCAAACATCCCCCCTTTCACCGCCCAGCCAGGTGTTCAGGTGAACACAGAGAACTTTGCCCCTATTGATTTTTTTCATTTAGTTTTTACCCAAGACCTATTATCCTCCATCGTGGCCCAGTGCAACCTCTATGCACAACAATTTATAAAAGACCACCCTGATTCCAGTTACGCCCGTCCCTATAAAATGGAGAGCATTGACAGTGGAGGAATTTAAAATATTTTTAGGCCTAACGTTTAACATGGGGCTCACAAAAAAAAATGAATCATACGCATATTGGTCCAAAAATCCCATCCATCACATGCCAATTTTTTCATCCACCATGTCAAGATTCAGATACCACATGATAATGCGTTTCCTCCATTACAACGACAACACCCAGTGCCCTCCCGAAATGACCCATCACATGACAAATTATTTAAAATTCGGCCACTTCTAAATTTTTTCTCTGAGAAATTTTCCCAGTTATTTGTCCCCGACCAAAATATTTCCGTGGATGAGTCATTGGTCCACTTCACAGGCAGGCTTGGCATCAAGCAGTATATCCCAAACAAAAGGGCCCGATATGGGGTTAAGCTCTACAAGCTATGTGACGGGTCACGGGGTACGTCTACGCCTTCGGGTGTACGAAGGGAAGGACACCCAACTGAATCCCCCTGAATGTCCAGAATATATTGGAGCCAGCGGAAAGATTGTTTGGGATCTTGTATATCCACTCCTTGGAAAGGGTTACCACCTTTATGTGGATAATTTCTATACAAGCTTGCCCCTCTTCCGCAACCTTCACCGGATGGGCACTCCAGCATGTGGTACAGTGCGACCCAAAAGGAAGGGTTTCCCGCAAAGGCTCATTATGGAAAGACTGCAAAAAGGGGAAACGGCGTCTTTGCGGAATGAGGAAGTATTGGCTATACGGTGGAGGGACAAACTAAATGTCCACATGCTCTCAACGATACATGATGACACCCAGGTGGAAATCCTCAGAAGAAACGACCCTATCCAAAAACCACAATGTGTTCAAGACTATAATTTGTTCATGGGGGGAGTCGATTTCAATGATCAGATGCTCGAACCCTATCTTCCCACAAGAAAAAGCCGCCATTGGTATAAAAAAGTCTCCATATATCTTTTTAGTTTGGCCATTTACAACACTTATGTCATTTACCGTAAATCTACAAGGACCCCCTTATCTTATCTCCGTTACCAAGAAGAAATTATCTCCTGCCTTATAGACTCACCAGATGGCATTCGCTCTGATTGCGTGAGCAGACTCCATGAACGCCACTTTATTGAGAAAATCCCCCCCAATGAATCAGGCCGAAAACGTCAAAAGAGATGCCGGGTGTGCACCAAAGGAGGAACTAGAAGAGACACTACATATCATTGCCCTGATTGTCCTTCCCAACCAGGCCTTTGTTTGAGTCAATGTTTCCGCCGTTACCATTCTTTTCTAGATTATTAGGAAAGTATGGTAAACGTAATTGTCATTTACGGCCACACCACTTATGCCACTGTACATACCGCTGCCTGCTCCTGAACTGACCCTGGCCTGTTATACGACTACGCTTCTGCCCAACGCTTAACTGTACCTACCATGCCTGCTCTGGAACTGACCCTGGCCTGTTATACGACTACGCTTCTGCCTAACGCTAAACTGTACCTACTTCTGCCTGCTCTGGAACTGACCCTGGACTGTTTGACCACGTTTTTTGCCTGCCCCTTGGATTTATCTTTTACCCTGCTATGCTAGTGGGAACACAGGGGTCTCACATATGTGAGGGGCTCCAGAATTGTTTTTCTGGATGAAAAAACTACATTTTTAGTTTTCTCATTCCCAGATTAGGGTCTGGTTGCCCAGAGGCTTCAAAGAGATTTGGGTGGGAGAAGCCTCTACCCCTGTCCCCATTCTTTCCTGGCCTGCTAATTGGACCATGTACCTGCTTACTACCAGGACCAATATTTTGGCACTGCTGGCAATGTTTCTACTTGCACTGGCCCTGGACTATATATGGACAGTATCCCTGCCTGTACCGACTATGGACAAAATTCCTGCCTGCTGCCTGGACAATTCCATTCACTGTCGCTGACCACGTCCCTGCCTGCTGCCTGGATCAGGGCTCTCCTCCCGTGGACAGTTGCACTACTAAAACCACAGGTAATCCTTTTTTGTTACCCATTACTCAGCAGAATGTATTTTAGGATGTAATTCTTGGTATGTACATGCTATGTTAGAAATATGAAGGGCCTTCAAAAAATGTGATAGATTGTAAGGAAATTGGATGTGTAATTGTGTCCCTACAACACCTCATGGTGCTTCTTGGATGTTGGGTCTCTATGTGGCCAGGCTGTGTAAAAGTCTCACACATGTGGTATCGCCATACTCAGGAGGACCAGCAGAATATATTTTGGGGTGTAATTTTTGCTATGTAAATGCTATGTGTTGGAAATATCCTATAAATGGACAACTTTGTGTAAAAAAAATGCTTTTTTCATTTTTTTCCCACATTTTCCAAAAACATTGGCAAAAAAATGAAACTGTTCAAAAGGCTCATTATGGCTCATAGATTATACGTTGGGGTGTTAGCTTTCCAAAATGGGGTCACTTTGTGGGCATTTCCATTGTCCTGGTGCTCCTGGGTCTTCAAAAGTGTAATAGGTGGTTGAGAGATTAGATGTGTAATTTATGCTCCTGGAATGCTTGAAGTTGCTACTTCGGTGTTGGGCCTCTGTATGTGGCCACGCTGTGTAAAAGTCTCACACATGTGGTATTTCCATACTCAGGAGGAGTAGCAGAATATATTTTGTGGTGTCATTTGTGGAATATACATGCCATGTGAGAGAAATAACCTGTTATAATGACAATATGGTGTTAAAAAAAAAAAAAAAAATCCTAATTTTGCAAAGAATTGTGGGAACAAATGACAACTTCAAAAAACTAATTATGCCTCTTACTAAC
This sequence comes from Rana kukunoris, assembly GCA_029574335.1. Taxonomy (NCBI): domain Eukaryota; kingdom Metazoa; phylum Chordata; class Amphibia; order Anura; family Ranidae; genus Rana; species Rana kukunoris. Next base: position 414,122,359 of record CM056049.1, read on the forward strand.
TACCTTGGAATGTCTACTTTCCAAAAAGGGGTCATTTGGGTGGTATTTGTACTTTACTGGCATGTTAGGGTCTCAAGAAATGAGAGAAGCTGTCAGTACATCAGATGTGATGAAATTGTTCAATTTTCAGAAATTGGTACCATAGCTTGTAGACCCTATAACTTCCACCCAGACTAAATAATATCCCACCTTTTTTTTTTTTTTTACCAAAAATATGTATCAGTATACATTTTAGGTCAAATTTATGAGGAAAAATTACTTTTTTGCAAAATGTTATGATAGAAATGAAGAAAAATTCATTTTTTTACAACATTTTCGTTCTTTTTTCATTAATAGCAAAAAAAATAAAAACCGCAGAGATGATCAAATACCACCAAAAGAAAGCTCTATTTGTGGGAAAAAAAGGACAAAAATTTCATTTGGTTACAGTGTTGTATGACTGAGTTATTGTCATTCAAAATGTAAGAGCACCGAAAGCTGAAAATTGGTCTGGTTAGGAAGGGTATTTAAGTGCCCAGTGGTCAAGTGGTTAAAATAAAAAAATAAAAAATAAAATTTCTTTATTATCTTTAATATATTTTTTATTTTATTTTTTATATTATTATTTTTTATATATATTTTTTTCTCAATTTTTAATATTAATTTCTTTAATATTAATTTTATATGTATGTATGTTGTATATATATAAAGTATTTTTAGTTTTTATTTACTTGGAATATGTATTATTATTTAATGTTTACTATTCTTTTGTAAGAAAACTTGGGACAACATAGAGTGATGTTATTACATAAACTGTATTCTCTTTTTCGTCCACAAGATGGCGTTGAAGAATTTTTTTGCTATTGTTGCTGAAATAGGGAACAATAAAGTTTTTCGCATACCCAGCGTGTGACGCGGGACGTGCCTTACCGCGTCATCACGTTCGCATTGGGAATCGAGCCGTGTTTATGGCAGTGTATTTTAAACCGAGGATGTGAAGCAGAAGGTTCCGCCCTGCTGAGGAAGTTGTATTACGATACGCGTCTGGGGTCAGGAACCACTCCACGTCACTCGTTGTCGTCCCATATTTTCATCGGAGCTACCTTTCTCATGGTGTTACATGCCTTTTATTCTCATCACAAATGTGAGTAACCTGCACGTTTTAAACGTAAAAAATTGACCTGGTTTTACGGAAGCTCTTAGATTTAGTTTTTTCTTTGCATATCATCGGTTACATACTTGTTCGTTGGTGCCACTGAGGATACTTACATATCTCCGGGTCCTACGGCCGAAAAGTATACACCCCTGAGCCATCCGGATTTCCACCATTGATCTAAGCGTATTAGACCTTTGGTAAAACAAAGGTCTTTCTGTGAGGTGAGAGTACCCATCTTTACTGGTGAAGGGATCACATTTTGAATTGGTTTTCCAGTCGCGTGGTGAAGATACTCTTATCATCTGGTCGCAGGATTTATTTCTCATGTTGTTTGCATATTGCAATTTTGGACTATTTTTTCCTTTCTTGGTTTTCACTTTCACTTTTATGAGTATATTTATTACCATTTTAATTTAGGTTTGCGCTGCACCGCTTTCTTTATTTTAATCCGTCTACATGTCAGCTAAAGCAACACCGTTAGGGACGAGCTGAGCACCCACACTTGCAGGACAACAATCTATATGCCAACATGCAGGGCTGCAATCAGGGGGGTACAGGCATTACACCTGTAAGGGGCCCGGGGGTCCCCAGGGGCCCGGATGGGAACCCCCTACAAACAAAAAAAAACAAAAAAGTTTTTTTTTGTTTTAGGGGTCCGGAGTTCCCAAGGGCCCCAGATGGCAACCCCCTCTTTTTTATATCTATTTTTCTTTCTTCTTTTTTTTGTAAAGGCCCCCCCGCTTCTCAATTCGCAGCAGCCCCCCCCCCCCCCCCGCGCTTCTCAATTTCAGATGGCAGCACCCCCCCCCCTAGTTCTCTGCTCCAGGGGGCCCATGCCTGAAGCTGTGTAAGGGGCCCCATAATTCCTGATGGCGGCCCTGCCAACATGCCAGGGGCATCCTTGCTCATAGCTATACTACTGACTTTAGATGAGCACAGAAGGGAGGAGGGCACGGAGGAGGCACGGGAGAGGATATACCGCACACGCATAGACATCTTTGGCATGAGTGATTCTGAGGTGTATCGCATCTTCAGATTCACCCCTCATGCCATCCTGGAATTAACCACAACCCTGCAGGAGGACATCACCAGCCCAACACACCGCTCACATGCAGTGCAGCCACTGGGCAAGGTCCTGGCAACACTCCATTTCCTTGCCAGTGGCTCTTTTCAGCGTACAAGTGGAGTGGTGGCAGGAATGTCACCCCCACATTCAAAAATCATTCACAAACAGAAAAAAAAAAATGCCCAGCAAAAAAAAACATGCCCAGCAAAATAAAATAAAAAACAGCAAAATAAAAAAAAAACTCAGCAAAAAACACTCTCCAAATCACTCTCCAAAAATCTCAAAGACACGTCACAAACCAACAAACACTATCAAACAACAGAACAAAAGCACCTTGCTGTAGGAAGGGAAAAAAATTGGATGTACTTTTGCAATGGAAGGGCATTTTTCTCGGTCTATTTAAGCACTGTGCATAGCTCACTAAGTCTGATGGGCCTAGTTCCTATCTAACTGATTGCGCTGTGCCGAGTTCTGAGCATGCTCAGAGAGGTGCTAACCATAGTCTGCTTCATGTGCACATGCCCAGTCTGGCCGGCCCTTCATTTGCATGGGGTCACGGCTCATTTCAATTGAACACGCCCACGTCCTTCCCACTTTGAATTACACCGCCTTACGCCTCGGAATTTACATTGCACCGGTGCAAATTTGGATGAAAATACTACGAGGATACGGCACTTGCGCCTCAAAATTAAGCCGGTCTAACTTAAAGGAGTTGCACTACGCTGGTCCAAAAATGCGCCGATGTACGTGAATCTGGCCCTTTAACTTTTGCGCAAACCAATCAATAAATGCTTATTGCAATTTTTTTTTTTGTTTTACCAAAAATATGAAGAAGAATACGTAATGGCCTAAACTGAGGATTTTTATATATATATATATATATATATATATATATATATATATATATATATTTTTTTTTTTTTGGGGGGGGGGGATATTGATTATAGCAAAAAGTAAATATTGCATTTTTTTCCAAATTGTCACTCTATTTTTGTCTATAGCGCAAAAAAAAATGCAGAGGTGATCAAATACCACCAAAAGAAAGCTCTATTTGTAGGAAAAAAAGGACATCAATTTTTGTTTGGGAGCCACGTCGCACGACCGCACAATTGACAGTTAAATCGACGCAGTGCCGAATTGCAAAAAGTGGCCGGCTCTTTAACCAATCAAACTTAGGTGGTTAACTTAACTTAGGTGGTTAAATATGCCTGGATGAAAGGAAAGAAGGCACTGTTCATTTTGCAATTACATTTGTATTACTTCTTTCTTTTTTTTTTTTAGGAGATAATGTGGTGGATCTGCCACATACTTTACAGACCTCTACTGTTTATATCATTGAATCTCTATGTGTGAATGTTTTCGGGCTTAGTTTGCAGGCACAGATGGAGGGGGTGTGAAGAGGGAGGAGTAGTACAGTTTTCAGGTGTACTTCCTGTCTGTGTGCCTTTGAAGTGGTTTCTTAAAGGTCAACAAGTTCACACAGTAGCTACAATAAACTCTGAATATTTCGCATTTTTAAGCTCCAGCTTTGTAGGCTCCAAACTGATTTCCTGTGAGTGAATGAGTCTCCAAATTACCACAACCCACCATACCTCTCCTACTTGGTACAGAAACTGTGCTGGATTTCCATTAAGTGTATGGATAGGAAAGGATTAGAATCCTGTGCCAGGTTTGCTATCTGGGGCGCCCTTTGAAAGATTTTCCATCAATAAAGCTGGCCATAAATCAGTAGAGTTTCATTCAAAATGTTTGTTTTCAGAACATTCTTTCAATTTTTTAATGGGTAGTAGGGTTAAATTGACGTCAATTTTCAATGCAGTGATGGAAAATCTTTAAAAACAGCAGAATAATTTCTTTCTCTCAAACTAATAAAACCTTGATTGTGGTTTCCATTCAGAAGAAATTGTACATATTGTAATGCCTATGTTCTAGGCAGACAAGAAACCCATTTCATTTGTCTGCCATTCCATTCAAGTAGCAGGTCTGGCTGAAACGTTAAGGCCCCTTTCACACCGCTGTCCGATCAGGTCTGCCTGTCAGTTTTTTTTTTCAGGCAGGACTTAATTGGACTCTCCAGTCTCTTCTATGGAGTGGCAGATGTCATTAGACACATGTGTACCAACACCCGCCGCCATCCGATCCTGTTCTCCAAAAACAGACAGATGGTGGTCCAATTCCCCTTCTGTCCGGTGGATCTGATGGCATAAGACAGGCGGCTTGTTTCCATTTGATTGCCCCACAGAGGAGAGCGGGATTGTGTCCATGCTACAGTGCCTTGCGAAAGTATTCGGCCCCCTTGAACTTTGCAACCTGTTGCCACATTTCAGGCTTCAAACATAAAGATATAAAACTGTAATTTTTTGTGAAGAATCAACAACAAGTGGGACACAATCATGAAATTGAAAGAAATGTATTGGATATTTTAAACTTTTTTAACAAATAAAAAACTGAAAATTGGGCATGCAAAATGATTCAGCCCCCTAAAGTTAATACTTTGTAGCGCCACCTTTTGCTGCGATTATAGCTGTAAGTTGCTTGGGGTATGTCTCGATCAGTTTTGCACATCGAGTGACTGAAATTTTTGCCCATTCCTCCTTGCAAAACAGCTCGAGCTCAGTGAGGTTGGATGGAGAGCGTTTGTGAACAGCAGTTTTCAGTTCTTTCCACAGATTCTCGATTGGATTCAGGTCTGGACTTTGACTTGGCCATTCTAACACCTGGATATGTTTATTTGTGAACCATTCCATTGTAGATTTTGCTTTATGTTTTGGGTCATTATCTTGTTGGAAGACAAATCTCCATCCCAGTCTCAGGTCTTTTGCAGACTTCATCAGGTTTTCTTCCAGAATGGTCCTGTACAGGGCCGATCCTAGGCAGGGTGCATAGGGTGCTTTGCACCCAGGCGCCTGCAGAGGTGGGGGCCCCTCCCTCCTTCTCTCCTTGTTTGTGTCCATCCAGAACTAGACATGTGCAGGATGAAAAATTGTTTCGTTTTGATTTGTTATTTAATTAAATTTGTTTAGTTAAGTTTGTTGCATTAATTACGTTCGTTTTCGGGATTCATTTCATATTCAAAAAAATTCTACTGCATTTGAAAAAAACTCTACCAAATTTAAAAAAAACACATTTAAACAAAACTATATATAACCATTTCCTGAAATTTGAAAATCGTATAGAATGTAATCAAATTTGAATAGAAAAGATTAAATTAGATAGAGATATATATATATCTCTATCTCTCTCTCTCTCTATATATATATATATATATATATATATATCATCTTCTGAAATTTGAATTTCATATAGAATGAAATCGAATTCCAATAGAAAAGATTAGAATAGAAAAAATAGAAAAGAAAAGCATAGAAAAACAATATAATATATTCTATTCTAATCGTTTCTATTCAAATTCATTCTGTACCAAATTTGAATTTCGGAAGATGGTTTATATGTGTATATATATATATATATATATATATATATATATATATATATATATATATATATATATATATATATATATATATATATATATAGAAAAAATATAATATATGCTTTTCTATTCTAATCTTTTCTATTCAAATTCGATTTTACTCTATGTGAAATTCAAATTTCAGAAGAGGCTTTATAATATAGGTACTTGTTGATTTTTCTGTGTGATAAGACTCAAAAAAGACTATTGTTTCTCTGCTGTATGACCAGCAGTGTCTACCCAGCAGTAGGCTGTGCCAGACTCCATAGATAGGTTTCTGTGTGGTGAAGGTAGATGCCCCAAGTGGCCAGGGTTTATTTAATGTTTTGTTTTGTTTATGCAGTTTGGATGCTTGCACTTGTTTCTAGCAATATGTAAGAATAAACCAAACTCGACTGCCTCTCTGTATAGTTCAGTGTGTAGTGAACCCATCCAGGGGGTCACACACCCCCGCTACCGAGCTAACCCCTTACAATATATATATATATATATATATATATATACAGGGAGTGCAGAATTATTAGGCAAGTTGTATTTTTGAGGATTAATTTTATTATTGAACAACCATGTTCTCAATGAACCCAAAAAACTCATTAATATCAAAGCTGAATATTTTTGGAGGCAGTTTTTAGTTTTGTTTTTAGTTTTAGCTATTTTAGGGGGATATCTGTGTGTGCAGGTGACTATTACTGTGCATAATTATTAGGCAACTTAACAAAAAACAAATATATACCCATTTCAATTATTTATTTTTACCAGCGGTAAAAATGCGGTAGAATTTTTTCGAACGCAGTAGATTTTTTTTCTAATCTAATTAAATTTTTCAAATTTGATCGACTTTTTAGGAATTCGGTCAAATTTTTTTTCAAATTCTAATATGAAACAAATCTTTTAGATTCTTTTCTATTCAAATTCGATTTCATACAATAAAAAATTTGAATTTCGTATAAAATGAATTCAAATTCGAATAGAAAAGATTAGAATGTAATAGAAAAGAAAAACACGAGAATAGAATAAAATATAATATAATATTATAATTGATTATATTCTGTTCTATTGTTTTTCTATTCTTTTATATTTTAGTTTCCATAAATTTTAATTATTTTCCAATCTATTCTAGAATTCCAATTTGTACTATTCGAATTTTGGAAGACTGTTATGTTCTATTTTATTACATTCTATTAACTTCTATTCTATTCTTTTTGATTCTATTGCTTTATTGTTTTATATTCTATTTTATTGTAGTTTTTAGAAAATCGATTTCTATTCTAAATTCGTTTTCGAATTTAATTTAAATTTGTTTTCTAATTCGATTCGAAACGAATTTAGTTTGTGTTTTTTTTAATTTGTTTAAATTAGTTAATTTTGTAATTCGGAAATTCGGATGCATACGAATTTCCGAATAATGAAAAATGTGTCCGTATTCGAATTCGTAACGAAACAAAATGCACATGTCTATCCAGAACTAGTGTTCTGAACATAGTTGTGTGTCCGTCCAGAACTGGTGTGTCTCTGACCATCTACTATACTATGTCTGCAATCTCTGACCGTCTCCTGTACTATGTCTGCAGTCTCTAATCATCTCATGTATTATGTCTGCAATCTCTGACCGTCTGCTGTATCATGTCTCTTTCTAACAGACTCTCTAACAGAAGTCCTCTCTGTGTCCATCAAAGAGGCCCCCCTCCAGGTCCCAATAAAGTACTCTGCTTTTCGTCCTGTATTTTGTTTGTTGTTAAGAGATCATGTAAGGATCCGAGGGTAATGCAGACTTTGTGGGGGAGCAGCTCTGTGGTTGAGTCATTGCCATAAAAACATTTGTAATGGGGAGAAGTTAGTAAAAGTGACCATGCCCATGTGGGGGCGCCAGAAATATTTCTGCACCCGGGCACCTGTGACCCTAGGATTGGCCCTGGTCCTGTATTTGGCTCCATCCATCTTCCCATCAATTTTAACCATCTTCCCTGTCCCTGCTGAAGAAAAGCAGGCCCAAACCATGATGCTGCCACCACCATGTTTGACAGTGGGGATGGGTTGTTCAGGGTGATGAGCTGTGTTGCTTCTACGTCAAACATAACGTTTTGCATTGTTGCCAAAAAGTTGGATTTTGGTTTCATCTGACCAGGGCACCTTCTTTCACATGTTTGGTGTGTCTCCCAGGTGGCTTGTGGCAAACTTTAAACGACACTTTTTATGGATATCTTTAGGAAATTACTTTCTTCTTGCCACTCTTCCATAAAGGCCAGATTTGTGCAGTATACGACTGATTGTTGTCCTATGGATAGAGTCTCCCACCTCAGCTGTAGATCTCTGCAGTTCATCCAGAGTGATCATGGGCCTCTTCGCTGCATCTCTGATCAGTCTTCTCCTTGTATGAGCTGAAAGTTTAGAGGGACAGCCAGGTCTTCGTAGATTTGTAGTGGTCTGATACTCCTTCCATTTCAATATTATCGCTTGCACAGTGCTCCTTGGGATGTTTAAAGCATAGGAAATCTTTTTGTATCCAAATTCGGCTTTAAACTTCTCCACAACAGTATCTCGGACCTGCCTGGTGTGTTCCTTGTTCTTCATGATGCTCTCTGCGCTTTAAACGGACCTCTGAGACTATCACAGTGCAGGTGCATTTATACAGAGACTTGATTACACACAGGTGGATTCTATTTATCATCATTAGTCATTTAGGTCAACATTGGATCATTCAGAGATCCTTACTGAACTTCTGGAGAGAGTTTGCTGCACTGAAAGTAAAGGGGCTGAATTATTTTGCATGCCCAATTTTTCAGTTTTTTATTTGTTAAAAAAGCTTGAAATATCCAATAAATTTCGTTCTACTTCATGATTGTGTCCCACTTGTTGTTGATTCTTCACAAAAAATATTTTTTTTATATTTTTATGTTTGAAGCCTGAAATGTGGCAAAAGGTCGCAAAGTTCAAGGGGGCCGAATACTTTCACAAGGCACTGTACATATTGATCTCTCTTTTGTGTACTGTATATCAGTTGGTACACTTTAGCTTCCCTGTTGATCAAGTGCTGAGATAATGTACAAGTAGCAGATAATGCACTTGAATGGTTAGGATTTAAAGTGGTAGTAAAATTCATAAATGCAAAATCTGCTGACAGGCAGGGTTGTTTTTAACGAAAGAGACCCTAGAGGTCTCTTTTGTTATAAACGTCTTCCCTACTGGTCAGCGGGTAATGTGATCTGAGCCGCACATGCGCAGCTCAGACCACAATAGCAGCATGCTCTGAATGCAGTTGTGATATCACTCCTTTGTGATGCCACCGCTGCCTGGTCATTTAAGCAGCCCAAGGTTCTGAACCCGGAATGAAGACTAGCTGAAGATGGAAGCGCAGGGGAGCTGTGACAGCACAGCAGTGGAGTGCTCCGTTTGTAGGCAAGTTTCATAATGTCTTAGTATGCTGTGCACCGACCACTCGGTTTTATTTCTTTCAGCCGCTGGGTTGAATGGAAAAAAAAAAAAAATTAACGTGTGTACTACATAGGTAATCTGGTTGAAAAGAGACATTTTGGAGAGTCTCCCTTTGGAAACTGGGCCGCAGGGCAGTAATCCAAAATAACAACCCTCAAACATACCTCCAAGATGACCACTGCCTTGCCAAATAAGCTGAGGGTAAAGGGGATGGACTGGCCAAGCATGTCTCCAGACCTAAACCCTAATGAGCATCTGTGGGGCATCCTCAAACAGAAGGTGGAGGAGTGTAAGGTCTCTAACATCCACCAGCTCCATGATGTCATCATGGAGGAGTGGAAGAGGACTCAAGTGGCAACCTGTGAAGCTCTGGTGAACTCCATGCCCAAGAGGGTTAAGGCAGTGCTGGAAAACAATGTTAGCCACACAAAATATTGACACAATTTGGACTTTTTCACTAAGGGCACTTTCACACTGGGACGGGGGGGCGTCGGCTATTTTTAACGGTGCTTTACCGTTGTTTTAGCTGTGCTTTTCGGCCGCTAGTGAGGTGCTTTTAAACCCCATTAGCGGCTGAAAAGGGGTTAAAAGCGCTCGCAAGGCATCGCTGCCGAAGTGCTTTGGGGGATCTTCGGAAGCGCTCTAAAGGTGCTGCTTGCAGGACTTTTTTTTTCCCATCCTGCAACCGCTCCAGTGTGAAAGCACTCAGGCTTTCACATTGGGGTGTCAGGAGAGGCATTTTTCAGGCGCTTTATTTAGCCCTGTTTAGATGAAATACGCCTCAGTGTGAAAGTAGCCTCAAGGGTGTACTCACTTTTGTGGTCAGCGAATTTAGACATTAATGGCTGTGTGTTGAGTTATATTGAGGGGACAGCAAATTTACACTGTTATACAAGCTGTGCACTCAATACTTTAGTGAGCGATCGCGGGTTGCTGGTGGACATCAAGGCCATCGGCCACGCACAACAGCTCTGGTGTTGCACCACTCCCTAGTGGTCTGAAAGCTGCTGACGTACAATGATGGTGCTTTGACTAGGAGAGCCAACCTGCCGCAGTACAATTGCGGCGGCTGGTCTTTAAGTGGTTAAGGTAAAAAAAATCCAGTATTGTGCCTGAGAACAGCGTGTCTCTCTGCTCTCTCCTCAGTGGCCATGGAGGCAGCAGCAGGAACCATTGGCTCCTGCAGCTGTCAGTCACAGCCTGTAAGTAGAGAGTAGGAGGTGGGGCTGAGCTGTGCCATGTGTTTCAGCGGACACACACAGTGCGTCTCGGGATCAATCTCGCATGAGTGCCCCCATAGCAAATGGCTTGCTATGGGGGCACTCAAAAGAGGAAGAAGCTAGAAGTTACGGCGTAAGAGAAAAGGAGGATCAGGGCTGCTCTGTGCAAAACTATTGCACAGAGGGTAAGTATAACTTGTGCACAATTACTGTAAAGATGGGCTTTCAGTTCTTATAAATATGCAAATCTTGTTACCTTACTTTTTGTACTTAGTGGAGTGTCATTTTTGGTATCCGGCAATACATACGTTGCCATTGTGGACCCTTCTTGAAAATTAGACAATGAACGAGCCTTTGTAAACCTGTAGAAGAATTCATCCCGGCATACTAGTGCTATTCTATGTGCAGTATTAAATTGAAGATACAGTAAGTGCAAGAAATAATAGTCTTTACAGGACAACTTTGGTTCATACAGCCTTTTGGGATTAAAAGTCTGAGAGAAGGAAAAATTACTTCACCACATTATTATAAATAGTTTTTTTATATTGAAGCCTCTTGTGGGGTGCATTTGTGTTTTTTTTATAATTGCAATTTTTTTTTATGTGTGTGTTTCTTATGTCTTGTGAATAATAAAGATGGTATTATTTCTATACATATACGTTTCGTTGCCAAGCTTTTTTTACAGTGAGAAGTGGACTTACAATTCGTATTAGGAAAGGTGGGCGTGTTCCATTGAAATGAGCCGTGACCCCATGCAAATGAAGGGCCGGCCAGACTGGGCATGTGTACATGAAGCAGACTATGGTCAGCACCTCTCTGAGCATGCTCAGAACTATTGACACAAAATATTGACACAATTTGGACTTTTTCACTAAGGGCACTTTCACACTGGGACGGGGGGGCGTCGGCTATTTTTAACGGTGCTTTACCGTTGTTTTAGCTGTGCTTTTCGGCCGCTAGTGAGGTGCTTTTAAACCCCATTAGCGGCTGAAAAGGGGTTAAAAGCGCTCGCAAGGCATCGCTGCCGAAGTGCTTTGGGGGATCTTCGGAAGCGCTCTAAAGGTGCTGCTTGCAGGACTTTTTTTTTCCCATCCTGCAACCGCTCCAGTGTGAAAGCACTCAGGCTTTCACATTGGGGTGTCAGGAGAGGCATTTTTCAGGCGCTTTATTTAGCCCTGTTTAGATGAAATACGCCTCAGTGTGAAAGTAGCCTCAAGGGTGTACTCACTTTTGTGGTCAGCGAATTTAGACATTAATGGCTGTGTGTTGAGTTATATTGAGGGGACAGCAAATTTACACTGTTATACAAGCTGTGCACTCAATACTTTAGTGAGCGATCGCGGGTTGCTGGTGGACATCAAGGCCATCGGCCACGCACAACAGCTCTGGTGTTGCACCACTCCCTAGTGGTCTGAAAGCTGCTGACGTACAATGATGGTGCTTTGACTAGGAGAGCCAACCTGCCGCAGTACAATTGCGGCGGCTGGTCTTTAAGTGGTTAAGGTAAAAAAAATCCAGTATTGTGCCTGAGAACAGCGTGTCTCTCTGCTCTCTCCTCAGTGGCCATGGAGGCAGCAGCAGGAACCATTGGCTCCTGCAGCTGTCAGTCACAGCCTGTAAGTAGAGAGTAGGAGGTGGGGCTGAGCTGTGCCATGTGTTTCAGCGGACACACACAGTGCGGCTCGGGATCAATCTCGCATGAGTGCCCCCATAGCAAATGGCTTGCTATGGGGGCACTCAAAAGAGGAAGAAGCTAGAAGTTACGGCGTAAGAGAAAAGGAGGATCAGGGCTGCTCTGTGCAAAACTATTGCACAGAGGGTAAGTATAACTTGTGCACAATTACTGTAAAGATGGGCTTTCAGTTCTTATAAATATGCAAATCTTGTTACCTTACTTTTTGTACTTAGTGGAGTGTCATTTTTGGTATCCGGCAATACATACGTTGCCATTGTGGACCCTTCTTGAAAATTAGACAATGAACGAGCCTTTGTAAACCTGTAGAAGAATTCATCCCGGCATACTAGTGCTATTCTATGTGCAGTATTAAATTGAAGATACAGTAAGTGCAAGAAATAATAGTCTTTACAGGACAACTTTGGTTCATACAGCCTTTTGGGATTAAAAGTCTGAGAGAAGGAAAAATTACTTCACCACATTATTATAAATAGTTTTTTTATATTGAAGCCTCTTGTGGGGTGCATTTGTGTTTTTTTTATAATTGCAATTTTTTTTTATGTGTGTGTTTCTTATGTCTTGTGAATAATAAAGATGGTATTATTTCTATACATATACGTTTCGTTGCCAAGCTTTTTTTTACAGTGAGAAGTGGACTTACAATTCGTATTAGGAAAGGTGGGCGTGTTCCATTGAAATGAGCCGTGACCCCATGCAAATGAAGGGCCGGCCAGACTGGGCATGTGTACATGAAGCAGACTATGGTCAGCACCTCTCTGAGCATGCTCAGAACTCTGCAAGGCGCAATCAGTTAGATAGGAACTAGGCCCGTCAGACTTAGTGAGCTATGCACAGTGCTTAAATAGACCGAGAGAAATGCCCTTCCATTGCAAAAATACATCCAATTTGTTTCCCTTCCTACAGCAAGGTGCTTTTGTTCTGTTGTTTGTTAGTGTTTGTTGGTTTGTGACGTGTCTTAGAGATTTTTGGAGAGTGTTATTTGCTGTGTTTTTTTTATTTTGCTGTTTTTTTTTTTTTTTTTTTGCTGGGCATTTTTTTTTTTTTGCTGGGCATTTTTTTTTTTTTGCTGTGCATTTTTTTTTTCTGTTTGTGAATGATTTTTGAATGTGGGGGTGACATTCCTGCCACCACTCCACGTGTACGCTGAAAAGAGCCACTGGCAAGGAAATGAAGTGTTGCCAGGACCTTGCCCATTGGCTGCACTGCATGTGAGCGGTGTGTTGGGCTGGTGATGTCCTCCTGCAGGGTTGTGGTTAATTCCAAGATGTCTATGCGTGTGCGGTATATCCTCTCCCGTGCCCTCCTCCGTGCCCTCCTCCCTTCTGTGCTCATCTAAAGTCAGTAGTATAGCTATGAGCAAAGATGCCCCTGTTGGCAGGGCCGCCATCAGGAATTATGGGGCCCCTTACACAGCTTCAGGCATGGGCCCCCTGGAGCAGAGAACTGGGGGGGGGGTGCTGCCGCCTGAAATTGAGAAGTGGGGGGGGGGGGGGCTGCTGCGAATTGATAAGCGGGGGGGGCCTTTACAAAAAAAGAAGAAATAAAGAAAAATAGATATAAAAAGAGGGGGTTGCCATCTGGGGCCCTTGGGAACTCTGGACCCCTTAAACAAAAAAAAAGTTTTTGGGCCAGATTCTCATACAAATTCGCCGGCGTAGCGTAACGCATTTACACTATGCCACCGCATCGTAATAGAGCAAGTGCCATATTCTCTAAGCATTTGCTTCGTAGTTTGTGTTGGCGTAGCGAAAATGGCCCAGCGTAAGCCCGCGTAATTCAAAGGGGGCGGCTTCTATTTAAATGAAGCGCGCCCCTGCGTCGAACGAACTGCGCATGCGCCGGCCGGGAAAAAAGCCCAGTGCGCATGCTCCAGCTCACGTCGGAAAGCGCCGTTGAAACCGACGTCAAAACGACGTGATCGTCACTACGCAATGCCCTATTCGCGAACTAGTTAGTAAAGTTAGTAAAACTACGTAAGCGACGGAAAAAGCCGTCGCTGACCCGACGCCATACTTAACATGGCATCCGACAGTACTTCGTAAGGTTACTCCTCATAGAAGCAGGGGTAACCTTACGCGAACGAAAACGACGTACGCGACGACGGTGCGGCGTAAAAGCGATCGGGAATCGGCGTAGTAGCCTCATTTGCATAGGCAAATGAGAAAACAACGTAAAGGCCACCTAGTGGCCGGAGTTGTCATTACAACTACAATCCGCAAGTGTAATGGTATTGCACTTGTCGGATGTTCAAGCGTATCTATGCCAAAGTGATGCTAAGAATCACTCGCATAGATACGAGACAAAAAAAAAAACGGCGATACAACGGGGTATCTGAGATACTCCGTCGTAGCGCCTCTGAGAATCTGGCCTTTTGTTTTTTTTTGTTTTTAGGGGGTTCCCATCTGGGCCCCTGGGGACCCCCGGGCCCCTTACAGGTGTAATGCCTGTACCCCCCTGATGGCAGCCCTGCATGTTGGCATATAGATTGTTGTCCTGCAAGTGTGGGTGCTCAGCTCGTCCCTAACGGTGTTGCTTTAGCTGACATGTAGACGGATTGTCTAATTTTAAACCTGCTTTTATATGGTCTAATTTTAGACTTTCCGTGCAGCTGATAAGCACATCGTGTAGACTGCACCGCACAAACTTACTTTTGTGAATCGGCGTATCTCCCTTATTTGCATATTTGCATAGGAAATCAATGGTGTGGATGGAGTAAATGTGCACCTAGGATGTGCAGGCGAAGGCAAGTAAGGCCGGTCGGGAGTAGCCTATTTTGGTGCGTATCTAGTTCTGTGGGTACGGTGCAAAAAATATTCCGGAGCAAATTTAGACTTAGACGACACATCTCGAGATACTACGGCGTAAGTGCTTTGTGAATCTGGCCCAGAGAGTCTGATGCCGCGTACACACGACTGTTTTTCGGGTTGTAAAAATTTTTTTTTTTTTAATGTCATTAACCACTTCCATACCAGGCACTTACGCACCTTCCCGCCCAAGCCAATTTTCAGCTTTCAGCACTGTCGCACTTTGAATGACAATTGCGGGGTCATGCTGCACTTTACCCAAACAAAATTGGTGTCCTTTTTTCCCCACAAATAGAGCTTTCTTTTGGTGGTATTTGATCACCTCTGCGGTTTTTATTTTTTGCGCAACAACTAATAAAATACAAAAAATTTTGAAAAAATAAATACATTTTTATTTTTTTCTGTTAACGTTTTGTAAATAAGTACGTTTTCTCTTTCAATTGCCGGCACTGATATGGCGGCACTGATGGGCACTGATGAGGTGGCACTGATGGACACCAATGAGGTAGTACTGATGGGCACCGATGAGGTGGCACTGATGGGCACTGATAGGCGGTGCTGGTATGCGGCACTGATGGGGACTCATAGGTGGCACTGATGGGCACTCATAGGGGGTACTGATGGGCACTCATAGGGGGTACTGATGGGCACTCATAGGCGGCACTGGGCACTCATAGGCAGCACAGATGGGCACTCATGTGTGGGCACTGACTGGCACCCTTCTTTTTTTTTACTGGCGTGTTTTTATTTAAAAAAAAAATCCTGACTTTTTTTTTTTTTTGCCCCCTTTTTTTTTTTTACTTTTGCCCTTCCAGTGTGGGCACTCCCTGATGGTCTAGTGTGGGCATCCGAGGGGGGGCTGCGCTGATAAACAATCAGCGTGAACCCCCCCTGTCAGGAGAGCCGCCGATCGGCTCTCCTGTACTCGCGTCTGTCAGACGCGAGTGAGGAAGAGCCGTCGACGGCTCTTCCTGTTTACATCGTGATCAGCCGTGATTGGACACGGCTGATCACGTGGTAGCAAGCCTCCGCCAGAGATTTGTTACCGAGTTTGGAGGTGCAGAGTGTCAGACTGACACCCCGCATCACCGATCGCCGCGCTGCGCGCCCCCACAGGCGCGCGCGGCATTAAATCGTGTAGTCACGATTTCATAACCACTTCCCGGACGTCAATCTCCTATTGACCGGGCGGGAAGTGGTTAAAAACAACCGTGTGTGGGCTCCAGAGCATTTTTTACGATGTAAAAAATTGCCATTAAAAATTTAGAACATGCTATAATTTTTCACAACGTTTTTAACGTGGTCGTTTAAACGTTGTAAAAAATGGTCATGTGTGGGCTTTAACAAAGTGAAAAAAAATGCGCATGCTCAGAAACAAGTTATGAGACGGGAGCGCTTGTTCTGGTACAACTAGCGCTCGTAATGGAGTAAGCATATTCATCACGCTGTAACAGACTGAAAAGCGCAAACCGTCTTTTACTAACACGAAATCCAAATGGAACTTCCCCTTTATAGTGCCGACGTACGTGTTGTACGTTACCGCGCTTTGCTAGAGCATTTTTTTTTTTCACAATCGTGTGTAGGCAAGGCCGTTTTAACGATCGGGTTGAACAAAACTTTGGCCCAGATTCACAGAGCGATTACGCCTGCGCAACAGGAGATGCGCGTGCGTAAGTCTAAATGTGCGCGTGCGTTTCGATGCACGGCATTCTCAAAACGAGATACGCAAGAAATCTACTTGTTTTTGTCCAGCGTAATTTCGTTAGACAGGCGTATCTGTCCACGCAAAACTGCGCTAGACACACCATTGAATTGCTATTCAAATATGCTAATGAGGGACTTACGGGGATCCACAAAAGAACGTTGGGGCAGCGCAGGCTACGCGGTGTGCGCAACAGCAAAATGTCCTGTCTAAAATTAGACCATATAAAAGCTGGTCTAAAATTTGAAAAATCGTCTACATGTCAGAGAAAGCAACACTGTTAGTGAGGAGCAGACCAGTCACACGTGTTGCACAACAATATGTATGCCAACATGCCAGGGGCATCGTCGCGCATAGCTATACTACTGAGTTTAGATGAACAAAGAAGGATAAGGGCATGGAGGAGGGCACGGGAGAGGATATACCGCACACGCATAGACCTGTTTGGCATGAGTGATTCTGAGGTGTTTCACATCTTCAGATTCACCCCTCATGCCATCATGGAATTAACCACAACCTTGCAGGAGGACATCACCAGCCCAACACACCGCTCACATGCAGTGCAGCCACTGGTCAAGGTCCTGGCAACACTCCATGTCCTTGCCAGTGGTTCTTTTCAGCGTACAAGTGGAGTGGTGGCTGGGATGTCACAATCCTCCATGAGCAGATGTGTGCACCAGGTTGTCCCAGCAATCCTCAGACGCATGGCCAACCAAATCATCAAACCCACCACTGAGGACCTGCGGCTGAAGGCAATGACAGATTTCTACAGAATTGCCAGATTCCCACGCACCATCGGGGCCATTGATTGCACACATGTGGCACTCCAGCCCCCCCATGAGACAGAGCACATATACCGCAATCGGAAGCATTGGCATTCCATCAACGTACAGGTGATAGTCGATGCCCAAGGCCTCATATGGCACGTCTGTGCCAAACACCCCGGATCCAGCCATGACAGCTACATCTACAATCAAAGCCACATCCGAATGGAATTCGATCAGAACGTGTATGGGGCCACCTGGCTGGTGAGTGACATGGGTGGCAGGCATGACTGTACCCCCCCATGATGCACACATCACAAGGGGCATATGCATGACTAACATCCTCCTGTCTTTTCCCTTACAGGTGACTCTGCATATGCACTGGGACCCCATCTCATGACTCCTATCCGGAACCCCCAAACCCCAGGAGAGGAAAGATACAATCAAGCACATGCCCAAACACGTGCCGTGGTGGAGCGTAACTTTGGCCTCCTGAAGTCACGTTTCTGATGCCTGGATAAGTCTGGGGGGACCCTCTTGTATTCCCCAAACTTCGTGTGCCATATCATCGGTGCATGTTGCATGCTGCACAACTTCGCAGTAAGAAAGGGCCTGCAGATTGACCTACGTGATGACCTGACCCCTGAACCAGACAATCTCCCCCTAACCGAGGGTCCCCCGTCTTCTGAGGGAAGAGCAGCCAGGAGACAGCTCACATTGGGCATCTTTGCACGTTAAACACACACATTAATCATGACACAATGAGAATGCATGCATGCACACCACTGTGGTCCCTAGCACACACACCCCACATCCTCATCAAATTGGATTGGAACCAGTCCACCATGCAGGACTTGTGAGCAGCAACGCCACGCCAAGGCTCCAATTATGTCACTGTACATTCATACACCATTCACACGGACCTGGGGATCACTTCTCCCTGGTCCTGGGGAACCCTACTCCACCAAAATTGAGGGTGACACCCCTTTTCCGGCAGGAATGTCACCCCCACATTCAAATAGCATTCACAACCCAAAAAAAAAAAAAACATTACCAGCAAAATCAAAAAATGTCCAGGAAAAAAAAAAAAGGCCAAAAAAAGGGAAAAACAAATTAGTGCCCTTGACGTGAGCCACGCCTGGGGCGCCCCCAGCCACGGCCCCGGCTCCTCAGGGGAGACTCATGGGGGAGGGGGAAACCAGGGAAGGAGGAGCAGCCCCTGATCTCTGCCCACCTGCCCTCCAAGGCCACGGCTATTCTGTCCAGGGCACCACCTAGTGTTGCCGTGTTGGCCTGGATAGCCTGGGTGAGGGCCCTCACATCCTGCCCAACGCCTGCTGATGTAGTCTGCAGGTCGTTAAGGCAGTTTGTGAAAGCCCGGGAGTGGCAGTCCAGGTTCCCAAGCGTATCCTTGATGGAGGACAGGCTCTCCTCCATCCGCACCAATGTCTGGCTGACCTGTCCCAGATGGCGGGTCTGGAGGAACTGGTCCCTTCTCAGAGTGGCGGGCAGGAGATCGGCACCCCCCTGGTCTTCTGGGTCGCCTTCCTGCCTCCAGCTGATGCTTGTGGCCAGGGAGAAGGGGAGGCCCTTGGGAGGGGAGCCATGTTGGGGGAGGAGGGGGGGGCTCCCCCTTAGGGAGGGCTGGCTGCTGCCAGCCAGAGGGGAAGAGTCCTCCAAAAACAATAGTCCAGTGCCTGACATGGACTCCTCCTCCTCACCAAACTCCTCCTCCTCAACCTCCTCCTCCTCCTCCTCCTCAACCTCCTCCGCGGACTCCGGCCTTGTCGGGGGGGCCTCATTAAGCTGCTGTCCTGGGGATGGTGCGGTCAGGCCAGATGGCCCTGCACCCTCCTGCACATCTGTGGATGACATAAAACATTCACAGGTTGGAGGATCCACACACTTGCCACATATTCCCTTTCACCCCCTCCCCCACACATGCTACACACCTGATATAAAAAAAAACTTACCTGGCACCACGGGCTCCGGACTTGAGTCAAAGCCGGGCAGGCCCTCCACTTCATGCCGATGAAAGGTCAGGGCCACCGCACGCTCCTCCGCTGTCAGCCTAACACGGCATGGTGGGCCCCCTCCTGTGGCCCTGGCATGGGCAAGCATTTTGGCCAGCTTCTTTTTGACCAGACGCCGGAGGTCATTAATCTTTTTATCAATCCCAGACCGGTTCCGTGTCTCCCCCTCCCCCGCTGAATTGACCTGCTCAGTGATCGAGTCCAAAATCTCCCTCCTCCTGGCCGGGGTGGTGTTGGCACTCTCCGGGCCGTGGAGGAAACGCCCATAATCGCTAATGGCCCGGGCAAGAATTCTTTTCTCCCCCAAAGTGAAATTTAGTTTTCTCTTTCACTCTGTCATACTCATACAAAAACTCACTCCCAGTCAACAAAAATCAGTCACAAAAACAAGCACAACCAATCAAGCAAGAATACACACAAAGAGAAAACTAACACCCAAAAAATCACACAAGCACTCAGCAAAAATCAGTCACAAAAACAAACAGCAACAATTAAGCAAGAAAACAAACGACCAGAAATATATCAAACAAACAGTCTCTCAAACACTTATCAAAAAACACTTTCAAAGATCTACTAACAAACACTTGATCACACAGTACACTAATCTGACAAATACAAAACACAACGCAACTAACAACGGAACAAAAGCACTTTGTTAAATGGGAAGGGACAAAGGGATGTACTTTTGCAATGGAAGTGCGTTTGTGTCTGTCTATTTATGCTGTCTGCGTAGTTCTTAGTCCATTTCCAATTTCACTGATTGCGCCATTCCCGAGTTGTGAGCATGCGCAGAGAGGTGCTGACCATGGTCTCCTTCAAGCGCGCATGCGCGAGCCAGCCGGCCCTTCATTTGCATGGGGTCACGGCTCATTTCAATGTAACACGCCCACGTCCTTCCCAATTTCTATTACTCCGCCTTACGCCTCTGAAATAACGTTACGCATGCGCAATTTTCTGCGTAAAAGCTACGAAAATAGGGTGATTACGCGGCTACATTGCGCAAGTCTAACGTAAAGGCGGTGCGCTACGCCGGTCCAATAATGCGCAGATGTACCTGAATCTGGCCCTTTGTTTTTTCTAGACCATTAAAAATGGCATTTTTTTACAACACCAAAAAACGGTCGTGTGTACGTGGCATCAGTCATGTTTTTTTTTTTTTTTTTTCATATTCTTTAGTAATGCTTGCTCTCAGTCCTAAACAAACTTTAAAGTAGTTACTAGCATGCAATTAAGTCTCTTGGTAATTTACTTCATTTGCAGAACAAAGAAATCGGAGTAGTGCTGCCAAGTCAATATCAGTGCATGGCAACCCATTGCAAAGGTATATTGCTGTGAATATCCACTGTTATCTTGGCAAGGTACAAATTTAAAAGTAGATTGCCAGACCTCTGTTCCACACAGAAAATTAGTCTAGAACCAATTTAGTTTGATGCCAATTAACCAGTTCATTCTCGGGGTGCTGGAGGAAGAACCAACATGTGAAAAACATACATAAATAGAACATGCATATTTCCTGTAAATTGAGTGCTAACAATGCTGTTAACACCAAAATCCAAAATCAATGCTGCCAAAGAAGAATGGTTTAATTGCTCATAAGCACAAGATTAAGGTATATCTGTCATAAGAGACATATGGGGTCCATCATTGCTGAACTCCTTTTCAAAATTATTTTTATCAATATCTAGCATTCATAATTCTAATACAACAACCAAGAATATGTAGGCAGCAAAAAAAGACAAAGTAGTAAAGAAAAAAGGGATTTTTAAATACAGCTTACCTGTAAAATCCTTTTCTTGGAGTACATCACGGGACACAGAGCGGCATATTCATTACTATATGGGTTATATGGAGTACCTTCAGGTGTGGACACTGGCAATCTCAAACAGGAAGTCCCCTCCCTATATAACCCCCTCCCCTAGAGGGAGTCCCTCAGTTTTGTAGCAAGCAGTATGCCTCCCAAAATGGTCACCCAAAAGAGGGGTGGGAGCTCTGTGTCCCGTGATGTACTCCAAGAAAAGGATTTTACAGGTAAGCTGTATTTAAAAATCCCTTTTTCTTTCTCGTACATCACGGGATACAGAGCGGCATATTCATTACTATATGGGATGTCCGAAAGCAATGCTTTAATGAGGGGAGGGAGACATCTTCCAAAGAAGGATTCAATTTAGAGGTAAACTCAAATAATAATAATAATTCCAACTTAGTCAAGAAAAAACTTTTTCTTCTTTTTTTTTTTTTTTTTCTTTTTTACAACCAAGGGTGCTTCTGATCCCGAGGATCTCAAACTGCAGCCTGTAGTACTGCCTGTCCAAAGGCAGAATCTGCATTCCTTCTCACGTCTAGTTGATAAAACTTTGTAAACGTGTGGACTGATGACCACGCCGCCTTGCATATCTGAGCCATAGAGATCTGATGGTGTGCTGCCCAGGAGGCGCCCATGGCCCTGGTAGAATGGGCCTTTACCGACAAAGGAGGAGGCAACCTCTTCAAACCGTAGGCTTGAATGATTAATTGTCTAATCCATCTCGAGATGGTGGATTTTGCAGCTGCCTGCCCCTTCTTGGGGCCATCTGGTAGAACGAACAACACATCTGTTTTCCGGATCTTTTCTGTAGCTTTAAGATAGGCCTTCATGGCCCGGACAATATCCAAGGTATGCAGCAACCCCTCCTTTCTAGATGTGGGTTTTGGAAAGAAGGATGGAAGTACCAAATCCTGGTTCAAGTGAAAATTGGATATAACCTTTGGTAGAAAGGAAGGATGGGGCCGGAGAACTGCCCTGTCCTTATGTAGAATGAGATATGGTTCCTTACACGATAAGGCTGCTAATTCTGACACTCTCCTGGCCGAAACTATGGCGACCAAGAAAACCAACTTTCTTGTCAGTAAGACTAAAGGAATCTCAGCCAACGGCTCAAAGGGTTGTTTCTGTAGAGTGGACAGGACAAGATTTAAGTCCCATGGACAAATTGGTGACTTGACAGGAGGATTAATACGCAAGACCCCCTGTAAGAAGGTCTTTACCAGCGAGTGGGTGGCCAGCGGCCTCTGAAACCACACTGACAGAGCTGAGATCTGTCCCTTGATTGTGCTTAGTGCCAGGCCTTTATCCACTCCTAGCTGGAGAAAACTTAACACCCTATCAATAGTATATTTGCGGGAATTCCATCTTTTGGATTCACACCAGCCTACGTAGTTCCTCCACACCCTGTAATAAATCACCCTGGAGACCGGCTTTCTAGCCCTAATCAGGGTAGGAATTACCTGCCTAGACAGACCTCTACCCCTGAGAATCAGGGATTCAGCCTCCAGGCCGTCAAATTTAGACGCTGTAATGTAGGGTGGAGGATCGGGCCTTGTGAGAGTAGGTCTGGTTGTAGAGGAAGAGTCCAAGGGTCTCCCACTGCCATTTTCAGGACTAGTGAGTACCAAGTCCTCCGGGGCCAAGCCGGAGCTACTAGAATGACTGGCTTGTGCTCCACTCTGATCTTGCGCAACAGGCGAGGGAGTAACTGTAGCGGAGGGAATGCATATAGAAGTTTGAACTGATGCCAAGGGCAAACCAACGCATCGGTTCCGCAGGCCATAGGGTCCCTCGCTCGAGACACGAACCTGTCTAGTTTCTTGTTGAACCTGGATGCCATTATATCTACGTCCGGCATTCCCCACCTCTGGCAGATTGTCTGAAAGACCTGGGGATGCAGAGACCACTCCCCTGGCAACAGACTCTGGCGACTTAAGAAGTCTGCCTGTAGGTTGTCCACTCCGGGAATGAATATCGCCGAAATGCAGGGTACATGAACCTCTGCCCACTGAAAAATCAAGCTCACCTCCCTCTGAGCGGCCTGACTCCTGGTTCCCCCTTGGTGGTTTATGTATGCCACCGCCGTGGCATTGTCTGACTGGATTCTCACCGGGAACCCCTTTAATCTGGAGGTCCATGCCAGAAGGGCTAGGCGAGCAGCTCTGATCTCCAAGATATTGATGGGGAGCTGCCTCTCTGCTTTCACCCAAGTTCCCTGGCGAGAGAACCCCTCGAAGACCGCCCCCCAGCCTGCCAGGCTGGCGTCTGTGGTAACTACCTTCCAGACAACAGGGCTGAAGGATTTTCCCTTTAGAAGATTCTGGGGGTTCAACCACCAGGCCAGGCTTTGTCGGACTCTTGATGATAGCGTCAAAGGGGACTCTAAGGCATGTGCCCTCTTGCCCCAGGCTGCTAGAATGGCTGCCTGTAGGACGCGAGTGTGGATCTGAGCGTATGGTACTGCCTCGAACGTGGCCACTAGCTTGCCTAGTACTCGCATACACAGGCGAATAGTTGGTTTTTTCTTGTTTAGAACCAACTGAACCAACCCCTTGATAGCCTCGATCTTTACCAGGGGCAGGAACACCCTTTGCTGTTCTGTGTCTAACCTCATGCCGAGGTATTCCAACTGCTTTGTAGGCTGGAACGCTGACTTTCCCCGGTTTAGGACCCAGCCGAATTCTTCGAGGTACCGAACCGTGAGGTTTACTGCCTTTTGCAGACCCGGCCGTGAGTGATCTATGATTAAAAGGTCGTCCAAGTATGCTAGGACTGTGACCCCTCGGATCCTTAAATTGGCCAGAACTGGGGCTAGGATCTTCGTGAATACCCGGGGGGCAGTGGCCAGCCCGAAGGGGAGCGCCCTGAATTGGAAGTGTCGCTGCCCCACCGCGAAGCGTAAAAATCTTTGATGCGACTGAAAGATTGGTACATGAAGGTAAGCATCCTTTATGTCTATGGAGGCCAGAAAATCGTCCTTCTGAAGCGCGGCGGCTGCTGACCGGATGGATTCCATCCGGAAGGAACGAACCCTTAGGTAACCGTTTAACCTCTTTAGGTCCAAGATTGGCCTGACATCGCCGTTGGGCTTTGGTATGACAAAGAGATTGGAATAGAAACCTAGCCCTTGCTCTTGGGCTGGCACCTCTATTATTACGTCCTGGCAGAGCAGGTGATCCAAAGCTGCCAGCAATGAGGCCTTCCTTGCTGGATCCCTTGGTAGCCTTGATTCTTGAAAATGAGGCGGAGGACACCTTAGAAACTCCAGTCTGTAGCCTGTGGTTACAGATGCCCGGACCCATTTGTCGGGGATCTTGGCTTCCCAAACTTCTGAGAAGAAACGAAGCCTTCCCCCCACCCGCGAGAGTGGGGGCGCCCCTTCATAAGGCAGACTTAGGGGCTGTCTTTGTCAGGTTGCGATACCATGGCCTCTTACCCCCAGGGGCCTGTCCCTGCGATCTACTGTTAACGTTGGATCGTGCAGGCGGCCGTCGATACTGCCTGGAATTTGAGGGCCCTGAGACAGGCAAGAGCTGCCTTTTAAATGTAGGACCCCGGAATGTCTTTTTGACCGGTAAAAGGGTACTCTTGCCATTTGAAATAGTCTGAATATATTTATCCAGATCCTCTCCGAAGAGTCGTCCTCCATGGAAGGGAAACCCTGCCAGAAGCTTTTTGCATGGGGGCTCCGCCGCCCAGTTCTTCAACCATAAGAGCCTTCTCATGTGCACCAAAAATAGTGATAAACGAGAGGCCTGCTGGATGGAATCTTTTATAGCATCCACAGCAAAACACAGAGCTCTGGGAATGTCAGAAAACTCTTCTGCTTGTTGGGTAGGCATGTCCTTTAACATTTCTTTTGTCTGGTCTTTTAACGCCTGACAAACACCAATCGCAGCCACAGCTGGCTGTACCACTGCTCCTGCCGTAGCAAAGGATGCTTTTAAAAGTGTCTCTAACCTTTTATCAACCGGATCTTTAAACATATGTATGTTTTCCACCGGGCAAGTTAGTGATTTATTCACACATGAGATGGCTGCATCCACCACTGGGAGCCTCCACCTCTTGGAGAATTTTTCCTCCATGGGGTAAATGACCACAAATCTTTTCGGTGGCAGAAAAATCCTGTCCGGCCGTACCCAATCCCGAAAGATCAATTCCTCCAAGAGAGGATGGACCGGAAACACTGCGTTGCTTAACGGAGCTTTCAAAGAGCCCAGAGAGGATACCGGAGGAACCTGAGGCTCTGGCAATGGTAAACTAAATGCCGAGCGGACCATGTCCGTCAAAGACTGTACCCACAGTCTTTCTGTCTGGGAGTCTGAAAATGGTTCCTCAGAGGCAGATCCCTCAATCCCTGAACCCTCTTGGTCCAGGTCTAGTTGATCCTCCTGTGATTCCAATTCCTCTGGAGAGAGAATCTCAGCATCTGAGGATACACCTCTTGGTGATGGGGATCTAACCCGTTTCTTACCAGGAATAGCTCTAGCGATCAATGCTGCTATTCTCTCTTCTAGCCCCCCTAGGGATACGGCTAGCATCTCCTCTGTGATAAACACAGGGCTGGGCTGATCTGGGCCAGCCTCCGCACCAGATCCCCCTAATGGCTCATCCAAGGCGCCCTTTATGTTAATAAGTTGCGGGGAAAGTATCGGCATATCATCAGAATCAGAAGGGGAACCCCTTTGTTTTTTGGTCTTTTTTGTACCCTTTGACCCCGAACCTTTGGAAGCCATAATACAAAATCGAGGGACTCCGCCAACAACAACAGACTGTAGTGGCAGGAGTACAAAACCAGAGCTTAGGGGACAATAGATCACTAATGCCCAAAAACTGATGGGATCCCGTATGTTTTTCTTTTTTTTTTTAAATATATATTTTATTTTTTTTATTTTTTTTTAAAACATACAGTGACCCCAAACTTAGTTTGCCAGCCTCCAACCTGCTGCAAAAAGGGGAATTTCTTGGCTTAACAAAAAAGGCATTGGAACAAAGTCCAGCATGTACTACCCCTCTTCCGCCACCGGGAGTCACTGTTCTGCCGCTCTGCGTCCTCTCCTTCTGAGATCAGCCTCAGACTGAGCACTGACAATGCCTGCTGATCTATAACAGCACAAGGCGCGCCCCTGTATGACGCCGCAGGCACGCCCCCCCCCGCCCTCCTGTCTGAACGGCGCGCACGTATGCCGGAACAGGAGGAACATGGAGGAGCCGCGCTGCTGGAGACCCAGGACTGCAGAAACAGGCGGCAGATTCAAACCCCCGGCCAGGTAGGACTCTCCAAAAGGCCCCTAGGGATCCTTACTAGTCCTAGGAAGAAAGCAGCAGGTTAGCTAGCAACACATTCTTAGACAGGGGAACCTAGTGATGGGGGAAAAAAGGTGTCATCCTGTCTCTCTCAGACCTAGTGAGCAAGGTTGCCCATGCAGAGCATACTTAGGCTATCCCCCCTTTTAGGTTACCCCGGAGAGCCTGCTGTCGAACCAAGTCCCGCAGGCTCCCCCTTACCTGCTCCATGCTGCAGGATGTTTGTCCAGCAAAACGATCCAATCTTCTCCCATCTCCGTGGGTAGCGTAGTAGACCTTCAGGCCCTGGGGTCCTATGAAGGTACCCACTGTCCTGGACCTATATAGCACCCTGGCAAACAGGCACTTATGGTTTTTACAAACTCCAAGTCCTGGGCCCAGGGTCCAGCCCTCCAAAGAGGAGCATTATAGGCAAAACCCCACGGTTTGGGGCCCGGGTACTGTCCACTTTGGCACTGAGGCTCCTTGGACAGATCCGGTTAGCCCGTCCTTAATCCCAAGGATGTGGAGCAAAGCTATTCCGTGACCAACACCTAAGACACTGGCAAAAAAACTGAGGGACTCCCTCTAGGGGAGGGGGTTATATAGGGAGGGGACTTCCTGTTTGAGATTGCCAGTGTCCACACCTGAAGGTACTCCATATAACCCATATAGTAATGAATATGCCGCTCTGTGTCCCGTGATGTACGAGAAAGAAATGTACATACATCGGTGGGTACCTTTTTTTTTTTTTTTTCTTTCTTTCCTCCCCTGCTGGGAGGTATGCATAACAATAAAATAATAAATAGTAGATAATATATGAAGACAGTAGACCCGGAGTACACAATTTTATCATTGCTTTGGGCATTACTAAGAATACTCAACCATTGTTTATGCTTATCCAGTTGCTGACTAACTCATTATTATTATTATTATTATTATATTTATACAGGATTTATCTAGCGAGAACAGTTTACGCAGTGCTTTACAACATTAGGGCAGACAGTACAGTTACAATACAATTCAATACAGGAGGAATTAGAGGGCCCTGCTCATTAGAGCTTACAATCTAAAAGGGAGGGTCAAGTGATACAAAATATAATAACTGTGGGGGATGAGCTGAAGAATAAAATAAAAGAACAATTGTTAGGTAAGGGCAGGATAGGCTTCTCTGATGAGAAAAGTTTTCAGGGATAGCCAAAAGTAGATAGAGTTGGACATAGTTGGGCAGATCGGGGTAGGGAATGCCAAAGGATGGGAGAGACTAACGAGGGACCAAGCGAGCAGGAGGTCTTGGGAGGAACAAAGATGGGGAATGGTTGGTATTTTGAGCCTAGGTTAGTGATATAGCTGGGGCCATGGCTTTGTAAGTTATTGTTAGTATTTTGAATTTAATTTGTTGGGTGCATGGAAGCTAATGGAGGGATTGGCAGAGAGGGGTAGCCGACCCTGAGCGGTTTGTAAGGTGGATGAGTCTGACAGCAGTATTCATGATGGACTGAAGGGGGGATAGCCTATGAGAAGGGAGTTGCATTAGTCGTGACGAGAGATAACCAGGGAGTGAATCGGGTTAAGAAGGGACGTATTTTAGAGCGGTTGCGGAGGTTGAGGCGGCAAGCTTTGGAGAGTGTTTGGATATGGGGGTTAAAGGAAAGGAGTAACACCTAGCACCCTGGCATGTGGGAATGTGGGAATGTTGTGCCATTGCTCTTGATAGAGAACTCTTGGGGGGGGGGAATATTATGAGCTTGGTTTTGGACAAGTTGAGTTTGAGGAAGTGGTGTGTGACATCCAAACAGATATTTTTTTTTTCTTTTTTTCTTTTTTTTCCCACATCAGACACAACCGGGTAAAAGGAGGCGTGGGAGATGCTCACGATACTTCCGCCCTTCGCATTTCCTCTACGGTCTTCGCATCATTTGTGGTACTTCAGTTTCTTATTGTTTATTTAACCATTTGTTAGTTTATTATTGTATTATTTTTTTTCTCTTGTCTTTTTTTTTTTTTTCCTTTTCCCATTTTTTTCTTTCCTTTTTTTTTCCATTAATCAAATATAATAAAATAATAGAAGGATAAACCAGAGAAGGTAAAAAAGCTCATAACATTCCCCCACAACCCTTTTGATTTTATCTCATCATCTTCCTTTTCCCTTTCTCCCCCCCTTTCCCTTTTTTTTCTCCTTTCTTTTTTTTTTTTTTCCCCACCTGCCCCCCCCCTTAATCTCTCCCTCACCCCTCTATTAATCCCCCCTCCTTCCCAGCTTCATGATTCATTCTATCTTTCGGATCTGTCTGGTGATTTTCACATGGTTTTTTTTGGGGGGTTTTTTGTGTTGGTTTTTTTTTTTTTCCCTACTGTTTCTGTTGTCTTACCCGTCTATTTCTGATATTGCCTGTGCATATTTTCCTGTAGTTTTGAATAGTCTCCATTGGTCCCAGGCGGCTCTACAGCTATCCCCCTCTTCTTCTCCCAGGTCTGCCCTTCTCAGGTATTCCATCTCTGCAACATAATTGACCCGATGTATCCATTCTTTTATAGTTGGTCTTTGGGGGTTTAACCACTTTTTAGGGATTAGGCCCTTTGCTGCATTCAGCAACACCGGGACCAGTATCGATCTGTTCTTTTTTTTTGGCCCTCTAATAGGACCATGAAACAGGCAGACCAAGGGATTTCGTGGAACCTTTTCTCCTGTGATTTCCTCTATATACTCTAAAACCTCGTTCCAGTATTCCTGGACTCGCGGGCATTCCCACCAAATATGCATTGTGGTGCCTGCTTGATTGCAGTTTCTCCAACACAGAGCAGAGTTGTTTGAGTGAATTTTGTTAATTTTTACCGGTGTTAAATGCCAACGCATCATACATTTGTAATTGGCTTCAACTGTATTAATGTCGTTTGCATGATTATATACAGCTCTTATCATGTGTGTCTCCTCGATCCTTTCCCCAATATCTTGCCCCCATTTCTCTACGCTTAACAAATTACCCTTTGTCCCTAGATCTGTAAGTATCTTATACAATGCCGCAATTCCATGTTGTAGTGGTTGTCTCATGGAACATAATTTTTCTATTGGATTCTGTGTTTTTTCTTCTCTTAACGGTGCTGGTAATGTGCTCACAAAGTGCTTTAATTGTAAATATTCCCAATCACTCAACTGTTGGGCCCCCACTGTTAGGTGAATATCTTTTTTTTCCTTTATTTTCCCATGTGTGATTATTTCCACTAATCTTTTATTTCCTATTTTTTTCCCCATTCTTGTCTTGTTTCCAGGTAAAAAAAAATTAGTGTCAGCTAATGATATTAAAGGTGAATTGTATTCCCATTTTTCACGTTTAAATAATAAGTCCCATGTTTTGAAAACCTTCTTTGTTATACTGTGTGTGACAGGCTTATTTTACTCTCCATCTGTGCCCATTTTTTTTGTGTATTTATATTTGTCCATTCCACTAACCTTGCTAGTATTACGGCTTGGTGATATCTTTTTATGTCCGGGAGTGCAAGTCCCCCTCTTCTCTTTCCCCGAGTAAGGATTACGTTACTTATTCTAGGTTTTTTACCCTGCCAAATGTATTTTGATATTAAGGTTTTTATTATCTTAAAAAAGCTTTGTGGGATGTTAATTGGAACCATTTGGAACTTATATATTATCTTTGGTAAGACCATCATTTTAAATGCATTAATCCTCCCTAGCCAGGAGATCTGTCTTTTGGCAAGGTTTTTTAAATCTTGTTTTATCTCATTAACTAGGGGAATATAGTTGGCTTCGTAGAGTCTATCTACTCTGGGTGTGATCTCTATTCCTAAGTAAGTTAATGATTTTTTTTTCCATGTGAAAGGGAACTCTCTCTGAAGGAATGCTTCTTCTGAAGTCTCTATTCCCAAATTTAAGATTACAGTTTTTATGGGATTTATTTTAAAGTTGGAAAGTTCCCCGTATTTTCTTATTTCCTCCATTATCTTTGGTCAGGCCAGGCTTCGTCACATATAGGAGTATGTCGTCGGCATATGCTGCCACCTTGTGCTCCTCTTCTCCCACCTTCACTCCCCCTATATCCAGATTATTCCTTATCTTGATCAACAAAGGTTCAAGAGTTATTACATATAGGAGGGGTGAAAGCGGACAGCCCTGTCTTGTTCCATTCATCATGTCCAATGCCGACGACATACTCCCATTCACCTTCACTCTTGCTCTCGGGGAATTATAGAGATTTCCCACCCATTTCAAATATCTTGGTCCGATTCCTATACTTCGTAGGGTTTCCATCATAAACCCCCAGTCGACTCTGTCAAATGCTTTTTCAGCATCTATTGACATGAGTACGACTGGGTTTTTTTTCTTTTTATCTTCCTGTAACATCAGGATCGTTCTTAGACTATTGTCCCGTCCTTCTCTCCCTTTTATAAACCCGGTCTGGTCTGCGTTAATTAGATCTGGCATATGGGCTTTTATCCTTGTTGCCAATATCTTTGCATAAATCTTAATATCAGCATTTAATAATACTATTGGTCGGTAGCTAGAGCAGAGAGTGTTATCTTTCCCTGTTTTAGCAATAACAGTGATATTGGCAAGAAGGGATTCTTTCCTTATTTCTTCCATTTCCCCCAGTTTGTTGAAGTAATTGCACATCTCTGGGACCAGTATTTAATAGGTAGTCCATCTGGGCCTGAACTCTTACCACCCGGTGTTTCTTGATGTCACGTACCTGGTAGGAGTCTGATGTGAAGAGGTCGGCCTCTCTTGTATCTCCAACCCGGAACCCCTCTGAGGGTGAAACAGATGGCGTTCAGGTAGGAGGAACACGAGTGCCTGATGGTATTTGCTTGAGTGCCATTGGATGCAGGAAGGGCAGAAGACCCAAGATGAGCAGCAGACACAGGGCTAGGTGGTATAGAGCGAAGAGCCCAGAAGAGGGGGACTCAGCCCCTAGCAAATCAGGATGACCCGTGGCGGGAGCCTTGGAAGCAGGGGTCTTAGGATGGCCGGGTTGGCAGCAGGCAGGCAGCGAAGTACAAGGGATCGAGCAGAGGCGAGTTCAAAGGTCACAGGCCGGGTCGTCAGCAGGCAGGCAGCGGAGTATACAAGGGTTTAGCAGGAGCAAGGTCAGGGTCACAAGCCGAGTGGTTTAAACAGGAATCGTGGTGAAGTATACAGGCGTCAGGAATGCAGGAATCATAGAAGACCGGTCAGCACCGCCCAGACATCAGAGCATCCTTTAAATAGGTTAAGAGGGGTCAGGAACGCCCCCTGCGTGTGCGCGCCGTCAGCCGCGCTCGCGCATGCGCGGGAGTGCGCCGCTGCGGTTTATGGATGCGCGCAAACGCGCGCCATTGGTCAACAACGTCTTCTGCGTTTCAGGTATGCGCGCATGCGCGTGCCAACGGTGTCTCAGTCCTTTCCTTACATTGCCCCCCCCTTACGGGCAGCCTCTGGATGCCCCTCAGGGCTTTCTTTTCTGGATGGCGTTGAAAAAAGGCTTGTACCAATCTCGGGGCATGTACGTTAGAAGCCGGTTCCCAAGAGTTCTCTTCCGGGCCGTAACCCTTCCATTTAACAAGGAATTGTGTACGGTTATTCCTGCGTCTACAGTCCAATACAGACTCCACTTCAAATTCCTCATTCCCTTCGATTAGAACGGAAGGGGGGACTTCAGAGACCCGGTTGGGAAAGGGGTTCGGCATGGTTGGCTTTAATAAGGAGGAGTGAAATACCGGGTGCATCTTTAGGTTCTTGGGTAACACTAATTCGAAAGTTACTGTGTTGATCTTCCGTTTCACAGGGAAAGGGCCCAAAAATGTGGGACCAAGTTTCTTTGAGGGACAACTCAATTTTAGATTGGTCGTAGACAGCCAGACTTTATCCCCTGGCTCCAGGTTCAGGTTGCCTCGTCTCTTCTTGTCGAAGAACTTTTTATTGCTTGCCTGGGCTT
Organism: Rana kukunoris; assembly: GCA_029574335.1. Lineage (NCBI taxonomy): Eukaryota > Metazoa > Chordata > Amphibia > Anura > Ranidae > Rana > Rana kukunoris. Next base: position 414,154,700 of record CM056049.1, read on the forward strand.
TGGAAATTGCTTCCTGTAGCACCTGATTGTTGGTGGAAAAGAAGTTTAAACGGTCTTGAACAGCAGGTACGGGACTCTCAACAGGTAGTTCTGGTAAAAAGGACGGATGATAGCCGAGGTTAGCAAAGAACGGAGACTGGTTGGTTGCTGAGTGTATTGTGTTATTATACGAGAACTCTGCCAGCGGAAGGAGAGAAAGCCAATCGTCTTGTGCAAAAGAAGAGAAACACTGCAGGTACTGTTCGAGGGTTTGATTTGTCCTCTCCGTCTGACCATTGGTTTGTGGATGGTATGCAGAAGAGAGGCGAAGTTTAATACTTAGAGCTTCACATAAAGCCCTCCAGAATCTGGAGGTGAATTGTACCCCTCGGTCGGAAATGATGCTGTCGGGAATACCATGCAATCTGACAATCTCCTTGATGAAGGCCGTGGCCGTTTCTGTAGCCGAAGGAGTACCTTGCAGGGGGACAAAGTGAGCCATTTTAGTAAGGCGATCCACCACAACAAAAATGGTATTGAAATTTTCAGATGGAAGGAGTTCTACAATAAAATCCATGGAGATCATGCTCCATGGTTTCTTCGGCACAGGAAGGGGCTCCAGAAGACCCCAAGTCTTGGCTCTGTCTGTTTTGTTTCGGAGGCATGTAGTACAGGACTTGACATATTTCCTGCAGTCCTGCAGTAACTCAGGCCACCAGAAAGAGCGGGCGACCAAATCGGCCGTCTTACGGATACCATAGTGGCCGGCTAGAGGATGGTCATGGCAACGTTCCAGGATGGAAACTCTGAATTGTTCAGGGATAAAAATTTGTCCCCCATGGAAGTGAAGGCCATCTTTTAATTGAAGCGCTAAGTCCTGTGGAGGTGGTTGGTTGACTACGCCTGCTCTTATCTGAGACATCAGATCTGCTTGAAGGATCAAAAAAATTTTGGCCGGGAGGATGGTATCAGGCTCTGCGGGACTCACAGGATCTTTAAACATTCGAGATAGGGCATCTGGCTTACCATTCTTAGAACCAGGGCGGAATGTGATGTGAAACACAAAACGAGAGAAAAACAATGCCCATCTTGCTTGTCGAGGTCTTAATCGTTTGGCCGTCCTTAAATATTCTAAATTCTTGTGATCCGTGAAAATGAGAATTGGATGAGAGGCACCTTCCAGAAGATAGCGCCACTCCTCAAGCGCAGCTTTAATAGCAAGCAACTCCCGGTCCCCAACGTCATAGTTTCTCTCAGACGGGTTTAGTTTCTTGGAGAAGAAGGCTACGGGGTGAAGCAAAGATTTAGGACCCTGACGTTGGGATAATATAGCCCCGACTGCACTTTCAGAAGCATCTACCTCCAACACAAAAGCCAGAGCAGGATCAGGGTGCTTCAGGATGGGTGCAGAAGTAAATAATATTTTTAATTGTTCAAAAGCCTCTTGTGCTTCGGGTGTCCACTGGAAGGATATATGCTGCCTGGTTAACTGAGTGATGGGGGAAATAATGCCAGAAAAGTTCTTAATAAATTTCCTGTAGAAATTGGCGAATCCTACGAACCGTTGAACGGCTTTTCTGTCAGTAGGGGCAGGCCATTCCGGGACAGATGCAACTTTTTGAGGATCAATTGAGATCCCATCCGCGGAGATGACAAGTCCAAGGAAATGTATCGTTTGTTTTTCAAAGTCGCATTTTTCAGCTTTTGCGTAAAGGCAGTGTTTTCTGAGTCGGTCCAAGACTTTCTTCACATGGGTCTGATGAGATTCGAGGGATTCGGAGAAGACCAAAATGTCATCTAGATAGACTATGACAAATAGGTCCAGATGATCCCGAAAAACATCGTTCACAAGATGTTGGAATGTGGCTGGGGCATTGCAGAGCCCAAATGGCATGACTAGGTACTCGAAGTGACCAAATCGTGTTCGAAAAGCTGTCTTCCATTCATCCCCTTCCCTGATTCTAACCAGGTTGTATGCCCCTCTTAAGTCAAGTTTTGAGAAAATTCGTGCCCCCCGCAGTCTCTGGAACAGCTCAGGAATCAGGGGAAGGGGGTACCTGTTCTTAATAGTAATCTTGTTAAGGTCCCGGTAATCAATGCAGGGTCTTAGGGAGTGATCTTTCTTCTCCACAAAGAAGATACCGGCACCTGCAGGTGACGTGGAGGGTCGGATAAACTTCTTTTTCAGACTCTCATCGATGTAGGCACGTAGAGCTTCCAGTTCGGGTTCCGAGAGGTGGTAAATTCGGCCAAAGGGAATCTCGGCCCCAGGCAAAAGTTCAATAGGGCAATCATATGTCCTGTGGGGCGGAAGAGTGTCTGCACCCTTCTTGTTGAACACATCCAGGTATTCGTGGTAGGCCGGAGGTACCAGTTTAATGATTTCAGGGTCAGGTTGAAGGCTCAGAAGGGGAGTAATACCAACAGGTTTTTCCGGAAAGCAGTGCTCCAGACAGTAATTGGAAGAGAAAGTGACCACCCCAGTGGGCCAGTCGATGTGCGGGTTATGAGCTCTTAACCATGGAACACCAAGGATGATGGGAAACATGGGTGAGGCTATGACATCCAAACGGAGAAATTCATGGTGACCAGAAGGGGTTTGACAAAAAATAGGTACAGTCTCTTGGGTGACCAGGCCAGATTTGATGCCTGAGCCATCGGCCAAGTGGACAAGAAATTCTTGTTTCTTGGTACACACGGGAAGCTGATGCAGAGAGACAAATGTGGAGTCCACAAAACAGCTGCAAGCCCCAGAGTCTATGACTGCTGCCACAGGGAGTGCCTTTCCATTAACTTGGAGAATGACTGGAAGGGACAGTTGTGACCGACCCTCTCCGAGAAGGTGTTCTAAGTGGGGTCGTCGAGAACGGGCTCGGATGGTCCTTGCTGGACAAGTCTGTAAAAGGTGACTGGCTTCCCCACAATAGAAACACAGGTTGGCACGTAGGCGCCTGAGACGTTCAGCCGGAGTGAGGGGAGCCCTTGGGAAGCTCCTGTGGTAGGCCCCGTGTTGAGCCTTCCGGCTAGAGAATGTGGTTGATAGGTCAGGCCCAGCAGCCACAGAAATGGTTCCTCCCGCTTTCTCCGCTTGTCGTTCGCGTAATCGGCGGTCGATCTGGATGGTCAAATTAATCAAGTCCTCCAAGGATGCTGGGATTCCTACTCTGGCTAGCTCATCCTTTAAGGGGTCAGAAAGACCGTGGCGAAACCAGTGACGAAGGGCAGGACTATTCCATTGGGTGTCCGTACTTAAGACACGAAAGTCAGTGATGTAGTCCTCAACAGGTCTTGACCCTTGTTGTAACTTGCTAAGCTTGGATTCTGCCGATTGCTGACAGAAGGGATCGGCATATATTTGAGCCATGGCTGAGAAAAAGCAGTCAGTGGAGGCTAGGGCAGGATCCAGCTGTTCTCGAAGGTGATGAGCCCAGGTAAGTGGTTCATTTAATAAGAGTGTGATTACAAACTCCACCTTAACGTCCTCAGAAGTGAAAGTCCGGGGCAACAAGGAAAAGTAAAGTTCACAGGAGTTGCGAAAATTTCTAAACATTTTGCGATTTCCGGAGAATCTTTCGGGGATAGGCACCCTGGGTTCCGGAGGAGGAGAAGGAGGAAATCCATAGGGAAAGCTTGACTCAACTTGGGTAGAGGCATCAGCGACTGGAGAAGGAGTAGAGGCTGGTGCAACACTTTCTTGGTTTGGAAGTCGCTCCTCCATGCGATTAAAGTCCCTCTGTAAATTCTGCACCAAATGAGCAAGTGCAGAAATAGACTCCATAATGTCTCTTGGTGGCGAGGCCTCTCTTCCAGACTCCATTCCTGGCTGACCGGTACTGTCACGTACCTGGTAGGAGTCTGATGTGAAGAGGTCGGCCTCTCTTGTATCTCCAACCCGGAACCCCTCTGAGGGTGAAACAGATGGCGTTCAGGTAGGAGGAACACGAGTGCCTGATGGTATTTGCTTGAGTGCCGTTGGATGCAGGAAGGGCAGAAGACCCAAGATGAGCAGCAGACACAGGGCTAGGTGGTATAGAGCGAAGAGCCCAGAAGAGGGGGACTCAGCCCCTAGCAAATCAGGATGACCCATGGCGGGAGCCTTGGAAGCAGGGGTCTTAGGATGGCCGGGTTGGCAGCAGGCAGGCAGCGAAGTACAAGGGATCGAACAGAGGTGAGGTCAAAGGTCACAGGTCGGGTCGTCAGCAGGCAGGCAGCAGAGTATACAAGGGTTTAGCAGGAGCAAGGTCAGGGTCACAAGCCGAGTGGTTTAAACAGGAATCGTGGTGAAGTATACAGGCGTCAGGAATGCAGGAATCATAGAAGACCGGTCAGCACCGCCCAGACATCAGAGCATCCTTTAAATAGGTTAAGAGGGGTCAGGAACGCCCCCTGCGTGTGCGCGCCGTCAGCCGCGCTCGCGCATGCGCGGGAGTGCGCTGCTGCGGTTGATGGATGCGCGCATGCGCGCGCAAACGCGCGCCATTGGTCAACAACATCTTCTGCGTTTCAGGTATGCGCGCGTGTGCGTGCCAACGGTGTCTCAGTCCTTTCCTTACACTTGAATTGCTTGATTTATTTCCCCCAGCGTTATTGGGCCTTCCAGGAGTTCCGCCGTTTCTTGTGGGAGTTTTGGTAGGTTAGCTTCCACCAGGTATTCCCTGATTTTCGTTTCCCTAATGTCTTTTTGCTCCTGTGTTTCTCCCCTTCTGATGGAGTACAGAGTACTATAAAAAGTCTGGAAAGCCGCGGCAATTTCAGACGTTTTATATTTCATCTGTCCTTCTTGATTTTTGATTTTTTCAATAAAATTTATATTATTTCTTTTTTCTTTTGAGATCCTGGCTAGATATTTTCCGGGTTTATTCCCCCATACATATCTTTCTTTTAATACATTTTTAAATATACTCAGAGTTTCTATTTCCATTAGTTCTCTTAATTGGGCCCTTTTTATTACTATATCCTGGTATACTTCCCTTTCTTTTTGTTTTTTATGTTTATTTTCCAGATCTTGTAGCTCACTAATTATCTTTTTCCTGTTTGCTTCTCTTGCCTTTTTCTTCCCAGCCCCTAAGGAGATAAACTTACCCCTAATACATGCCTTATGGGTTTCCCATACTGTCGCTATACTCATTTCTGGTGTGTTATTTACTGCAAAGAATTCCTTGATATCCGTTTTTACTATGTCACAGACTTCTATGTCATCAATTACCGTATTTTTCGCTCTATAAGACGCACCTGACCATAAGACGCACATAGGTTTTAGAGGAGGAAAGCAGGAAAAAAAATATTCTGAACCAAATGGTCCACTAAACTATTTACCAGTGCCAATGAAATGCAGCCTGACCTGTGCCAAAGAAATCCCTCCCAGCATAAATCCTCACTCTCAGAAAAAAATCCTCCCCCATCTCAAACTTGTGCCGTCTTCTCTCCCTTCCCAGTACAAACTGCCCTACTCCAGCTGCTTCTCCTGTTCTGTAAAAGCAGCCCGCTCTGCTGGGACTTGTAGTGCCTCTGTGGGGGGCTGAGATATGGCAACCTGCTATGCTGGGACTTGTAGTGCCTCTGTGGGGGGCTGAGATATGGCAACCTAATCTGCTGGGACTTGTAGTGTCCTATACTGTGGGGAAACTGAGGAATCCTCAGTCCCCCCCACAGAGGCACTACAAGTCCCAGCAGAGCAGGTTGCCATATCTCACCCCTCCACAGAGGCACTACAAGTCCCAGCAGAGCAGGCTGTCACCTGTCCTCCAAACACAGCACAGCCTTCCATTCACTCACTCCTCTCACAATAAATTCCTCCCCACTCTCCTCTCACAATAGTGTCCTACCTGAGCCTTGCATGACGAGCTGCATAGTGGGGTTCTGTATTACGAGGCTTCACAAGGCTTTGTCACTGACCAGGCACCTCCGTGGCTGCAGCCGAGCTGGGCATCGGCGGAAGCGACAACTGTGCGGGAGGAGGCCGCGGGAACCAGGACTTTGAAGTTCAGGTCAGGGGATTATCGTGCGGGGGGGCGGGGCATTGACGGCGGCGGCGGGGGGCAGTGCCAGATGTTCATTCGGACTATAAGACGCACAGACATTTTCCTCTATATTTTTGAGGGAAAAAAGTGCGTCTAATGGTCCGAAAAATACGGTAGGTCTTCATTTAAATTCCAACCCCCTTTTCTCTCTTCAATATCTGTAAAGTGTATTCTCACCATAACCGGGGCGTGGTCTGAGATTGAAATTACCCCTATCAAGGTTTTATTTACATATTCCAGTATTCCATGATCTACCATTATATAATCTAGTCTCGAGTACATTTTATGCACTGTAGAGTAGAATGTATAATCCCTTTTATTTGGGTTTGCAATTCTCCAAGGATCTATTAATTGATGCTTAAAAAGTTTTTTTTTTCAACATTCGTTGTTGCTTGGAATCTATTACAGGTGCCCCAGATGCCCTATCGAGGTGATGTTCCAGTGTAAGGTTAAAGTCCTCTGCCAATACTACATATTCCTGTTTGAAGTCCATTATCAAATTTAAGATCTTTTTTAAGAATTTTTGGGGATGTTTGTTGGGACAATATACGTTGGCCAACGTGTATTTTTTTCCTTGTAGAGTCCCTCTTAGGAGCAGGTACCTACCATCTGGGTCGACCTTCCTGTCTTCTACTACAAAGTTGATATTTTTCCCTATCCCTATGGCGACCCACCTAGATCTTTTCTGAGGGGAATCTCCATAGTACCATTTCGGAACTGCCCGCGAGTAGAGCCTGACTCCCGAGTCAGCTGTTATATGTGTGTCCTGAAGGAAGACTATATCTGCAAAGTATCTCTCAATTTCCCTCAAGATCATATGTCTTTTCCCTGGGGAGCTTAGGCCTCTTACATTGTAGGTAATAAAGTTTACGTTGGACATACTTTCTTTTTTTTTTTTTCACTGACGTTTCAACCCCCAGACAGATCATCGATTTTAGATTCATACCCTCCCCGTCTAACCACCCCCCCCCCCACATCTTTCCCCCCCATCTCGCCCCCCCCTCCCCCTTTCCCTAGATGGAACCTTGACCCTAAGGTCGTATTGGGAAGCATCTCCTCTAGCACCCCCTTTGTGCTTTTGTGCTCCCTCCCTTGAGGCGGAATTCACTTCGCCGCGGCCTGGTTTCCCCTGATTCAGGGGAATCACTCCAGGGTGGCAGTGAGTTCCAGCTCCTGGGTCTCTTATTATTTACTCAAATGTAGCTACTTACCCCTTTTACTCACGCACCCCATAGCCCACCTCCCACCCCACCCCCTCCCCCATCTCCACCCCTCCATCCTTTCTCCCTCTCTTCACCATCCTGACATTTCAGAGACTACTTGGAATTGGAATATCTAATTTTTGACAGAATTCTGGCACTTCCTCTATGAATCTAAGCTTAGCTGTGACCCCCTTTTTTCTCCCGATCAGACATGCTGGGAAACCCCAGTTATATTGTATTCCTAGATCTTGCAAGTCCCTTAATAATGGTTTAAAGCTTCTTCTTCTTCTAAGCGTTTCTTGGGATAGGTCCTGATATATTTGAATATTGTGGTCATCGAGTTTAATTGGGGACTTTCCTCTCAAATTTTTCCACAGTTGTTTTTTTTCCTCCCAGCTTTCAAATCTTACTATAATGTCTCTGGGGCTCTCCTGTGGGATATCTCTAGACCTCCTAATCCGGTGCGCCTGTTCGATTCTCAATGGGGAGGTTATTTCCCTATCCAATAATGGATTACAGATTTTTTGTATGATTTCAGGAAGTTTTTCAGACTGGGAGGAGTCAGGGACTCCACGGATTCTAATGTTTTTCCTTCTGTCCCTGTTTTCCTGGTCTTCTGCTTTATACGCTTGTTCCCTTTGTTCTGCCTTAATTCCTTTGATCTCTTCCTCTAGTTTTCTGATGTGGTTTGCGTTATAGTCTGTTTTCTTTTCAACTTCCTCTAGTCTTTCCAGCATAAGCCCCATGTTTGCTCTCCATTTGCGTTTTTAATGATTTTTCTAAAGCTGTAAACATTCCTTGTATTTCCGTTTTCGTTGGTAGTGCTGATCTATCTTGAAGTTCCTCGGCTACCCTCTGAACGTTCATAGAATCCATTTCATGGTCAATCGAAGTCTCAGTTTGGGTATCGAGTTCTATTGGATTATTTGAAGTAAGTTTGGTCTTTTTCTTCTCCTTCTCAGCTTGAGAGCTTCTACCCCCCTGCTGTTTATCTATTGCTGGTTTGTCACCATTTATCCCTAGTAATACATACTTGTTCATTGGGCCTGGGCTTTGGCTCAAACGAGGGATAGAGGCCGCCCCGCCTCTTGCTCCTCTTGCCCTAGTGCTCATTATTATCGTTGAGGTTCCTTGCGTTCTACAATGCTCTTTGTTTTCTGTTGTTCAAGTGGAGCTTAAACTGTGGGGGCTTTATTAATTAGTGTTGAGCGTATGTTAACTTTTAAATCCCCGCCTTCCAATCTATACTACAGAACCTGTATTTTCTGGGGATACTTTTTATGTTGCTATTTTATCTCGTGGTAAATGGGTACGTTTTTTTTTTTTTTTTTTTTAAGATGGGAAGGGGACCGATCTACCCCCGAGACTTTTGCCAATATGGAGAGATAGAGGGGAATTATATATCAGACAGGAGGCTCATATCTTATGCATTAATCTTCCTTTATTAATGCTCACAGCAGAAATATTTTATATCTTTCTTTTAATAAACTTCAATGTAAAAAACGTTTCCAATAAACTACCACTCCCAGCAGTCCCTCTGATCCATAACCACGCCCATGTCAGTAACCTCTATAAAATGGGCTGTCTCCAAACGTTCCTCCTCTTTCTTTCTGCTCATGGCTCAGATAAGTACTCTATTTTTTGGTGTCATTCTGTAGAGTGTATTGCGCCTTCTGGGTAGGCCAGGGGGAATTTTTACCCCCCCCCCCCTGCTGCCTCCCCACTTCAGGTCTCTCATGTGTTAACCTGTATGCTTCCAGCCTTTGGTGTCTTTGCACCATTCATGGTATAGACCCGCCTTCGTTTTTCAGGCTTTCCCTGTTCTCTATGCGGACGCTCTGTAGTCGGGGAACTTTTCTCCCTGACTTCAGAGCACCGCTTCCCGCTACCACCGCTCTGCTTCTGATCCCCCCTCGCCGGGCGCTATCTCCGGGCGCCGCCATCTTTCACCTCCCTTCTCCTCACAGATCGTCTCGCGCGTGAGCGGGGGGGCGGAGTTTTCGATTCGGCCGCTCAGCGAATCAGCGCGGAGGACGTAGTCTCGCGAGACTTCGTCCTCGAACGGCTAAGGATCTCGGGCTCTCCTTCCCCCCGCTTCCATTACAGCACTGACGGCGGGGAGGAAGGGATAGGAGCCTGTTGCTACACGCTCATAGGTATTTCTCAGCTCTACCCTGCTGTTTCTAGTCTAAATACCCCCATTGCGCAGCCACTCATCCCGGCCTAATACTTAGCCCTAATATCTACCCTAACTGTTAGAGTTCAGTGTCCAACCAGGCCTTGGTTCTCCTCCTATCAGAACAGCATGTCTGATCTACCCACTCCTATACCCCCCAGTGGGGAGATCCCCTCTATGGCCGCTGCCCACACCCTGAGTGCCTCTCAATTACAAGACATGATTAACATGTCAATTCAAGCTGCCCTGGCCTCTGCCACATTAGCTTCCAGGGTTCAGCAACCCATGGCTACACCATTTATGCCACCTCAGAGCCGCGAACCGCCCACAAAAAAGGGGAAAGCCTCATTTAAGAGGAAACATACCCGGGCCATACATGACTCCCCGGCAGGGGAAGAAAATAATCTGCTCCAGGTAGCCCCTACCACAGGCTACCAACCCCAGCATCTGTCAGATACCTCTCGACCCCTGGACTCCAGGGAGTTTCAACCTAAGGGGCATAAGGCCATTAGAAGGGCCAAACCAGACTCATATGTCGACTCCTCAGAGGAGGACTCGGCCGATCCCTCTGCTGGGTCGTACGCATCAGATTCTGAGTCATATATCGATGATGCTGGGGCTACGGCGCTTGATACAACCGCCATCCATGTCACACAGGACGAAGTTCTCCTGGACACCCTAGGAGAACCTTTCTTCCACCCCGATGTGATTTCCCATCCACGCTCCGGGAATTGGGCACCACTTCCACACGTCTCCCAATATGTGGAGTTATGGGCTCGGAAGTCCTTGGATAGGACTAGCCGGAACAAACTGAGGGCAGAATGTCCCAGACCCTCCATCCCCAAAAATGTTCTAGCTACCCCGGAGGTAGACCCCGTATTGTCAAAGTACCTGCTAAAATCAGGAAAGTTTCAAAAGAAGGGCATTGAGCGCTCTTTTCGGTCCATCCAAGACCGCGTCCTGGATCTTATGGGTCCATTGATAAAAATATTAAACCTGTCCGAACAAGCTGCAGCATCTGAGCAGCCAGTGGACCTCCTACAATTGAGAGGTTGGGCACAAAGGGCGTTATGCCTAGCAGGCACCGCCAACACGGCATGCTCTGTAGAGAGACGCCGTTCTATCCTCATGCGCTTAGACCCTCAACTGTCACACTTGGCAGAGTCTGAACCGTCGGCTTACGGCATGTTATTTGGCGACACGTTGATCAGAGACATCAACAAGTTTGTGGGACTTTTTACTAGCCTAGACAAAGCCCAAAGCTCACTAAGAAGATCTGGGGCTAATAAGGTTTTTGCTAGGGCCGGCAGAAATAGAGGCCGTTCTGCCGGCCGTCTCCCCTCCTACAGGCCGCAGGGCAGACCCTCTGCACAATATCAGTATCTCCAGGCTCCATCCTATTCCGTCCCAGTGGCGCAACCTGCACCCCTCTTCCCTCCCAGAGGCAGACCCTGGCGCGGCCGTGGCGGACGCGGTTACCCACGATCCCGACCTCCTACTGGTGAGTATACCTTACACTCCACTCAATCACATTCCTGTGGGGGGACGCCTGAGGTATTTTACCCACGCCTGGTCTGCGATTACGGCAGACGCGTGGATTCTACACACAGTTGCGGGATTTGTTATAGACATACATTCTCCGCCGACACTCAATATAGCCCCTCCCCCTATTCGGTTCACAAAACAAAACGTTGTTCTCATAGACAACGAACTGAGGGACTTATTGGCCAAAAAGGCTGTTGTAGAGGTGGAACCCTCTTCCCCAGGCTTCGTAAGCAACCTGTTTTTGGTCCATAAGAAAGGGGGAGGTTACCGTCCAGTCATAAACCTCAGGGACCTGAACCAGTATGTCGAATATCGACACTTCAAAATGGAGGGAATTCACTTCCTCCGAGACCTTCTCCATCCTGGAGACTGGCTCGTGAAGGTGGATCTAAAGGACGCCTACCTCACGGTCCCTATACATCCAGAGTCACAACACCTCCTTCGTTTCCCATGGAAGGGCAGGATGTGGCAGTTTACCTGCCTCCCATTCGGCCTATCTTCCGCCCCATGGTGTTTCACCAAACTCATGAAACCAGTAGTGGTGGCTCTGAGAAGCAGAGGGGTGCGTCTGATTATATATCTGGACGACATCCTCATCATGGCCTACTCCAAAAATCAAGCCCATCTCCACATGTCGTGGACGATATCTCTGTTGCAAAGACTGGGCTTCATAATCAACCTAGAAAAGTCCATTTTGGTCTCTTCCCAACAGATGGAGTTCTTGGGCTTTACGGTGAACACCGTTCAATCCACCCTCAGCCTCCCCAAACCCAAGCTTGCCCTGATCCGCAAGGAGATCCGGGCAACATTAAGAAAGGGTTCTCTATCCCTTCGTGCACTAGCACGCCTTGTCGGCCTCCTAGCAGCCTCCATTCAGGCCATCTTCCCGGCTCCCCTACATTACAGAGCCCTCCAGAGGTTCAAAATCATGCACCTGAGGCAGGGCCTCAAATATGCAGACGAGATTCCTCTCTGTTAGGAAACTACCGAGGAGCTGAAATGGTGGCTCCGACACGCCGTCGAATGGAACAGCAAGACCATCTTCAACCCCACGGCACGGCCTCCACGGGAGGGACGTGGTCCGCAGGGGAAGCCACACTCCATATTAATGTGCTGGAACTCTTGGCAGCCTTATTCGCTATCAAGAGCTTCATGCAACATTATTCCAACTGATGTGTGCTGTTTCGCATGGACAATGTGGCGGCGGTACAATATGTCAACCGCCTGGGAGGCACTAGATCCAAAGTTCTGGCGAATATCGCAAAGGAATTCTGGCACTTCTGTCTAGCCCACGACATAACCCCTATTGCGGAATACATTCCGGGAATCTCCAACTTGATAGCCGACTGGAACTCTCGCTACCTTCGTGACTCCAGCGACTGGAGACTGGATCGTTCGGTGTTTCTTCAGTTACGGCGGCTCTGGGGGCCACTATCTATAGATCTTTTCGCCTCCTGCCTCAACCACCAACTGCCTCGCTTCTTCAGCTGGAGGCCGGATCCGGAGGCATATGCGGTGGACGCTCTCCGCCAACCTTGGCCGGAGGGCACACACTATGCGTTCCCTCCTTTCCAGATAATCCCCAGACTTCTCCTACGGATAACCAACCTGAAGGCGAGTGTGGTCCTGATCACACCTTGGTGGCCGACCCAACCATGGTTTCCCCTGCTCCTGGGGATGACCGTGGACCTCCCCAGGCTTATTCCCCACTTTCCCCACCTCCTCACTGGTTCTGGACTACCCACTGGTTCTGGACAACAACCTGCCACTCCTGGCGTGGTTGGTGTCGGGATCCCGGTCACAGATAACGACCTTTCAACGTCAGCTCGACATCTTCTCGCCCTGGCCTGGGCCCCCGGGACTAGATCGACATATCGATCAGCCTGGGGTCTCTGGGTTCGTTGGTGTGATCAATGGCAGGTTGATCCCGTACAGGCACCTATATCACTAGTGGCGAACTATTTGGCGGATTCGTTCGAATCCGGTAAATCGTACAGCTCCATTAACATATATCAGTCGGCTATCTCGGCCTATAACTGCCCCGTTGATTCTTTGCCAGTCGGCAAACATCCTCTGATATGTCGACTATTGAGAGGTGTGAAGTTTCAACGTCCCCCTAGGCCTAGTTACCAGGCAACCTGGGATGTCTCCAAGGTGCTGGGTATGTTCGCCGGATGGGAGGACAACGCGGATCTTTCACTACGGCTACTTTCCATAAAACTAACGGTTCTCTTATGCCTAATTTCTGTCAAAAGAGTGTCAGACGTTAAGGCTCTAGACATCTCTAGGCGACAATTTTCACCGCAGGGAGTCGAATTTTCAGTAGTACGCAGGACTAAGACCGGTATCCACTCAGTCTTTTACCCATTCTTCCCTGATCACCCACGCCTTTGCGTCGTTCGGTGCCTACAAGCATACGAATCACAAACCGCTACCTTGCGCTCCTCAGACTCTTCGCAGCTCCTGGTGTCCTACGTCAAACCACATCGCCCCGTCTCATCTGCCTCTCTGGCACGCTGGGTACGAGTCGCCATGGCAATGGCGGGGATCGATGTTTCCCTTTTCGGAGCCCACTCCGCCAGAGGAGCTATGGCTACTAAGGTAGTCACATCGGGAGGCTCTCTCTCCGATCTCTTAGTGGCGGCGGACTGGTCCTCGGAGACCACCTTCCGTCACTTCTATTTCAGACCACAGGACCATATATCCATGTCGGTCCTCTCCTAAGGTTAGAACTGTATTGTGTTAAGTTATGTCTACATGCTTGAATATGCTAGCTTTGAACTTGCATAAGATATGAGCCTCCTGTCTGATATATAATTCTAGATTTTCTTAGCTTGTGACGGAAAATATTGATTATATGATGACAGGAGGCGAGTATCTTCCCTCCCGACCCACCCTATTACGGTTGTTTCTGATCTTTCACAGGTTACTGAACGCTGACTCTAATCCTGATGCTGTAAAATCCGGATAGGAAGATTGTTGGATCATGTTCCCTGTTGGAACGAAGTTCGCTGAAAGGACATCCTCGTTGGGATGCAGTTTTACTGATGCCCCCGTTGGGGCACAGCTAGCGGTCGGATCCCCTCCCGGAAGCTGTCGGATGTCGGCCCGCCGGACTGAGGTCCAGAAGACAAGCTTCGACCCTCCGAGTTTGTAACGTTCTGGTATCAGGTGTTTTCGCTTCAAGAAAGAGGAGGAACGTTTGGAGACAGCCCATTTTATAGAGGTTACTGACATGGGCGTGGTTATGGATCAGAGGGACTGCTGGGAGTGGTAGTTTATTGGAAAAGTTTTTTACATTGAAGTTTATTAAAAGAAAGATATAAAATATTTCTGCTGTGAGCATTAATAAAGGAAGATTAATGCATAAGATACTCGCCTCCTGTCATCATATAATCAATATTTTCCGTCACAAGCTAGGAAAATCTAGAATTATTGCACCTCCGCCTATGAGGTTCTATCTTCTATTTCTACCTTGTACTTAAGGTGTATTTAGTACTCCCTTTTTTTTTACAATAATTTGTAAACAAAGGTTTATATAGGTTTATATAGGTAAAAATATAGGTGAAATATTGGTGAATATAGGTATAGATAAAAAATAAAACAAAAGATTCCAAAGGTAAGAAAAGGGAAAAAGAAGCAGAAAAGGAACACGGTGTTCTGTTCTATTCTATTTCGGGCCCACTCAGCACTCCGCACTGCTGATCGGTAGCTGCTTTTATATTACACCTTTTATCTATGGCTATATGATCCTTCCAATCTTTCCAATCGGTGTAATGTCCTCCAGTCAGAGATAATCTGATACAGTCAGAAATAGTAACCTCCAATCAGAAATAGCCTCCTGCGTGCCAGTGTCTATCCTTTTAAATTCTTTGCGATGGCATTCCTGGCCTCCAGTATTTCTACCTTTAGTTTTAGAGTCTTTAAGGTATTATCAGTTTTTAAGGTATTGTCAGCAGTCTGCTGGTGTCTCTGTATTTCAGCCTTTTCTCATAGCTATTGATCTCTTACTCATTTCAGCCCCAACACAAGTACAAAACAGCCAGACTGTATAATGTCTTTCATAATATATATCATTAGAGTCAATGAAATCAGATTTTACTCACAATATTGCGTTGTGTTATGTTGCCTTTGGAGCCTTACAGGGAGTGCAGAATTATTAGGCAAGTTGTATTTTTGAGGATTAATTTTATTATTGAACAACAACCATGTTCTCAATGAACCCAAAAAACTCATTAATATCAAAGCTGAATATTTTTGGAAGTAGTTTTTAGTTTGTTTTTAGTTTTAGCTATTTTAGGGGGATATCTGTGTGTGCAGGTGACTATTACTGTGCATAATTATTAGGCAACTTAACAAAAAACAAATATATACCCATTTCAATTATTTATTTTTACCAGTGAAACCAATATAACATCTCAACATTCACAAATATACATTTCTGACATTCAAAAACAAAACAAAAACAAATCAGTGACCAATATAGCCACCTTTCTTTGCAAGGACACTCATGCAGCCTGCCATCCATGGATTCTGTCAGTGTTTTGATCTGTTCACCATCAACATTGCGTGCAGCAGCAACCAGAACCTCCCAGACAATGTTCAGAGAGGTGTACTGTTTCCCCTCCTTGTAAATCTCACATTTGATGATGGACCACAGGTTCTCAATGGGGTTCAGATCAGGAGAACAAGGAGGACATGTCATTAGTTTTTCTTCTTTTATACCCTTTCTTGCCAGCCACGCTGTGGAGTACTTGGACACGTGTGATGGGGCATTGTCCTGCATGAAAATCATGTTTTTCTTGAAGGATGCAGACTTCTTCCTGTACCACTGCTTGAAGAAGGTGTCTTCCAGAAACTGGCAGTAGGACTGGGAGTTGAGCTTGACTCCATCCTCAACCCGAAAAGGCCCCACAAGCTCATCTTTGATGATACCAGCCCAAACCAGTACTCCACCTCCACCTTGCTGGCGTCTGAGTCGGACTGGAGCTCTCTGCCCTTTACCAATCCAGCCACGGGCCCATCCATCTGGCCCATCAAGACTCACTCTCATTTCATCAGTCCATAAAACCTTAGAAAAATCAGTCTTGAGATATTTCTTGGCCCAGTCTTGACGTTTCAGCTTGTGTGTCTTGTTCAGTGGTGGTCGTCTTTCAGCCTTTCTTACCTTGGCCATGTCTCTGAGTATTGCACACCTTGTGCTTTTGGGCACTCCAGTGATGTTGCAGCTCCAAAATATGGCCAAACTGGTGGCAAGTGGCATCTTGGCAGCTGCACGCTTGACTTTTCTCAGTTCATGGGCAGTTACTTTGCGCCTTGGTTTTTCCACACGCTTCTTGCGACCCTGTTGACTATTTTGAATGAAACGCTTGATTGTTCGATGATCACGCTTCAGAAGCTTTGCAATTTTAAGAGTGCTGCATCCCTCTGCAAGATATCTGACTATTTTTGACTTTTCTGAGCCTGTCAAGTCCTTCTTTTGACCCATTTTGCCAAAGGAAAGGAAGTTGCCTAATATTTATGCACACCTGATATAGGGTGTTGATGTCATTAGACCACACCCCTTCTCATTACAGAGATGCACATCACCTAATATGCTTAATTGGTAGTAGGCTTTCGAGCCTATACAGCTTGGAGTAAGACAACATGCATAAAGAGGATGATGTGGTCAAAATACTCATCTGCCTAATAATTCTGCACTCCCTGTAGACCACCATCTATAGGATTGGAGATTTCATTTACTTACATTTGATGTAATGCTGACATGATGTTTCTGCTGATATTACCTCCTATACGATCTCTTGCTGTCCCTTGCAGCTTGCTGTTCTGCTTGCTTGTTTATTACTTTACCAAGGATCAGACTTTTAGCTCAGGGATCTTACAGCTACCCCGTGTTTTCTGTCGTGCCCCTTAGGGGGTCACCTAGGCTGGGTGAGCCTAGACATTCTCGTACTGTCTCCCTCCCTCCAGGGAGCTCTGCTGACGGCCACCTCTCCCCCCGACCCCCCCCCCTGTGCACTCTCAGATCAGCGTGCGCGCCACCACGGGGCTTCAACAGCGTACAGGGCTGCAATGTAGGATCTCAGAGCGTGCTTCGAGGGCGCCACAGGGACGCCAGAGGGACACCCGCGATGGGAACCCCCCCGTTCGCACAGCACGCGCCGCTACGTGTCTCAGAGGCGCGGGGACGCGGGGACCCGGGGACGCCGCACTCCACACACCAGGATTGCGGAGGGTGGGGAGGAGGAGGAGGGTCTCTTCAGCGGGAGGACGGCCGAGCGGTGCCCGAGCAAGAGAGGCACCTCATCTCAACACGGAGAGACCCGCCAGCCGGAGCTTCGCCTAGCCACCTCGGCGTGCGTGCCGCGCCATCCGTGACTCCTCCCTCTGAAATGCACTGGCATCTGCACTAAGAGAAACCGGTAGTGCGATACGGCATCCAAACAGATATGTCTGTTAGTAAGTTAGTGATATGTGAGCAGACTGATGGAGTGCGCTAAAGGGTGGAGAGATAGATTTGAATGTCGGCAGCATAGAACTTCTATTAAAAGCCATGGGAGGCTATTAGTTGACCCAGGGAGGAGGTGTAGATTGAAAATAAGAGAGGTCTAAGAACGAGGATGGGGACCCCGACAGAGAAAGAAAAAGGAGTAGAGGAAACAGAAATGCAAGTGACACTGAAGCTGCTGTGGCATAGGTAGGATGAGAGCCAGCAAAGAGCACAGTTTCGGAGACCAAAGGAGTAACGTTTTTTTACGTGGGGGTTTGGTCAACCTGTTAAAGGCAGCTGAAAGGTCCAGAAGCAGGAGTACAGGATAGTGTCCATTGCTTTTTGTTGTTAGTAAGCCATTTGTGAGTTTTAAATAAGCAGTTTCTGTGGAGTGTTGAGAGCAAAAGCCAGAGTGAAGTGGATCAAGAAGGTTATTCTTAATGAGGTGGTTGGACCAGGCGTTCATGGAGTTTGGACAAAATGGTGAGTAGGGAGATAGGGCATAGATTGTTAAGGTTGATAGGGTCCAAGGACGACTTTTTAATTATGGGGGTGACCAGTGCATGTTTAATATAGTTGGGAAAGATGCCAGAAGCGAGGGAGAGATTGAAGATGTGGGTCAGAGTGTAGGATAGTGTCAAATAGGGATGAGCCGAACACCCCTGGGTTCGGTTCGCACCAGAGAAAGTTTGTGAGAACTTTAGAACCCTGTTAAAGTCTATGGGACTCGAACGTTTGAAATCTAATGTACTAATTTTAAAGGCTAATATGCAAGTTATTGTCCTAAAAAGTGTTTGTGGACCCGAGTCCTGCCCCAGGGGACATGTATCAATGCAAAAAAAGTTTTAAAGTTTTTTCAGGAGCAGTGATTTTAATAATGCTTAAAGTGAAACAATAAAATTTAACTATTCCTTTACATTTTGTACCTAGGGGGATGTATAGTATGCCTGTAAAGTAGCGCCTGTTTCCTGTGCTTAGAACTGTCCCTGCACAAAATGTAATTTCTGAAGGACCACCGTAGGGTCTGGTATGGTATATTAACCACTTGACCACTGGGCACTTAAACCCCCTTAATAACCAGACCAATTTTCAGCTTTCGGTGCTCTCACAGTTTGAATGACAATAACTCAGTCATACAACACTGTAGCCAAATGAAATTTTTGTCCTTTTTTTCCCACAAATAGAGCTTTCTTTTGGTGGTATTTGATCACCTCTGCGGTTTTTATTTTTTTCGCTATAAATGAAAAAAGAACGAAAATTTTGTAAAAAAATTAATTTTTCTCCATTTCTATTATAAAATTTAGCAAAAAAGTAATTTTTCTTCATAAGTTTGGCCTAAAATGTATACTGCTACATATCTTTGGTAACAAAACAAAAAAAATGGATATTATTTAGTCTGGGTGAAAGTTATAAGGTCTACAAGCTAATGTACCAATTACTGAAAATGTATCAATTTGATCACATCTGATGTACTGACAGCCTCTCTCATTTCTTGAGACCCTAACATGCCAGAAAAGTACAAATTCCCCCCAAATGACCCCTTTTTGGAAAGAAGACATTCCACGGTATTTAGAAAGAGGCATTGTGAGTTTTTTGAAGTTGTCATTTTTTTCCCACAATTCTTTGCAAAATTTAAGATTTTTTTCATTTTTATTTTTTTTCCACACAATTTTCATATTAGCAGGTTATTTCTCTCACACAGCATATGCATACCACAAATTACACCCCAAAACACATTCTGCTATTCCTCCCGAGTATGGCGATACCACATGTGTGAGACTTTTACACAGCGTGGCCACATACAGAGGCCCAACATGCAGGGAGCACCATCAGGCGTTCTGGAGCACCCAGGCCAATTCTGACATTTCTCTCCTACATGTAAAAATCATCATTTATTTGCTAGAAAATTACATAGAACCCCAAAACATTATATATGCTTTTTTAGCAAAGACCCTAGAGAATACAATGGCGGTCGTTGCAACTTTTTATCGCGCATGGTATTTGCACAGCAATTTTTCGAACGCATTTTTTTTGGAAATAAAACAGTTTTGTGCTTTAAAAAAAAAAAAACATTAAAGTAAGCCCAATGTTTTTGCATAATATGAAAGATGAAGTTACGCCGAGTAAATAGATACCCAACATGTCACCCTTCAATATTGCACACGCTTGTGAAATGACGCCAAACTTTGCTACTTAAAAATCCCCATAGGTGACGCTTTAAAAATAATTTTACTGGTTACATCTTTTTAGTTGGAGAGGAGGTCTAGGGCCAAAATTATTGCTCTCGCTCTAACGTTCGTAGTGATACCTCACATGTGTGGTTTGAACACCGTTTTCATATGTTGGCGGGACTTATGTGTGCGGTCGAATCTGTATACGAGCACGCGGGAACAGGGGTACTTTAAAAAGAAAAAAAAATTATTGTTCATTTTACTTTATTTATTTTAGTTTGACACTTTTTTCCCAAAAATAAATGTTTTGATTACTTTTATTCCTATTACAAGGAATGTAAACATCCCTTGTAATAGGAATATAGCATGACAGGTCCTCTTCAGTGAGATATGGGGTCAATAAGACCCCACATCTCACTTCTAGGCTGGGAAGCCTGAAAAAAAAGCGATCTCAGGGAGTATTGTGTGGGGGTATTGCAGAGTATTGCGCAGGGGGTACTGCAGAGTATTGTGCGGGGGTACTGCAGAGTATTGTGCCGGGGTACTGCAGAGTATTTTGCCGAGGTACTGCAGAGTATTGTGCGCGATGGTACTGCAGAGTATTGTGCGCGGGGGTACTGCAGAGTATTGCTCAGGGGGGGTACTGCAGAGTATTGCTCAGGGGGGGTACTGCAGAGTATTGCTCAGGGGGGTATTGCAGAGTATTGCTCATGGGGGGGTATTGCAGAGTATTGCTCAGGGGGGGTATTGCAGAGTATTGCTCAGGGGGGGTATTGCAGAGTATTGCTCAGGGGGGGTATTGCAGAGTATTGCTCAGGGGGGGTATTGCCGAGTATTGCTCAGGGGGGGTATTGCAGAGCATTGCGCAGGGAAGGAAGGGGTATTGCAGAGTATTGCGCAGGGAAGGAAGGGGTTAATGCAGGGATGGCTGAGCAGGGATGGATGGATCTGTGACTGCAATAGTCACAGATCCATCCGACACAGCTGCTGCCATCCGCGCTCTCCTCTCACACTGTACCGATCGGTACGGAGAGAGGAGGGAGGAACCGGCGTCATCAAATGACGCCGGTTTGTTTACATGTGATCGCTCCGTCATTGGACGGAGCGATCAAGTGGTAAATCGCCGCTATCAGCGGCGATTTACTGTGATCCGTGACCCGCCGGGTCCTCTGGACCCGGCGGTCACGGACATTCCCATGTGCGCGCGATTCTGGAGCGCGATTCTGGGATCACGTTATATAACGTGATCCCAGAGTTAAGCAACCACCTTGCGGCCGTTATTTTTCGTCAGGTGGTTGCTAAGTGGTTAAGGGGAACCCTGCGTCAAATTAAAAAAAAATTATGTGGGTTTTTTTATTTTTATGAATGACTTTTCTCTGTATTGCCGGGAGCCGACAATTCATTATAGCCGCAAGTGATTTTAAATCACTTTTTTTCCTTCAGAAATGACACTTTGTGCAGGGACAGTTCTAAGCATGGGAAACAAGAACTACTTTACAGGCATACTATACACCCCTCCTAGGTACGACATTTAAAGGAATATTTCACTTTTATTGTTTCACTTAAAGGAATTATTAAAATCACTTCTGCCAAAAAAACTGCAGTTTTTAAAACTTTTTTTTGCATTGATACATGTCCCCTGGGGCAGGATCCAGATCCCCAAACACTTTTTAGGACAATAACTTGCATATTAGCCTTTAAAATTAACACTTTAGATTTCAAACGTTCGAGTCCCATAGACTTTAACAGGGTTCTAAAGTTCACACGAACTTTGCTGCGAACACCCCCAAATAGCTCGAACTCGAAGCTCATCCCTAGTGTCAAAGGGTGACCATGGAATTTGAGAGGGAACAGGGACCAGGGGGCAGGTGGTTAGGTGGGCTTTAGAAATTAGTTTAGCAACCTCATATATAGTAGCAGGGTTGAATAAGAGTGTTGATTGTACCTATTGACATGGGGTGTTAAGTGGGGGAGATACCTGTAGAATGGAGATCTCCTCACAAATTGCATCAATCTTATTTTTGAAGTGATTGGCCATCTCCTGGGCAATGAGTGAGTTAGTGGGTGGAGGCAGTGGAGGACGAGTAGAGTTGAAGATAAAGAAAAGTTGATGGGGACTGGATGAAGTGGTGTTGACGAGAGTGATTAAATAGGTCAGCTGGGAAGTGACGAGTCATGACCAGTGTAGTCAAGATAGTAGTCAAGATAGCCACCACTTTTCTTACCCCCTTTAAACCCCACCGACTCCCCACACTCACAATCCCATACCACTATCCAATGATAAGACCAGACAAGAGTTTGGAGTATAAATGGCCATGGCAGCCTATTTTATTAACCAAATATTTTAATCATTTCCAAATAACCTTTGTAACAACAACTTTAAAACACACAGCCTGTTGGTCTTTGACAGCACCCCAAACCTAACATTTTCCACCACTACACTGCGGGACCTTTTACCATACCAGGCCTCCAGCCATATCACCAGCTCTGAGACAACCCCTTTCCAGCAGTGCAACCAATACAATATTCCAGCAGACACCTTTCCACTGGAATACCCCAGAGGGGCCCATACCACGGAGGAGCCCCCCATCACTTCCATCACATCTGTTTTCTGCCACCATCAAAGACCAAAGACACCGCCACACAGCCCGCAAGGATAACACCTTACCCTTAAGGGTCCCTCCACACCCGCAGGGCCCGCTGATTCCCAACCAGAAGACCCAGTGCCCTAGATCTAACCCCCAACCTAGAGGTGAACTCTACCACCCCGCAGGTACAATTCCCACATTAGACTCCAACTCTATGTCTAATAACCCAAACCCCCCCTTACGGTAAACAA
The DNA here is from genome assembly GCA_029574335.1 of Rana kukunoris. Taxonomy (NCBI): domain Eukaryota; kingdom Metazoa; phylum Chordata; class Amphibia; order Anura; family Ranidae; genus Rana; species Rana kukunoris. The sequence continues at coordinate 414,177,122 of CM056049.1, forward strand.
ATCTACCCACCTTGTTCACTTTAATTGGAGCGTAAGAATCCTCGTAATGCCTTGCTCCACACCATCCCTGTAATGTCCAGCCACCAAGTACCTACCTCTCTCCGAGAGAAACCCCAGCTGTCTGCCTCTGTTCTAGCATCAGCACTCCTGCCCCCCCCCCCCAAAATCCCTTAGCATCCAAGATCCAGACAAGGCATGTGTAACCTCCATCTGAAAAGGCATAACGAACAATGGGAAGCACCAACACAATACATATAACATAACAGCAGTAAAACTAATATGTTGAACTGCCCCCTTACAACCCGTACACCCCCCAACAAAACTTGATCCGTCCACCAGTGTAAAAGCAAAATCCCCTGACTTCCACCACCCAAAACCTTTCAACTGCCGCCTCATCCAACTCACACCTGGGCTGCCGCTGTAGCCGCCCAGATGCGAAAGGAGTTTTGAGGCAATCTGCATGCAGTGTCAAAAACCCCACCCCGCTGTTTAAAGGAACTCCCTGAAAAACCATCACTAAGTAGAACATGGGCAAACAGGACCTGTCCCCACGCACTGAGAACGGCCCACCCTCAACCAATCAAACCCTCCAAAAATCCCATGCCCTTCACACTGGGCCAATCCTCCTACCAGGCAGTAAAGAACAGCTGAACAATCACCCCTTTTCCAGTTTGAACTTTTATTTTTTTAATATATATATATATATATATATATAAACCTGAGCCAACGAAACCCAACCCAATCTCCCGAAGCATACACCTCATAGGCTTAATCCCCCTTGCAACCCATCTGGATAGGCCAAACTCCCCCACCCTAAATGCCCCTAATGCTATGGAAAAGCCGCTGTGGACCAAATTACCTCGTAACCCCCGTAACATACCGACCCCAATTTTACCCAAATACCCCAAAGCATTTTGAAAAGAAGCCGGCCTCCTAATGTCTTGTTGTGGGTTGGGCGTGCAATACCCCGTTTCTTCTTGTTTGCCCAAAATCATTTGTGAACTCCGTCAGGCCCCCCACAATCTGAATAAAAAAGGGGAGCGCAAACCCCCCAGCTTCCCCCCATAACGGACATTGACCCTCTTCCTTCCATGTGCCTGTAACGCAATATATCATCGACCAGCTGTCTAAGACCACCCAGCTCGGCACCCGCCAGCCACATTAATCTAACCGCTCCCCCCATAGCCTTAGAGTGAACAGCCCTTTTTGACCCAGTACAGATCCTTCCCCCTCTGCCAACTGCATCAGCTCCCCTTACTCATCCCCCTGAAAAAAAGAAAAATGTCCAACTGTAAACCACACCAAACTAAATGGTACAGCACCCCACCACTGACCATGACAACACGGAAATCCGTTTGGATTACTTGAACCACTCCCTGTTGCCACAGTTACACCCAATCCACCAACCCCTGCAGGCCTTCCCCCACAGCTCCATTGCAAGGACCACTGTAACCAGTCCCCACAGTGCCACGAACCAAGGAAACCCCCCGCTTAAACCCAAGCTCTAGTTCAAGATTCTGCACTCCATTGCCCCCGCCAGAATGCCCCTACGCGTAGACCCTGCCGCCTCTGTGACCAACGTTAAACCCCGTACATAACCGGTCCGGCCATGAAAGTGATCGCCTGACGTACCCGCCCAAACATGTGCCACACTCTCAAATCTTCCCCAATCCCCCTGTCCAGGCTGAGGACATGTATTGAGGCACAACACCCCTGCGGTAACCGCCGAAGCCCTCGGCATAAAAACCCCTGTGACGAGACCCTTGCTCGCTCGCTTCCACTCCCCCGACACACCTCTGCTACTATTGAGTCAGCTTGCAGATCGCAATGTCTGATGGTTCAGTCACCCAAGGTTCCGGGATCCGAACTACAGCTATGTGCCGTTCGAGATCCATTAGAACAAACACCAGGCAGGCTGTATGTAAGTTCAAGTAGGACTTTTTTTTATTCTTTTTTTCAAAGTGTATTTTTTGTGCGTGAACTCTCGAGAGAGAGAGGAGCCAGACTGCAGGAGTTGGGAGTAGGCAGACCCTCCCCCCGGAGGCAATCGCCATTCTTCTCCATGCCCCTGGTGGCAATGGTGGGTGTTAGGGGGGGCCTCCTACTCACCCCGCCCTACCTGCTCCTCTTGGGAGCCCAACTGGGGCCCAACGGGACCCCAACGGGGCAGAGGGACTCCCCCTATGAGGGAGTGAGGGGGCCTAGCCCACCCAGCCAGCCCCGTAGGTCTCTCTTTATTTTAGGAGACCGCATGGCCAAAGTGCGTGTGTGTTAAACCAATTTCGTGTGCGTGCAAGTGTGGTGGTTTTTGTGGGGGGGTGGGCGTACTAAGCACAGGCGTACCTTGCATAGCACACCCACCGGGAGCCGGGCTGAGACCACCAAAGTCAATTCACATGTAGCCAAGACCAGGATCCGAACCCTCGGCTGCGGCTTGTCAGCGCAGTGCCAATCACGTTGAGCCACCACAGCTCCCTTAAAAAACAGGACTCTTTTAATGGAAGTACACAACACACTTTTATACAGAATTTGGAACATCCCGCCCCCAACAACCGCTTTCCTATTGGTCAATTGTAAAGTCCAAAATGAGGACTTCAAAATGACTCAGCAGAGATTGGTCGGATAGTTTGAATAGAAGTACTGCTATGTGTATTGAGACAGAAGCCCCAGGGGGCAATCAATGTACACAATAGCCATACACAGAACAATGAGGTCGTCTGGAGAGGGAGTTAGCCTTAAGATCTGTGTAACAGATTTCAAGTAAAAAAACGTTATCATTCCAAGGTCCATGACCTTACACCCCCTGGAAAACAGTCCAACAGCCACAGTGGGACCCAAACGGGTCAACTCGAGGATGTTGGAAAAGTAGTCTTAAGGCTCCAGGCCTGTCTGCTGGGATAACCCATCCGCATTCCTATTTTTTAGGCCCCTGGCCCATAATCGGATGGTGTCACGTACCTTACCAGAGGCTGAAGTGCCGAGAGAGCTTCCTTGCGACTCGAGTGCAGAACGCCCCTGGAGGTGAGAAAGGGGACGCTATGCCCAGGGAGTTCCCGGCTGCGACTAACTGGAGCGATGTTGGGGATCAGATGTGCACCAGCATACATAGTCCGGCAGGGGTACCACGGAAGTACCAGAAGAGGTAGATTGGCAGGAAACCCAGGGACGGAGTCAGGAGCCGATCCGGTAGTCATACACAGGAAGCAGGAAGTGACTGGAACAGGTCAGAAGGCAAGCCAAGGTCATACACAGGATCCAGAAGACAGGAACAGGACAAGGATAAGCCGAGAGACAAGCCAGGGGTCATGCACAGGAAAGTCTGGTCAGGCAAGCCGGGTCATCAACAGGGATACAGGAACAAGGATTCAGGATCACGTCAAGGACTGAAGATCATGCAGCAGTTTGGTGACTGCTGCAACAAGGTTTAAATAGGGCACTGACGCCAGAAGTCCCGCCCGCATTGCGTGCGTAATGGCACGCGCGCGCGCAGTAAAGAACAATGTATTTATGGTGTTGTTGCCCGTATGCGCGTGCATGCGCCTTGTGCTTGTATGCGCGGGCATTGTGCTCGTATGTGCACGTATGTGCTCGTATGTGCACGTATGTGCACTGTGCTCGTAGGTCCCTGCAAGACAGGTCTGCCAGTTCTTCCACGGTCGGTTCTCTGACAGTGCCCCCCCCTCAGGGGCAGCCTCCGGATGCCCAAACGTACTTGCTTCTCAGGATACCTTCTGAAGAATTCAGACAACAGTTTAGGGGCATGAACATCTTTTGCAGGTTCCCTTTCTTCGAGAGAGAGTAGCCCTTCCATTTTACTAGGTACTGGATTTGTCTACCTCTCTTCCGACTATCCAAAATGGCCTTCACTTCAAATTCCGTGTCCTCACCCACTGTAACTGGAGGGTAGGTGGGTCTTCTCTTCCAGGAAAGGAACCGGTAATGACTGGTTTGAGAAGTGAGACGTGAAAGACTGGATGAATCTTGTAGGTGTTCGGCAGGACAATTCGAAAGCCACAGGATTGATTTTTTTCTTAATTTTAAAAGGACCAATGAATCTAGCACCCAGTTTTCGGGAAGGGCAGGACAGTTTAAGGTTTAAAGTAGAAAGCCAAACTTTGTCTCCTACTTCCAGAATCGGACTCTCCTTCTTCCTCGTGTCATAATATTTTTTATAGTCCTCCTGGGATTTTTGCATAGTTTCCTGAAGAACCTGTAAATTTTCTTGGAGAAAGGTTAATCTGTCTTGTACGACAGGCACCGTTTTCTTCAGGAACGATATTGGGCAGGAAGGATGGATGAAATCCGTAATTTGCCCAAAACGGAGACTGGTTAGTGGTGGAGTGTACCGAATTATTGTATGCAAATTCAGCACATGGAAGTAGGGCTACCCAATTGTCCTGAGAGGAAAAGGAAAAGCAGCAGAGATATTGCTCTAGCGTCTGATTGGTCATTCCGTTTGGCCATTATTTTGTGGATGATAAGCGGGTGACAAGCAGATTTCGATGTTCAAGGCTTTACAAAGGGCTTTTCAAAATCTAGACGTAAATTGCACCCCTCTTTCGGAAACAATACTACTGGGTAGCCCATGCAATCTCACGATCTCTTTAATAAATGTATGTGCTGTATCCATGGCCGAGGGGACTACCCAATAAAGGCAAGAAGCGGGCCATCTTCCTTAGCCGATCGACCACCACCAGGATCGTGGTAAACCCTTCAGAGGGGGGTAATTCCACTATGAAATCCATAGATATAGCTCTCCATGGGTGGTCCGGGACAGGTAATGGTCTTAACAGGCCCCAGGCTTGTGTGTGGCTTCCTTTACTTCTGGCACAAACTGTACAGGAACTTACAAAGTCCTTGCAATCCTTCCTCAGGTCAGGCCACCAATAGGATCGCTGAATCAGCTCAGAAGTCTTATGGACCCCAAAATGACCGGCAAGCTGGTGTTCATGAAGGGTCTTGAGAAGCTGAAGTCTGGCTCCCTCGGGAACAAAAATCTTATTTCCCTCCCACAGGAGCCCTTCTTGTCTTCTGAATGCAGAACTCTCGGATTCAGGACATTGAGCAGAGGCTTGTTCCAGGGCTGACTTTAGGTCAGGCTGAATCAACAAAAAATTCTGGGGGGACAGGATGGTGCTGGGAACGACAGTTTCTTGGGTTTCTGGGAACATGCGTGAGAGGGCATCTGCTTTACCATTTTTGGACCCTGGGCGGTAGGCAAGATGAAAATTAAATCTTGAAAAGAATAAAGCCCATCTGGCTTGCCGTGGTCTTAGTCTTTTGGCAGATCTGAGATATTCAAGATTCTTATAGTCTGTGAATACCATGATGGGGTGAGCGGCACCTTCAAGGAGATACCGCCATTCCTCTAAAGCAGTTTTTATTGCCAGTAAACAGGGCTTTTTTTCAGGGGGAACTTGGGGGAACTCAGTTCCACCACCTTTGGCTCAGACCCTTTGAGGCTTGCTCACCACAATCACTTGTAAACACAGAAGTCTGGTTTCTTTGTTTACAAGTGACAGCTTTGTAACCACCTGAACTCTGCACTCTGTATGTAATGCAATTCTGGTAGTTAATGCCCCTTTAAGACCCTTCTACCGTTTGTGAATTCTGAACTGGTCGTGGTTGAGTTCCTGTACCTATTTTCTGAGAAAAAAAGCTCTGCCAGTAACTCTCCATCCCCCACGTCATGGTTCTTTTCCGGCTGGCTCAATTTTCGGGGAAAAAAAGGCTATTGGGTGTAGCAGAGCTTTAGGGCCTTGTCGTTGAGACGGCCCCTACGGCAACTTCTGATGCATTGACCTTGAGGACATAAGGTAACGTTGGATCCGGGTGCCGTAGAATGGGAGCTGAGGTGAACAGAGTCTTTAGTTTATCGAAGGCCTCCTGGGCTTCCTGGGTCCACTGAAACGGGTATGCTGGCGGGTCTGCTGGGTAATGGGGGCAATAATGCCGGAAAAGTCTTTAATAAACCTCCTGTAAAAATTTGCAAACCCGATGAATCTCTGAATGCCTTTCTTATCAGTAGGAGCGGACCATTCCAGGATAGCGGATACTTTCTGAGGATCCATGGAGATTCCAGATGTGGAAATAATTAGACCCAGGAACTGTATAGATGACTTTTCAAACTCGCACTTTTCCGCTTTTGCGTAGAGCCCGTGCTACCTTAATGTGGCTAGTACCTTCCGGACGTGGGTTCTGTGTAATTCCAAGGTGGCAGAGAAAATGAGAATGTCGTCTAAATAAACGATTACAAAGTAATCCAGGAACTCTCTGAAGATGTTCACAAAATGTTGAAAGGTTGCCGGGGCATTGCATAGGCCGAAAGGCATGACGAGATATTCGAAGTGACCGGAGCGGGTTCTAAAGACGGTCTTCCATTCATCCCCCTCCTGAATGCGCACAAGATTATAGGCACCTTGTAGATCCAATTTAGTAAAGACTCGTGCAGTACGGAATCGCTGAAAAAGTTTGGGAACGAGAGGGAGAGGGTATCGATTTTTGATGGTGATTTTATTGAGTTCTCAGTAATCCACACAGGATCGGAGGGTATTGATCTTTCTTCTCTACAAAGAAGATTCCGGCACCGGTTGGAGAGGAAGATGGGCGGATGAACTTCTTTTCCAGATTTTCGTCAATGTATTGACGCAAGGTCTCGAGCTTAGTCTCTGAGAGTGGGAATATTCGCCCAAAGGGGATTTCTGCACCAGGCAACAACTCAATAGGACAGTCGTATGGACGGTGCGGTGGTAAGGTATCGGCTTTCTTCTTGTCAAAGACGTCTAGGAAATCATGGTAAACTGAGGGAACATTTGGATTGGAAGTAGAGGCTGGCTGGACGGTGAGGCAACTGGGAGAGGCTGAGGTCTCTGGCTTTATGCAGTGCTGACGGCAGTAACCAGATTTGAAGGAGATACTCCCTGTGCTCCAGTCTATCTGTGGACTATGTGCCCGCAGCCAAGGGAGTCCCAGTATCACAGGAAACATCAGTGAACAAATAACATCCAAACAGAGAAACTCTTGATGGCCAGAATCAGTTGAGGCAAAAATGGGTAAAGTCTCTTGGGTGACAGGCCCTGAGCAAGGTGTATATCCATCGGCTAAATGGATCTCAAGTCCTTGTTCTTTTTTTTCCGCAGGGGAATCTGGTAGTCCTTAGCAACGGAAATGTCCATAAAGCAACTACAAGCTCCGGAATCGATTATTGCTGGAAATCTGACCTCCCCTCTTGCCAACTGTAACGCGACATGGAGCACCAGGTGAGTTGAGGAGGGTTTCGGGACTCGGAGATGCAACAGGTTGCGGGAAGAGGATCTACAGGGCCGGGTTGGACAGCTGGAACGAAGATGTCCGGCCTCTCCGCAGTAGAAGCAAAGGTTCGCCTGCCGGCGATGCAGTCTTTCATTGGGGGTCAGGGCAGTGCGAACCATACCAACCTGCATAGGCCCACTGTTGAACGTGACTGAAGAGGAGGACACGTGAGCAGCTGGAGCCATAGGCTGTAAGTGAGAAGGCCGGCAGGCACGTTCAGACTGTCGCTCCCGCAAACGCCTGTCAAGTTGGATGGTTAGCAGAATGAGCCCCTCCAAGGTGGCAGGAGCCTCCACTCGTGCTAACTCGTCTTTGATAGGCTCAGACAGGCCAAGGCGGAATTGATGCCTGTATCTGCAGCCCAGTTGCGAAAGTCCTCTGTATAGTCCTCTACAGGGCGCTGTCCTTGTCGTAGAGCGTGGAGGGCTGCCTCTGCGGTGGCCGGACGTTGAGGATCATCATATAAGGTGGCCATAGCTTTAAAAAATGAGTCCAAAGTGTTGATGGCGGGGGTTCTTCTGCTCCAACAACTGATGGGCCCAGGATTGAGGTCCCTCAGACAGCAAAGTGATAACAAACCCCACTTTAACAATTTCTAGAGAGAAAGTCCTTGGCTGTAGAGTCAGGTACAATATACAGGAGACCTTAAACGCTCTAAACTTCCTTTGGTCACCTGAGAAGCGTTCTGGAGTGGGTACACGGGGTTCCGGAGGAGGGAAAATCGTCTGATTTGGAAAGTTACTTCCTAACAGAGTAGTGGTCCTGTAGGCTCGTCACTGCTTGCTTAAGAGCTGCGACCTGCTGGCAGCGATGTTGGGGATCAGATGTGCACCAGGATACGTAGTCCGGCAGGGGTACCACGGAAGTACCAGAAGAGGTAGATTGGCAGGAAACCCAGGGGCGGAGTCAGGAGCTGAACCGGTAGTCATACACAGGAAGCAGGAAGTGACTGGAACAGGTCAGAAGGCAAGCTGAGGTCATACACAGGATCCAGCAGACAGGAACAGGACAAGGATAAGCCGAGAGACAAGCCAGGGGTCATGCACAGGGAAGTCTGGTCAGGCAAGCCGGGTGGTCAACAGGGATACAGGAACAAGGATTCAGGATCACATCAAGGACTGAAGATCATGCAGCAGTTTGGTGACTGCTGCAACAAGGTTTAAATAGGGCACTGACGCCAGGAGTCCCACCTGCATTGCGTGCGTAATGGTGCGCGCGTGTGCAGTAAAGAACAATGTATTTATGGTGTTGTTGCCCTATGCGCCTGCATGCGCATTGTGCTCGTATGTGCGCGCATGCGCACTGTGCTCGTAGGCCCGTGCAAGACAGGTCTGCCAGTTCTTCCACGGTCAGTTCTCTGACAGACATCAAGAGGCTCGCATTCAGTCCTCTCCAAAAGCCCCTGTCCCCGCTAGGTCTGTCACACATCTCCCCCTTTGACAGGAAGCTAACACAGGAGGAGACCCCAATGCCGGTACCCACACAGTACCCCAAATAACTTGTCCCCAACAGAGCATTACTCACCCAGCCAACCACCGCCTTTCTCAGGGAACATGCCTGCCGCAGGGGAGAGGCCTGGACTGGCCCTTCTCCCTGGAGTCCTTTCAGCCGCTGGAGAGAAAAGACGGGGTGACTGTGGACTCAGTTCATCATGCTGTTGGGGATCTGGGCCAACTGCTCCCCATTCCTGGGGTATACAAGTGGAGACTGAAGTCCCATCCACTTCTGGTAGGTGACAACCCCCCGGTGCTTGCAAAGCAAGGCTGACATCCTCCCGTCTCAGTGCTGCACCATTTTCTGGGGTTGTGTCAGGGAAGATCGAAGTCCCATCCACTACCACAGGAACCCCCTCTTCTGTTAGTCGAGAGCAGAGGCTTGTGGCACTCTGCTCTGTTGCCAGCTCTTCTGCTGAGTTGCTGTGAGTGGAGACCACAGTCTTATCCACTGATATCTGCTCAAGCTGCAGGTGTGTGCAGCAGCCAGTAGCATCCTGCCCTGCTGCCAGTGATTCAGCTGGGAGTAAAAGCTTTACCACCTCAGCTTGTTGCTGGGGAGAGGGGCCAACTGCCCCGGCTCCCTGGAACTCCACAGTTGGTTCCGGTGCTGGGCAGAGATTGCTAGCACTCTGCCCTGTTGCCAGCACTTCTGCTGGGGGTGCATAATCCATAACATCCTCTGAACAGTCCATACATTCTGTAATCTGCGGCTGGGGAGTGATCGCCACCTTATCACCCTGAGCCTCCGGAACTGCCACAGGGGTGGGGCAGAGGTCTTAAACCCTCTGTCCAGTGACCAGCGCTTCAGCTGAGGAAGTTCCTTGTAACTCCACAGATACTGCCCTTGGTTCTGGGCAGAGCACAGTGAAGTTTGGCCCTGATTCCAGCTCTTCTGCTGGAGGCTCATCAGGTGGTTCTTCCTCAGCAGAAAAGTCTATTAAATCCCCTGTCTCTGCAACTGGTGTCTGGGGATAGAGGTTCACCATCTCCTGTCCATGAAACCCAGAAGATGCTATAGGTACTGAGCAGAGGTTAGCAGAGCTCGGCCCTGCGGTCAGCACTTCAGCTTTGGGAATGGCAATCTCCAGATTTTCCACTGCCGATTCATCAGCCAGGATTTCAGCTTTTCAGATTTCAGGGAGCCCCACCCTGCTGCTGAGCGGTGTCTAGCAGCTGTTTGTAGGCAATTTCCAGCTCCGATTCCTGAACGGCCAGGAACTCCAAATCTTCCTGTGCCCAGTGCACTTCCAAGACATTCAGTCTTCGCTCTCTGTGCTCCATTATTTCCTCCAAATGCCACTCCCGATCATTCCCAAAGTCGGGATCACGGGACATCCTCCAATACAACAATCCTAGGCCATTATAGTCAAAGCCTTCCGTGGGGCTGTCATCCGTTGACCACAGGCACTCTTGGACTACATACCACCGGAGGGCTCTGTAGCTCTCGTCCAACCGCATCTCTGCCCGGATCAGCCTGCTTAACTCTGCTGTCCACTCCTGCTTTGGTTGTTCCCCCAATAACAGCATTCGTACTTCATACTGTGACCAGTACCTTACATGGATGGAGGAGAGAGCTTTTCCCTGGTGTCGCTGCTCACGGGCTAGCGCTTTCTTTCAGAGTTTGCAGCGGATCGAATCAGACCATCCAAGCAGGACCTCCTCTGATACTAGTCCTCTGTGCTGTATCTGCTTCTCTCGCAACCTCCTTCTGAATTCCACTTCCATGGTTACTGGTATCTGTACCTCTCCTCTTCTTTCATTTGGTGCTGCTTCTTTAGGCGTTGTCACCGATTGCCGTATTTCTGCAATTCTCAGCTCATGTTGCCGCTCTCGTTCTCTCTCTTATCGCTCATCCTGCAGCTGGATGTCTCTAATGGCATTCTGTATGGTGGTCTCTGATGGGTTAGCACCATATAATGCCAACCGTTGTCGAACTCGTTGCTGAAACAAGTCTTCAACTGACCGGGGTCCTGCATCACCATCCCTCTGATCCATCTCGGCTAGCTCACTGATCAGGGTGGCCTTGTTCTTTGTCCCACCGGTCCCTCCACGGCTCTCAAGCAAGTCTTTTAGCATGGTTCTCCTGCAGGCTGCATAGCTGGTCATTCATGGTGGTGGTTTGGAGTGTCCCAGTAACTGGAGAGCAAATCCCACTGCTGCCACCAATGTGACGAGAACCTTGCTCGCTCGCTTCTGCTCTCCCGACACTCCTCTGCTACTATTGAGTCAGCTTGCAGATCGCAACGTCTGATGGTTCAGTCATCCAAGGTTCCAGGATCCGAACTACAGCTATGTGCCGTTCGGAGTCCATTAGAACAAACACCAGGCAGGCTGTATGTAAGTTCAAACAGGACTCTTTTAATGGAAGTACACAACACATTTTAATACAGAATTTGGAACATCCCGCCCCAACAACCGCTTTCCTTGTAGTCAATTGTAAAGTCCATGCAGTCCCCCTTTAGATCCTCTTCCAGAGATTGGTCGGATAGTTTGAATAGAAGTACTGCTATGTGTATTGAGTCAGAAGCCCCAGGGGGCAATCAATGTACACAATAGCCATACACAGAACAATGAGGCCGTCTGGAGAGGGAGTTAGCCTTAAGACATGGCAGAGACCCCCCACTGTGTAACAGATTTCAAGTAAAAACACTTTAGCATTCCAAGGTCCATGACAACCCCGAAACCATGAATTTACCCGACAGGTGAATTCCCCCACCTACCCAGCCTGTCACATACGGAGCCGAATCCAGCTCTGCCCCACCTTCCCCGTAATCCCACACCTGAGACTCTCAACCCTGACCCTCGGCAATCGCCCTATCAGTCCCCTGAGCAAATAACGATGCCTAGAATCTACGTCCCGTAGCCGGGCTCTCAGTCATAACAGCTGCCAACAGACCCCAAACCTAACTTCCATGCGCTACAACGTGGACAAAATTCTCATGCACATTAGAGGAAGGAAGGTCCTCTTACCCGGGGAATATCGAACTAGTGGACGACAGAATCCAGGCCATACACCCCCCCTACCAACCCATGCCATTGAACTGCACCCTTTTACACCTGCCGCTGAGATGGAGCGGCCCCAGGACAGACCTTGATCCCCAAAATGTATCCTGCCAACTGAACCTCAACAGCCGAAAGCTGTCTGGGTGTCCCGAAAGCAAGCGCCCCCGAGTCCATAGCACCTATATCCACTTAACCGCTGAGTCAAAGTAAGTTTAGTACACCGTACAAGCCTCGAGTCTAGTAAACACTAACAGACCCCTGGTTTGAAAATACGAGGGGGTGCATAAGTCGAAACTTCGGTGCTATCTCAGGCACCACCCTCCAGGGTTAGCCACCAAACCCCCCACTGGCTTAGCCTTAAAAAACGACCCACCCCCCTGCGCCACGTCCCATCCAGGTGTATACGAAACAACATATCGGTGGCTTTCTGGGGCATGAAACCAGTTTGATAGGGGGAGACTAGATAATGAAGTACTTTAGTGAGCCTGGAGGCCAACATTTTAGTAAGGATTTTTAAACCCATATTCAATAAAGCAATGGCTTGTATGAAGAACATTGCAGGAGATCCTTGTCAGGCTTAGCCAACAGCACTATAGTAGCATCATAAAAAGACCAACAAAAGGAATTTATGCTGAGGCATTCGGTATACAGGTTAACGAGGTTGTAAAGGTTTGTTTTTTTATTTTCTAAATAGGTTTCTTTAAGCTAGTACATTGTTGGTTCACTTACCCTTTCCTTCAAAAACCCTTCTAAATTATTTTTTTCTTTGTCTGAATTTCTCACTTCCTGTTTCTCCTCAGTAAGCTTGCCCCATCATCCGAGCCGTTCTGGCTGGGGGTAACGGAAGTGAGAAATCCAGACAAAGAAAACAAAGAAAAAAAACATTTGGAAGGGAAATCGAATGAAAGAGTTAGTGAACCAACAATGCACTAGCTTAAAGGAACTGTTTAGAAAATAAAAACGAACCTTTACAACCCCTTTAAGCAGATGTGGCGAAAGTTGCTCTGCATAATACGGATACCATTCCACAGGAAGTCCATCTGGGAAAGGGAACTTGTTACTTGGAAAACAGTCAATGGCACAGGAAACCACCTCCTCAGTGAGAGGTGCATCAAGCAAAAGCCTAGTATCATCAGGTAAGGTATGTAGATTTAGCGCTTTTACAAAACCAACCAATACAGTGGTATCATATGCCGGTATGGGCAAGTATAATGACAACAAAAGTCTGAAGCACTTTCCCACATGTGGACCGGAGAACCACATCTGGACCATAAACACACAGCACAACATATGGCATATAGGTGTCGGCAGTCAGCATAGCAAGTAATTTGACATTTTTGACACCAGCAGCAAATAGGTTTTCAGCCTGCAATAATGAAGGTTCAACTCTCTTCTTGCCTGTTTAAAGGGACTGGCAAGGTTTCAGGGGTAGGTGTGTCCTCATGCTCAGTGGCGCAAGATATCTCCACATCCTGAAACCTTTAACCACTTCACGACCGCCGCATGTACATATACGTCGGCAGAATGGCACGTACAGGCAGATGGACTTACCTGTACGTCCCTGCCTAGACGTGGGTTGGGGGTTCGTTTTGGTCCGCCCCCTCGGGATCGCTCCCAGCAAATCCGTTCCCTCCCTGCTCTGCACTTCCTCTGCCTGTATAATGTAAACACAGGCAGAGGAAGTGATGTCAGCTCTCCTCTCGGCAGTATTTTCAATCCGGTGAGAGGAGAGAAGACATCACAAGTAAGTCGCACTAACACTACACTGACACCACACACATAGGCACACTTAACCCTTTCAGATCACCCCCCAGCCCCCTGTCACAGTGTCACTAATGGCAGTGATCATATATTTACTGATCACTGCATTTAGTGTCAGTGTGACAGGCAGTTAGTGTTAGGTCCAGGGTAGCCCCCCGTACCCCCCCTAATAAAGGTTTAACCCCTTGATCACCGCCCTAGTTAACCCTTTCACCCCCTATTCCCAGTGTCACTAAGTGATCGTTTTTCTGATCGCTGTATTAGTGTCACTGTTGCCGCTAGGTAGCTAGTTTAGCTAGTTTAGTGAATGTGTCGACTAACGACCAAGTCGCAGCCTTACAGACTTAAGCCATAAAGGCCTGGTGATGCACTGCCCAAGAAGCACTAACTGCTCTAGTGGAATGCGCTTTAACTTTAAAATGGAGGAACCTTCCTTTTCAAACCATAGGCTTGAGTAATGACTTGCCGAATCCACTTAGAAATAGTAGAATTTGATGCTGCCTGACCCTTCCTGGGCCCTTCCGGCAGAACAAACAGAACATCAGTTTTCCGAATCTGAGCAGTAGCCTTAAGATAGACCTTAACTGCCCTCACTACATCCAAGAAATGTAATGAACTTTCCTCTGCAGACCTAGGTTCAGGAAAAAAAAGAAGGGAGAACCAGGTCCTGGTTCAAATGAAAACTTGACACGACCTTGGGAAGAAAAGCTGGATGAGGCCATACAACCACCCTATCCTTGTGAAGAATCAGATATGGCTCTTTACAAGAAAGCCGTAAATTCCGATACCCTCCTGGCAGAAGATATGGCCACCAAGAACAGCAATTTCTTGGTCAAAAGGACTAAGGGAATGTGGAACAAAGGCTCAAATGGCCGTCTTTGTAGCGCAGACAGTAACAGATTTAAGTCCCATGGGCACAAGGGGGCTTTAGTTGGTGGAATAATCCGAATTACCCCTTGTAAAAAAAGATTTCACTAGCGAATCTGTAGCTAGTGGCCGTTGAAAGAATATTGACAAGGCCAAGACCTGCCCCTTGTTGATACTCAAGGCTAACTTCATGTCTACCCCCAGCTGTATAAAGTCAAGAATTCTGCCTATGACATATCTACGAGGATGCCACTTCCTGGTTTCACACCAGGCCACGTACGCCTTCCATACTCTGTGATATATAAGTCTGGATGCTGGCTTTCTTGCATTAATCAAAGTAGACACCACAGAGCCCTAGAGGGTTAGGAAGTGGGATTCAATAGCCAGACCGTTAAACTTAGAGTTTGTAAGGAAGGGTGGTATATTGGACCTTGCGAGAGCAGGTCTGGATGAAGCGAGAGGATCCACGGATCTCCTACTGACATCTTTACCATATCTGTGTACCAGGATCTTCGGGGCCACGCCAGGGCTACAAGAATCGCCGGTTTTCTCTCTACCCTGATCCTGCGAAGGAGTCGTGGTAACAACTGCAACATAGGAAACGTTTAAATTAGTGAGAACTGGTCCCACGGGAACACCAGCGTATCCGTCCCGCAAGCAAGTTGATCTCTCGTCCGGGATACAAATTTGTCCACCTTCACGTTGAAACTGAATGCGAAGAGATCCACATCTGGTGTTTCCTACCTCTGACATATGGTCAGGAAGATGTCAGGGTGAAGAAACCATTCCCCTGGAAACAACTGTTGGCGACTTAGGAAGTCTACCTGCCAATTCTCTATCCCTGGGATAAAGATTGCAGATATGCATGGGACATGATTTTCTGCCCAAGTCAGGATCTGATCCTCCTCTTTTTGGGGCGCATGACTTTTGGTGCTGCCCTGGTAATTTATGTAAGCCACAGACGTGGCATTGTCGGGTTGTATCCTGATAGGATACCCCAGTAATTCGGATGTCCAAGCCATCAGGGCCAAGCGTGCCGCCCAAATCTTTAGCAGGTTGATGGGCAGAGATTTCTCGGAGGCTTCAAATGAGGCCACCATCTTTCCCAACAACCGCATACAAGGACGAATGGACTCTTTTTGTACTGACCATCTGGATCAGCACTCTTAAGGAAGCAATCTTTGACTAGGGCAAAAAAAAAAAAATCTCTTTCTTTGATCTGTATCTATGAGCAGCCCTAAGTATTCCAGTCTTTTTACTGGTTCTAAGGGGCCTTTCACATGGACGGATAAAATGGTGCTTTTAGCTGCGGATTTTACCGCAGCTAGAAGCACACAATGCTTTCCTATGACATCATTCACACACTAGGGTTAACTGCGTTTTTTTTAACCACAGTTTTGTGCAGATAGAAAAAATAGAACTGGATGCGTCCAGCTGCAAAATCCTGCAGCTATCGGCACATAACCGCAGTGCACGCTGTCAGCTGCGTTTGGTATGAATCTTGAGGGGGAACTCCACACCAAATTTCAAATAAAAAAACGGCATGGGTTCACCCTACAGGAGCATACCAGGCCCTTGGGTCTGCTATGGATTTTAAGGAGACACCCCGTACGCCGAAAAAACGTTGTGGGGTTCATCCCAAAATCCATACCAGACCCATATCTGAGCAGCAGCCCGACCGGTCAGGAAAGGGGTGGGGACGAGCAAACGTGCCAGGCCGCGTGCCCTCAACATGGGGGGGTAGGTGCTTTGGGGCAGGGGGCGCCTCCACCCCAAAGCACCTGTCCCCATGTTGATGAGGACAGGGCTGTCAGACTGTGAAGCTGAAAAAGGTTCCTCCAGAGTAGACTCTTCAGAGGCAGAAACATCAGAGTGGCCCTCTGCCCAGTCCCCCGAGGGCAGGTCAACCTCTTCCGGGGACAATTGTTCCGCTGTTTGGAACTCTGAAGGGGGAGAGGGAGACCTGGTGCATTTCTCTCAGGAAGAGAATGCAATCAATGCCGCCAATCTCTGCTCCAGACCCCCCCAGGGCTGAGGAAAAAGCCTCTTCCATCACATACACCGAAGCAGGTGGGCCAAGGGCAGATGTAGCACCTAACAACCCTGATGGCTCACCCTGGGCAACTACCTCTGATTTATCAGGGGAGGATGGAACAGCGGGAGCATGCCCGAGATCCTCAGAGCCTGATGGCGAACCCTTTAGCTTCTTAGAATTATTTTTTTTTTTTTTATCATTTAAGTTTATTTTCAAAATATAGACGTTACATTTGATAGAACTTAAAAAAAAATCATTATATTGCATTATACAATGTCATATTTAGTAGTATACTCTTCCTAATAACACCGTGGTCTAAATCAAAGAATCATTCATTAGCCAGAGATAAAGAATACAACAAAAAATCACAAGTTTCTGTAAATCAACCTAACTGAAATTGGATAGTTACTCGTACTTTCCCATCCCCAGTCATCCCTTAACTCTTGTGATTCATAATGTGAGTTACTGTGAATTTAAACAAAAGTTATATCTCTTAAATCTATGAATATGGTAAATTGTTAAACTACCCTCCATCTTTCCCTACACCATATCTGGGTCAAGTTGTTTCAAGGGATGCAGAGCATCTCCTCCATCCATTCTTCCCCCCAATTTTAAAACTATCTCTTATGGCGGATTAGATGGGAAAAAAATGAAGAAAAAAAATGAAAAAATAAACAGAAACTGTGTTATTCCCATACTTTCGATCCAGGGAAAGAATATTTAGGTGACACAAAATCTGTTCAAACTATTTTAAAATATATTCGAGGAATTGACTCCTCCTCCAATATTCTCTCCCTAGATTCAAGAAGTCAAAAATACTTCTATCGGAAATTTCAGTATACCTATACCGACTTAAGAATGTATCCATATGGATAAAACCAAACTATATATGAAATAGAAAAGAACCAAAATATAAATAACACTTTCATATAAAGAAAGTTCCTTGTGTTATTTATATAATAGAAAAAATTAAAGAAACCGAACCAAAAGAGAAAAAGATCGAAAAAAGAGAAAGAGAATGAATGAAAAAGAAAAAGAGGAAGGAAAAGAAAAAGGTGGAGATGAAAGAGTAAAGAGAAAGAAGGATAGACAGCCTACCTGCCAAATGTATACAGCCGTAAGAAGAGAATTGTGTTTCCATATTTATATGGTATTTGAGATTCCTAAGTACTTCAACCATGGTTCCCAAATCTCATTAAACCGATTATCCTTATCTAACAGTAAGCCAAGCCTTTTTTCTTGTTCCATTATCCATGTAACTTTCCTTTTCATATACAATATCGAGACTGTCAGTTTTTTTCAAGTAGCTGCTTGAGAGCTGTGTGTCGTCTGGTTACTGGGGAGATTTGGGACATTGCCTTACTTTTCAACGCTGACTGTGGATTTACCCTGGTTACCAGCGGAGATCGTGGAGTTTAATATTGTACACAGCTACCAATTGTAGCGGAGTACAATATTAAACTTCACGATCTCCGCTGGTAACCAGGGTAAATCCACAGTCAGCGTTGAAAAGTAAGGCAATGTCCCAAATCTCCCTCAGTAACCGGACAACACACAGCTCTGAGAGTATTTATTAGGATAAATAATATTAGTCTTCTGGTAAACTTATGAGCTTGTGGTATAAGTCCATTCAGCAAAGCAATCGCTGGAGACTGATGTATATTACAACCTGTGATTCGTCTTATAATATGAAATACTTTATTCCAAAATCCACGTACCTTTGGGCAGTCCCACCATGTATGAATCATAGAACCAACCCCTTGACACCCTCTAAAGCATAGAGGTGACAGAGAAGGATAAATAGTGGCCAGTTTCAAGGGTACCAAATACCATCTAGTAAATATCTTTAAATTAGCCTCTATAAGTGAAACATTGGTAATGCCCTTCATGGATCTATCAAAATTAGAATACCAATCTTTCAAATCCCAATCAACCTGAAGATCCCTCTCCCAAGCTATCATATGAGGTAATTTGTGATCATTAATAGCAAGTGATTTATATATTACAGAAATTCTTCCCCTCCTCCCCAAGGCCTGGTCACATATCCTGTTACAACCTTATCTAACCAAAGTTTTTGCGTAAAATCATAAATTCGAGAAAACCCTGACCTTTCAGAGGTTGGAAGATCTAGATTATCCTTAAAATATTTTTCGGGAAGGGGACCCGAATGTGAGAAAAAACATCCAGTGCGGTACACCCCCTTGTCACGCCACCATATTTTTTTTTAATTGAAAAAATGTTTTATTAAAAAAGGCATTGGTAGGTATACAAAGAACATTACGGCAAGTACAGCAACAATGGTCAGAGGATAAAAAACAAGCAAAAATGAAACATATAGACGGAGAATAAATTAACATAACGTAATACATAGCATAGCATCGGTCAAGCTTGACATTGCAATCATTGGAGGTTCCCTATAAGGACATCTGCAACAACATAGATGGTCCGAAGGTACCCATCCTCCCATGAAATGATGATGGTCACCAATAAACTGTATCCGATGGGTCTTTATTGAGGGGGTTCTCGTCCTTGACCACATCATACACATGAATCTGAGTCATTAAGCCATTTGTCCCAAACCTTATTAAATTTCTCCGGGCAACCACTGTTTATGTATATGAATTTTTTATACGGTAGTAGCGTGTTCATTTTCCTCTTCCATTCCGTCCATCTAGGCGGACTGGACCTCATCCATTTTCTAGCGATAAGTTTTCTGGCCGAAAACAGCGACTCCTGTAAAAAGGTTTTGGTATGTCTGTCCATAAGGGCAGGAAAAGTACCCAGGAGACACTGCTTAGGGTCTAGAGCAACCGGGGAGCCCATGTTGTCATGCAGGAAAGTAACAATTTGGGACCAGTATCCCTGCAGTACCGGACAGGACCACAAAAGATGAAAGAATGTACCTGTTTCCACCTTACACATCGGGCAAAGGGTAGATTGTTCTCTCCTGTATCTGGCTACTCTAACTGGGGTCAGGTAAGACCTGTGGAGAATGTATATCTGGGTAAGCCTGTCGGAAAGTTTTGGGGATACCTCTTTACAGGTTTCCAGGGCCTCCTCCCTCTCCCATCGGGGTTTGAGAGCATAGGCCACCCTACCAAATCCAGGAGCGGAAAGCATGGAATAGAATGACGAGATAAGGCCTTTTGGGTCTAGGCTTCTTGCTATAGCTACAATGTGGTTGGGTGTAGGTGGGGGCACCGACCTTGGAAACTGGGTCCTAAAGGCGTGACACAGCTGGAGAAATCTGAAGTACATGTGTTCAAGTAGTTCAAATTCCTCATGGAGGCTATCGAACGTCCTGAGATTGCCATTCCGCACCAGTTGGTGCAGATAGAGTAGGCCCTGTGAGCTCCAGCCCACAGGGTCCTGAATCATGCAGAGTTCCGCTAAGTGTTTGTTATGCCACAGTGGCGAGTAGTCATTGTGAACGGGTATCCCAATGGTGATAGATGCCAAGTCCCACACTCGTCTGTAGTGACGCAATAGGGGCTTGACCTCCTTGCTCAAGGCCGAAGGAGAGCCTCCAGCATTTTAAAATATCTGAGAGGGAGATATGAGGGGGAATGCCATAGCACATATAACACTTTAGGCAGGAGGACCATTTTAATGAGATTTACTCGGCCCCATACTCCTAGCGGCAGACGGGCCCACGCGCTCAATTTGGTCTTAATTGTGGAGAAAAGCGGGTCAATGTTGAGGGCGATGTAGTCGGTGGGGTTTCTAGACACGTATATTCCAAGGTATTTTATTTTCTCCACCCTCTGCAACAGTAAACTAGCCTGGGATTCGGGAGGGGGGAAACTATCCAATGGTAAAATCTGTGATTTGTCCCAATTAATCTTTAGTCCCGAAAACATGCCAAACATTTCTATCTTGCGAAGGGCTTTGGAGAGTGAGGGACTGGAGTCTGCCAAATATAGCAACGTGTTGTCCGCATATAGACTTATCTTTTCGGTAAGGGAGCCTACTCTGAGTCCCGTGATCTCTGGGTCCGCTCAGATAACCATGGCTAGGGGCTCCGCCGCCAGGGCATACAACAGTGGGGAAAGTGGGCACCCTTGCCTTGTGCCTCTGGTGAGGGCAAAGGTCTCCGAGGGCCAACCATTGGCCACCACCCGTGCCGAAGGGGCTTGATATAGGAGCCGTGTCCACTTAAGGAAATTCGGTCCAAAGCCATAGTACTCAAGACAGCTCCAGAGGTAGTCCCATTTCACCGAGTCAAACGCCTTGGCGGTGTCAAGAGCTACCACCACCCTTGTTCCCACTTCCTCATGATCTGCCTGTAAATTCATAAAGAGTCTGCGAAGGTTAAAGGATGTGTTACAGCCAGGCATGAACCCCGCCTGGTCGGGATGAACAAGGGATAGTATGACCTGGTTAAGGCGCAGGGAAAGGACCTTCGCTAAAATTTTAATGTCCACCTGGAGCAGCGAGATGGGATGGTAGGACTCAGGGAGACCCGGTCCTTCCCTGGTTTGGCTATTAAAACTATCGTGGCTTCCCTCATAGAGGGTGGCAACGTTTGAGTCTGAAACAGGTCATTATACAGTGCTAGTAGTCTAGAGGTGAGTACCTCCCCGTAGTGTGAATAAAATTCTATCGGTAGCCCGTCTGACCCCGGGGTTTTCGAGCGAGCAAAGCCCGCCAATGCCTCTCCTATCTCCTCAACTGTTAGGGGGGATTCCAAGAGAGCGACCTGGTCAACCATCAACTCCTGAAAGGTTATCGTCCCAAGAAAAGTATTCATGGGTTCCCTGTCCATCGGGGCCGTGGATTTGTATAATTCTGAAAAAAAATCCCTGAATCTGGAGCTCACCACTGATGGGTCCGACACTCCTCCCCCCCCCCCCCGGACCATGTAGGGTTATGACTACTGGTGTTCTATCCTCACAGTGAACCAGATAGGCTAGAAGTTTGCCCGCCTTTTCCCCAAATTCAACATTTTTTGTTTTGTGAAGAACAGTTTCTGCCTAGCTTTGGCGTAGTGCAATTGATGTAGCACCCTAGACCGTTGTTTTAGGATAGCCACCGACGATTCCGACGGGTCAGCTGCATAGCTTTGCTCGGCAGCAGACAAGTCCGCGACCGCCAAGTCAAGTGCCGCCGTGGAGTCTGCCTTAATGCGGTTAATGCGTGAGACCAGACGCGTTCGAGCATGCATCTTGAACGCTTCCCACACCACAGAAGGGGAGGCAGCGCCATCATTATCTTGAAAGAACACCCTCCAGTCATCTGTAAGGTCATCATCTTCAGGCAACAGGGATAACCATGTTCTAGGGGGCCTATCTCGGGGTACTTCCAGGGTGATTAGATAGGGGTGGGAAAAATGTGTAGCGCTAAGTAGATAAAATATAAATGAATATAATATATCTATGTACTAAAAAAGTATGTGTAGATGGAAAGTGTAATCATAAAATATTAATAATTGTTGAAAAAATGTCCAACCATACACAATATATAAAATAACCAATAACAATAATAAAATTGAGTGGTCACGAACGTGAGAAATAAAATGTCCGAACAAAAATTGTGATCAATGTCCAGATACAGAAGATAAAGTGCTCAATACAAACAGGTGATGTCCTCTAGGCAAAATCTTGTATGGTGATGTGAAAAAAGGAAAGGAGACCTTCACCCAATAAAGCGTGGAGGCTTACCGAATTAAGTGGACTCTACCAGCTATACAGACTAGAGAGTCACATAGGCTTTGGAACATCCAGTATGGATCGAGGCCTCGAGGAACTGCCGGTGACAGGGATGTAAATCTGCACTGTAATCCGGGAGGGAGACTTCTGATGTCCAGGGTTTGATGCTCAATATGTATACATTGAAAGTAATGTGGAGGAAAAAAGAAGGAGCAATAGTGTGATACCGTAACGGTAATTAAAAGATTTAATAAGTATTAAACTTACATGAATCAAAGTAAAAAAGCGCGCTTGTAGTCATAATGTGGCGACAGTAGAGTCTACTGTCGCCACATTATGACTACAAGCGCGCTTTTTTACTTTGATTCATGTAAGTTTAATACTTATTAAATCTTTTAATTACCGTTACGGTATCACACTATTGCTCCTTCTTTTTTCCTCCACATTACTTTCAATGTATACATATTGAGCATCAAACCCTGGACATCAGAAGTCTCCCTCCCGGATTACAGTGCAGATTTACATCCCTGTCACCGGCAGTTCCTCGAGGCCTCGATCCATACTGGATGTTCCAAAGCCTATGTGACTCTCTAGTCTGTATAGCTGGTAGAGTCCACTTAATTCGGTAAGCCTCCACGCTTTATTGGGTGAAGGTCTCCTTTCCTTTTTTCACATCACCATACAAGATTTTGCCTAGAGGACATCACCTGTTTGTATTGAGCACTTTATCTTCTGTATCTGGACATTGATCACAATTTTTGTTCGGACATTTTATTTCTCACGTTCGTGACCACTCAATTTTATTATTGTTATTGGTTATTTTATATATTGTGTATGGTTGGACATTTTTTCAACAATTATTAATATTTTATGATTACACTTTCCATCTACACATACTTTTTTAGTACATAGATATATTATATTCATTTATATTTTATCTACTTAGCGCTACACATTTTTCCCATCCACATTATCTCTTGCTGATTGTTTTCTATTAGCTGTGTTTAGCTGCTCACTTTATTTTCACCCCAAGCAGCGCGGTATTTTCCCTATCCATTTACATTCTGATTAGATAGGGGGAATGGTCCGACAGCAGTCTGGGGCCGAAGGTCGCATCCAACAGTCGTGACCTGAGGCCACCCGACAGAAGAATATAGTCAATCCTGGACAGCTTTACGTGCGTAAACGAAAAGCAGGAATATGCCCTAGCGAGGGGGAACCAAAACCTCCAGGAGTCCGTCAAGTGAAAGGTGTCAACTAGTTTAGAGAATCTGGATACTGTCTGCAAACGGGCAGGGGGTTGGGAGGGGGACCATCTATCCAGTGCATCATCCATTGTGGTTTTAAAGTCACCCATCCACACTGCCTGTGACGAGGAATGTCGAGCCATAAAGGTAATGCCATCATGCAGAGCAGACACATTAAAGGGGGGAGGTATGTAAAAGGCTAATATAAGAAGGGGCTCCCCAAACAACCTAGCTGAGAGGAAGACATAGCGACCCATAGGGTCCGTATGTACCTCTTCAAGTGAGAAATGCACAGACTTGGCAACTAGCACCGACACACCTCTGGAGTGGGAGGTGTGGGTGGAGTGGTAAGACCACCCCACCCACGGGCGACGGAGCGCCATCTGCAGCCTACCCTCTATATGTGTTTCAACGAGCACTACCACATCAGCCCGCTGTTTTTTCAAGAATGTCAGGACAGCCGCCCGCTTAACTTTGTTGCGCAGCCCCCTGACATTCCAGGTCAAAAATTTTAGTGACGACATGTTGCTGCAGTCTTAATAAAATTAGAGATTTCACTACAGGGGGACCATACCCACATTTGAAGGAGTCTAGCCTCCATAGCATAAAAATATAACATTAACATCAGAAGGAGAATATACGCCGACCCTCTAAACCATACATTGCCATTTTTAAATTGCATTTTGCATACCTTATATACCAATAAACAAAAGTATCTGTACCCCCCCCACCCCCCTCCCCGCCCTGCATCTCCCAAACTTGATGCGGGCATAAACCCAAAACTGATCAAGCATCCCCATCCCGGGGTAAAAAGTACGACAAAAAGAAGAAAAAGAAAAAAGTGCAGGAGTGTGTATCATCTGGTACTGGACCCAGAGGACCTGAGCAACCAAAATAGTCAGTACAAAAAAAACATCAGAGAGTAGAGGTCGTGTTGAGCAATAAGTCCTCTGGAGCATCAATCGGACATGGCGGGCATCCCTACCGGAGCCTCCCGCACGTGGATCCTGAAACCGGGATGGGCATGAGGGACAGCCACGCTGTTCCGTACACGCAGCTGGCAGTTCCCAGGCTCCCGCTACAAACGTAGCGCACAGTAAACGTGGGCTCTGCGGAGGGCCCCACAGGCAATAACATGGATAAGATAAGTACCGTTTCTCAGATCAACTTAAATCAGCAGTTCCCAGGGATTTTTAAAGTCGCGCTCGGTGTGAACAATAGGCAAGTCATATAGCTGCATGGCATAGAAGGAGACCAGATTCACAGGGCACTAGTGTGGGTTAGGGAGAGCCATACAACAGTAGGTGTAAAGTGAACCGAGCAAAGAGTCAGTCAGGCAAAGAGACGCTCATAAGGTGGCGGCGCAACAGTGGGGAACAGAGTCTGTGCATGCCAAAGAGGTAACGTTCACATACTCACAAATATCTCAGAAAACCCGGGGGGGATCGGCGCTCCAGCCAGGCAACCGCATCTTCGGGTAGGTCAAAGAAGGACGCCCTCCCATCGTGTTCCACCCGAAGCCGCGCAGGGAAAAGCATGGCATACTTGTAATTCAGGATTCTCAGCCTGCGTTTGACTTCCATGAAGTTGTGACGGCGACGCTGCACCTCCGCCGAAAAGTCCGGGAACACAGCCACCTTGATGTTCTCGTAGTCTATATTCCCCCTCAGTCTGGCCATTCGAAGGGCGGCATCTCGATCCTTGAAGTGTCGCATTTTGGCTATAAATGTGCGCGGAGGAGCGCCCTGCGGCGGTGGTTTGGCCGGCATACGGTGGGCCCTTTCTACCGACAGCATGGGGGTGAAGGCCTCTTTGCCATAGGCCGTAACAAGCAGCTGCTCTAAAAAAGCAGTCGGGTCCATTCCTTCGGCGCCCTCCGGGAGGCCGATCAATCGAATGTTACACCTCCTGAGCCTGTTCTCCATTTCGTCTTGTTTGGCGAACAATTGCTGTATTTGGTGTTGCATATGCCCCACGTCGGCCTGCAATGGCGGCAAGGCGTCTTCTACCACGCTCAGTCAATTCTTCACCCAGTCCCTGATTTTGTTTATGTCCTGCCGAAGGAGGGAAATATCTACCTTGACCTCCTCGATCTGGGTGGCCAGGGAGGTACGGCAAAGGGTGATGGCCTCGAGGAGCTTGGCTGTGTCTCACGCCGGCCGCATCTCTCCAGCCTGGGCCGCGCCGCCATCTTCCACTGGGTCTCCCGCCTCGTGACGGTATTGTGCTAACTTCGCCTGGGTGGATTTTTGCGATTTAGGTAGCGACATGATCCCCCAGGGTCTGTAGACTCTAGCAAGGCGAAGATGATGAGTCAATGTCGGTCGTGAGAAGCAGGATGGTACAGATTACAGGATCAGCAGACGGAGCTCCTGAGAAAGCGTCGTACTCCATGTACCGTCAGGCCACGCCCCCTGTCACGCCACCATTTAAAGGATTTCCCATCTACCCTAGAAGCAAAAGCAGGATCCTTGAATATATCAGCTAATGGGTGACGTTTGGAGATCAGGGAAGGATTATTTCTAAGCGAGTCCCACAGAACCATATCTTGAGACTTCTAGGAGTGGCCCACAATAAATTTTCTAACAAATATGTGGGAGTTGCCTGTTCTTCCAAACTGACCCAATCAGGTCGATCCCCGTGGATGTATATATCCGACAGTTGAGCTAATCTAGCAGCCTTGTAATACCACAATAGGTTCAAAAGACCAAGACCACCCTGCTCAGGTAGATTAAAAAGACAGTGTGAAGAAACACGTGGGTTCTTTTTATTCCAAACAAATTTGGTTATTCTACTCTGAAAAGTTTTCAAATGGTTTCTCTTTATCGGTATTGGGAGTGAACAAAATAGGTATAAAATCCTGGGCAAGAGAGTCATCTTAATAGAACTTATCCTACCCATCCAACCTATATTTTGTGAGCCCCACTCACCTAGATTAGATTCAAGTTTCTTATACATGGTAGGGTAGTTGGCCTGATAAAGATCTTCAAATTTCGAGGTTAGATTAATAACTAAATATTTGATGGACGATTCGTTCCAACAAAAATTATATTTTTTTTGAATGAGGGATACCATAGATTTAGAGAGTAATCGATTAAGGACCCTAGATTTAGCTATATTGACTTTAAGGGCTGAAACTTTGGAGAATTTATCCAATAGAAAATAGATTGCAGATAAAGAAGAGGTTGGGGAGGTTATAAATTCGAGCTGCAACTAACGATTATTTTCATAATCGATTAATCGGCCGATTATTTTTTCGATTAATCGATTAATCGGATAAAATCATTTAAAAAAAACGTAATGTGGATTTGTTTTCGTTTATTTAACAGTAATAATGAAAAAAACATGTTACACTCAAACGGCAGATTAAAAAACGTTTAACATTAACATTACACAACTTTGCAGCAGTACTATTCCTCCAGGGAACACCAATGCTGGGGCACTGTTCCTCCCGGGAACACCAATGCTGGGGCACTATTCCTCCCGGGAACACCAATGCTGGGGCACTATTCCTCCCAGGAACACCAATGCTGGGACACTATTCCTCACGGCAGGGCTTGACAAATTTGCTTGGAATCTAGGAGCCAGCTGAAAAAGTTAGGAGCCAAAAAACGCGCCCGTCCTGACGAGCTCGCGCGCAGAAGCGAACACATACGTGAGTAGCGCTCGCATATGTAAACGGTATTCAAACCACAAGTGAGGTATCGCCGCGATTGTTGGAGCGAGAGCAATTATAGGGAAGGAGATGGCAGTAAAAGCGTGAAAAATTACAGTAGAATTGCTGTTTAAACGGCCACCACCAGATGGCGCCAGCTCACAGAAGGAAGGGCTTGGGACTTCACAAGGCCGCAAAGCCACGGCCTCAATTACCGCCCGTCGTGGACCCGCCGCGATCGCACGGCAGGGGAGGTGGGGGCGCACGGAAACACAGGATCCTGTGCCTCCGTGCTCCCCCACCTCCCCTGCTGCTGGATCGCGGCGGGCCCGCGGCGGCCGGTAATTGAGGCCGCGGCTTTGAATGGGCGGAAGGGCGGGTGGACGGACAGTCGGAAGGTGCGGACCAACTAATCGATAATGAAAATCGTTGACACCGATTTTCATTATCGATTAATCGTTTCAGCTCTATTATAAATAGTAAAAGATCATCCGCAAATAACGCACATTTGTGTTCTCTCTGGGCACACTTAACCCCCCCTGACATTCGGGTTGTTCCTGATTGCCAAAGACTCTATTACAACAGCGAATATCAAGGGAGACAAAGGACATCCCTGACGTGTACCTCTTTTAATTCTAATAGTTTCTGAATATAGTCCCTGTAGTCTAATTTTGGCCTTAGGTTTTAGAGTAAATGAACCATCAGCTTGTTTAATCTTGGGAAGGATCCTTATCTAAATCTAGGTGATAGTTTATGCGCCAACATCGGACCTATTTTATCCTTCATTTGATAAAATGTTGTCCCGGACCACTTTATAGCCTCGTCTGCTTTAACCGTAAGCGCTAGGTTTAAAGCTGTTTTAGCTGCGTCTAAAGTGGAAGTAGGGAATCCGATAGGATCCATTTTATGTTCTATACTCAAGTCATTAAATTGTTGTTCAAGTTTCTGAAACTTTTTCAATCTTTTTTATCTAGCTGCAATCTGTATCAGTTTTCCTCTAACCGTCACTTTGTGAGCTGCCCATAGGATTTCTGGCGAGATCCCGTCCTTATCATTAACTACTTGCCGACCGCCCGCCCGCTCTTTTTTGGCCACTAGGGGGCGCGCCCCCGAGCCCCCGCGCGCGTGCCTGGCGTGATTTTCTCGTTCCTGTCAGCGGGGGAAACGCTGATTTTCTGTTCATACAATGTATGAACAAAAGATGTGTCCGCCATAATATCGCAGTACCGAAAAGAAAACGCTGATCTAGTAAAAAAAAAATATTAATAAAAATGCCATAAAACTACCCCCTTTTTTGTAAACGCTATAAATTTTGCGCTAACCAATCAATAAACGCTAATTGTGATTTTTTTTACGAAAAATATGTAGAAGAATACGTATCGGCCTAAACTGAGGAAAAAAAATGTTTTTTTATATCTTTTTTGGGGATATTTATTATAGCAAAATGTAAAAAATATTGAATTTTTTTTAAAATAGTCGTTCTATTTTTGTTTATAGTGCAAAAAATAAAAACCACAGAGATGATCAAATACCACCAAAAGAAAGCTCTATTTGTGGTAAAAAAGGGACGCCAATTTTGTTTGGGAGCCACGTCGCACGACCGCGCAATTGTCAGTTAAAGCGACGCAGTGCCGAATCACAAAAAGTGCTCTGGTCTTTGGACAGCAATATGGTCCAGGGCTAAAGTGGTTAATATCAAAATAATCTTTTATGGTTTGTTAAATTTCCATAACTATATTGGGGTCATTAAAAAGTGATTGGTTAAGGGTCCAATGAGAAACCCTTTGATTAGTATTCATCCTCTTCAAAGCCAACATAACCATGGAATGGTCTGACCATGGAACATCAATAATAGAGGAGTTAATAGCATAAGGGATATGATGAGTAGATAGTAATATGTGATCTATATGTGAAAATGATTGATGGGGACTGTAATAGTGTGTATAATCTTTTGCTGTTGGCTTCAATTCCCTCCAGATATCCGTCAATCTGGATTGGTGAATGAGGTGATCAATTTGAGTGCTAGCTTTAGTTGGTCTGATTAGTTTAGTCTTTGATGGTCTAGACTTATCTAGTCCAGAATTAAAGGCCACGTTGGAGTCTCCTCTCATACCTAGGATACCTTCCATAAAAGGTTGGAGACTCTCTAACATATGGTAAAATATTTTTTTTTTCTGTCCCCTATTAGGAGCATAATAGGAAACAAAAGTATATAGTATTCCATCCAAGGTGCCCTTGACCAGAACGAACCTGCCTTCTGGGTCAACATACTCCTTAGTCAAGTCAAAATTGCAGTGTTTGAATAAAATAGACACTCCCTTAGTCTTATTTTCTGTCTTGGATAAATAAAACGTTGGAAAATGTACATGTAAAAACGTGGGAATGTACCGCTTTGGGAAGTGGGTTTCCTGCAGAAATACTACATGAATGTGAAGGGACTTGTAGAATTGTAGGGCTTTTCTTCTTTTGATCGGAGAATTCAACCCCTGTGTGTTGTGCGAAACAACACGAAGGGGAGAGGGAGAATTAGCTATACCAGCCATGAATCAGGATATTAATGAACCTAAGCAACATGCCCATCTGGATTTTGGCGGTTCTAGAACCTAGATCATACCAAAAATAGTTAACGGGTTGTATAACTGCAGCAGTAAACGTATCTTAATAAGACCATTCATTGGCAGGTAGGCTGAAAAGGTAAAGAAGATATAAAAGATAGAGAAAACCAGAGAATAAGAAGAGAAACTTAAACATATCAGTATAATGCAAGATAATAGAGAGCCAAGAAATGGCCCAGAATAAGGGGAAGGTGATATCTCCCTTCCCTCATTCAAAAAAGTAACATTAGAATAGCCCATATAAAGGGCTATGTACTCACTCCCCAGGATGACCAAACGTCAATCTAAGGAGTGAGTTGAGGCCCAATGTCTCACCACTGGCCTGTGACCATTACTTAAGAATCATAAGACAATGTCTCATTCAAAACAGATTTAACCCGAACATACTCTAACAACTTAACGAATATTATAATAATTGCATTTTCGGAAGATGGGTGAAGAGGAGAGAAAAGAATAAAAAAATAAAAGAAAGAAAGAAAACTTTCCTCCAAAAATACTTATGCATGAAATATATACTAATATCAACTCATACAGAAATACCATCAAATGTTTAAAAAAAGGAGGGGTTTCTTTTCCCTATTCCATTGGAGATATACGGGAATGTCAGTATGGAAAAATTCAGTTCTTCCTGAAAAAATTGTTTGAAAAAAAATAAAAACAAAGAGCATATCAGAAGAGAAAAAAAAGACTATTCAATAAAAAAATATTTTTTCCTTCAGGTAACAGAGTTATCTTTAACCTTCATGTGTTTGACTTTGTTCCATGCAGAAGAAGTTGGGCTTATAGGATTTTGTCTTTTGGCAGAGCCCTGCTGGGTAGGAGTAGTGTCCATATCAGGTTCCATAGAGATTATATTTAGACTCATCAGTAGTTGTTCTCCTTCCTGAAAATTATGAACCGCGTAATGATTGCCATTGTAAGAAAATTTTAGCGCAAAAGGAAATGCCCATTTATATCTTATTTCTCTCTTCATGAGGGCTGTTAATAAAGGCTTCATTGCCCCTCTTTTTTGTATTGGGTAAGGGGAAATATCAGAAAAGATTTGAATATTGGTACCTTGGTATGTTAGTTGCTCTTGTTGGCGAGATCTTTTCATTATCTCCTCCTTTGTAGAGTAGTAATGTGGTTTCACCACCACATCTCTTGGTAAGCCATCTTTCCTCATTGGTCCCAAAGACCTATGTGCATGGTCCAATTCTAGTTTATGAGCCAAAATAGATGGCAATAGAATTTTAATAATGTCCAGCACAGCAGAGTTAACATCAAGGATAGATTCTGGCAGACCTCTGACCCTGAAATTACCTCTTCTAGATCTATTCTCAAGGTCATCGATCCTAGCCTGTGCTATGTCAAGCTGTTCCTGCATGAAGTGTAAATTATTAGCATTTTGATCCGTTTTAGCAATATTAACATCCAAATTATGTTCAATAGTCTCAATTCTTTTACCCAGACTCTGAAAGTCAGCTCTAATTTCTCCAGTTATCCTTTCTGCATTTTGTGCCAAGCCTCGGTCCAGCATTTCAGATATTCTAGCAAATAGTTCAGAGACATTAAAGGTAACATCAAGAGCCTGTTCACTGTTTGTTGCCATATGGACTGGATTACATGAGGAAACCAACACAGGTGTTGTTTGTATAATTTCCACAGGGTTCTCCCTTTCCATCAGTGTTTGGGAAGAATAAGCAGGGCAAGCATTACATAGTTACATAGTTACATAGTTAGTCAGGTTGAAAAAAGACACAAGTCCATCCAGTTCAACCATAAAAAAATAAAAATAAACAAACAAAATAAAACACAGTACATCCCATACACCCAACTCCATAACCACAGTTGATCCAGAGGAAGGCAAAAAACCCCAGCAGAGCATGATCCAATTTGCTACCGTAGGGGAAAAAAAATCCTTCCTGATCCCCCAAGAGGCAATCGGATTTACCCTGGATCAACTTTACCTACAGAACCTAGTACTCAGTTATATTATGTGTATTTAGGAAAGAATCCAGGCCCTTCTTAAAAGCAATCTACTGAGCTGGCCAGAACCACCTCTGGAGGGAGTCTGTTCCACATTTTCACAGCTCTTACTGTGAAGAAACCTTTCCGTATTTGGAGGTGAAATCTCTTTTCCTCCAGACGTAAAGAGTGCCCCCTTGTCCTCAGCGTTGACCTTAAAGTGAATAATTCAACACCAAGTTCACTTTATGGACCTCTTATATATTTGTACATGTTGATCATATCCCCCCTTATTCTCCTCTTCTCAAGAGTGAATAAATTCAGTTTTTCTAATCTTTTCTCATAGCTGAGCTCCTCCATGCCTCTTATCAGTTTGGTTGCCCTTCTCTGCACTTTCTCCAGTTCTCCGATATCCTTTTTGAGAACTGGTGCCCAAAACTGGACTGCATATTCCAGATGAGGTCTTACTAATGATTTGTACAGGGGCAAAATTATATCTCTATCTCTGGAGTCCATACCTCTCTTAACCACTTCCATACTGGGCACTTAAACACCCCTCCTGCCCAGAGCAATTTTCAGCTTTCAGCGCTCTCCCATTTTGAATGACAATTACTCAGTCATGCAACACTGTATCCAAATGATTTTTTTGTCCTTTTTTTCATACAAACAGAGCTTTCTTTTGGTGGTATTTGATCACCTCTGTGTTTTTTATTTTTTGCGCTATTAATGAAAAAAGACCAAAAATTTGGAAAAAAAATGATTTTTTCTTAGTTTCTGTGATAAAATTTTGCAAATGATTAATTTTTCTTCATAAATTTTGCCCAAAATTTATACTGCTACATGTCTTTGATAAAAATAACTCAACATTTTTGGAAATTATTTGGTCTGTGTGAAAGTTTTAGAGTCTACAAACTATAGTGCAAATCATAAAAATATATCACATCTGATCACACCTGATGTATTGAAGGCCTATCTCATTTCTTGAGACCCTAACAAGCCAGGAAAGTACAAATGCCCCCAAATAACCACTTTTTAGAAAGTAGACATTCCAAGGTATTTATTAATGGGCATGGTGAGTTATTTGAAGTTGTAATTTTTTCCCACAATACTTTGCAAAATTAAGATTTTTATTTTTTATTTAAAAATGTTCTCAAAATTTTCATTGTAATAGCTTATTTCTCTCACATGGCATGTGCATACCACAAATGACACCCCAAAATACATTCCGCTACTCCTCCTGAGTAAAACGATACCCCATGTGTGAGACTTTTTCACTGCCTGGCCACATACAGAGGCCCAACATGCAGGAAGCGCCATCAGGGGTTTTAGGAGCATAAATTGCACATCTAACTAGTTGACTACCTATTACACTTTTGAAGGCCCTGGAACACCAGGACAATGGAATTACCCACAAAATGACCCCATTTTGGAAAGCTAACACCCCAACGTATAATCTATGAGGCATAATGAGTCTTTTGAACGGTTTATTTGTTTTCAGCAGTTTTTGGAAAATGTGGAAAAAAAAAATGAAAACGCATTTTTTTTACACAAAGTTGTCCGTTTCTAAGATATTTCCAACACATAGCATTTAGATAGCAAAAATGACACCCCAAAATACATTCTGCTACTCCTCCTGAGTAAAATGATACCCCATGTGTGAGACTTTTTCACTGTCTGGCCACATACGGAGGCCCAACATGCAGGAAGCGCCATCAGGGGTTTTAGGAGCATAAATTGCACATCTAACTAGTTGACTACCTATTACACTTTTGAAGGCCCTGGAACACCAGGACAATGGAATTACCCACAAAATGACCCCATTTTGGAAAGCTAACACCCCAACGTATCATCAATGAGGCATAATTAGTCTTTTGAACGGTTTATTTGTTTCCAGCAGTTTTTGGAAAATGTGGAAAAAAATGAAAACGCATTTTTTTTTACACAAAGTTGTCAGTTTCTAAGATATTTCCAACACATAGCATGTACATAGCAAAAATGACACCCCAAAATACATTCTGCTACTCCTCCTGAGTAGAACGATACCCCATGTGTGAGACTTTTTCACTGCCTGGCCACATACAGAGGCCCAACATGCAGGAAGCGCCATCAGGGGTTTTAGGAGCATAAATTGCACATCTAACTAGTTGATTACCTATTACACTTTTGAAGGCCCTGGAACACCAGGACAATGGAATTACCCACAAAGTGACCCCATTTTGTAAAGCTAACACCCCAACGTATAATCTATGAGGCATAATGAGTCTTTTGAACAGGTCATTTGTTTTCAGAAGTTTTTGGAACGTGGAAAAAAAATGAAAACGCATATTTTTTTTACACAAAGTTGTCGGTTTCTAAGATATTTCCAACACATAGCATTTAGATAGCAAAAATTACACCCCAAAATACATTCTGCTACTCCTTCTGAGTACAACGATACCACATGTGTGAGACTTCTACACAGCCTGACCACATACAGAGATCCAACATGCAAGGAACAACGTCAGGTGTTCCAGAGACACATAGCATGCACATACCAAGAATTACACCCCAAAATACATTATGCTGAGCAAAGTGTAAACAAAAGATTACCTGTGGTAATAGTAGCGCAGTTCTACACAGCAGGATAGCACTGGTCCAGGCAGCAGGCAGGGACTTGGTCAGCAACGGCATACACAAGTAGTCAGTTCATGCAACCGGCAAAGGCATGATGTCATAGGTCCGACAGGTAACAGGCAGAAGTAGGGCCTCGTTTAGGACAGAATGGGGACAGGGGTAGAGGCTTCATCCACCCAAATCTCTTTGAAGCCTCCGGGCAACCAGACCCTAATCTAGGATGAGAAAACAAAAAAAATGTTTTTCTTCATCTAGAAAAACTTTTCTGGAGCCCCTCACATTTGTGAGACCCCTGTGATAAATCCCACTAGTCCAGTAGCAGGGTACAAGATCAGTCAAAGGGGCAGGCAAAAGGCATGGTCAAACAGTCCGAGGTCAGTTCCAGATCAGGCAGAGGCATTACAGAATCGTTGGGCAGAAGAATGGTCAAAAAACAAGCCGGGGTCAGTTCAGGTTCAGGCAGAGATATTACAAAATCGTTAGGCAGAATCGTGGTCAAAAAACAAGCCGGGGTCAGTTACAGAGCAGGCAGTGGCATAAGGGGTGTGAAGGTGTATGAAGGCAGGAACGGAGGATTAATAATTTAGTTTGGTATGGTAAATCCGAAAACAGTCAGTTAGACAGAGGCCAGGCTGTGAAGGGCAATCGGCACACTGGAAAGTTGTGTCTCGTCTGATTCCTTGACTGGAACACACCTTGCATCTTTTTTGACGTCGTCGGCCTGTTTCTGTGGGAGGGACTTTACCGGGAAAATGACGCTCGACGAGACGACTTAAAACGTCAGATCGGATAGTTTGGGGAGGGCCGTTCGGGAAAATAAGGGCAGTGATAAGGTCCTCTTGGTAGCCAAGGAAGCGTTTGGGGTTTTGGGTGGAGTTGCGATAAATTACATATGAGTTGTATATGGCCAATTGAAAAAAATAAATGGCAACTTTTTTGTACCAATGGTACGTCCGCCTTGTAGCAAGATAGGGTTCAAGCATCTGGTCATTGAAGTCGACCCCCCCCATAAACAAATTATAGTCCTGGATGCATGTTGGCTTTCGAATGACGGTGCCACGCCTTCTGCGGGTTTCAACGACGGTGTCATTGTGGATGGTGGATAGCATGTAAACATCCCTTCTGTCCTTCCACTTCACTGCCAGGACCTCCTTATTTCGCAGACTTGCCGATTCTCCACTTTTCAGCTTCTTATTCACGAGACTTTGAGGAAAGCCTTTCCGATTATTCCTGATGGTGCCACATGCTGGCGTCTTCTTCCGGTGCAGGTTGTGGAACAGGGGAAGGGAGGTATAGAAGTTATCCACGTATAGATGGTATCCCTTTTCCAATAGAGGGGTGATGAGGTCCCAAACAATTTTGCCACTTGATCCCAAGTAGTCTGGGCAATTAGGGGGATTCAGTTGGGTGTCCTTGCCTTCGTACACTCTGAAGGCATACAAGTATCCTGTGACTCGGTCACACAATTTGTAGATCTTCACGCCATAGCGGGCTCTTTTGCTGGGGATAAATTGTTTTATTTGAAGCCTGCCAGTGAATTTCACAAGCGACTCATCCACACAGATGTGTTGGTCCGGGGTATACAATTGGGGGAATTTTTCAGAAAAATAAGTCAGTAAGGGCCGAATTTTAAAAAGCCTGTCGTGATTTGGATGATTTCGGGGATGGCACTGGGTGTTATCGTTAAAATGTAGAAATCTCATGATGGCATAGTATTGGGATCTGGGCATTATGCTGGAGAAGATTGGCATGTGATAAATTGGGTTTTTGGACCAAAAGGCACGTGAAGAATTTTTTGGGTTGAGTCCCATACATAATGTGAGGCCTAAAAAAATTTTCAACTCCTCCACCGTAAGGTCTCTCCACTGGAAGGGACGGGCATGATAGGATGTGGGATTTCTTTCAATAAATTGTTGTGCAAATAGGTTGCACTGGGCCACAATTTCAGATAGCATGTCCTCTGTGAACATCAGGTTGAAAAAATCGATCGGGGAAAAATTCTCCGTGTCCACTTGGACTCCTGGCTGGGCCGTGAAAGGGGGAATGTTGGCTTCCCCGGAATTTGGAGGAAGCCACAAAGGGTTCTGAAGGGCATAGGGAAGGCCGGCATAGGTCTTTGGCCTTTCTTGCTGAGGCACTGCGGTGCTGGTGGAAGGCACTGCGGTGCTTGTGGAAGGCACTGCGGTGCTTGTGGAAGGCACTGCGGTGCTTGTGGAAGGCACTGCGGTGCTGGTGGAAGGCACTGCGGTGCTGGTGGATGGCACTGCGGTGCTGGTGGATGGCACTGCCTCCTGACCAGAACGCCTTCGTTTAGCGGGCCGGCTATCTTCCTCCTCAGAGTCACTCAGTGTTCCGCTACTGGGGGCAGGCTCATAGTTGACGTCCGACTCAGAAGAAAAATTGGAAGTGGAGTTTGAACGAGAGAGGTCCATGTTGCTCTCATCGGGCGCAGAAATAATTTGGAATGCCTCCTCTAGTGAATAGGATTTTTTTGACATGTTTTGACGGAGCAGATGGGCACGGATTGGCACAGGTGGGCACTGAGGTGGCACTGATGAGGCGGCACAGGTGGGCACTGATTGGCGGCACAGGTGAGCACTGATTGGCGGCACAGGTGAGCACTGATTGGCGGCACAACACAGGTGGGCACTGATTGGCGGCACAACACAGGTGGGCACTGATTGGCGGCACAACACAGGTGGGCACTGATTGGCGGCACAGGTGAGCACTGATTGGCGGCACAGGTGAGCACTGATTGGCGGCACAGGTGAGCACTGATTGGCGGCACAGGTGAGCACTGATTGGCGGCACAGGTGAGCACTGATTGGCGGCACAGGTGGCAACTGTATGGGCACAGGTGGCAACTGTATGGGCACAGGTGGCAACTGTATGGGCACAGGTGGCAACTGTATGGGCACTGTGGTGGCACTGTATGGGCACTGTGGTGGCACTGTATGGGCACTGTGGCACTGTATGGGCACTGTGGTGGCACTGTATGGGCACTGTGGCACTGTGATGGCACTGTATGGGCGCTGTATTTAACTCACAGAAGTTTCTCCCTCCTCACACGCTGTCTCTGTGTGAGGAGGGAGAAGCGGCGATAAGAGATGATCTCATTTGTTTACATTTGAGATCATCTCTCATTCGTCCTCAGATCGCATCTGAACGGCCACTCCGATTGGCCGTTCAGGGCGATCTGTGATTGGCTGTGTCCAAGGGACACGGCCAGCAACAGAATTTCCCCGACGCGCGCTCCAGAGCGCGCGCAGGGAACCAGGAAGCAACTGCCGTCAAATGACGGCATGTTGGAAATTGAGGTCCGCGCGGTTGCCGTCATTCGGCGATACGCCGGGCCTCAAGTGGTTAATACAAGAAAGGACTTTGCTCGCTTTGGAAACCGCAGCTTGGCATTGCATGCCATTATTGAGCTTATGATCAACTAAAACCCCCAGATCCTTCTCCACTACGGATCCCCCCCAGTTGTACTCCCCCTAGCATGTATGATGCATGCATATTATTGGCCCCCAAGTGCATAACTTTACATTCATCAACATTAAACCTCATCTGCCACATAGTCGCCCAATTAGACAGAGCATTGAGGCTTGTAAATTGGAGACATCCTGCAAGAACGTTATTCCACTGCATAGCTTGGTGTCATCTGCAAAAACAGAAATGTTACTTTGGATCTCAGACCCAATATCATTTATAAATATATTGAAAAGTAAGGGACCCAACACTGAACCTTGGGGTACACCGCTGATAACCTTGGACCATTCAGAGTAAGAATCGTTAACCACAACTCTCTGAATTCTGTCTTTCAGCCAGTTTTCTATCCATTTACAAACTGATATATCTAATCCTGTAGACCTTACCTTACACATGAGCCGTGTGTGGGGAACTGTATCGCAGTGTTTCCCAACCAGTGTGCCGCGGCACACTGGTGTGCCGTGAGGAGTCCCCTGGTGTGCCTTGCAAAATGACCCCCGATATAGGGGGGGGCCGTCGCACCGGGCGCAAAATTGGAAAGGGGCGACATCCCGGCGTACGTGTCAGAGCCGATCCACGGGGTGCAGTGAGCGCAGAGAAGAGGCGCCTAGCCGCCGAGCAGCGGAGCCTTTTTTTTTTAAATGGAGCGGCCGGCCGGCGCAATCTGATAGGCTGAGAGCTGAGTGAGCAGGATCATGTGACGAAGACACGTCACGGCTTCCCCCGCATCCACAGCGCGCCACCTCTGCGGCTGGAGATTCGCTCCGCTCGGCTCCACCTCTGACAGGAAGCGTGGCTAAGAGGGAGAGGAGCTGTAAGCCGAGCTGCCGCCTGATTGAGCCTTGCCTTCTGCCTGGTGAGTGAATGATTGCTATTTGCCAGTGCCTGCATTGCTGACTAATTTACACCTGACCTGGCTGTGTAATGTAAGTAGTAATTCATACTGTGTGCCCATCCAAATGTAGCCTCTGTGCCCATCCAAACGCAGCCACTGTGCCCGTCCAAATTCAGCCACTGTGCCCATCCAAATGCAGCCACTGTGCCCGTCCAAACGCAGCCACTGTGCCCGTCCAAACGCAGCCACTGTGCCCGTCCAAACGCAGCCACTGTGCCCGGCCAAATGCAGCCACTGTGCCCGGCCAAATGCAGCCACTGTGCCCGGCCAAATGCAGCCACTGTGCCCGGCCAAACGCAGCCACTGTGCCCGTCCAAACGCAGCCACTGTGCCCGGCCAAATGCAGCCACTGTGCCCGGCCAAATGCAGCCACTGTGCCCGGCCAAATGCAGCCACTGTGCCCGGCCAAAAGCAGCCACTGTGCCCGTCCAAAGGCAGCCACTGTGCCCGTCCAAACGCAGCCACTGTGCCCGTCCAAACGCAGCCACTGTGCCCGTCCAAATGCAGCCACTGTGCCCGTCCAAATGCAGCCACCGTGCCCGTCCAAATGCAGCCACCGTGCTCATCAAAATGCAGCCACCGTGCCCATCAAAATGCAGCTACTGTGCCCATCAAAACCACAAAGTATGCATGCAGCCTATTTTATGATGCAGAGGCTGTATGAACACAGTCAAAGGTTCTGATTTGACAGGTGTGTGGGTTCATGTGTACTGCCCCAAACAATAACAGTGTTCATTCAGGGCCACTCACCCACACCTGCACAACTGCCAAATTAGAACCTGCGGTTGTGTTAGCACAGATGCTGCATCCTCATAGAATAGGTGTTGCTGAAGCTCAAACCCGTGTGAATGAGTCTTTAATTATTTTTTTGTTCATTTGCATATTTTAATAATTTAAAAAAATATATTTTTCTTTTAGTTTTTCACAGGGAGGGGGAGGGGCGTTGGTGAAATATCAGGGGTCTAAACAGAGCCCTGATGTCTGACTTTTGAGACGGGGACTGAGGACAGAAAATTGCCATAACCTTGGTATTGTTTTTTACAGACAGTGGCTGGCTTTCTCATGAAAGTGTTCCGAACGCCTCTTATCGTGACAGTGAGACAGGAGCAGATACTGCAGTGATGGACAAGTTTTTGAAAAGGAAAGAACTGGACTCTGAACAAAGTTCGGAGCCAGATGAGAGCCCAAGTATGAGTGGGGATCAAAAGAAAGCAAAGACGGTTAGCGCCTTAAGCAAATTCTCTGGCACAAGGCAATATAGCGAAAGCTATATTTCATTTGGATTTACTTTCACCGGAGATGCAAAGAAACCAACTCCACTGTGCGTGGTGTGTGGTGAAAAGCTATCTAACAGTGCTATGGTCCCAAGTAAACTTAAACGCCATCTCCAAACGAAACACCCTTCGCTTCAAAACAAGAATGCAGACTATTTTGTTCGCCTGCGTGAAAACACGGAGAAACAGGCAACTTTCATGAGAAAAACCACAAAGGTAAATGAAAGAGCTCTTAAAGCTAGCTATCAAGTTGCTGAACTTATAGCCAAGTCAAAAAAATCGCACACTGTGGCGGAGACATTAATACTTCCCGCCTGCAAAGCTATTGTAGAGGAGATGCTCGGACCTGAAGCAGCTAAGGAAATAGCCAAAGTCCCTCTCTCAGACAACACAATTTCCAGACGTATTAATGACATGTCTGCAGACATCGAAAGTGTGGTTTTGGAAAAGATCCGTATCAGTGAGAAATTTGCATTGCAACTTGACGAGTCTACTGATATCAGTGGACATGCTCAACTCTTGGCCAATGTGCGTTTTGTGGATGGTGATGCAATTAGAGAAAACTTCTTTTTTTGCAAGGCATTGCCAGAAAAAACAACAGGACAAGAAATTTTTCGGGTCACATCAGAATACCTTGAACAAGGAGGACTTAAGTGGGAAAAACTGCACAAGTGTCTGCACCGATGGAGCTGCAGCCATGGTCGGGCGCACCAAGGGCTTCGTAAGCAGAGTGAAGGAACGAAATCCAGATGTGATTGTTACGCATTGTTTTTTACACCGTGAGGCCCTCGTAGCCAAAACTTTACCAGCAGACCTAGTTCCTGTGTTGGATGATGTTGTGCGCATGGTAAACTTTGTAAAGTCACGACCCGTGAAAAGTCGCATATTTGCAGTTTTGTGTGAGGAGATGGGAGCGAAGCATAAAACCTTGCTGTTTCATACGGAGGTCCGGTGGTTGTCGCGTGGCAAGGTCTTGGTTCGTGTGTATGAGCTACGGGAGGAACTTAAAGTGTTTCTGACAAATGAGAGGTCAGATTACGCAAAGCTGCTTGCAAGTGATGAGTGGTGTGCAAGGCTGGCATACCTGGCAGATATTTTTCATCTTCTGAATGAACTGAACACACGAATGCAAGGCCGACATGAAAACCTGCTTACAAGTACAGATAAAATAAATGGATTCCGTTCAAAGGTGCAACTCTGGCATCAACACGTGGAAAGTGGCAATCTTGAAATGTTCACACTCACCAAGCAATGGCAAGGTGTTCACACTGCTGCACTGTGTGAGATAATCGTTAAACATTTGAAAACTCTTGAGGAGAAGTTTTCATTTTATTTCTCTTCAGTCTCCACAGAATGCCTTGACTGGGTTAGGGACCCTTATAGCTCAGCATCAGTTGGTGGAAAGGACATGACTTTACAGGAGCAGGAGGAACTAACTGAACTGAGACAAAATCGTGCTTTCAAGCTAAGATTTGCTGATCTACCTTTGGACAGTTTTTGGTTGGATACTGCCAAGGAGTTCCCCGTTCTGGCAAACAAAGCTATTTTGACATTGCTCCCATTTTCCACTACATATCTATGTGAGATGAGCTTTTCAAGCCTGATTGCTATAAAAAATAAAGACAGAGAGAGATTGAGAGCTGTTGATGAAGAGCTACGTGTGTGTCTTTCTTCGATTCCTGCCAGAATATCAACTTTGTGTTCAGCCAAACAGGCCCAGGTTTCGCACTGAGTAAGTAAACAGAAATATTAACAATTGTAAAATACTTTTAAAGTAATTATAAAGTCATTTCTTTGTGTTTGATTCCTATTCAAGAGAATTACTTTATATAGTCAATATAGGCACAGAGTTATATTTTTTTTAACATTTTCTAATGGTGGTGTGCCTCGTGATTTTTTTCATGAAAAAAGTGTGCCTTGGCACAAAAAAGGTTGAAAAACACTGCTGTATCGAACGCTTTTGCAAAATCCAAGTATACCACATCCACTGCTACGCCTCTGTCCAGGGTTTTACTTACCTCTTCATAAAAGGAAATCAGGTTTGTCTGACAACTTCTGTCTTTCATGAATCCATGCTGTCTGCTGCTTAAATAGTTTGTTTCCAGCAAGAACTCATCTACGTGGTCTTTTATTAAACGTTCCAGTATCTTCCCAACTATAGAAGTTAAACTAACAGGTCTATAGTTACTTGGTAAAGACTTTGTTCCCTTTTTAAATATAGGCACCACATTGGCTCTACGCCAATCCAGTGGTACTATTCCTGTCATTAATGAGTCCCTAAATATTAGATACAGTGGCTTTGAAATTTGAGAGCTTAATTCTTTTAGGATCTGTGGGTGGATGCCATCTGGTCCAGGTGCTTTATCCACCTTTATTCTGTCTAAATATTTCTGGACCATATCCAGCCATTGTGGATTGGGGGCTGTGTCACTCCCACCCCCATTATGGACATGGGCTCCCCCATACTCCATTAGATATTGATTCCTGAGGTAAAGCTGGATGTAATACAGGGGACACAGTTTGTTTGTGTGATGAAGGTGCTTCAGCTGCAATTTGTGCGTATGGTACTGTGGCCATTTTAAGAAGGTTCCGTGTCTTGCTTGCTTGCTTATTATATTTTTTGCCCTTTTTAAAATATTTACCAGGCATGTGCCTGTATCTAAATGTATCCTCAATATGCGGATGTCTATCTCCTGTGTATATCAGGTTAATATCCTTTTATATTAAAAATTATCTATGATTTTGTCATATTACAGTGGTCAGTGGTGAGGCGAGCCTTCTTCCCCTAAGCCACCATCTTAGGAGCTTCTTTGAATGCTCCTCCAAATCTAAAATTCAAGCCTTGAGGAACTGTAACTAAGCATGAGGTAAGGCACTATTGTCTGAGGGCCTAGGGAGTATTAAAATGGCCCAGGCTCACCTTTATACCTCGATTATTGTCCCTTTTATAGCTCCGCTGCTGGCTAGTGAATGTCCTTTTTATCCTCCAAGTTTGTGGATACACTGGCACTGTGAATTTTAAATGCTGCCTCTCACAAACTTCTTTCTGCTCCCCCAGCCCCTCCTTCTGCTCCTCTCTCCCAGTAAGCTGCAATCCATATTTTTTTTACATCACAATCGCTCCAGTGCACAGCTGTGAAATTTCTGGTGTCATCAGTTTGCCAAGGTTGTAACAGTTGGGGTCTGATTCTATGTGAAGTGGGAGGAGCAAGTGCATCCAGTGAGGATGAGAAAGAACGGGGGCTCTATTTTTTATGATATTGTTATTCAAAGTTGCTAGTTGCTTGATACCGTGTTTCCCCGAAAATAAGACACCGTCTTATTTTTTTTTTTCCTCAAGAAATCACACTATGGCTTATTTTCGGGGGGTGTCTTATTTTTATTACAGAAAATAAAGGTTGCCTACCTGAACCACACTTGCGCTTCTTAGCATTTCCTCTGTCCACCTGTAGACTGAGATTATCGTATTCTGCACGCCATTTTTGGACCATTCGGATATCCAACTTCTTCTCTTTGCAAAAAGCCGTAAGATTCTTGCCTCGGGAGTCCTCCACAATTCCTTTCTTGTACTTAACAGAATAACTCTTTCTTTTTGCACTCATCTTGTCTGGTTGTACAAAAAGATAGGCCAGCAAAGCTGATGTGGAGCACAGTGGAGCTGGGGTGATCTGTTTGTGTGGGGTGAGAGAGGGGTTTGCTGGTCAATGCTGGGAGAATCTTTTTGCTTTACAGAGTGTTCTTCTCCTCACAGCTCCTGAGCACCAGTACAGTAACATACACCTATGACGTGTTGTTTACCGCGCCGCGCCGCATACGACACGCCTATCACTACAAGATTCGACACTACATCTTATTTTCGGAGATTCGACACTACATCTTATTTTCGGAGATTCGACACTACATCTTATTTTCGGAGATTCGACACTACATCTTATTTTCGGAGATTCGACACTACATCTTATTTTCGGAGATTCGACACTACATCGCTACGTCTTATTTTCGGAGGGGTGTCTTATATTTCTATCTTGCGTCGACATCCCGCTACGGCTTATTTTCGGAGTACGTCTTATTTTCGGGGAAACACGGTAGTTGCATCAGATTTCTCCTTCTTAGGATTTCTAGTCCCAGAGCCCTAATAAGGCATAATCCCAAGCACAAAGCCGAGGTACTCACAGCCAAAATCGCACCCACTGCTGAGCTATAGACCAGCAAATATGCTGCTATTACCAGATCAGCCTGATGCAGAGTTAAATATGTGCCTTGGGAATGCATGTATACATCAGCTGTCAAAACGCAAATATTGCCTGTACTGACTGTGTTGTCTGATTGTCACACAATAGCTTATGTAGAGCTCTCCGTGTCCCACCATCAGCCAGGATGTTACAGGGAAACTGAGCCTTAGAACAGTAAGGTGCACTGCACCTGCGTCTTACCAAGCTCCACCTCGCTCCCTCCAGCCGCTCCGTAGCACGGGTATATGGGAGAGACCATCTTGTGTGTGTCATGTGACGACGTGCGTGTGCATGTGATGCCGCCACCACTCAAGCAAGGAGGAAACGGCGTGGGGAAGCCTGCTGGGATGCCTTGTGATGGAACCCAGAGGAGCCCCCCTTCATGGAAAGCATGCAGTAGCCGTTTTAGACAAAGTACCTTTCTAGCAGCGTCTGGGCAACACAGTACCCCTATTTCAGACTGTGATATG
Organism: Rana kukunoris; assembly: GCA_029574335.1. Lineage (NCBI taxonomy): Eukaryota > Metazoa > Chordata > Amphibia > Anura > Ranidae > Rana > Rana kukunoris. The sequence continues at coordinate 414,221,677 of CM056049.1, forward strand.
TGTCACCAAGGACAGTTTCAGGAACAGTCACTTTTGGATCTGACAGGCAGTTTAGTAAACAGACAACCATATAGACAGTTTAGACCCCAGGCATGCCAAAATAGCTCGATAGAAGGTCTCCTGGCTGAACCAAGTTCTGCTAGGACCTTCACTTACCTTTTACCCCTTTTGCCGCAGGACTCTGCTAAAAACACAGGCAGCCCAATCTTCACCCATAATGGCGGGCTAAGTCCACAGACCTTCAGGGATTGGGGTCCATGGTCAGGACCACCACACCCCTGGACCTGAACCGCACCCTGCCAGAAAACATTTGGCATTGGGTCTGACCAAAGCACTGGAACCCAGGATCCAGCCCTCATAAGAGGCATTACAGGCAAAACCTTGTTCTTCTCAATCAAAGTCCGGGTACTGTCCACTTTGGCTATGAAGCAGCTTGGACGGCTCCGGAAACAGCTTGCTTGGTCCACAAGGGAACTATAAGCAAAGCTTTTTAGAAGTACATATCAACCGCGACCACCACCTTAGACACTGGCGAAAAAACTGGTGTCTCCCTCCCCTCATTAGCATTGCTTTAGGACATCCCACATAGTAATTACTATGCCGCTCTGTGCCTCGTGATGCACGAGAAAGAAAATAGGATTTTTATAACAGCTAACCTGTAAAATCCTTTTCTTGGAGTACATCACGGAACACAGAGCTCCCGCCTCTCTTTTTGGGGACACCTATTGCTTTGCTACAAAACTGATGTACTCCCGGTATGGGAGGGGACTTCCTGTCTTGGGTGTGCCAGTGTCCATCACCTGAAGGTAGGCTCTATAACCCACATAGTAAATACTATACCGCTCTGTGTCCCATGATGTACGAGAAAGAAAATAGGATAACACAAATCATGATGCATGTGAAAATAGTGGCAACACTGCAGGATAGAATACCTAAATACTCTAAAATATAGCACCCATGGATAACCCTCTTTCTACCTCCAGGCTTTGACCCTTCTGGAACCCTTTTCTGTAAGATTCCTAAATTGCGAATCTCCCTTATAATACATAGCCGCTTCCCTGGGATTCCTCTCCCCACCTTACTATCTTCCCTTCCCTAGTTTCACAAGATTGTTCTTTTGAGGTCATTGCCTGCCACCGCTATTATCCCCCTCTGGCTGTTAGTCACAGCAACACAGACTCCTTTAGGTGTCATGAGCTACCTGTACGCATCAAGTTTCTGGTAAGAGTTGCCTTATGTCTATTTACTAAAATCTATTCATGCCTTATACATTGCTGTTTTTCCAAAATCTCTCTTCTGTACCTAATAAGAGCCATTGAATGAGAAAGATCTTGATGCAGTATGATCTCCAATTACATAGACAATACATTTTATTATTCAATGGGTACAGCAACTCAATAGGTTGCAAAATGAATACAATAGTGAATAAAATGTATGCAGTATATTAAAACAACAAAAACTAGAATATGAAACAAAGTATGTCTGTATGGCAGTATTATACAGATACTTTTAATTCTATTTAGAACGTGGGCAAGTATGCAGGATGCTGCAACTCCAACTTTCCTACATCACGCTCTTGCAATATCCAACTAAAATATGTCAGAATTTCAAACATTTGAGAAAAATAAACCCAACCTTCTCTCATTCTATACACATAAATTATATATACCGTATTTGCCGGCGTATAAGACTGGGCTTATAAGACGACCCCTAAAATTTTGGTTTTGGAATATACTCACTGTATAAGACGACCCCCCCTCACTGTGCCATTATACATGCCTCACTGTGCCATCTATACATGCCTCACTGTGCCATTAGTAACATGCCTCACTGTGCCATCTATACATGCCTCACTGTGCCATTAGTAACATGCCTCACTGTGCCATTAGTAACATGCCTCACTGTGCCATCTATACATGCCTCACTGTGCCATTAGTAACATGCCTCACTGTGGCATCTATACATGCCTCACTGTGCCATTAGTAACATGCCTCGCTGTGCCATCTATACATGCCTCACTGTGCCATTCCATTCCCTGCCTCGACGATCTCCCTACCTTCTCCTGTTTGCAGAGATATCAGACGTCAGCCATCCATTATTAAAAAAGCGCCCCTCCTCCTCAGGTTGTTCCCTGATGGGCGGAACAGTAATTTTCCCAGCAGAGCCTCTGTTCAGTGTTCCACCTATCACGGATGTCCTCTCGTCCGAGGCCAAGGCTGAGGATGAGAAGGCATCCATGATATGCTGAACCCTAAACAGAGGCTCTGCTGGGAAAATTAGTGTTCCGCCTATCACGGAACAGTCAGAGGAGAAGGCGCGCTTTTTTAATAATGGATGGCCGACGTCTGACACAGGTATCTGGCGTATAAGACGACCCCCTCGTCTTATGCACTGGAAAATACGGTATATTATATACACACATACATACAGTATAAGCATGCATACACAAGGCTATGTAAAGGAGTGAGTGTACAGCTTGTATAACCGTGTCAATTTGCTGTCCCCTCAAAATAACTCACAGCCATTAAATGGTTAAGAAAAAAATAAGGGGTGTGGCGCCAACAAATAATTATGTGAATGGTTAATGCAGCCACTAGATTAGTGGAAACTAATAGATAAATATGAAGTGATATAGGGCACAGAGGACCATGAATAAAAATTTGTAAAAACACATTCTACAATCAACAAAGCAAAAAATCTAATATATTTTGTCCATGCAAATTTCTTCTGTATATCCAGTCACCGTGATTTTTCTAACATGTGCAAATAACATTCAATAAAGTGCTTCACCCGTAGTGGTAGTGGTTGAACTCACCAGAAATCATTTGGCCACCAATGATCCACAAGCATGCAATACAGGGCATCTGTGGCCTCTAGGGATCGCACGACAGATCACATCAGAGAACAATCGATTCTCCCAATCAGCATCAAAGTGTGTATGGTGTCAAGCTCTTATCCCAAGCATCTGCAGATATTTGGCTCCCCCAGACAAATCCGCCAAAAGCCAATATAGTGCAGTAATTTATTTTTAATATTAAAATCAGAACTTACAGTTAATGCATGTATGCCAGATGCAGCAAACAATCATGCGCAGCTTGAGGGAAGGCCTGAGCCAGTCTGTCCCCAATGAATCGCTCTATGGGCAGGCAGTATATGTCAGTGTGCACCTCAGCTGTACTTTTCAAAAATGCTGAAGAGGAGGACTCCTGTACTTTCTATAGAGCCTCGATTTCAATGCATTTTGTGCTTAACCCGCACGTCATCAGGAAATGTTTGCTGCATCTGGCATACATGCATTAACTGCAAATGCTGATTTTAATATTAAAAGAAGTTACTGCACTATATTGGCTTTTGGTGGCTCTGTCTGGCGGAGCCAAATACAGGGTCACATTACATGCTTGTGGGTCACTTGGTGGCCAAAGATTTCTGGTGAGAGTTCAACTATTACCACTACAAGTGAAGCACTTTATTGAATGTTATTAGCACATGTTAGAAAAATCACAGTAAGTGGATATACAGAAGAAATTTGCCTGGACAAAATATATTTGATTTTTTGCTTTGTTGATTGATTGTAGAATGTGTTTTTACAAATTTTTATTCATGGTCCTCTGTGTCCTATATCACTTCACATTTATCTATTAGTTTCCACTAATCTGGTGGCTGCATTAACCATTCACAATATATTCAATTTTTTGTTTATATATGGACCATATATATTTGATTGTTGATTGAACGTAGAATGTGTTTTTGCTCATTTTTATTCATGGTCCTCTGCCCTCTATATCACTTTACACAGCCATTAAAGTCTAAAACGCTGGCAACAAAAGTGGGTACACCCTAAGCGAAAATGTCCAAATTGGGTTTAAGTCAATAGTTTCTTGCCCACATATGTAAACAGCGTTGAAACCATGCATGTGAAGTATCGTCGCGAACGTTAGAGCAAGAGCATGAATTCTAGCCCAAGACCTCCTCTGTAACTCAAAACATGCAATCGTAAAAAGCGGGGATTTTTAGGTAAGTTTGGCGCCATTCCATGAGCGTGTAAAATTTTGAAGCGTGACATGTTGGGTATCTATTTACTCTGCATAATATCTTTCACATTAGGTGAAAAAATTGGGCCAACTTTATTTTTTTTAATGCAAAAATCAAACAAAAACATGTTTGAAAAATTGCTGCACAAATACCGTGCGAGATAAAAAAAAGTTGCAACAACCGCCATTTTATTCTCTAGGGTCTCTGCTAAAAAAAAAACATATATAATATTTGGGAGTTCTGTGTTACTTTCACATTTTTTACATGTAGGAGAGAAATGGCAGAATTGGCCTGGTAGGCAAGTGGTTAATGACTGTGTTGCGTTATTTTAAGGGGACAGCAAATTTACCCCATTATACAAGCTGTACACTCACTACTTTACATTGTCATTTCTTCAGTGTTGTCACATGAAAAGATATAATACAATATTTACAAAAATGTGAGGGAGGGGTGTACTCACTTTTGTGAGATACTGTATTTACTGTTTTAAGCATAACATACAAACCTGTCACAAAGGAATGTTCATTTCTATAAACGCACACTTACTGGGAAATGCAAGACCTTACTTGTGTATAGGACAAAAAGGTATGACTACGGTTAAAGCAGAAGTATTGTTTATTACTGTATTTATGATTATGGATATCAATCTCAACAAACTCACTCTGTAAGCAATGGGTGTAATGGTGTAATCAGGCTCATGCACACATTCAAAGTGGATTGCATGGTCACCCGGCAACTCTGGGGTCCCAGGTTCAATTCCCACCAAACATTACCTGTACTGTCAATTTTGCAAAAATGTATTACCAGCAGATAGAAAAACTGTTGCTGCTGACACATTTGCCCAAGGATCCTGCTTTATCCTCACCAGAACCGGTTCTTCTTTGAGTCCATGGCGCAGTCATGTGAACTGTGGGTAGCCAGCTGTATATCCTTGCAGCTTCACAGCCCATTGCACTTTGTAAATGGTCCCACAGCCTTTTGTGACCTGTCCCAGAAGGTTGCAGGCAGGAAAGGGAGGAGGAATTTTTGCTTGTAGTTCCGCAAAAGCAGGGGGCCCACATTTTGAGCACCTATGCCCTAGGGCAATCAGAGCAGCAGTGGGTACCTGTCAAAACTAGGTACCCGTTCCCCCCCCCCCCAAAAAAAATTATATGTTCTTAATATGAACTTCCACTTTAAAGGGGAGGTTACGCTTTAAGTGCCCTCCTCTCAAAGTTTGAATCTCTTTGATATGCTTGTTTATGATTATGGTAGACACAATTAGCAAAAACTTTTAGTAAAGATACATGCATGTTGAGAAACATTCTTGTGAGCATATTTCACCCCTTCACCAGTATAGTGAACAGAGGCTCTAACATCAGCACCTCTGAATATTCCAATGGGTGCAATCTGCGGAGATACATCTCTATTTCACAGAAAATCCAGCGAGGATACAGAATTGTGACAAACTTAATCTCTCTTCAGATGCAAGATTAAACAACCTTACATATAATCAACGTCAGGCATTAAAAAATCGACAAAGTAACCGATCAATCGCAATCAAACCCTCTGATAAAGAGGGAAATGTAGTGATCATGGATGTTTCTGATTACGAAATAATGTGTAAATTTTTTTTGGAAAATACGTACTGGTGTTGTCCCATATCCCAGTCCGTACTCTCCAAATTTAAAAATTAATTCTACTCTCTCATTACCCAGGCTTATCATCATGGTTTGATTAATAAGGATACCTGGAATTATTTGAATGTCCAGGAACCTAGGGTTCCAACTATGTATGCCCTCCCCAAGATCCATAAATCCATGATCTGCCCACCTGGCAGACCAATTGTGTCTGGCTGTGCCAGTTTAACTGAAAATGCCAGCGCCATGGTGGATAATTACCTTTGTCCGCATGTCATGTCTCTCACTTCATATATTAAAGACACTATAGATTTACTTCAAACTATTGAAGGAATCTCTGTCCCTCCCAACACCTGGCTTGTAGCCATAGACATTGAAAGTCTTTATAATGCCATCCCTCATGAAAAGGGCATCGAGGTAATTGGCAATATCCTTGAGGATAGAGGTGACCAGGCTCAACTGTATAACTCCTTTATTTTGGATCTCCTAAGATTTATTCTTACCCGCAATGTTTTTTTGTTCGGACTCTCCCACTACCTCCAGGTGCAGGGGGTTGCGATGGGGACCAAATGTGCCCCATCGTATGCTAACCTGTACCTGGGGGGGTGGGAGAAGGAACTCTTTTCCAATGATGACCTGTCGATGTGCCTGTGCCACGTTAAATCTTGGTACAGGTACATCGACGACGTCTTACTTCTATGGTCAGGCACCAAGTTGGAATTGGAACAATTTATGATTGTCCTGTCGGACAACTCCTATAAATTTAAAATTTACTATGGAGTGTAGCCAAAAAAGCATCAATTTTCTAGATCTTGAGATCTCTATCGATCACGATGAAGTTGTCTATTCCTCATTGTATCGTAAACCCTCATCAGGGAACACCATTCTCCGCGCTACGAGTGGTCACCCTCATTCTCTAATCAGGAGTATCCCTTACAGCCAGTATATTAGACTAAAAAGAAATTGTGCTTTGATCAAAGATTATGAATTAGCTGCTAGAGATTTATACTCCTGTTTGCAGAAAAGAGGATATAGCCATAAAATCCTTAAAAAGGCATACAATAGAGCAGCTCTAATCGATCGCAAGGATCTTATTCTTCCTAGTAGGAACAAAGGCACACTGCAACCTATACGCATCTTAACTCAATACTCTACAAATCATTTAAAATTCAAATCTATCTTGGATCAGTTCTGGCCATTACTCTTAGCAGATGAAACTGTGAGTAAATAGATAGGTCACCTATCGACGAGCCCCCTCGCTGAGGGATAAACTCGTCCAGAGTCACTTCGATCCCTTGGGTGGTACAAGACAATCAATCACTGGCACCTTTCCCTGTAAAGGATGTAATGTGTGTCCATTTATTTTAAGTGGTCCAACAATCCTATTACCTAACGATGCCCGACATGCAGGACATGGTATTCGGCATTTTGTTTCGTGCCAAACGATCGGCGTAGTCTATCTGGCCAAATGTCTTTGCGGATGCTTTTATGTAGGGAAAACTAAAAGACCCTTCTATAAACGCATCTCTGACCATGTAGGACCTATACGCAAGAAACTGATGAGCATGGCCATTAGTCGACATATGGGACGAGAACACAATTTTGAACTCTTCATGATCAAGTTCGCCGCACTCGAGCATGTACCCCAACACGCAAGAGGCGGTGGCATTGATCGTACTTTACTACAACTTGAAACAAAATGGATCCAATCCTTAAATGCTACTCATTACCCGGGGCTCAACGAGTTTATTAGTTATAAATCTTTCCTTTAGATCCTATCTGTACCTGCTATCTATAGCTATGATTGATTTGTGACAAATAGTTATGTTTTCTCCTTCACTTTATTTTATGTTTCCACAAAACTCTCCGTTTTTCATCTGGAGATCTGCCCCTGCTCTAAACCCCTGCTCTTCATCTTTTATCTTTTTTCCTGATTACATTGGGCTACTATCATAACTAATTTTGATTTGCTTATATGTTATGGTGTTGTTTCTATTTTTTGAGATTTAGAATTTTCTTGTATTTAATATTTGTATAATCTATTAAAACTTTCTCATATATTGCTCTATATAGAATTATAACTGTAGGCACTTTTGCCTTTGCATGTATGTTAGACTTTTTTATTAGTCCTGATATCGCGGGAATTGTTATCTTCACTGAGGGTTGTATCTGGATGGCAATTTTCTGCTATCTGGGAGGATGGAATTGTGACACTGATTCCCCAGGTTTATGGGATGGTTCTGTGCAAATGTATCCTGCCTTTCTTTTATGTGATGTGCTGCTTAATGACCTTTTTTGCCCTTCCATACGGACACCCAAGGGCTTTGCATTAGCTAGCCTGATTTTGTCTGCGCTGCGATCTGTTTATACCTTTCCTCTGCCCCTTTCATTCGGCCATTCTGTTTCTACTCGCCCATTGGTTCGTTCACGTAGAGCTCTCCCATTGTCCAATGGGTTCATCTCTTTGCTGTCTGTAAGCCCGCCCCTGGTTGGCGTGTGTCACGCAGTAGGAAACCTCCTTCCATCCTTTCTCCATGTCGCGGTGCACCATGGGATTTGTAGGCGCCCAGGATGTGATGTATCTGACGCATGCGCATTGACGCGATGTGTCCACGCACAAGCGATGACGTCAGACGCTCGGGCGTGCGAGAGGGGGGATATTTAAGGAGACAGCCTAATACCATCTGCTGTGCTGCACCTGTAATGGGAGCAACCCCACACAAATACTATAACTCAGGTAAATGATTCATTCGCTCCCTTTTTTACTATGAATTGCCTCTTCTATCTCTATAGCGCCTCAACTGCTCGGCTTATTTTATGCTTTGCACTGAAGGACCTATCTATACTATACTCTTCATTAATGGACTCTTTATGCTGTTTATGATTAGATAAATGACAAAGTTCTCTTTTCTTTTTTCTTCTTGTTTTTTTTGTATCAATTTAGTGTTTTAACTGGCTCTTCTTAGGACCTGTGTCAGTATTGAATCTGCTGGCTTTTGTAGTTTGCTTCCTTATGTGCATCTATATACTGACCCTTGTAAGTAAATTTGTTTAGGATTTTGTATAATTGCTAATTGTTATTTATGGAGCACTTTACTCACAAGGTGTCTTGTGTTCCTTATAGCTGGTTCTCAGTCTCCCCTCCTGTGGTTGGGCATTTGGTCCTTGCACGCAGCACTAGGGAGGCCAAGGCATCATACCATTTCCATCTGTATGGTATTCTTTGCATTTGGATGAGAGTAGTCCCTTTCCCCCTCCCCTCCTAGTCTTCTCCTCCATCCCGCGATACCAGGTCAGCATACTCTCTACATGCATTGGCTAATTTAAATGTATTGATTTTGTGTATTTCTGTGACTTTGTTTATAATATGTATTTTTCTATCAATAGAGCTGGCTAATTCTTTTGATCCCAACCTCACCCCTAAGGAAGCCTGATTAGGCAAAATATATTGGGTAATACCATCTCGGTTGTGATCTTTCTCTGCTCTACGTATATACACACAGGATTTTCAGCTACCTGGATAATTTATGTCCAGATCCAGTTGTTTTTAATGAATTACTTGGTTTTGTATTGTGTCATGTCTTTGTGATACTTTTTTAAATAAACTATTAAAAATTATTTGTTACCTTGTTCTGCAATTAAGCACCTCTACAGTCCCCTACTGTCCATACTTTTCATCCATCTCTATTTCACAGTCATACTCAAAAGTTTGCATACCCTGTCAGAAATTTTGAAATTTAAAGGGGTTGTAAAGACAAAAATATTTTCCTCTTAAATTAAAGTCTGACAGTAGCTGATAAAGAAAAAAGTAATGTTTTGCATTATAACTAGTTTGATACCTGTTGATATCGAGCTGTTTTTTTCACCTCCCTCACTCCTGAATCCTTATTCTCACTGACTTCCTGGTTTGCAGTGCGCATTCATTCTTGCTACATCACGGCCTAATGGGAACTACAGTTCCTATTAGGCTTAGCCTCCATGCCTATGAGGGTTAAGAGAGCATCTTCACGCAGGGCTGTAGTCATAGGGAGGGGGTGAGCACATTCTGCTTTCCACCATGCAGATGATGGTGGAAAGCAAGAAGAGGAGAGACAGGAAATGGCATTTTCAAACCTGGATTACTGTATTTTGGAAGTCAAAAGGAAAAACGAAGTGACATTTAAATGCTCTAGCTTACAGCAATCAATTGATCTAATAAAAAACGAACCTTTAGTGTTCCTTTAAGCATTAATATTGAAAGTATGACTGATAAATATCCCAAACAAGAGGGCAGGGACCTCTACGTCCCGTGATGTACTTCCAAGAAAAGGATTTTACAGGTAAGCTACTATAAAAATCCTATTTTCTTTATCTTACATCACAGGATACAGAGTACTATAGTAATTACTATATGAGATGTCCCAAAGCAATGCCATCTGAGGGGAGGGAGAAATAAAGGAGACCGTCTCCAGATGTGAGGGCCTATACTGCTGCCTGCAGAACACTGCGCCCAAAAGGCGGCATCCTCTTGCTGACCTACATCCACTTGGTAAGGCAGGTAATGTTGCGGCCTTGCAAACCTGAGCCACAGAGGATTGGTGATGCACTGCCCAAGAAGCACTAACTGCCCTGGTAGAGTGCGCTCTAGGACAAAAAGGCAGAATCTTCCCCTTTGACCACTGGGCACTAAAACCCCTTCCTAACCAGACCAATTTTCATCTTTCGGTGCTCTCACAATTTGAATGACAATTAGTCATGCAACACTGTACCCATATGACTTTTTTGTCCTATTTTTCCCACAAATAGAGCTTTCTTTTGGTAGTATTTAATCACTGCTGTTTTTTTTTTTTTTTTGTGCTATAAAAAGAAAAAAGTACTGAAAATTCTGTAAAAAAAATGAATTTCTTTGTTTCCATTATAAAATTTATCAAAATTAGTAATTTTTCTTCATAAATTTTGGCAAAAATTTATACTGCTATATATCTTTGGTAAAAATAACCCAAACTGGTGTATATTATTTGGTCTTTGTGAAAGTTAGAGTCCACAAGCAATGGTGCCAATCTCTGAAAATTGATCACAGCTAAAGTACTGATGGCCTATCTCACTTCTTCAGACCCTAACATGCCAGGAAAGTACAAATACCCCCAAATTACCCCTTTTTGGAAAGTAGGCATTCCAATGTATTTAATAAGAGGCATAGTGAGTTTTTTTAAATTGTATTTTTTCCCCACAATTCTATACAAAATCAAGATTTTTCTTTTTCACAAATTTTTCATATTAGCAGGTTTTTTTTTCACACACAGCATATGCATACCACAAATGACACCCCAAAACACATTCTGCTATTCCTCCCAAGTATGGCGATACCACATGTGTGAGACTTTTACACAGCTTTGCCACATACAGAGGCCCAACTAGCAGGGAGCACCCTCAGGTGTTCTACAAACAAAAATTACACATCTAATTTTATGACTACCTCTTACATTTTTGAAGGCCCTGGAGCACCAGGACAATAGAAACGCCCCAAAAATTACACCATTTTGGAAAGAAAACACCCCAACGTATAATCTATGAGGCATAATGAGTCTTTTTTTTCTAGACGTTTTTGGAAAATGGTGAAAGAAAATAAAAGGCTTTTTTTTTACACAAAGTTGTCCATTCATACAATATTTCTAACACATAGCATGTACATACTAAAAATGACACCCCAAAATAGATTCTCCTACTCTTCCTGAGTATGGCGATACTACATGTGGGAGACTTCCACAGCCTAGCCACATACAGAGGCTAGGTATTGCAGAGTATGGCTGGGTATCGCTTGGAGGTGGATGGGATAAATGGCCGTGCATGAGGGAGGGGTGGCAGGCTGAGCATGGAGGGAGGGGCGGCAGGCCAAGCATGGAGGGATGGCTGTGGCTGGCATGGCTGGCGTGGGAAGGCATGGAGCAGCGCTGTGGGCACTACACATTCAGCCCACAGCGCTGCTGCAACCATTCTCTTCCCTCTCCCCTTGCACTGTACCGATCAGTACAGAGAGGGGATAGAGGTACCGGATGTGACACTGGTTTGTTTACGAGTTATTGCTCAGTCATTTGAAGAGGCGATCATGTGGTAAATGGCCATTTACCGTTATGCGCCGGGTCATCCCCAAATAACCGTTCCCCATTAAAGGAAAAGCCAGTCAGCAGCTTCTTGCAAGGCAGTTCCCCTGACCAATGATTAAGCCACAGAACCCTCCGCATGTGAACTAGCATGAGGGCCAGGCGAGACGTCTGGTGGATCGAGTCCTTGATAGCGTCAACCGTAAAACAAGGGGCCCTAAGCAGCTCTGCTAGGTTCGGGACCTTTTTCTCTTTCACGACCTGCTTCACCTTGTCTCTAAGTGTCTGATAGACACCAATTGCTGTGACCGCAGGGTGGTCCACATCCCCGGCCATAGAAAAAGAGGCCTTAAGTAATGACTCCAGTCTCTTATCTGATGGATCCTTAAATACCTGAACATTGTTTACTGGACAAGTAAGACTTCTGTTCAGGGAAGAGACCACAGCATCCACCGCTGGTGTCTTCCATTTCTTGGTAAATTCTCCTCCATAGGATAAAGCTGAGGAGGAATAAAATGCCTGTCTGGGTGTTCCCAGTCAGCATAAATAAGTTACTCCAGTAATGGGTGCATAGGAAAAGCATGTGAACCCTGAGGAGGCTTCAGAGAACCCAAAGAGGAGAAGGGAACTTCAGCTGTCTCTGCTAGGGGTAGCTTATATCCCATATGCTCCGCCTCAGTAAGTGATTGGATTAACAACCAGATTCTGTGAAGCTGAGAAGGGTTCCTCTGGGACGGAGTCCTTAAATGAGGAACCATCCTACTGCCCTTCTAGGGGGGTCCCCTAAGGGCATGTCCGAATTCCCTATCTGCAGATGACGGATCTGGGACAGGGGACGGGGACCTGTTACGTTTCTTCCCAGCCTGGGAAGAAACTGCGAACAGATGAGCTAGCTTTCTAGATAATACAAAATGGTAAAAAAAGGAGTATAAAGGCACCCTTCCACCTTCTCACACCCCATTGCGCCAAAGAATAAACAAAAAAAGAAAAAAAGAGACCCTAAAGCAGCTACTTTAAATAAATAAATAGTGAACAAAATAGCAGCGCCAAGTTCAGGGACTGAACAAAAATAAATAAATATACCCCTGTGAAAGAGTGTATCATATCAGTGGCGGCTGGTGCTCAAAATTTTTGGGGGGGCGCGAAAAAAATAAATAAAAAATCAGCCTCACTGTGCCATCAATTGTCACCACTGTGCCATGCCATCAAACGCAGCCACTGTGCCAATTGTCAACACTGTGCCCTTTAATTGTCGCCACTGTGCCCATTGTTGCCACTGTGCCCAATGTCACCACTGTACCCATTGATGCCTCTGCCCTTTGTCGCCTCTGTGCCCTGTAAAATGCACTTTTCTGCTTCCACGTCCCTCGATGTCTTCTCCCGCCCTCGATGACGCTTCAGCCAATCAGGTTACCAATAACCAGAATAGGCAAACCTGATTGGCTGAGACGGCCGTCTCTGGACTTCATCCAGACCGGCCCACTTTAATTTTGAGTGTGACCAACAGCACCCCCTTACATCAGTGTCCCCAGCAGAGTCCCCTCATTACACCAACAGCCCCCATTACCACCAGCCCCCTTACACCAGCAGCAGAGTCCCCCCATGACACCAGCAGCCCCCATACATCATCAGCAGAGTCCCCCCATGACACCAGCAGCCCCCCATACATCAGCAGAGTCCCCCCCATGACACCAGCAGCCCCCCATGACACCAGCAGCCCCCCATACATCATCAGCAGAGTCCCCCCATGACAACAGCAGCCCCCATACATCATCAGCAGAGTCCCCCAATGACACCAGTAGCCCCCATACATCATGAGCAGAGTCCCCCCATGACACCAGCAGCCCCCATACATCATCAACAGAGTCCCCCAATACATCATCAGCACAGTCCCCCCATGACACCAGCAGCCCCCATACATCATAAGCAGAGCCCCCCCCATGACACCAGCAGCCCCCATACATCAGCAGAGTCCCCCCAATGACACCAGCAGCCCCCATACATCAGCAGAGTCCCCCCCATGACACCAGAAGCCCCCATACATCAGCAGAGTCCCCCCCTATGACACCAGCAGCCCCCATACATCAGCAGAGTCCCCCCCATGACACCAGCAGCCCCCATACATCAGCAACGTCCCCCCCATGACAGCAGCAGCACCCATACATCATGAGCAGAGTCCCCCCCATGACACCAGCAGCCCCCATACATCATGAGCAGAGTCCCCCCCCACCATTACACCAGCAGCCACCATACATCAGCAACGTCCCCCCCATGACACCAGCAGCACCCATACATCATGAGCAGAGTCCCCCCCATGACACCAGCAGCCCCCATACATCATTAACAGAGTTCCCCAATACATCATCAGCAGAGTCCCCCCATGACACCAGCAGCCCCCCATACATCATCAGCAGAGTCCCCCCATGACACCAGCAGCCCCCCATACATCATCAGCAGAGTCCCCCCATGACACCAGCAGCCCCCATACATCATGAGCAGAGTCCCCCAATACATCATCAGCACAGTCCCCCCATGACACCAGCAGCCCCCATACATTATGAGCAACGTCCCCCCCCCCATGACACCAGCAGCACCCATACATCATGAGCAGAGTCCCCCCCATGACACCAGCAGCCCCCATACATCATGAGCAGGGTCCCCCTATTACACCAGCAGCCGCCCCTCCCACATGTACTTACTTACAGTTCTGAAGGCAGCAACTCGTTCCTCTCTTCAGTAATCACGTGATAAGTGACAAGTGATTAAGTGGAGAGAGGAAGGAAAGTCTGCCGGCTGTCTATCTCCCCCTGCAGGCTGGAGGGAGCAGATAGCGTTACACTCAGTCTTAGCCAAGGAACGCACACCCCCATGCGTTCCGAGGATAGACATCTGGGGAGATGACGGCTGTACTCGGAAAGCCTATCAGAGCCGCTAGCTCTGATAGGCACTTCCGCACAACCAACCAGCGGCCGTTATTCAGGTAATCGGCGCCCAAGTTCCGACCACCTGAATAGACCAGCAGCAGCTGGCAAAAATAACATACATTTATGCAATACATAAATGTATGTTATTTGCAAGAGCCAGAGGGGGTGGCGCTGCAGCGCCCTCTATAGACGGCCGACATCACTGCAGTTTAAGTAAAACAACATTTTAGGCAAAATAAAAAAGTCTTAAAGAGCGCGTTTTTTTTTCTCATTTTTATTTTTTTACTACAGGGAGGGGGGCGGCGCCCGGGCGCCCACTATGGACGGGCCACCACTGCATCATACATATACTAAAACATTGTGCATATATATATATAAACATATACATAAGGTGAACTGAGTAATTGTGATTAAATGTTCATCCAGTGGTCAAAAATAAATGTAACAAGCCAAGTCTATAAGTGATTTAATTTCAAGTGATTAAACTTTCAGGTGTCCACTTAGTCCTCTTGAACAATCTTCTTTAAAACCTTCCACCACACCATAAGTGCTCAGTGACTCCACACCCTAAGGAATTGCGCTTACCAATAGGACATGCCTCACATTCACATGCTTGGCAATATCGCAGATTCTCCAAAAGCATCAAACGACTCCACCAGTGCTCCAGCACCTCAATGTTATTACACCAACTTCATGCGTTTTTTTGTTTTTCAACCAACCCTTAAGATTCCCTCCATGTATTTAGACTGAGTTAACTGTTAGTCCAACAGAGTCTATAGTGTTAACTCAGTCTAAATACATGAAGGGAATTTTAAGGGTTGGTTGAAAAACAAAAAAAACGCATGAAGTTGGAGATACTAAATAATAGTTCCTGTATGTTATTTGGTTATCCAATTAGCCGTTCATCTATGTAATACACTATATGGGTGATCGGTGTCATGCAACTTTTTGAGTTTAACCTTTTTGACAGAATATGCGTTGTTGGTTATTATAGGGAGAGTATATGATTATCTCTATGTGGTTAATGCAGACATGGGATATATATGCTTTCTCTTCCCTTTTTCTCTTGCATTAAGTTGGAGATACTAAATGATAGTTCCTATATTTTAAGAGTTGGTTGAAAAACAAAAAAAACGCATGAATTTGGAGATACTAAATAAAAGTTCCTGTATGTTATTTGGTTATCCAATTAGCCGTTCATCTATGTAATACACTATATGGGTGATCGGCATTATGCAACTTTTTTAGTTTAACCTTCTTGATAGAATATTCATTGTTGGTTATTATAGGGAGTAAATATGATTATCTCCATGTGTTTAATGCACACATGATATGTATATGAGTATATGCTTTCTTTCCCCTTTTTTTCCAACCCACATATGATTTTAGCGATTTTATATTTGCATCTAAGTTGATGTAATTTTATTATTTGGAGGGTATATTGTTATACTAATGCACTTCATCTGATATGCAGGCTGGGCTGTAAAAGTTTTAGAGCATTCAAAATTATTATGTATTAGTAGGTATGCAATGCTCATGGTTCCTATGATCATTGCAAGCGGGGTCATACCTGATGTTTTATGGTCGTGGGGACACGGAGTATGTATAGACGCATTACGCTGTGCGTCCGGGTTTATGAACACATTTAGTTTGGTCGTGGGAACGCGGAGCACGCACAGATGCAGTGTGATACACGTCGGGGTTAACGCACGGATGGGGTATATAGGGGCAGGGATTAGACTGTGAAACCAATCCCATTGAAGAAGTCCTGAGGGACGAAACTGGTATAGGAACGGTTACACAGCGTTTCATTACGTTCAGACCACCGACCATCAAGTGTGCAGTGTTTTTGAAGTGAAGAGAACGATCGGAGCGGAGGGGGCGAGACCTATGGTTAAACATTGTGTCTGCCGAGACCATAATACATCAAGGTTTTCCCGCACATTTGTCTCTGGTTTTGGAGTTCACTACTGAGTTTACTGCTGAAGTGCCTCTGTTTGTTTTAATAGATGTGAGTGCAATGTGTGAAGGCCTCTTGTGCCATTTTTAAATAAATAGTTTTGATATACTGTTCACTATTGGAGCCATTTTTATTTTTACATATGTAATAACATTGAGGTGCTGGAGCACTGGTGGAGTCGTTTGATGCTTTTGGAGACTCTGGAATATTGCCAAGCATGTGAATGTGAGGCATGTCCTATTGGTAAGCACAATTCCTTAGGGTGTGGAGTCACTAAGCACTTATGGTGTGGTGGAAGGTTTTAAAGAAGATTGTTCAAGAGGACCAAGTAGACACCTGAAAGTTTAATCACTTGAAATTGAATCACTTATAGACTTGGCTTGTTACAATTTATTTTTGACCACTGGATGAATGTTTTGAACATTTAATCACAATTACTCAGTTCACCTTATGTATATCTTTATATATATTAGCAAAGAAAGGCGATACGATTTGTGGATTGTATTGCTGCACACCCCTGAATAGTATTTTTGAAAAAAAAGGAAAGGTACCCCTAGGGGCTTTGAGTTGCAGAAACAAAGGTCAAAATTATAATAAAAAGTAGAGAAAATACATTGAAGTACAATTTATTAAGAAGGAAATAAGTTACAAAGTAAAAAAAGATCCTCCAGTAAAGTCGAGACATAAACTAGAAAATGTCATATAAAAACATTGGTGTATTGTCACATTATGTTGATAGAATTCATGAATAACTTATGCGCAAAGACCCCGACGGGTTTCGACCCTTAAGTTGGCGTGGGTCATCTTTAGGGGGAACTGAGTGTACCCCCCTCCCCCTTTTTTCAGGTATGTGCGTCCCCATTTGGACGATGCTCTCCCACCTCGCCTGGTCTCGATTCTCTCAGTCCCTCCCTTGTTTCCTCCATCCCTGTCTCCCCCCGGCCCGGCGTGGGTTTCCCACTCTGCGATTTCCCATAGGCCTGGATTTGGCTCATCCACCCCATTCCATTGGGCCCCGGCGGTGAGGCCCATCGGCTGTCTACCATTTCCAAGTTGTGATATGGACCCTGGTAATTATATACATATATACACACATGTGTTTTCAATTCATTGTCTATGTTTTGACCTTGTTTTGGATACATTATACTTATACGGCCATGCTGTTTTTTGTTTGTGCCATCTAACAGGTTCCATTATTGTATATATTTTCTTATAGAACCTATGCCTGCATACTCAGTTTCCCCTGAAGATGACCCACGCCAACTTAAGGGTCAAAACGAGTCGGGTCTTTGCGCATAAGTTATTCATGGATTCTATCAACATAATGGGGCTGATTTACCAAGCCTGTGCGCCATGACTCATGGTGCACAAGCAGGAGTAAAACTGTTTTTGACATTTACAAAAGAAACACGCTGCCAGTGCAGCGTGTTTCCTCATTTACTAAAGTGCCTAATGCGCCCAGGAGAGGGCGCACGGCACGGCAGTACAGAGCTGGCGTGCGGCATTTAGTTCTGTAAACATCGGGGATTCGGGCGGGAGTTTATGAGGGGAGGGAGGGGGGTGATGCAGGGGAAGTGAGGTGACATGTGTTTGAACGTGTATGGCGGGCCGAATTGAAAGGGAAAGTGACTTTTGGGACCCGATCCCCGTGCGCTTGCAAAGTACGCTAGAACCTCGGAAGGTTCATTTGCATACTGGGCATGCGCAGAGGGAAAAATCTGGAGCTTTCCGCGCGCCTCTTCAGTACGCCGGGAAAATCCTTGGTAAATACCAAGGCGGCGTAGCAGTGTTTGCACTGCCTGGAGCGGCGCACGGCAAGCTCCGAGCTGTTCTCGGGCTGCGCCGACACTGAAGGGGAACTCCGCGCCAAATTTCAAATTTGAAACCGGCGCGGCTTCCCCCCCAGGGGCACAATAGGCTCTTCGGCTTGGTCCGGAACGTGAGGGGTTAACCCACGCCAAAATCGGCGTGGGGTTCCCCCCCAGATCCGTACCAAGCCCTCATCCCAGGCATTCAGTCTGGCCGGACAGGAATGGGGGTGGGGACGAGCGAGCGCCCCCCCCCCCTCCTGAGCCGTACCAGACCACATGCCCTCGACATGGGGGAGTGTGTGCTTTGGGGGAGGGGGGCGCTGCCCCCCCACCCCAAAGCACTCTTGTCCCCATGTCGATCGGGACAAGAGCCTCTTCCCGACAACCCTAGCCATTGGTTGTCGGGGGAAATGCGGGCGGGAGCCAATCAGAATCTGGGAGCCCCCTTTAATAAGTTGGCCCCCAGATTTCGGGCCCCCACCCTATGTGAATGAGTATGGGGTACATCGTACCCCTACCCATTCACCTGGTGAACGTGGTTTTAACTTTGAGGGTCTTCCGCCGCCGCCCCCTTCGAATTTTTATGCCTGGACGGGGGTCGCACATCCCATCCAGGACTTGGACGTGGCGGGCTTCTCGTCGCTGTTTTCTGCCGCTGCCCCCTTCACCACGAAGCTCCGTGCTTGTTTGATGAGGGCAGCGGGCTTCCGTCGTCTTCTACCGGGGCGAGGGTCGTACATCCCACCCCGGATTTCTTCGCCGGCTTCTGCCTGGCTCCTCCCGGGGCCAGGGCTTCTTTTGCCGTCTTCCGCCGGAGGGCGCCACTCTCCGGGCTTCTCGTCGTTGTCTTCCGCCGCGGGGGCCAGGCCTTCTTCTTTGCCGCCCCCTTCGAATTTTTCTGCCTGGACGGGGGTCGCACATCCCATCCAGGACTTTGACGTGGCGGGCTTCTCGTCGCTCTCTTCTGCCGCTGCCCCCTTCACCACGAAGCTCCGTGCTTGTTTGATGAGGGCAGCGGGCTTCCGACGTCTTCTACCGGAGGGAGGGTCGTACATCCCACTCCGGATTTCGTCGCCGGCTTCTGCCTGGCTCCTCCTGGAGCCAGGTCTTCTCGTCGCTGTCTTCCGCCGCGGGGTGACACTCGCGGGCTTCTTCTTCCATTCGATGTTGACACGGCGAGGTGCGGCGCTGAAATGCCTTGTGAGCGGCGGGCAAGGACTTATATTGGCATAGGGCGTGGGCGTGGTTATGCCAACATGTGACCTTAACCCATGTGACAGTGATGTCACATCACATCACTGTCACATGGGTTAAGGTCACATGTAGAAGACAACGGAAGCCCGCTGCCCTCATCAAACAAGCACGGAGCTTCGTGGTGAAGGGGGCAGCGGCAGAAGACAGCGACGAGAAGCCCGCCACGTCCAAGTCCTGGATGGGATGTACGACCCTCGTCCAGGCAGAAGAAATCGAAGGGGGCGGCGGCGGAAGAAGGCCTGGCCCCCACGGGTGGTGCCCCGCGGCGGAAGACAGCCACGAGAAGCCTGGAGAGTGGCGCCCTCCGGCGGAAGACGGCGAAAGAAGCCCTGGCCTCGGGAGGAGCCAGGCAGAAGCGGAGGAGCCCGAGGTGGGGCGACACCCCCGTTGTTCTCCGCTGTTTTCGGCCGGCCCCCCCCCGGATCTAAAGGAGCTTAATTTTGGGGTGGGGGCCCAGTCGAGCATGGCGGAGAGCATGGGTGGGTGTTTCCCCCCCCCGGCAGAAAACGGCTAGAAGACCGAGGAGCGGCGACGCCCCCGTTGTTCTCCGCCATTTCGGCCGCCCCCCCCCCGATCTGAAAGAGCTTAATTTGCGGTAGGGGGCCTGGCCCAACATGGCGGAGAGCATCGGTGGGTGTCTCTCCCCGGCGGAAGGCGGCGGCGAAGACCGGGGGGGGTAGGTGTACCCCCCCGGCGGAAGGCGGCGGCGAAGACCGGGGGGGGGGTAGGTGTACCCCCCCGGCGGAAGGCGAAGACCGAGGAGGGGTAATTTTTTTATTTATAAAACTACGACCAAAAGGTTAACAAATATATAAAATAAACAAAATAACTAAATAAACCAAATAACACAAAAACAAACAACAAAACACAAACCATCAAATCACCGACCTCCACCCACCAAGAAATAACTATAAAGGAAAAAAAAAAAAAAATAGCACCAGAACAGGTATTTACAACAGGCTCACTGGTACAAGAGAAAGTCTTTATAGTCCATCAGAAAAGCTTGCCCAGATCATTGGCAAAAAAAAAAAACCCACTTAAAACGGCTCACTGGTACAGTAGGGAGATATTAAAGTCCATAGAAACCACTACTGTCCAGATCATCGCCAACCCACAACACACCCCACCATCACAACAACAAATACCTACAACCCACGTATGAGCAAGAACATGATAGTCAGACATGTCTGTAGCCTTATTTCAAAAAAAATACCATAAACAAAATCTAAGGGGGTGAAAAAGGATAGATGCCCCTACCCATGGAGAGGGGCAGAGCCGTGACCTAAGGGGGCTGGAAGAGGAACCCCCTCCATAAATGGGCACACCTCTCAGGCTCGACCCTGCTCCTTTCCAGATCCCGCACCTTCACCAACTCCCGAAAGATACCGCCCACCACCTCATGCACAGGCAGGATTTTGTCCCTAGTGGACACCAAACACCGAGCGTGCCAAGTGTAATAAAGCACAACTAGGCTGACTAAATAAAGTGACGATAACTCAAATCCCCTGCGGACCCCAAAATCACCATACACTCGCTCAGCATAGGTCAGGGCCGGAAGGCGGGGGTAGCCAATGGCACCCCCTACCTTCGTAAGAACCTCCATGTTGAAGGGACATTGGACCAGAAAATGGTCCATGGTCTCCAATGTCCCACCACATTCCTGACGGGGGCAGTCCCTGTCCCCCAGGTTCCTGTATTTGAGATTCGCACGGACATAGAGTCGTCCATGGAACGACCTCCATGCGAGATCCCAAAACTTACTTGGAATTCTAGAAGAATTCAAGAGGGCTAGCCCCTCCGTGAGGACCCTCTCAGGGCAGTCCCTCAAAGACAGGGGCTTCAAAATGTCCGAGGCCATGACCCTCAGGTACAGCTCCCGCCGACCCAAAGAGCCCACCTCCAGGGCAGTTATCCGCCACTGCCTCAGTACCTTTAATGCCAGGGGGACATAGGAAGGGAGATACCCATGCGATCTCCTCAGATCGCCGGGCCTCCCCCCCTCCCCCCCACTGCCTCAAGAACAGCAAGAGCCAGTCCTTGCATGAACACTCCCACCAGGAAGGCTCGTCCACAAATATGGACTGCAAATTGTATTTAACAAAGATGGTGACAAAGAACACCACCCGGGTTGACCATGTCCAACCCACCTTGCCGTCGCTGGCGGTATGTGACCTCCCTCTTGATCAGGTTCAGTCTGCTTCCCCACAACAGCAGGAAGAACAGACCATAGACCCGAGCATAGAGAGATGCTGGCAAAAGACACACATAGCTTACAAAGAGAAACTCAGGCAATAAGTACGTCTTGACCAAGCTTACCCTTTCCCTCAGGGAAAGTTTCCAACCTTTCCAGGCCTTCACCTTCCGAGTGGCACTCACCAGCCTGCGCTCCCAGTTTAGCTTGGGATAATCACCCGGGCCGAAATGAATGCCAAGAACTCGAATCTCTGGTACGGGCGTGGGGAACACGTCCGGAAGGGGGAACTGCTCCCCCTCCTTCCCCAACCAGAAAACTTCACTCTTGTCCCAATTGACCAGCGAGCCTGACGCCTCAGAGTAGCACCCGATCTGGGACTCCACATAATGGGCCTCCTCACGACCAGATACCACCACCGAGACGTCGTCCGCATAGGCCACAACCCTCACCGCCGAAACCGGACCCCCGACAGGTCCCACCGGAACCCCCCCCTAGACGCCCGCAGTCTAGCCTCCTTACGAAGGGGTCGACCGCAAAGATGTACAGGAGGGGGCTCAGCGGGCACCCCTGCCGGACGCCAGAGTCCACGGCAAAGGCCCGGCCCACCCAACCGTTGACAAGAGGGAAGCTCTCAGCTCCCCTATACAATACCTGCAGCCAATCAACGAATTGATCAGGCAGACCGTATCTCCTCAGAAGCAGCCAAAGGTACTCGTGGTTCACCCGATCAAACGCCTTAGCCTGATCCAATGCAAGCAGATACCGCTCGCTGCCATCAGCCCTGCACCTTTCCACAGCCTCCCGGACGCTCAGGACGGCACTAAAAGTGCCCCGGCCAGGAATTGTGCAGTGCTGAGAGGGAGACAGCATCCTGCCCGCCAAAGCAGACAGACGTGTAAACAAGATCTTTGCCAGTATCTTCCTATCTGTGGTAAGAAGGGCGATCGGACGCCAATTCTCCACCACAGACGGATCTTTCCCCTTTGACAGTAGGATCAGAGCTGACCTTCTCATTGAGGGAGGCAGCAGGCCATAGGCCAAACATTCACTAAACACGTCCCTCAGATGAGGAGCCAAGAGGCTCTTAAAGGTTTTGTAGAACTCGGCCGTGAGCCCATCGGGCCCAGGTGACTTTTTTAGAAGCTAAAGAGCTAATAGCCTGCTCAACTTCAGCTACCGAGATCTCTTCTGTCAGAGAGTCAGGAAGGTCAGACCCCACTTCCAGCGGGGTCTCATCAAGGAATTCCCTGACTCTCTCCATGTCTAGAGGCCGCTTCTTCAGGAGGTCCGAAAAGTGGTCTCTGACGACACCCAGGATCCCCGATCTGGACCGGACCAGAGATCCTGAGGCATCCTTCAGGCCATGTACGACCTTCGACCTCGCCACCTCACCACAGCTCCTGTAGGGATCAGGAGAGATAAACTTCCCGTAATCCCTCTCAAAAACCAGGGAGGCGAGAACGGTCGTACTGACACTCCTTCATCTGCGCCTTCAGACCGGATATCTGTTCCCGAGAGCCCCCGGAGGACACCAGGCGGTCAAGCTGCCTGCGTAGTCTCTGGTAGGCTTGGTACTTGGAAGCTGCCCTGTACCCAGAGATTTCCCCGGAAAAAGTCGCCAGACCTCTTTTTAACTACTTCCCACCACTCAAGGCGGGAGCAGTTGCCCTCAAGGAGCGAGGTCTGGCCCAGGAAGAAAACCTCATAGGCTTCCCTAACCTCAGGATCCTCCAGTAGCGACCCATTCAGGCGCCACAAACCCCTCCCTTTCTGAGGAGTGTCAGCGACATTCAGGGCCACAGATACCATACAGTGATAGGAGAACTCTACCGACTGCAGCTCAGGAGCCGAGCAGACAGAGTCCTCCTTTAAAAAAAACCTATCTAATCTACTCTTACTACTACCTCGGGAAAATGTGAAACCAGTGAGGTTGGGGAGGTGACGAACGTGCACATCCACCAACCTGGCCTCCCTCACTACGTTATTCAAAAAAATACTATCATATCCCAGAGGGTTGGCGGCACCTGCCCGGTCTTTGGGCCTAGTGATCATATTGAAATCGCCACCAAAAATCACCTGCTGGGACGTAAAAAGATAAGGCTTAACCGCCGTAAGGAGGCTCCTCCTCTCCCTCCTAGTTTGAGGCCCATAAAAATTTATGAGCCGGAGGAATTGCCCCCTCACGACAGCGTCTACCACCAGACATCTACCAATCTCCACTTCAATCACTCGCCGGCAAGCCACCGGACTAGTCTTAAAAAGGACCGCAACCCCACTGCAGGGCTCGGCCGCAAGAGACCAGAGGGAGGGCCCACATCTCCACTCCCTCTTTGCTAGATGCATCTCTGCCACAGATGCCAGCCAGGTCTCCTGCAAAAACAAAATGTCAGCTTCAACACGGCTGAGAAAATCGAAGGCCATAAAACGAGCTCCCGCAGAACGAATACTTGCGACATTAATGGTCGCAAGCCGTATTGGAGAGGGTACCGCCATCAGAATGATTGAAAGTGGTCATGTTCTCCTTCATACTACAAACACAAAAACATATTTACATATCTACACTTCCTCCTCCTCTGAGCCCGAGGAGGAGGAGAAGATACCAAACGGGTTCCCCAGGGACACCCCACTTCGTGCCCCTGGGGGAACCCCACCCTTCACTGGGGACTTCCCACCCCCAGATCTGGCAGCCTTCCCCTTCTTCTTTTTGCGTCTCACCTGCTCCCACTCCTGCCACCTTTCCGAGATGACTACACCACCCCCCTCCTCGGACCCGCTGCTCGAGATTTCCCTCTTGGATGAGGCTCGAGCAGCTTCCATCTCCATGGCCACAGGGCCAGAGGAGACTCTGGGTCCAGAAGGGGGGGAATGGAAGAGGCAGGAGGGGGGCCAGAGACAGGGGAGAGGACAGGGGGGGACCAGACTTAACTGAACGGGAAGAAGAAGGGGGAGGGGGGACGGGACTTGGGAGGGGGGGGACGAGGGGGGGGGGTACGAGGAGGGGAAGATGAGGGAGGAGGGCATGGGGAAACAGATGGAGGGCCAGGTGGAGGGGAGGGGCAATGGTGAGGAGGGGGAAAGGGAAGGGGGATGGGGATCGGCCCTGCAACATTAGGAGGGGAAGGCCCTGGCCCTGGCCCCGGACCCTCAGGCCCGGGACCCCCAGGCCTCCCCGACTCCTCCCCACCGGCTCCGCCCTCCGGAGGATCGGGAGCCTCCTGGCCAACCGAGCCCGTGTCCCCCGGGGGGGGAGCCCCACGCCCACGCCTGCTCCGCCTTCTTTGAAGCAATGGGCCTGTTGGTCCCTCCGGAGTAGTACTAGGGGCTCCAGGATCCCCACCCCCCCGGCCATCACTCGCCGGGGGGGCTTCGGCCGCTCCCGGCCCGGGAGGTCCCCCCCCTGAGGAAGAACCCCGATATGCTTTGGGACACCTGCTAAATGGGTGCCCCATCTCACCACACAAGTTGCAGCATATCTTCCCACATGACTCGGACTGGTGGCCAAACTCGTGGCACCGGCCACATCTGACCACCGTGCAGTCCGAGCTCATGTGGGTCGGGCTGCCGCACTTGAAGCAACGACGGGGCTGTCCCGGGTAGAACGCCAGGATCCGGTCTCTGCCTAGAAAGGCGCTGCCAGGGAGGTGGGCAACACTGTTGCCCTCCCTCTTGAGCCGGATCCTGGTCAACCAAGCCCCGGTCCAGACCCCGCGCTCATCAAGGTTCTTCCTCAGGGGGGTCTGCAACTGCCCGTACCTCCCGAGCCAGGTGGCAATGTCCTCCGGAGGGAGCGACTCATTCCTCACCAGGATGGTGATGTTCTTAACCTCCTCCTGCCTGGAGATGGGAATGAGCCTGTACCTCTTCCAAGGGTCAACGCCCCTCACCAACCCAAAGCCGGTGATAAAGCGTTCCATACACACGGGAGTGACAAAACTTATATCAAACTCCCGTGTGTTGGTGGGATGGATGACAGCAAAAAGGTCATCCACCCCAAAACCCAAGGAGAGTACCAGGCCCACCACCTCACCTCGAGCGGGGCAGGGGTCCGGACCCTCGTACCGAAGCTGGACAACATTCCTACGCCTCCTCTCTGGACCACCTGTACCCCTCGTCCACGCCGACCCCTGCGTCCTCTCCTGGTCAGCAGGGGGGGCGCGGAAATTCTGGGCGCCAAACCGGCTGTACAGGTGGTCCAGAGGGGCACGAGAGCCCAACACCTGGGCGAAAGAGCGACCCCCCTTTAGGGCAGACAATAAGTTGGCCTCCGGAGACCCCCGAAAGATGTTCTCCGGAAGTGGGGCACCCCCCTCAGCACCCCCAGAAGTGGGGGGGGACGGGGGGGCCCCCATCCCTGCCGGTGGTGTTGCACCCACCCCCGCTGATATACCCTGACCACCCTGACCCACCACCTTTGGCCTGACTACAGGCTCCCCCCCCCGGGACCACAGCAGAGGGGGGTACCGAGGGGAGCCCCTCGGGGCTTGTGGCAGTGTCCATGGGGACCTGGGGGGGTGGCAGCTTACCGTCCAATTTACCGTCCTCAACGTCTCTGTCCATCTCCTGCCGGGGGTGCCTGGAGGTGCCTGCTACAGCGTCCGGGGCTGGGCACCCCTGCACCCCCGGCCTCTCATCCCCCAGGTCCCCTGAGCCCCCACCGACCACCGCAAACTCGCGGGGGGGGGGGGCACTTCCGGCCGCGGGACGGGCACTTCCGGTTTCGGTCTGGTCACTTCCGGTTCCGGCTGGGGCACTTCCGGTTCCGGCTGGGGCACTTCCGGTTCTTGGGCGGTCACTTCCGGGTCCCGGTCTACTCCACCCCCAACAGCCGGCGCCATCTTGGCCACACTGCACACAAGCTGTTTACCTCCAGATGACCGCAGCACAATGCCTCCACCATGTGTCTGCCTCTCTCTCGATGACATAGCAGCCGCAGGAGCAGTCCCTGGCCTTTCCATGGCCAGATCCTCCCGCTCCACTGCAAGCTGAGGGGTCATGGAAGCCGACACATGGTGGGCTTCAGCTGTGGCAGTGCGACCATCCTAGGGGAGCCTGGGTATGCTGACCTGAAGATGGCGGGGGGGTACCGCCGGCGGCACCTGGGCCCGGCGACCTCCTGGATCACTGGACTTCGCCAACCCCCCAGTCCCTTCCACGGACCGAGGGATCGGCTCCCGGGAACCCTCCCCAGGTTTTATGGCCATACTGGGCCCTGCACCACCGTCACTCGCCCCCCCCCCCCCACTGCACCCAGGCTCCCCTGACTCTCCTGGCTGTTTGGGGGGTTGGGACCCCTTCTTAGACCGCCCGCTCCTCCTCGCTGCCTGGCTCCCTTCCCGGTTGGCCTGCTGGAGGGTCCTCCGGAGCTCCTCTAGGAAGTTCACCTCTCCAGCCCCACGTTGGCAAAAGCCCCCCAGGTATTCCCATATTTCTTTTACTTCTAGTCCTAGGGTGGTGATGGCCCCTTGAATTCAGATCTCTTATTACTGGAGCACCTGTCCCTCTTTTCCCTCAGGCCTGCGAGAGTAGTCATCTTTTCCACGCAGGCCTGAGATATCCTCACCAGCAGGGATTTGATTTTATCCCGCCTCTTCCTGGTTCTTGCCTCATTCTCACCTGGCTGAGGGGCTGTCCAGTCTGAGAGACCCTCCTGGGTCTCCCAGGAAGAGACGGTCCTCCCTGCTGATGGTGGTGGCGGTGGTCTGGCTGGAGGGCAGGTGCTGTTGACTCCTCCGGAGGCCGGAAGCCGGTCCACCTCCGGGGCTGAGGGAGGCCATCCCACCCCTCTTCCGGGGCTGGAGGCTGGTCCTGGTAGGCTGGAACACAGGAGCTCTCTGGAAGACAGGTCTTCTCTCCTCTCCAGCAGGAAGCAGAATGAGCTCTGTGGGAGGAGCCGGAACTACTGCCAGTGGGAGGAGCTGCACTGAGACCGAGGAGGGGTTTCGCCCCCGTTGTTCTCCGCCATTTCCTCCCCGCCGGGCCCCCCCCCGGATGTAAAAGAGCTTGATTTGGGGTAGGGGGCCTGGCCGAACATGGCCGAGAGCATCGGTGGGTGTCCCCCCCGGCGGAAGGCGGCGGCGAAGACCGGTGCGGGGCTGGAGCCCCCCCGGCAGAAAACGTCTGGAAGACCGAGGGGCTCCGCCCCCGTTGTTCTCTGCTTTTTTCGGCCGGCCCCCCCCGGATCTTGAAAGAGCTTATTTTGGGGGGGTGGGGGCCTGGCTGGACATGGCGGAGAGCATCGGTGGGTGTCCCCCCCCCCGGCAGAAAACGGCGAAGCCCGGGGCCCAATGGGCTGGTGGTGGGGGGTCCCGGCAGAAGACCCCCGGAGCTGACTAATAAATTATTTTTTTTCTGTGTGGTTTTTTGTGTTTACACTTTTCCACCCGGTGAATGGGTAGGGTGTACGATGTTACCCCATACTCATTCACATAGGGTGGGGGGCCAGAATCTGGGGGCCCCCTTAATATAGGGGGCTCTAAGATTTCTGATAAGGCCCCCCGCCGCATACCCCGACAACCAACGGCCAGGGTTGTCGGGAAGAGGCTCTTGTCCCTATCGACATGGGGGGACAAGAGTGCTTTGGGGTGGGGGGGCAGTGCCCCCCTCCCCCACAGCACACACTCCCCCATGTCGAGGGCATGTGGTCTGGTACGGCTCAGGAGGGGGGGGGCGCTGCTCGTCCCCACCCCCATTCCTGTCCGGCCAGACTGCGTGCCTGGGAGAAGGGTTTGGTCTGGATCTGAGGGGGAACCCCACGCCGTTTTTGGCGTGGGTTTAACCCCTTATGTTCCAGATCAAAGCTAAGAGCCTGTTGTGCACCTGAAGGGGGACCCCCACGCCGTTTTTTTTTTAAATTTGGGGTGGAGTTCCCCTTTATCCCGGTCCTGTCAGGGGGGGGGAGGGAATGCCTGCTCGTCTGTCCCTACAATGTATGAACAGCGATCTGTCATTTCCCCTACACAGTCCCACCCCCTTTACAGTTTAGAACACACCCAGGTAACATATTCAACCCCTTCCGCGCCCCTAGTGTTAACCCCTTCCCTGCCAGTGTCATTTTTTATAGTAAGCAATGCATTTCTATACCATTGCTCGCTAGAAAAATGCCAAATCTCACAAAAATGTGTCCGCCACAATGTCGCAGTAGCCAGAAAAACACCCATTACTAGTAAAAACAAAAAATTATTCCAAAAAAACCATAAGGACCAACCCCTACTTAGAACTTTTGCCCAAACCAATCAAACGCTTATTGTGATTTTTTGCAACCAAAAATATGTCGAAGAATACTTATCGCCTAAACTGAGGGGCAAACATTTTTTTGAATATATTTTGGGGGAGATTTATTATAGCAAACAGTAAAAAAGATGTTTTTTTATTTACCAAATTGTCGCTATATTTTTGGGTCAAGCAAAAATAAGGAAAAAACGCAGAGTGTGATCAAATACCACCAAAAAAAACAAAAAACAACATTTTTTTGGAGGGGGGGGGGGGGGGGAATGAGGGACGCCAAAATTTGTTTGGGGCCACGTCGCACAACCACGCAATTGTCAGTCAAAATGGACGCAGTGTTGAAATGCAAAAACTGGCCCCGTCAGTGACCAGTAATATGCTCTGGGGCTCAAGTGGTTTACAAATTAAGAATACACTAAAGTTAGCCCAATTTATGGCCATAATGTGAAAGATGATGTTACACCGAGTAAATAGATACCCAACATGTTACACTTTAATATTGCACACACTCATGGAATGGGGCCAAACTTCAGTACTTGAAAATACCCATAGGCAACGCTTTTTTATGTGTTTCAGGTTACCAGTTTAGATTTACAGAGGAGGTCTAGTGCTAAAAGTATTGCTCTCGCTCTAACGTACGCTATGATACCTCACATTGTGGGGTTTGAACGGGGGTTCAATATGTGGGCGGGGCTTACACATTTAAGGGCCCCCGCCCACATATGGAAACATTCTTCAAACCACACATGTGAGGTATCATAGCGTGCGTAACAGCAAGAGGAATATTTTTAACACTAGACCTCATCTGTAAATCTAAACTGGTAACCGGAAACAATAAAAATGCTGCTTGTTCGCTTCTGACTGCGAGCTACTAGGGACAGATGCGTTTAAATTATTACTATTTGGTAGGGACGGGCGCTACCTTTTCCTGAAAGGCCAGATAGGAGACAGGACTGTGACGCTCGCCAACCTCTATGCACCGAACTCCCAGCAGGCACGTTCCTTAAGAAGCGCTTGGGCCAACTCGAACGCTTCTCGGAGGGCCACCTGATAGTTGGAGGTGACCTGAACGTCCCCCTAGTTCCCGCCGAGGACACATCCACCGGGAAATCTTCCCTGACACGAGACACCCTTAAACGCATTGACGCTTGCTCTACATACTATGCAACTGATAGATGCCTGGCGCCTTTTACACCCTGGAAGACAGGGTTTATACCTTTTTTTCGAACCCCCACCAGACATACTCAAGACTCGACTATTTCCTTTTGCCACACAGACAGTTGGATGCGGTCCGGGGGGGTACATTGGTTCGATCACATGGTCGGACCAGAGCCCCCCGATCACCTTGAAATACTCCATCTTAGAAAGCACTAGAGACCAGAGACCACCGTGGCGGCTTAATGAAAGCCTTCTACAGAACACGAAGTTATGACGGAGATAGTTGGGGGAGCTGGGGTCACTATTTCGCAGCCAATATCGTACCTGAGGGCGTCATGGGGGGTTGATTTGGGAGGCCATAAGGCGGTGTTGATCCGAGGAATACTGATTAAGCACGCGCGCGCTGCGCGCCTAAGAAAAGAACGCATGGCGCAACATCGACTCACTTCTTGCCAAACTTCGCGTATTGGAAACAAACACACAAAACTGCCCCTAATAGGCAAACGGTGTGAGGAGCTCGACGTGGTCCGCGGCAGGGGTGACTGATCTTTTGCATTACTTTAAGGCCAAGGCGGCGCTGGCAAAAATTCCGGCGTGGTCGGGTATATACGAATCGGGCAATAAGTGCGGTAAATTATTGGCCAACACGATACGCGCTCGGCGACTGGCCTCGTATGTTCCTCACGGCTTATTCATCGGGATTGAAACAGTCCACGCCCCAACAAATTACGCGAGAATTCCGACAATATTATGAATCCCTATACAACTTGAGACAAAACTCCCCCGACACGGGTATCGATAAGAGACTACATTACCACATCTTTAATGCCCACCCTGCCTTCGGGACACTCGACAGGCCCTAGAGGAACCTTTCACACTCGCTGAACTCCAAAAATGACGCTGAAATGCCGCTAAGCCAGGGAAAGCCCCAGGCCCAGACGCCCTTACGGTGGCATACTATAGGTCCTGCTCCATCAGTAGGACACCACATGATACGGCTATTTAACGACCTAGGCTCTGGGAAATCCCTTCACGTCACCACACTCAAGCCCAAATCTCAGTTATTCCAAAAGAAGGCAGGGTCCCAGCTAATTTGGCAGTCGTGGCAGTTACCGCCCCATATCCCTCCTCAACACTGACCTCAAACTGTATACCAAAAATCTTGGCTTCCAGACTTCAGAACCACCTCCCACAATTGATGACCTAGACCAAGGCTAAGTGGGCTTTGTACCTACTAGGGAGAGAAGCCCGGGATAACACGATTAAGGTACTTAACCTCCTACACATAGCCTCCTCTAGTAAGACCCCATGCCTTTTTTTTGGGAACGGATGCCGAAAAGGCATTTGACCGGGTTAACTGGCAGTTCATGATGTCCACCTTGGAGCACATAGGTCTAGGGGAGAAAATGAGGAACTGGGGTGTCAGCGATCTATAGGGGTACCGACGGCGAGGGTTCGGGTTAATGGGGCACTGTCAGAAGCATTCCCTATCACCAACGGGACAAGACAGGGGTGCCCCTGTCACTCCTGTTGTTTGCCCTATCCTTGAGCCCTCTTTCTATGCCATGGTGCGGCAAAATCCTGCAATTACCGGTATACGTGTATCAGAAACAAACTACAAGGTCTCCGCCTATGCGGACGGACCTCCTGTTCACCTTACAGACCCGGACACGTCTCTTCCGGCTTCATGCAGGTTTGAGGTTTATGCATACTCTCCAACCTGAAAATAAACATGACGAAGTCAGAGGCAATGGGGTGGGGATCCCGCAGCAACAGCTCGCCCGGCTGAAGGCTAAGTTCAGCCTGAAATGGACGGAGGTTGCGTTGAAATATTTTGGGACGCAGATACCCCCATCGCTATCACAGCTATATAGATTGAACTTCCCGCCCCTCCTGACAGAAATCAAGAAACGTGTGTGTTGCAGTGGACGGGAGGCCTTCACTCCTGGCTGGGAAGAGTCAATATACTAAAAAATGACGATTCTGCCCAAGTTCCTATATCTCCTGCAGGCCTCCCGATTCGGATTCCCGGACATACTTTCGACAAATACACTCTGCCTTTTCCCAGTTCCTGTGGGCTGGGAAGAAGTCAAGAATTCACAGGAGGATCTTGTCCCTCCCTAAACTGTGCGGTGGCCTGGCGTTGCCGGACGTTCGCACATACTATCAAGCCACACACCTGGTTAGACTGCTTGACTGGTGCCGACACGCGCAGGACTAAACTGTGGACGCAGGTGAGCAGAGCAGAAGCAGTGTACGGTCCCACTTCGTCGAGCCCCCTGGTGCTTACGACGCCCCCCATGCCTGCAATGAGGCACCCCCTGGTGGGGAATACGGTGAGGGTATGTGCGGACCTCTTTGAGAAGTTCTCCTTTCGTCACGAACCTCTCCTCTCCAGACCTATTGTTGGCCACCCCCTTTTTGAACCAGGCTGCGAGACAGGAAATTTCTCGACTTAGCGAATAGGGGCCTTTTCCAGGCCTCGCATTTTAGCTCGGGGGAGGAGGTGGAGGTCAACGGTAGAACTGATAGACCCTGATGGTGAATATCGACTAGACTTCTTGAGAGCGCAACAATTAAAACATTTTTTAAAACAGTCTTCCGAGCCCCCCGACAGTTCAGGCCCCGTGCTGACGACCCTAGAGGAACTCTGTTTGAGCAGGGGGTACTCCCTCACGCTCTGTCCCTGACATATGCGCTACTCAATGCTCCTCCAGGAGAGTACCAGATCCCAGCCCTGGCTAAATGGGAGAGAGAGCTAGGCACGCCACTTACAGCTAACAAAAAATTAAAAATATAGTTCGCTTCACGGCATAGGTCATCTATTTGTGCGAAAACACAAGAGACGAACTATAAAATACTCACACGCTGGTATAGGACCCCAGACCTACTAAAAAAAACTGTTCCCTGACACCGCAGCCACCTGCTGGAGATGCCAACAAGATAGGGGCACCATGTTACACATATTTTGGTCGTGCCCGCGGATTAGGAGCTTCTGGGATGAAGTGCGCAGGATCACACAACAATTTACGGGAAGTGTGGTCCCGGATGACCCGGCCTACTTTCTCCTACACGCACATGACATGTCACCCAAGGTGTACAAAAAAATCAGTAGTGCGCCACCTCCTGGACGCAGCTAAGGCCTGCGTTCCCCTTCTCTGGAAGTCCCCCGGCCGCCGACTATTGCTATGTGGCTGCATAAGTGGATGAGATCAGCCGTATGGAGGATCTAGTCCTGTCTGGCCACCAGAGAGAGGAGGCATACTCGGAAACGTGGCAACTATTCAACATCTTCAGATACTCTGAAGAAGGCCAGAGACTCAGGGAGACGGACTGCAGCCCGCCGCCTCCACCGTAGTCGGTCGGGTCGCATTCCGATGAAGTAACTTAACAGAATGAGACCTAGTTAGAGACAAACAAATACTTAATATACATTAGCCCTTAGGGGCGCTTTTGAATTTGAGCTCGCCATGCTCGTGCATCTCCCTCCCCCCCCCCCATCCCCTCCACCCATCTCCGCTTCCCCCTCTTTCTTTGCTCTATCCTATATCTTTATCTACTTCTACTCTATTCTACTGCAGAATACGGAAAATGGAGTGGGGAACCGGCTCGCTCGAGACCGATAGATGAATGACAGGTGGACAGTGAAGATTGTTTTTGGGGATATACATGTCATAGAATGTCCATAATTCTGTTAATACCTGTACTCGTGGTTGTTATGTGCTCTACATAGAATGTCTGTATGCATTTTATTATGACTGTTTGTTGATGGTCCGTGCGGACTGGTTTCCTTTTCTGATGATAAATAAAAAAATTAAAAAAAAAAAAAAAAAAAATTATTACTATTTAGGTTTGTTACGTAAAAATTCTATAAGACCTCCCGTTCAGCTTGTAAAGCATCACTTCAGGGGGCCTAAAAAAAATTTAAACACCTCTAATGCTTTCATCCGCCATTGCAGATTTGATTCTGGTACTGCATTTCGAGTGAACTGGGCATGCTCGAACACTTACAAAAATAAGCTGGTTGTCTGACCCTGAAAATGACATGCATCTTTATGAGCATGCTCAGAAAGCTGTTTTTTTGGCTTAGTAATTTAAGGACATCCTTAACAGGTGTAAGCAGTTACAAGTGCACACAAACTAGAGGCTGACATTTCTTCATGTGTTTCCAATTGGTTCATTAGCACACATGTTATAAAAAGCGTGGATAGTGCAGATGTCAGCTGCTCCTCAGAGGGGGCAGATTTGCTGGCTGGAAGTAATGGCGGAGTGAAACAGAGATGTTTTGGAGCAAGTTTTGTATTTTTTGATGTTTTCTCTGCTACATAATTTTGCTAAATGTTTCTCAAGATGTTAATGACTAATGTTTTTAATCCTGTGGGTCTATCCTGTTATTTCAATAGCATGATTTATTTTCCAATGACTGTGAAATAAACGTTGGTCTTTTTTGTTTTTAGGTGTTTTTATATATTTTTTGGTGTGTTTTATTTGTAATTTTTTGTTTTGCTTTCCTTGTTTTGTGGACCAATAAAATTACTTTCAAATTTTGAAGTTTGTTTTGTGATATTTTTTTCATGCTATGGATTTCAAAACCGCTGCAGCTGAACTAGTTTGGGCCTAAACCATCAAGTGTGATTTGTCTCTAAGCTCTTTCCTGGTGTGTATGCATGAAATGTTTAGTCACCAGAAAAGGAAGGACAAAGCGGTAAGTATTGTTTCCTAGAACTGATGTCCAGACTGACTTTTTAAAGCACATGTGCAAGATGTAGGAAAAGCTGCAAACATGGCCGGTTGGAGGGGGGGGGGGGGGGGGGGTGGTGTATTGGTGGACAGGCTTGAAGTGCTGATTTACAGCGCTGTGCTTGAAACTAGCACAAGACAATCCTATTCTAATTGTGGGTTGTTTGAGGGAAGCCAATTGAGTGTTAGAACCCCTGCTAGTGTTTTAGGTTGGGCTTTGTGTCCCTTTTCCTAAAATTGGCTCACTTCCTGTCACACAGCTGAACAGGAAGTGAGGTTAAAACCCTACCAATGGTCTTTTCTTCGGGACACAGGTCAATCTAACTAGTGTCACCATTAAGCAAATTGCACTGCAGTGTACACCCCAAATGATTAGTTATTTTGGGGTTTAGTAAAGGCAAAGCAGTAGAAGCGTAGGCAATGAAAATCAGAAGGGAAGCACTGATGGTTTTTACTTCCAATCCCGCCAAGTTTTGAGTTTTCTTACTTGCTTGTCCACTTGTAGTGCAAAGTGGATTTGCCTTTAGTAAATGGACCCCAAAGTCCAATATTCCTACTAATTTGGGGTGTACACAGCAAAATGCCATTTCCAAAATGGGAAACTATTTATATTGATCTGTGTGTCCCCACTGACGCACTTGCAGCACACTCCTAAGAGCTTGCCCGTGGCGTCAGAGGGGGGGGGCGTGGTCCGGCAGACAGCGGGGATTTCAATTGGAAGCGGCGCCTCCGGCGAAAACAAGAAGGAGAAGAAGATGGGACGGAGAAGAACAGCGGAGGAACAGAAGATGGAAGAACACGCCGGGCAAGATGCGGGAATAGAAGACCCAAGACAGAAGCAGAGGAAGAAGAAGAAGGAAGAAACCCGAAGGAAAGAAGAAAAGAAGATAATAAAGGACTTGTCAAAAACCGGCTCTTGTCTTTTTTTACACTGACACTTTTTATTTCTCGTGAAATGGTAGAGGTACAAGGTACCCCATTACCATTTCACACAGGGGGGGGGGTCGGGATCTGGGGGGCCCCTTTGTTAAAGGGGTCTTCTAGATTTCGATAAGCCTCCTGCCCGCAGACCCCCACAACCACCGGGCAAGGGTTGTGGGGAAGAGACCCTTGTCCTCATCAACATGGGGACAAGGTGTTTTGGGGGGTACCCCAAAACACCCTCCCAATGTTGAGGGCATGTGGCCTGGTTGCGGTTCAGCGAGAGGGGGGGGGGCGCGCTCTGTCCCCCCTCTTTTCTGCGGGCCGGCCAGGTCAACGTGCTCGGGATAAGGGTTCTGGTGTGGATTTTAGGGGGGGACTCCACGCCCATTTTTTTTTTATTTTAATTTGGGGTGGAGTTCCCCTTAAATTCCACACCAGACCGAAGGGTCTTGGTTATGGATATTTGGGGGGAACCCCACGTCATTTTTTTTTTTTAAAATTGACGGCGGGGGTTCCCCTTAATATCCATATCAGACCTGAAGGGCCTGTAATGGAATTTGGATAGAACCCCACGTCATTTGAATAATTATTTTAAAATTCGTAACATGGGGGGGGAGGAATGTCAGCAGGTGAAAAAGCGCACTTTTCCTGTGGTTAGAAATATGTCTTTGCACAAAATGACATTCTGAAAAAAAAAAAAAAAGCCGTTTAAAACTGACTCGCGGCAATAATGAATTGTCGGCTCCTGGCAATTGCAGGAGAATTCATTCATAAAAAAACCGCAAAAAAAAAATGACGTGGGGGTCCCCCCCCAAATTCAATAACCAGACCCTTCAGGTCTGGTGTGGAATTTAAGGGGAACTCCACCCCAAGTAATAAAAAAAAAATGGCGTGGAGTCCCCCCTAAAATCCACACCAGACCCCTTATCCGAGCACGTTGACCTGGCCGGCCGCAGAAAAGAGGGGGGGACAGAGCGCGGCCCCCCCCCCCTCTCCTGAACCGCACCAGGCCACATGCCCTCAACATTGGGAGGGTGTTTTGGGGTACCCCCCAAAACACCTTGTCCCCATGTTGATGAGGACAAGGGTCTCTTCCCCACAACCCTTGCCCGGTGGTTGTGGGGGTCTGCGGGCAGGAGGCTTATCGAAATCTAGAAGACCCCTTTAACAAAGGGGCCCCCAGATCCCGACCCCCCCCCTGTGTGAAGTGGTAATGGGGTACCTTGTACCTCTACCATTTCACGAGAAAATAAAAAAGTGTCAGTGTAAAAAAAGACAAGAGCCGGTTTTTGACAAGTCCTTTATTATCTCTTTTCTTCTTACCTTCGGGTTTTCCTTCTTCTCTTCTTCTCTGCTTCTGTCCTTGGGTCTTTCTATTCCCGCATCTTGCCCGGCGTGTTCTTCCATCTTCTTCCGCTGTCCTTCTCGTCCGCATCTTCTTTCCTTCTTCTTCTTCGCCGGAGCGGGCCGCTTCCAATTGAAATCCCCGCTGTCTGCCGGACCACGCCCCCCCTCTGACGCCACGGGCAAGCTCTTAGGAAAGTCCCCGTGTGGTGCCTGTGCGTCAGAGGGGGGCGTGGTCACATGTTCAGAAAGCGGGCAATTCAATTGGAAGCGGCGGACTCTGGCAAAGAAAAGCCGCGCACAAGCTTCAAATTGAATTGCCCGCCCTCTGACATGTGACCACGCCCCCCTCTGACGCACTTGCAGCACACTCTAAGAGCTTGCCGTGGCGTCAGAGGGGGGGGGGCGTGGTCCGGCAGACAGCGGGGATTTCAATTGGAAGCGGCGGGCGCTCCGGCGAAAACCAGAAGGAGAAGAAGATGCGGACGAGAAGAACAGCGGGAGGAACAGAAGATGGAAGAACACGCCGCGGGCAAGATGCGGGAATTAGAAGACCCAAGACAGAAGCAGAGGAAGAGAAGGAGGAGGAAGAAAAAACCCGAAGAAAAGAAGAAGAAAGAAGATAATAAAGGACTTGTCCAAAAACGGCTCTTGTCGTTTTTAACCCTTTACATTTTTTTTCTCGTGAAATGGTAGAGGTACAAGGTACCCCATTACCATTTCACACAGGGGGGGGGGGCGGGATCTGGGGGGCCCCTTTGTTAAAGGGTCTTCCAGATTTCGATAAGCCTCCTGCCCGCAGACCCCCACAACCACCGGGCAAGGGTTGTGGGGAAGAGACCCTTGTCCTCATCAACATGGGGACAAGGTGTTTTGGGGGGCACCCAAAACACACCCTCCCAATGTTGAGGGCATGTGGCCTGGTGCGGTTCAGGAGAGGGGGGGGGGGCCGCGCTCTGTCCCCCCCTTTTCTCTTTCTGCGGCCGGCCAGGTCAACGTGCTCGGATAAGGGGTCTGGTGTGGATTTTAGGGGGGACTCCACGCCATTATTTTTTAAATTGGAGTGGAGTTCCCCTTAAATTCCACACCAGACCTGAAGGGTCTGGTTATGGATATTTGGGGGGAACCCCACGTCATTTTTTTTTTAAATTGACGGCGGGGTTCCCCTTAATATCCATACCAGACCTAAAGGGTCTGGTTCTTGAATTTGGGGGGACCCCCACGCTTTTTTTTCCCTTTTTTTAATGAATGAATTCTCCTGCAATTGCCGGGAGCCGACAATTCATTATAGCCGCGAGTCAGTTTTAAATGGCTTTTTTCCTTTGAAAAATGACATTTTGTGCAGAGACAGTTCTAACCACGGGAAACATGCGCGCTTTTTCACATGCTGACATTAGAGCCCCCCATAGTACGAAATTTAAAGAAAAATTACACTTTTATTATTGCACTTTTAGCATTATTAAAATCACTGCTCCCGAAAAAACGTCCGTTTTAAAAAATAAAAAAAGCATTGGTACATGTCCCCTGGGGCAGGACTGAGGTCCCCAAACAGATTAGCCTTTAAAATTCACAATTAAGATTTCCCCCCATAGACTTATACAGGGAGTTCGGCGGCGGCTTTACTTATCAATTACATCGCGCTGCTGTGCAACGCCGGTTCATGCGCCTAATTAGGGCTTCATCCAGCGCACTAATTAAGGCATGTACCGGCGCAGCGCAGATTCATTAGTAAATCAGCCCCAATGTGACAATACACCAATCTTTTTATATGACATTTTCTAGTTTATGTCTCGACTTTCCTGGAGGATCTTTTTTACTTTGTAACTTATTTCCTTCTTAATAAATTGTACTTCAATGTATTTTCTCTACTTTTTATTATAATTTTGACCTTTGTTTCTGCAACTCAAAGCCCCTAGGGGTACCTTTCCTTTTTTCTTCATGTTTATATATATATATATATATATGCACAATTTTAAAGTATATGTATGAGCTAGCTTTCTTGCTAAACCAGCCAAAGCCGTAGCAAAGACATCTTTAGTGACATATGCAGAGGCTGGAATGTTGGAGGTAGCTACAATGCCTAACAAGTCTGCTGCCTGGATAGCCGTTTCAGGTCTTTCAGGAGAGGGTGATACTGTGGAGGCGCGAGTAGGATTTCCAGATACTGACCGCAGTGCTCTTGTGCTCGTCCTCTCTGTTTTTGCTCCTCTTCTACGGGAATACATAGTCCTAAGCACAAAGCAAAGGTACTGTCACCATGCATCTATTGCTGAGCTCAGACTTCGAAATGGTCAATATGCTGCATTCAAATGCTGGGTAGATGGGTTTTGAGCGCTTATATGACCATGGATGAAAACGTCCTCTCTCAAATCTGCTGAAAGGAGGGAAGACTTTTGTGCGCCCTGCGGGCCCCAGTGGGAGACTCAGGGGGGGGGGGGGCAAGAAGCTGCAGGGAACCTCTAGTCTTCTTGGCTGGCCGAGCACCCAACCATCACAGGTGGCTGACAATATGGAAAAACAGGCAGACCTCCTCCTTGCACTGCTGACATCCAATAGGGAAAGAATGGGCTGTTCCACTAGGTATGTTCTCACTTACACACTCTAGTGGTAAAGAACAGGCAAGACATCATCTACCCAATAACAAAGAAGTCTATAGCCACTTAAAGGGTCACTAAAGGAAAAAACATTTAAGCTAAATAGCTTCCTTTACCCTAATGCAGTCCTGGTTTCATGTCCTCATTGTTCGTTTTTGCTGTAATCCTTCTCTGTTCTGCACACTTCCTGGTTGTCTGTTTCCTTACGAAAAAAGTACTGGGAGCTTCTCTCTGTGGTCTCTAATCAAGAAGGTGTGATTACTGTGTGTCTAAAATCTCTCAGAACCAATAAGTAATATTTTGAAAACAAACACTGCCCTGTATTGTCTCTGTCCTTCACAGGAGCATGAAACTAGATGAAAAACAAAACAAACTGCAGGCACATTATATGATTTATTTTTAATCATGTTTTAAAAGGAATCAGTTAACTATTATGTCTCTATACCCTGTAATTTCAGCAAAAACATGTTTTTCCTTTACAACTTCTTTAAGCCCCAGACCATTTGGCTGGCCAAAGACAAGGCCACTTTTTTTGATTCGGCACTGAGCCGCTTTAACTGACAATTGCGCGGTCGTGCGACATGACTCCCAAACAAAATTTACGTCCTTTCTTTCTTCTTTCTTTGTCGGCTTTGGCATGGGTGGCCTCTTTATTAGAGGGTAGAGTTCAGGGAGTCAAGACTAGCCCCTTTTACTCCAAGTACACCGCCCTGGACTGCGGAGTGCCACAGGACTCTGCCTTGTCACCCCTGTTTAATATCTATAGGAGGCCTCTTGCTGACCTGCTAAAGTCCTACGCTGTCCAGTACCATGTTTATGCGGA
Organism: Rana kukunoris; assembly: GCA_029574335.1. NCBI lineage: Eukaryota > Metazoa > Chordata > Amphibia > Anura > Ranidae > Rana > Rana kukunoris. The sequence goes on from CM056049.1 coordinate 414,262,358, forward strand.
CGTCTACCTGAAGGTTCTTAGGAACCAGACGGCTGATGCCACCCTTGACAGCTGTTTAAAGGCCATCAACACATGGATGTCTGCCAACTTCCTGAAACTTAATGAGGGAAAAAAAAGGATTTTTAATAAACAGCTTACCTGTAAAATCCTTTTCTTGAAGTACATCACGGGACACAGAGCGCATAGCCATTACACTTGGGTTATATGGGTACCTTCAGGTGTGGACACTGGTGTAATCAATTTCACAGGAAGTTTCCTCCCGATATAACCCCCTCCCACTGGGAGTGCTTCAGTTTTGTAGCAAGCAATTCTCCCGAGGTTACACAATGTTCCCCAAAAGAGGGGTGGGAGCTCTGTGTCCCATGATGTACTTCAAGAAAAGGATTTTACAGGTAAGCTGTTTATTAAAAATCCTTTTTTCTTTATCGTACATCACGGATACAGAGCGCATAGCCATTTACACTTGGGATGTCCTAAATCAATGCTCTATGAAGGGAGGGAGACCGTAAGGCCAAGAATAGCCAAATAAAAACATTGTCAGGAGAAAAACATGGCTCCACCAACAAAAAAACAAGGGAGCGTGAACCGGGCCAGAGGATCTATACTGCTGCCCGTAGGACCGCCTGCCCAAAAGCTGCGTCCGTACCTTTGCAACGTCCAACTTATAAAATTTAGTAAACGTATGTACGGAAGACCAGGTTGCCGCCTTGCAAACCTGTGCCATAGAGATCTGATGGTGGTGCCGCCCAGGAGGCACTCATGGCCCTCGTAGAATGGGCTTTAACTGATAAGGGAGGTGGAACGCGCTTCAGACCATAGGCCTGAAAAATCAGCTGCTTAATCCACCTAGCCAAGGAAGACTTGGCAGCCGGCTGACCCTTCTTGGGGCCATCCGGAAGAACAAAAAGCACATCTGTTTTTCCGAATCTTCTCTGTAGCCTTGAGATAGACCCTCATTGCTCGAACCACGTCCAAAGTATGAGACGTCCGTCTTTCCTCTCTGGACTGGGGAGTAGGAAAGAAGGATGGTAGGACTAGGTCCTGATTCAAGTGAAAACTGGATATGACCTTAGGAAGGAAAGAAGGTTGAGGCCGCAGAACCACTCTGTCCTTATGCAGAATAAGGTATGGCTCCCTGCATGACAAGGCTGCCAGCTCGGAAACCCTTCTGGCTGAAGCCATAGCCACCAAGAAAACCAACTTTCGGGTTAGTAGCACAAGAGGGATTTCTGTCAGAGGTTCAAACGGCTGCCTTTGTAAAGCTGACAAGACCAGATTTAAATTCCAGGGGCAGAGGGGAGCTCTAATAGGGGGATTCACATGCAAGACCCCCTGCAAGAAGGTTTTCATAAGCGAATGGGTGGCCAAGGGTCTTTGAAACCATATTGATAAAGCCGACACCTGCCCCTTTAGAGTACTAAGAGCCAACCCTTTGTCAACGCCAACCTGGAGGAATCGCAAGATCCTGTCAATAAAAAACTTTCGAGGATGCCATTTTTGAGACTCGCACCACTCCACATAGGTTCTCCAGACTCTGTAATAAATATTTCTGGAGACCGGTTTCCTAGCCTGAATCAACGTAGATATGACCTGATCCGAGAGGCCTCTGCCCTTAAGAATTAGGGATTCAGCCGCCAAGCCGTCAAATTTAGCTGCTGCGAAGCAGGATGGCAGATTGGGCCCTGAGACAGCAGATCTGGGCGTAGGGGGAGCGGCCACTGCGCCCCGACTGACATCTTCACGATGAGTGCGTACCAAGCCCTCCTGGGCCAGGCTGGGGCCACCAGGATCACAGGCCTGCGCTCCACCCGGATCCTCCGTAGAAGGCGGGGAATCATCTGCAGTGGAGGGAACGCATACAGAAGAGAAAACTGGTGCCAAGGACAAACCAAGGCATCGGTCCCGTAGGCCGAGGGATCCCTGGCTCGGGATATGAATTTGTCCACCTTTTTGTTGGATCTCGTTGCCATAATGTCCACCTCTGGGACTCCGAATCTTTGGCAAATCTCTTGGAATACCTGGGGGTGAAGAGACCATTCCCCCGGGAGCAACTGTTGACGACTCAAAAAAATCTGCTTGAGAATTGTTATCTATCCTGGGATGAACACCGCCGAGATGCAGGGTACATGGGCTTCGGCCCATGAGAAAATCAGGTTTACTTCTCTTTGGGCTGCTGGGCTCTTCGTGCCCCCCTGGTGGTTTATGTATGCCACCGCAGTGGCGTTGTCGGACTGTATCCTTACTGGCAGACCCTGAAGGGGGAGAGTCCAGGCGATCAGGGCCAGCCGAGCAGCTCTGATCTCCAAGATATTGATGGGAAGCAGTTTTTCTGCCTCCGACCACTGCCCTGCTGGGTCTGTTTCTTCTAGAACTGCCCCCCAACCTGACAGGCTGGCATCCGTGGATACTATCTTCCACGTGATGGGACAAAAGGATTTCCCTTTTGACAAATTTTGAGAGACCAGCCACCAAGACAGGCTGCGCCGGACCTTCGGGGAGAGCACTAACGGACGATCTAACGCCTGAATGGACTTGTTCCAAGCAGAGAGAATGGCTGCCTGAAGATATCTGGTATGGATCTGGGCGTAGGGCACAGCCTCGAAGGCGGCCACCATCTTCCCAGCAGTCGCATACATAGGCGAATAGTCGGCCTCTTCTTGCCTAAGATCACTTGAACTGCTTGAGCTATTGATCTGATCTTTGCTTGAGGTAAAATTATCCTCTGGCAGTCTGTATCTAGCCGAAGGCCTAGATATTCCAACTGCTTTGTGGGTTTCAATACCGATTTTTCTAGGTTTACAATCCACCCGAATTCCTCTAGATGCTGAACTGTGCGACCTACTGCCTGATTGAGGTTGGAAGCTGAGCTGTCGATAACCAGAAGATCGTCCAAGTAAGCCAAGACTAAAATGCCTTCTGTCCTTAGGACGGCTAGCACCGGGGCTAACACCTTTGTGAATACCAGCGGAGCTGTTGCCAACCCGAAAGGGAGGGCTACGAACTGGTAATGGCGGTGATCTATCTAAAACGAAGAAACCTGTGATGTGCCGGGTAGATCGCACGTGCAGATACGCATCTTTTATGTCTATAGATGCTAGCAAGTCGTCTTGATGTAGGCTGGCTGCCACCGAACGTATGGACTCCATACGAAAGGTCTGAATGTTAGAAAGCGATTTAGGCATTTGAGTCCAAGATAGGCTGACGTCGCCATTGGGCTTTGGTATTATGAAAAGGTTGGAGTAGAATCCCAGACCCCATTCCTGGGTTGGTACTTCTACAATTACCCCTTGGAGCAAGAGACGATCCAATGCTTTTACAAGAGAGGCCCTTTTTAATGGGTCGCTTGGAAGACTTGACCCCTGAAAATGAGGAGGGGGGACTTCCCGAAACTCTAGCTTGTAGCCCGTGGTTACCACGGATCTTACCCAAGAGTCGGGAATTCTGGCCTTCCACACTTCGGAGAAGAAAGAGCCTTCCCCCCACCCAAGAGAGTGGGGGCGCCCCTTCATGAATCTGACTTGAGGACTGGTTTAACCGGCTTGCGAGACCATGGCCTCTTGCCTGTCGTGGCTTGTCCTTGTGGGCGGCTATTAAATGCTGAACGCCCGGGAGGCCGTCGATACTGACGGGAAGTTGAAGGGGCCGAGCCTACGAAGGCCTGTCGCTTAAAGGGGTTGTAAGGACAAAAATATTCTCCTCTTAAATTAAAGTCTGACAGTAGCTGATAAAGTAAAAAGTAATGTTTTGCATTATAACTAGTTTGATACCTGTTGAAATCGAGCTGTTTTATTCACCTCCGTCACTCCTGATTTGGACTTCCTGGTTTGAGGTGCGCATTCATTCTTGCTACATCATGGCCCAATGGGAACTACAGTTCCCATTAGGCTTAGCCTCCATGCCTATGAGGGTTAAGAGAGCATCTTCACGCAGGGCTGTAGTCATAGGGAGGGGGTGAGCACATTCTGCTTTCCACCATGCAGATGCTGGTGGAAAGCAAGAAGAGGAGAGACAGGAAATGGCATTTGCAAACCTGGATTACTGTATTTTGGAAGTCAAAAGGAAAAACAAGGTAAGTGATATTTAAATGCTCTAGCTTACAGCAATCAATTGATCTAATAAAAAACAAACCTTTAGTGTTCCTTTAAATGCGGGCCCACGCGATCTTTTCTTGACAGGCAAGAAAGAACTTTTACCACTTGATATGGTCTGGATATATTTATCTAGGTCTTCACCGAATAGTCTCCCACCATGAAAGGGAAATCCTGCTAAAAGCTTTTTGCAGGGTGCCTCTGCTGACCAGTTTTTTAGCCACAAAAGGCGACGCATATGAACCAACAGCAGAGATAAACGGGACGCCTGTTGAACGGAGTCCTTAATAGCATCTACTGCAAAGCAGAGAGCTCTTGGGAGGTCAGCCAATTCACAAGCTTGCTGAGCCGGTATGTCCCTTAATATCTGTTTAGTTTGATCCTTTAAAGCCTGACAAACGCCAATGGCTGCCACTGCTGGCTGAACCACGGCACCTACTGTGGTAAAAGAAGCCTTCAGTAGGGTCTCCAACTTTTTGTCGACTGGATCTTTAAACATCTGGACATTTTCCACCGGACAGGTCAGGGATTTATTTACGCAGGAAATGGCTGCGTCCACGGTAGGGAGTGCCCATTTCTTTGCAAATTCTTCTTCCATAGGATAGAGAATGGTGAACCTTTTAGGAGGATAAAAATCCTATCAGGTCGAGCCAAATCCTGAAAAATCACGCTCTCCAGAAGGGGGTGAACCGGGAAAGACGCACACTCAATGTGTGCCTTCAAGGAACCTAAAGAGGATACCGCGGGGGCAATTGTTTCTGACACTGGAAGTTTAAAAGCAGTGCGAACCATATCCGTCAGAGACTGGATCCACAGACTCTCTGCTTGAGAAGCCGAAAAAATTTCATCTATAGTGGAATCTTCAATGTCTGACCCGTCAGGACTCAGTCCGCTTGATCCCCCTGTGGGTCCAATTCCTCCGAAGAGAGGACCTCTGCATCTGAACACACCGTTCTAGGTGACGGGGATCTAGCCCGTTTGCCACCCGGCAAAGAGCGGGCAATTAAAGCAGTTAACCTTTTCTCTAGCCCACCCAGGGTGGATTCTAGCATTTCTTCCGTAACATAAACGGGAATGGGTTGATTGGGGGCCGCCTCTGCCCCTAGCACCCTCAATGGCTCCTGCACGATGCTGTTCGGTGGTCTATCTGGTGAGGGTGGGACCACTGGAGCCTGGCCCAAATCCTCTGACCCCGTTGGAGACCCCCTTACTTTTTTGGTACCTTTTGCAGCCTTAGCTGGTCCTGATCCCTTGGGAGCCATTGCACAACCTTGATACACCCCTACAGCCAACACCCAACTGTTGTAGCTAGAAGTGAAACATTAATAATGACAGGCTATGGTAAAAAAAAATCTAAATTTTCATACGCCTGAGAAGGGCGGCAATACCGAGGAAAGTCCTGTGAGTATTGCCACACCAATGCCCGTTAGCTGGAGTCCAAGGTTGCACCGACTCAGATACTGCCAGATCTAAGGCTGAGTCCCTTTAAGAAAAAAATCTTTTTTTTTTTTTTTTCTGGTCAGTGTGGACTTAAGTCCAGACCTGAAGATCCACAAACCACCACTGGGTGTCACTGTTAGCCAGAACTGGCTCAGCTGCGCGCTCTATGTCCTCACTCTCCACTGCTCTCAGGAGGAATGACCAGCCAGGAAATGCTTTTTTGCTTTATCTGAGACCTGACGCTGCTGGCCCGCCGCCCCCACGCACGCTGACGCTGTAAAAGGCGGCGCGCACAGCGCGCGCACGCCCCCGCCCCCCCCCCCACGCTGAAACCAACATGGAGGAAGCAGAGAGCAGAGGAGAAGCCTGGACCAGCGCTAGTAACACAGACACCCGTAAGCCACTAATCTTTGTAGTGCACACATAGAGAAAGCTGTCCCCCTAGGCTTCCTAGGAAAACAGGAGTTTTGTCAGCACTTCCTCTCTATAAACGTGGGGCTGCAGTATCATGCTAACAGGCAAATCTGGGGGGAGTAGCAAAATACATATCTTTAAAAGCATATATATATCTACATGTTATCTGGGTAAACATTAGTACATCCCATCCTGCCTCAAAAGACATAGTGGAGATAGTGGCTGATGCACAAGCATACCATTAGCCAACCCAGAACCCCCAGGGGGATACCTACTGTCGAACCAAGTCCCGCAGGTTCCCTCTTACCTGCTCCACGCCGCAGGGTATTGCAAAATGCAAGAGGCCCAGCCTTCCCCCATCTCCGTGGGTATTGTCTTGGACCTTCAGGGACCGGGGTCCTGTGTTAAGGAACCCACACCCTGGACCTATATAGCATCCTGGCATCAGTAGCGTTTAGTTCTTGGAAGAGACTAAGGCACTGGAGCCCAGAATCCAGCCCTCCAAGGAGAGGCATTATAGGCAAAACCCCACTCCAGCAGGGCCCGGGTACCGTACACCTTGGCTTTGAAGCACTTCGGACGGATCCGGCTAGCTATCCTGGGTCCCGAGACCTCCGAGGGACAGCTAGACGTGACCAACACCTAAGACACTGGCGAAAAAACTGAAGCACTCCCAGTGGGAGGGGGTTATATAGGGAGGAAACTTCCTGTGAAATTGATTACACCAGTGTCCACACCTGAAGGTACCCATATAACCCAAGTGTAATGGCTATGCGCTCTGTGTCCCGTGATGTACGATAAAGAAACTGAGGTGATCATCTTCAGCGATCTGGCCACCCCCCACAGATCCCACCTTGGCCTCCCTCATTTGGTCCTGACCCGGAGGTGGCCCCCCAGGTCTGTGATCTGAGATTCGTCCTAGATTCAGGTTTAACCCTGGCTCCACAGGTAAAAAAAAAGTTTGTCAGTGCATGTCACTGGCAGCTAAAACTTCTGAGGGGGTTGTTTAAATACCTGGATATCTGTGCCATGATAGGTAGCTGCCTAGACTACTGCAACCCTCTTTATCTGGGATTGCCAAAGATGTTAGTGCATAAGCTTCAACTTATTCAAAATGCTGCAGCAAGGTTATTCATGGATGTCCCGTTGAAGGATCATATCACCCCTGCCCTCTGTGCCTTGCATTGGCTGCCGGTCCACTATCACACCTCATTTAAGGCAGGATGTATTACATGTAAGATTATGAGAAGCCTGGCCCCAAGCTGTTTCATCTCTCGTTTTCATAAACAAGCTTGTCAGATCACTCAGATCTACTGGCAGAGATCTCCTCTACATCTCGGTGCCCAAGAAGATCCGGCATGGTGGTCAGGCCTTCTCCCACCTGGGTGCCATATTATGGAATAGCCTCCCTGCCAAGCTTCAGGAGGCCCCTACTATCCCGGTCTTCCACAGGTTACTGAAGACTTGGCTTTTCATGCAAGCCTTTCCTGCGTAGGTTCTCTTCCACCCTTTCTGCCGCTTTGGTTCCTTGGTCCTCTTTTTCCAGGAACTCTGCTATGCGCGTAGGGACCCTTCCGGGTAAGACATCGCTATATTAAGATACCTCTCAACTAGGGTTGTCCCGATACTAGTATCGGTACCGATACCAAGCATTTGCCCGAGTACTTGTACTCGGGCAAATGCGCCCGATACTTGTACTGTCAGTGGTGATCAGTGCATTGGGAAGCTCCAAGCACCAAGCACCAATCACCGCTCATTTTAAAGCAGCTGAAAGCCGCCGTGTATCCTGTGTATGCCGCCGTGCATCCCGTGCATCCCGCCGTGTATTCTGTGTAACCCGCCGTGTTTCTCTCCCATTCCATGCTCCTCCTCCACCCCCTGGAAGTGTCAGGATGGAGAGCGGGGTAGGAGCCCGTAAATCCAGCTCCTTACTGCTCCGAATTGACAGTCAGTGTTTACAAATGTTTCAGTTTATGAATGAAGAGAAGTCTCTGTCTTCACTCCATTCATTTTCAGCGCAGCTGATGCTGCTGAGAAAGGGACAGGGGAACATGTGTCCCTAGTCCCTTTCCCTGTCTCAAAGGGAAGATGTCAGTGGTCTGTTAAGACCCCTGATATCTCACCAAAGCCCCCCAACAGGGCTGAAAAAAAAAAAAAATAAAGGATAAAAAAACAAAAGAATAAAAAAAATGATTGTAGAAAATAAAAAAATTTAAGAAAAAAAACACACTGACACAGTCCCCCCCCCCCCCTTAAAAAAAAGAACGCATTAAAATAAAAAAAAAAAATAAATAAAAAAAATTAAAACAAATTGTTAAAGATAAAAAAAAAAACACAACATACTAACATGTGCTGCTGTCACATGGGATTGAAAAAAAAGTATCGGTATTCGGTATCGGCGAGTACTGAAAAAAAAAAAAAAGTATCGGTACTTGTATTCGGTCTTAAAAAAAACAGACATCACCCAAATGGCCCTGATAAAAAGTTTACCTGGAATGTTTGGCCTTGGTGTACACACACAGGTTAATTTTCCACATTTGTGGCTTTTTAAATCACAATTAGTGTCTGTGTATAAATAGTGAGTTTGTTAGCTCCCACAAAGATGCACCAAGATGGCTAGACACTGAGCCATGAGGAGGTAGAATGAAAAAAAAAAAAGACCTGCGTAACAAGGTAATGAATCTTTAAAAAGATGGAAAAGGATATAAAAAAATATCCAAAGCCTTGAATATGCAAGTCAGTACTGTTTAATCACTTAAGTGGAAAGTTAGAGGCTCTTTTGATACCAAGCCAAGATCAGGTAGACCAAGAAAGATTGCAGCCACAACTGGCGGAAGAATTGCTCAGGATACAAGGAAAACCCACAGGTGACCACAGGAGAAATACAGGCTGCTCTCCGAAAAGACTCTGTGGTTGTTATTAAAGATACTAGAACAAATAAAGAGCTGCATGGTTGAGCTGCCAGAAGGAAGCCTTTACTGCGCCAATGCCACGAAAAAAGTCAATGAGGCATGTCAAGGTGTTGTTGGGCATATTGTAGCCAGGTTTTTTTCTGGAACTTCTACAGTAAAGGCTTCTTTCTGGCAACTTGACTATGCAGCTCTTTTTTGTTTAAGTGTCATCGTATTGTGCTCCTTAAAAAGAACCACACCATCTTTTTCCAGAGAAGCCTGCATTTCTTGAGGTTACCTGTGGTTTTTTCTTTGTAACCCGAATTGTTCCTGTGGCAGTTGTGGCTAAATTCTTTATCTACCTGACCTTGGATTGATATCAAGAGATCCCCAAACATTCAGATCCCCTTCAGTGATTAAACCGTGCTGACTGGCATATTCAAGGCTTTTGTTTTCTTTTTATATTCTTTTCCATCTTTGTAAAGTTTCATTACCTTGTTATGCAGGTCTTTTGACTGTTCTTTTCTACCTCCTCGTGGCTCAGTGTCTAGCCTGCTTTGTGCATCCATGTGAGAACTAACAAACTCGTTGATCATTTATACAGACACTAGTTGCGATTTAAAAAGCCACAAATGTGGGGAAAACTGTTGCAAAGTACGATTGATAGGTGCAGCGGAGTCAGTTGAGATCAGACGTTGTGTGGTAACAGGAACTGGCTTCTTTATTGGAACATCAAATAAAGATGTCTCTGCCATGGTAAGTAGAACACACACAGACAACAAGGCAGGAAAAAGAACCAACAAGTAGATCACTGTGGGCAGGAAAATGCAACATATCATAGAAAATACATAGCATAGCATATCATTAAGCACTAGCGAAATCTTGTGTCCTTTTTGTAAACTGCATTCCATACAATAGGCTAAGCTGAAGTTTTGTTGTATCTCCAACACCCCTTCTCAACAACTAATGCTTAGTCTGTTAAACCTATCTTCTTTGTGAGCCTTGAATGTCTTTAGGCAGTCAGAGGCTTTGTAAGGATGTCTGCTGTCATATCCTCGGTCGGGCAATACATTAACTTAAGACCTTGCTCTTGAAGATCCCTAAAAAAGTGAAACTTCACATCAATGTGCTTGGTTCTTGAATTAACTCCTTCCGTATGTGCAAGTACAATGCATCCTTGATTGTCCTCAGATTTCTGTAGGTCCCAACTGTGGTTGACCCAAATCTGTTAATAGCTGTCTCAGCCATATTACTTTGCTTGTCTGCGCTGCAGGAATGTATTCTGCTTCAGTAGATGACAGTGAGAGAGTTGCTTTTAACTAGCCCAACTGATGGTGCCTCCTGACAGGAAAAATAAGTAGCCACTGGTAGATTTTCTGTCATTGGTGTCTCCTGCCCAGTCAGCATCCACATATCCTTTTAAGGTGATTTCATCGCTTGCTGGTTACTTGAGCTTGTAATGCGGAGTCCCTTTAAGATAGCAAATGATTCGTTTTACAGCATTCCAGTCCTTTTGATTTGGCATTGAAACCTTTCTGCATAGGATTCCAACTGTTGCTGGAATGTCTAGCCTTGTAGCAGTGGGTAAGGTACAGCAATTTCCCTATAGCTTTCCTGTATTGAGTATTAGTAGGTAATGGGTTACTTGACAATTCATCTCCTTTAGGTAGTTGGTTTCCATGGGAGATTTCACTGGTTTGGCGTCTTCCATACCAAAGTTTTAATCATTTCTTGTATTTTGTGTCTTTGATTCAGAAGAAAGCTGCCATCTTCCTCTCTCTCGATCTGGATGCCGAGGTAATTCTTTATGTTACTGGAGGTCTTTGGTGTCAAAGTGCTGATTTAGTTTTTCCAATATTTCTGCTTCATCCCCTTCTTGCTCAAAACAAATCAGGATATCATCCACATAAATGAGCATATAGACCCATCTGTTTGCCAATCTCTTTGTGTAGAAGCAGGGGTCTGCTTTGCTCCTTTGAAAAGTTTAAGTGTGTGCACTTCATTTATTTTTATATTCCACGCTCTGGCTGCTTGCTTTAGGCCATATATACTCCTGCGAAGTTTGAATACTAGGTCTGACCTTCGTTCATCTTTGAATCCTGGCGCCTGTTACATGTAGATGTCTTCTGTTAAATCGGCATGTAGAAACACGGTTTTCACATCAAAAAATTTTTCACTTGCATTTTCCTTGTGACGGCTACTGTGATTTAGTCCGTATTGTAGTGTGCTTGACTACTGGTGCAAATGTCTCATCATAGGCCTCTCTGTATTTTTGAGAATAGCCTTTGGCTACTAGTCTTGCTTTGTATCGTTCAATTGTGCCATCTGCATTGTATTTCACTTTAAAAGTCCATTTACAGCCTATGGCTTTCCTTCCGGGTGGTAGTTCTGTAAGTGTCCATGTTTTAGTGTCATGCATGGAATTTATCTCTTCCTCAGCAGCTTTTATCCATTTAGTTGCTTCTTGTTCTGAAAGTTGAGATAAGTCTTCCCAGTTTAAAGGTCCGTTGATACTGGCAGTACGTGCTTTGTATTAAAGATGTATAGGTGGTTTACCTTTGTTTTCTCTTGTTGACCGTTTCGGTTTTGTGTCTGAGCCTTCTTGTATCTGCTCTTCAGTACTGGTTGAGTCTATACTCACTTCAACTGTTTGTTCAGAAGTTACAGAGATGGTCTGGTCAATGTCAGTTTTCTCTTCTATTCTTGCTTCTACTGTTTGTCATTACATTGTCTCTTTAAATCTTCAACAAATGTTACTGTTTTGGGATTTAGGATTCTGTAACCCTTGACATTGTCACTGTATCCAACAAAGATACCTTCAAACGCTTCGTTTTGGAGTTTGGTGCGTTTTTCTTTTAGGTATGTAGATGAATGCTTTGCATCCAAAAACTCTTAGGTGTTTTTACACTTGGTTTCTCATTGTGCCATAGTTCATATGGGGTTTTCTCCACTGTTCTGTAAAGAAGTCTGTTCTGCAAATATGTTGCCGTCATTGCTGCCTCACCCCAGTATTTTTGTGGTAATCCAGAGTCTGTCAGCATACATCTGATCATTTCAGTCAGAGTTCTATTCTTTCTTTCAGCTACTCCATTTTGTTCTGGTGTATACGGGACTGTCTTTTGATGTTCTATTCCATGCCTTTTTAAGTACTCTTGTATATTAGCTCCTGTGAATTCACCTCCATTATCGCTCTGAAGTATGATAGGCGTCCTCTGAAACTTGTTACTTGTCTTTGTTATATAGTCCTGAAACTTCACTCTTGTGTTGCATTAGGTAGGTGACTGTATATCTTGAGTAGTCGTCTATGAAAGTCACTATGTACCTGTTGCCTCCAGGTGTTGGTGGGTTTAGGGGACCACACACACATCACTGTGAACTAAGTCTTGAGGCTCTCTTCCGACTGACTTTGGGAAGTGTTGCTCTTGTAGCTTTGGATGTAATGCAACATTCACATTTAGCACTGACTGGACAAGGGGATACTATTAGATCCCTGTCAGATTCCTCCTCTGTAGTTCCAGTATGCATTCTGGGTGTCTGTGACCTAGACATCTGTGCCATATATGTATACAGTCATTGTGCTTGTGTGTACATAGTCTCACCTTTTCCTTCACTGTGTCGAGGGTGATATAGATGATCATCCAGCTTGGCGCTTGCTACTGTCTGCTTGCCGTTTAGAATGGAACACTTGTCACCTTGGAACTTCACAGTGAGTCCTCTGGCTGTTAGGCGCTTCACAGATAAGAGTCCTCCTTCTAGATTAGGAACTAAGGTTGTCCCGATACCACTTTTTTAGGACCGAGTACGAGTACCGATACTTTTTTTCATGTACTCGCCGATACCGAATACCGATACTTTTTTTAAATGTGTCCCCAAATGCAGATGCAGCCATGTCCCCCACAGATGCAGTCATGTCCCCCATATTGCAGCCATGTCCCTCATACCTTGTAGCAGTAGATGATGCTGCTGCCGCGTTAATCCCTGTGCATCACAGCACGCATTACAGGCAGCTTTCATTTGAATTCTTCTAATGCCCGCCGCACCATGTATAGACACTCCCCTTCTCGGGATTGAACGGATCCAAAGTATTCTATTTAGGTATCGTCAAGTTTCCTCAGCATAAACAGCTTGTTGTTTAAAACTGGATCTTTCATGCAGTCTTTTCAGTACATCCTACATGCCTTTCGCTGTGTCCTCCAGAGATGTATTTAGGTTTTGTGCTGCCCTAGGCCTGACTAAACTTGCGCACCCCCTAATTTAAATATGACACAGGCCTTCCTGTCAAAGCCACACCCCTGTCATATTCATGGGAAGAGGACAGAGGGATGCCATAGGTGACGGACAGAGGGACGCCGTGGGAAGAGGACAGAGGGACGCCGTGGGAAGAGGACAGAGGGACGCCGTGGGAAGAGGACCGGCCGGCCGCCCCCCGCAAAGTGCCGCCCTAGGCCTTGTCGGCCTAGGCCAGAATACATCCCTGGTGTCCTCATTGCGAATATGAATGAGCTGATCATCTTCTACTAGTAAACTTATTGTGGCATGTGCTTGTCTGTTTTCTTGTCCCAGTCCTGATTATTATCCTGTGGCCTCTCTGTAGTGGTAGAACTGAAACAGCTGGGTGAGCTGTGCAAGTAAACAACGTGACTATAAAGTGCTAGTGTCAAAATAAGGACTGTCCCATAGGGTAGCTGATGTACTTTGTGTGGGAGTCCCAAAGCTTGTATCAATGACAGGATAAATAATGAATGATCAGCGCATCAACAAATCTATAAATAACACTGAATGGCTAAAGTGAACCAAGTGTAATAAAGTGCTAATGTATATAGAGGAGACTGTCCCATAAACTGTAGTATAGATGTCAAATCCTGTGATGCTTAAAAGGACAGAAACAGTGACCAATCTGGTACCTCTGATGAAGCTGCGTGATGCAGCGTAACATGTAAGGACCGGAAACCGCAAGTCAGACGCGGAACTTGATTGTTTTATCTTTAATGTAAGTGTTCATACTTTATTAAACCCATTTTATTACATACTTCACTATGGTACCATCGCTCTACATTTGAGCGACATTTGATGACATACCAGCTCATCCTTGGACACTGGCCAGCTTATCCTTGAACACTGGACACCTATTGTTATACCATCCACCCAGGAGCAGTACAGGACTGAGAGGCATCCCATCTAGGATTGTACAAGACTGTACAAGAAGCTGATCATTCATTTATCCTGTCATTGACACAAGCTTATCATTAAGCATTAGCAACATCTCGTGTCCTTTTTGTAAACTGCAATCCATACAATAGGCTAAGCTGAAATTTTGATGCATCTCCAACAAAAACAACGAATTACCATTTTACCCTGTGTGCCACCTTGTGTCTGTACCAAGGCCAAACCTTCCAGGGTATGTAAACTTAAAGGGACACTAAAGTCAGGGATTTAAAAAAAAAAAAACAAACATGTGATACTTACCTCCACTGTGCAGTTCGTTTTGCACAGAGTGGCCCGGAAAGCTGTCTTCTGGGGTCCCTCGGCGGCTGTCTGGGCTCCTCCTCGCAAAAGCTTTCCCTCTTCATGCGAGGGCGCTCGCACGGAGGAAAGCTTTTGCGAGCGCGCTCCCGTGATACAGCGGCGGCCATAGCCGCCGACTGTATCACTCGGCTCCGCCCCCCAGCGCGCCACGTCATCCGCTCTGATTGACAGCAGCGCTAGTCAATGGCTGTGCTGCTATCAATCCGCCCAGCCTAGCCAATCAACGGCCAGGCTGGGAACCGAAGAGGACGACGTGGACGCGCCCGGGAGATTCGAACGGTCAGGTAAGTACAACGGGGGCTCGGGGGGGGGGGGGGCGGTGCTGCTAGATGTTTTTTTACCTTCATGCATAGGATGCATGAAGGTAAAAAAACTTGTAACTTTACAACCCCTTTAATATCTCTGTTATGATTTCAAAAGGATCCAAAAAAACAAATAAAATGGCTTCATGCAATTGCTATCCTTAAATGTGAAAACCAAAAAGAAAAAAAACACCATACATATGTGATTATATAAAGTGTAACATTCCATAAACAGCGCTGAAAAAATATATTGCAATTCTCCTAAAATAACATTGAAAATCACAGTGCAAAAAAATGTAAGTATCTATATGATAAGATAAGTGCATATATCAAGCCGTGAAAGTAATGTGTATTTAGACAAGCAGTCCATAAAGTGATCTAAATTCTTCAGAGATCTTCCACCACACCTAGGTGAACAGTGTTTCCACCACCCGTCAAAATGATCACTCACCGGAACTAATTGCCTCAGCACTTGCGTACCTAGGCAGTTCAGCTTTATATCATCAAGGAAAATCCTCAAGCGATAATGTGATGTCCTCTAAAGTGCTCCAAAAACGTAAAGGAAATAAAGGAAAATACCATAGTGCAATACCGTAAAAAAGTTTTAATAGCACACCAAAGCAAGTCCAAAAGTTAAACTCACAAGCAAAGCTCACACACTGAGCAGTGAAATGCAGCAATCAACTTAATCCTAAAAACATCTCTGTATGGTAAAGCACTTGGCCACGGCGGACCCACGATTAGACAGACACGATCTCACCACTGTCCATGGTCACTGGCAGCTAAAACTTCTGAGGGGGTTGTTTAAATACCTGGATATCTGTGCCATGATAGGTAGCTGCCTAGACTACTGCAACCCTCTTTATCTGGGATTGCCAAAGATGTTAGTGCATAAGCTTCAACTTATTCAAAATGCTGCAGCAAGGTTATTCATGGATGTCCCGTTGAAGGATCATATCACCCCTGCCCTCTGTGCCTTGCATTGGCTGCCGGTCCACTATCACACCTCATTTAAGGCAGGATGTATTACATGTAAGATTATGAGAAGCCTGGCCCCAAGCTGTTTCATCTCTCGTTTTCATAAACAAGCTTGTCAGATCACTCAGATCTACTGGCAGAGATCTCCTCTACATCTCGGTGCCCAAGAAGATCCGGCATGGTGGTCAGGCCTTCTCCCACCTGGGTGCCATATTATGGAATAGCCTCCCTGCCAAGCTTCAGGAGGCCCCTACTATCCCGGTCTTCCACAGGTTACTGAAGACTTGGCTTTTCATGCAAGCCTTTCCTGCGTAGGTTCTCTTCCACCCTTTCTGCCGCTTTGGTTCCTTGGTCCTCTTTTTCCAGGAACTCTGCTATGCGCGTAGGGACCCTTCCGGGTAAGACATCGCTATATTAAGATACCTCTCAACTAGGGTTGTCCCGATACTAGTATCGGTACCGATACCAAGCATTTGCCCGAGTACTTGTACTCGGGCAAATGCGCCCGATACTTGTACTGTCAGTGGTGATCAGTGCATTGGGAAGCTCCAAGCAAAGCACCAATCACCGCTCATTTTAAAGCAGCTGAAAGCCGCCGTGTATCCTGTGTATGCCGCCGTGCATCCCGTGCATCCCGCCGTGTATTCTGTGTAACCCGCCGTGTTTCTCTCCCATTCCATGCTCCTCCTCCACCCCCTGGAAGTGTCAGGATGGAGAGCGGGGTAGGAGCCCGTAAATCCAGCTCCTTACTGCTCCGAATTGACAGTCAGTGTTTACAAATGTTTCAGTTTATGAATGAAGAGAAGTCTCTGTCTTCACTCCATTCATTTTCAGCGCAGCTGATGCTGCTGAGAAAGGGACAGGGGAACATGTGTCCCTAGTCCCTTTCCCTGTCTCAAAGGGAAGATGTCAGTGTCTGTTAAGACCCCTGATATCTCACCAAAGCCCCCCAACAGGGCTGAAAAAAAAAAAAATAAAGGATAAAAAAAACAAAAGAATAAAAAAAAATGATTGTAGAAAATAAAAAAATTTAAGAAAAAAACACACTGACACAGTCCCCCCCCCCCCTTAAAAAAAAGAACGCATTAAAATAAAAAAAAAAAATAAATAAAAAAAATTAAAACAAATTGTTAAAGATAAAAAAAAAAACACAACATACTAACATGTGCTGCTGTCACATGGGATTGAAAAAAAAGTATCGGTATTCGGTATCGGCGAGTACTGAAAAAAAAAAAAAAAGTATCGGTACTTGTATTCGGTCTTAAAAAAACAGACATCACCCAAATGGCCCTGATAAAAAGTTTACCTGGAATGTTTGGCCTTGGTGTACACACACAGGTTAATTTTCCACATTTGTGGCTTTTTAAATCACAATTAGTGTCTGTGTATAAATAGTGAGTTTGTTAGCTCCCACAAAGATGCACCAAGATGGCTAGACACTGAGCCATGAGGAGGTAGAATGAAAAAAAAAAAGACCTGCGTAACAAGGTAATGAAACTTTAAAAAGATGGAAAAGGATATAAAAAAATATCCAAAGCCTTGAATATGCAAGTCAGTACTGTTTAATCACTTAAGTGGAAAGTTAGAGGCTCTTTTGATACCAAGCCAAGATCAGGTAGACCAAGAAAGATTGCAGCCACAACTGGCGGAAGAATTGCTCAGGATACAAGGAAAACCCACAGGTGACCACAGGAGAAATACAGGCTGCTCTCCGAAAAGACTCTGTGGTTGTTATTAAAGATACTAGAACAAATAAAGAGCTGCATGGTTGAGCTGCCAGAAGGAAGCCTTTACTGCGCCAATGCCACGAAAAAAGCCAATGAGGCATGTCAAGGTGTTGTTGGGCATATTGTAGCCAGGTTTTTTTCTGGAACTTCTACAGTAAAGGCTTCTTTCTGGCAACTTGACTATGCAGCTCTTTTTTGTTTAAGTGTCATCGTATTGTGCTCCTTAAAAAGAACCACACCATCTTTTTCCAGAGAAGCCTGCATTTCTTGAGGTTACCTGTGGGTTTTTCTTTGTAACCCGAATTGTTCCTGTGGCAGTTGTGGCTAAATTCTTTATCTACCTGACCTTGGATTGATATCAAGAGATCCCCAAACATTCAGATCCCCTTCAGTGATTAAACCGTGCTGACTGGCATATTCAAGGCTTTTGTTTTCTTTTTATATTCTTTTCCATCTTTGTAAAGTTTCATTACCTTGTTATGCAGGTCTTTTGACTGTTCTTTTCTACCTCCTCGTGGCTCAGTGTCTAGCCTGCTTTGTGCATCCATGTGAGAACTAACAAACTCGTTGATCATTTATACAGACACTAGTTGCGATTTAAAAAGCCACAAATGTGGGGAAAACTGTTGCAAAGTACGATTGATAGGTGCAGCGGAGTCAGTTGAGATCAGACGTTGTGTGGTAACAGGAACTGGCTTCTTTATTGGAACATCAAATAAAGATGTCTCTGCCATGGTAAGTAGAACACACACAGACAACAAGGCAGGAAAAAGAAACCAACAAGTAGATCACTGTGGGCAGGAAAATGCAACATATCATAGAAAATACATAGCATAGCATATCATTAAGCACTAGCGAAATCTTGTGTCCTTTTTGTAAACTGCATTCCATACAATAGGCTAAGCTGAAGTTTTGTTGTATCTCCAACACCCCTTCTCAACAACTAATGCTTAGTCTGTTAAACCTATCTTCTTTGTGAGCCTTGAATGTCTTTAGGCAGTCAGAGGCTTTGTAAGGATGTCTGCTGTCATATCCTCGGTCGGGCAATACATTAACTTAAGACCTTGCTCTTGAAGATCCCTAAAAAAGTGAAACTTCACATCAATGTGCTTGGTTCTTGAATTAACTCCTTCCGTATGTGCAAGTACAATGCATCCTTGATTGTCCTCAGATTTCTGTAGGTCCCAACTGTGGTTGACCCAAATCTGTTAATAGCTGTCTCAGCCATATAACTTTGCTTGTCTGCGCTGCAGGAATGTATTCTGCTTCAGTAGATGACAGTGAGAGAGTTGCTTTTAACTAGCCCAACTGATGGTGCCTCCTGACAGGAAAAATAAGTAGCCACTGGTAGATTTTCTGTCATTGGTGTCTCCTGCCCAGTCAGCATCCACATATCCTTTTAAGGTGATTTCATCGCTTGCTGGTTACTTGAGCTTGTAATGCGGAGTCCCTTTAAGATAGCAAATGATTCGTTTTACAGCATTCCAGTCCTTTTGATTTGGCATTGAAACCTTTCTGCATAGGATTCCAACTGTTGCTGGAATGTCTAGCCTTGTAGCAGTGGTAAGGTACAGCAATTTCCCTATAGCTTTCCTGTATTGAGTATTAGTAGGTAATGGGTTATCTTGACAATTCATCTCCTTTAGGTAGTTGGTTTCCATGGGAGATTTCACTGGTTTGGCGTCTTCCATACCAAAAGTTTTAATCATTTCTTGTATTTTGTGTCTTTGATTCAGAAGAAAGCTGCCATCTTCCTCTCTCTCGATCTGGATGCCGAGGTAATTCTTTATGTTACTGGAGGTCTTTGGTGTCAAAGTGCTGATTTAGTTTTTCCAATATTTCTGCTTCATCCCCTTCTTGCTCAAAACAAATCAGGATATCATCCACATAAATGAGCATATAGACCCATCTGTTTGCCAATCTCTTTGTGTAGAAGCAGGGGTCTGCTTTGCTCCTTTGAAAAAGTTTAAGTGTGTGCACTTCATTTATTTTTATATTCCACGCTCTGGCTGCTTGCTTTAGGCCATATATACTCCTGCGAAGTTTGAATACTAGGTCTGACCTTCGTTCATCTTTGAATCCTGGCGCCTGTTACATGTAGATGTCTTCTGTTAAATCGGCATGTAGAAACACGGTTTTCACATCAAAAAATTTTTCACTTGCATTTTCCTTGTGACGGCTACTGTGATTTAGTCCGTATTGTAGTGTGCTTGACTACTGGTGCAAATGTCTCATCATAGGCCTCTCTGTATTTTTGAGAATAGCCTTTGGCTACTAGTCTTGCTTTGTATCGTTCAATTGTGCCATCTGCATTGTATTTCACTTTAAAAGTCCATTTACAGCCTATGGCTTTCCTTCCGGGTGGTAGTTCTGTAAGTGTCCATGTTTTAGTGTCATGCATGGAATTTATCTCTTCCTCAGCAGCTTTTATCCATTTAGTTGCTTCTTGTTCTGAAAGTTGAGATAAGTCTTCCCAGTTTAAAGGTCCGTTGATACTGGCAGTACGTGCTTTGTATTAAAGATGTATAGGTGGTTTACCTTTGTTTTCTCTTGTTGACCGTTTCGGTTTTGTGTCTGAGCCTTCTTGTATCTGCTCTTCAGTACTGGTTGAGTCTATACTCACTTCAACTGTTTGTTCAGAAGTTACAGAGATGGTCTGGTCAATGTCAGTTTTCTCTTCTATTCTTGCTTCTACTGTTGTCATTACATTGTCTCTTAAATCTTCAACAAATGTTACTGTTTTGGGATTTAGGATTCTGTAACCCTTGACATTGTCACTGTATCCAACAAAGATACCTTCAAACGCTTCGTTTTGGAGTTTGGTGCGTTTTTCTTTTAGGTATGTAGATGAATGCTTTGCATCCAAAAACTCTTAGGTGTTTTTACACTTGGTTTCTCATTGTGCCATAGTTCATATGGGGTTTTCTCCACTGTTCTGTAAAGAAGTCTGTTCTGCAAATATGTTGCCGTCATTGCTGCCTCACCCCAGTATTTTTGTGGTAATCCAGAGTCTGTCAGCATACATCTGATCATTTCAGTCAGAGTTCTATTCTTTCTTTCAGCTACTCCATTTTGTTCTGGTGTATACGGGACTGTCTTTTGATGTTCTATTCCATGCCTTTTTAAGTACTCTTGTATATTAGCTCCTGTGAATTCACCTCCATTATCGCTCTGAAGTATGATAGGCGTCCTCTGAAACTTGTTACTTGTCTTTGTTATATAGTCCTGAAACTTCACTCTTGTGTTGCATTAGGTAGGTGACTGTATATCTTGAGTAGTCGTCTATGAAAGTCACTATGTACCTGTTGCCTCCAGGTGTTGGTGGGTTTAGGGGACCACACACACATCACTGTGAACTAAGTCTTGAGGCTCTCTTCCGACTGACTTTGGGAAGTGTTGCTCTTGTAGCTTTGGATGTAATGCAACATTCACATTTAGCACTGACTGGACAAGGGGATACTATTAGATCCCTTGTCAGATTCCTCCTCTGTAGTTCCAGTATGCATTCTGGGTGTCTGTGACCTAGACATCTGTGCCATATATGTATACAGTCATTGTGCTTGTGTGTACATAGTCTCACCTTTTCCTTCACTGTGTCGAGGTGATATAGATGATCATCCAGCTTGGCGCTTGCTACTGTCTGCTTGCCGTTTAGAATGGAACACTTGTCACCTTGGAACTTCACAGTGAGTCCTCTGGCTGTTAGGCGCTTCACAGATAAGAGTCCTCCTTCTAGATTAGGAACTAAGGTTGTCCCGATACCACTTTTTTAGGACCGAGTACGAGTACCGATACTTTTTTTCATGTACTCGCCGATACCGAATACCGATACTTTTTTTAAATGTGTCCCCAAATGCAGATGCAGCCATGTCCCCCACAGATGCAGTCATGTCCCCCATATTGCAGCCATGTCCCTCATACCTTGTAGCAGTAGATGATGCTGCTGCCGCGTTAATCCCTGTGCATCACAGCACGCATTACAGGCAGCTTTCATTTGAATTCTTCTAATGCCCGCCGCACCATGTATAGACACTCCCCTTCTCGGGATTGAACGGATCCAAAGTATTCTATTTAGGTATCGTCAAGTTTCCTCAGCATAAACAGCTTGTTGTTTAAACTGGATCTTTCATGCAGTCTTTTCAGTACATCCTACATGCCTTTCGCTGTGTCCTCCAGAGATGTATTTAGGTTTTGTGCTGCCCTAGGCCTGACTAAACTTGCGCACCCCCTAATTTAAATATGACACAGGCCTTCCTGTCAAAGCCACACCCCTGTCATATTCATGGGAAGAGGACAGAGGGATGCCATAGGTGACGGACAGAGGGACGCCGTGGGAAGAGGACAGAGGGACGCCGTGGGAAGAGGACAGAGGGACGCCGTGGGAAGAGGACCGTGCCGGTGGGAAGAGGACCGCCCCCCGCAAAGTGCCGCCCTAGGCCTTGTCGGCCTAGGCCAGAATACATCCCTGGTGTCCTCATTGCGAATATGAATGAGCTGATCATCTTCTACTAGTAAACTTATTGTGGCATGTGCTTGTCTGTTTTCTTGTCCCAGTACCTGATTATTATCCTGTGGCCTCTCTGTAGTGGTAGAACTGAAACAGCTGGGTGAGCTGTGCAAGTAAACAACGTGACTATAAAGTGCTAGTGTCAAAATAAGGACTGTCCCATAGGGGTAGCTGATGTACTTTGTGTGGGAGTCCCAAAGCTTGTATCAATGACAGGATAAATGAATGATCAGCGCATCAACAAATCTATAAATAACACTGAATGGCTAAAGTGAACCAAGTGTAATAAAGTGCTAATGTATATAGAGGAGACTGTCCCATA
The DNA here is from genome assembly GCA_029574335.1 of Rana kukunoris. Taxonomy (NCBI): domain Eukaryota; kingdom Metazoa; phylum Chordata; class Amphibia; order Anura; family Ranidae; genus Rana; species Rana kukunoris. Next base: position 414,284,553 of record CM056049.1, read on the forward strand.
AACTGTAGTATAGATGTCAAATCCTGTGATGCTTAAAAGGACAGAAACAGTGACCAATCTGGTACCTCTGATGAAGCTGCGTGATGCAGCGTAACATGTAAGGACCGGAAACCGCAAGTCAGACGCGGAACTTGATTGTTTTATCTTTAATGTAAGTGTTCATACTTTATTAAACCCATTTTATTACATACTTCACTATGGTACCATCGCTCTACATTTGAGCGACATTTGATGACATACCAGCTCATCCTTGGACACTGGCCAGCTTATCCTTGAACACTGGACACCTATTGTTATACCATCCACCCAGGAGCAGTACAGGACTGAGAGGCATCCCATCTAGGATTGTACAAGACTGTACAAGAAGCTGATCATTCATTTATCCTGTCATTGACACAAGCTTATCATTAAGCATTAGCAACATCTCGTGTCCTTTTTGTAAACTGCAATCCATACAATAGGCTAAGCTGAAATTTTGATGCATCTCCAACAAAAACAACGAATTACCATTTTACCCTGTGTGCCACCTTGTGTCTGTACCAAGGCCAAACCTTCCAGGGTATGTAAACTTAAAGGGACACTAAAGTCAGGGATTTAAAAAAACAAAAAACAAACATGTGATACTTACCTCCACTGTGCAGTTCGTTTTGCACAGAGTGGCCCGGAAAGCTGTCTTCTGGGGTCCCTCGGCGGCTGTCTGGGCTCCTCCTCGCAAAAGCTTTCCCTCTTCATGCGAGGGCGCTCGCACGGAGGAAAGCTTTTGCGAGCGCGCTCCCGTGATACAGCGGCGGCCATAGCCGCCGACTGTATCACTCGGCTCCGCCCCCCAGCGCGCCACGTCATCCGCTCTGATTGACAGCAGCGCTAGTCAATGGCTGTGCTGCTATCAATCCGCCCAGCCTAGCCAATCAACGGTCAGGCTGGGAACCGAAGAGGACGACGTGGACGTGGACGCGCCCGGGAGATTCGAACGGTCAGGTAAGTACAACGGGGGCTCGGGGGGGGGGGGGGGCGGTGCTGCTAGATGTTTTTTTACCTTCATGCATAGGATGCATGAAGGTAAAAAAACTTGTAACTTTACAACCCCTTTAATATCTCTGTTATGATTTCAAAAGGATCCAAAAAAACAAATAAAATGGCTTCATGCAATTGCTATCCTTAAATGTGAAAACCAAAAAGAAAAAAAACACCATACATATGTGATTATATAAAGTGTAACATTCCATAAACAGCGCTGAAAAAATATATTGCAATTCTCCTAAAATAACATTGAAAATCACAGTGCAAAAAAATGTAAGTATCTATATGATAAGATAAGTGCATATATCAAGCCGTGAAAGTAATGTGTATTTAGACAAGCAGTCCATAAAGTGATCTAAATTCTTCAGAGATCTTCCACCACACCTAGGTGAACAGTGTTTCCACCACCCGTCAAAATGGTCACTCACCGGAACTAATTGCCTCAGCACTTGCGTACCTAGGCAGTTCAGCTTTATATCATCAAGGAAAATCCTCAAGCGATAATGTGATGTCCTCTAAAGTGCTCCAAAAACGTAAAGGAAATAAAGGAAAATACCATAGTGCAATACCGTAAAAAAGTTTTAATAGCACACCAAAGCAAGTCCAAAAGTTAAACTACAAGCAAAGCTCACACACTGAGCAGTAAATGCAGCAATCAACTTAATCCTAAAAACATCTCTGTATGGTAAAGCATGGCCACGGCGGACCCACGATAGACAGACACGATCTCACCACTCAGTAGGTTTGTGGTCGTGTCAGTGGCAGAAAGGCTTTCCTGGTAAGTTAATTCCGAACACAGCACAGCACAGCAAGCGTATAGTAACTTAGTCACTGCTTGTAGCCACGCATGGCTACATAGCAGTGACTAAGTTACTATCACGTGTTCGGCTGTGTTCGGAATTAATCATCTACCAGGAAAGCCTTTCTGCCAGCTGACACGACCACAAACCTACTGAGTGGTGAGATCGTGTCTGTCTAATCGTGGGTCCGCCGTGGCCAAGTGCTTTACCATACAGAGATGTTTTTAGGATTAGGTTGATTGCTGCATTTCACTGCTCAGTGTGTGAGCTTTGCTTGTGAGTTTAACTTTTGGACTTGCTTTGGTGTGCTATTAAAACTTTTTTACGGTATTACACTATGGTATTTTCCTTTATTTCCTTTACGTTTTTGGAGCACTTTAGAGGACATCACATTATCGCTTGAGGATTTTCCTTGATGATATAAAGCTGAACTGCCTAGGTACGCAAGTGCTGAGGCAATTAGTTCCGGTGAGTGACCATTTTGACGGGTGGTGGAAACACTGTTCACCTAGGTGTGGTGGAAGATCTCTGAAGAATTTAGATCACTTTATGGACTGCTTGTCTAAATACACATTACTTTCACGGCTTGATATATGCACTTATCTTATCATATAGATACTTACATTTTTTGCACTGTGATTTTCAATGTTATTTTAGGAGAATTGCAATATATTTTTTCAGCGCTGTTTATGGAATGTTACACTTTATATAATCACATATGTATGGTGTTTTTTTCTTTTTGGTTTTCACATTTATTTAATATACAAAACAGCAGCTAGGCTCTTTCTATTCACATCTCCTTGCGCGCAGCGGTGGATGATCAGAAAGGGAGCGCATTATTCAGATCATTCAGACTTCTCTACAGTAATTGCTATCCTTAAATGAAAGAATTTTCAATATTATTGCCCAAATTTCACAATTTCTGCCAGGGTATGAAAACTTTTAAAGCACAACTGTAATCATCTTTTGTTCACTAGAGCCATTAAGAGGGGTTTCTTATTTTTTGTTAGGTCCTTTGAAAAATGGTTGATGAGAGATTTTATGGTTAATCTGGCACACTCCTTAGATTTTGTACAATGTGTAGAAAGGTTGGTTGGGAAAGACACAGACATCAGAAACTTGTTGATAGCAACAGGAGCTTTGCTGTATTTATTGTCCCTCAAATACCAGTCTGAATCAATTAATAAGGCTATGAAAAAGCAAGGGCTGAAGGTGCTAGCAACACCCTCCAGGACACCTGCTCAGAAAAGCTACTCAGAAAAGAAAAAAAGAGAAGGCTGTAGTGTCTGAGACTGGAGCCTGCATTCATTTCAGCTGTACAGCTTAAAATGCTTATCACAGCAGTCACTAGTCCCACCTATGGTTGCCACTCTTTGTGGGAAAGAATAATTGCCACTACATCTTTCATACTAATGGTGGTAACTGGTATCCCTAGTCACACCAATTATTACATATATTACTTACAAGCCTTACTATGGGCTCATATATACCTACACAGATGAACCAAAATGGTGGCTTTGGGCCAGATCAGGTGAGACCTATTCTTACTGGGTGATCATTTTTTGCTGGGATAAAGTGTACCACCAGCATTTGGCCACATCCCCAAATGCATAGTTATAACTCTTGCCAAGCTGGATCATGCCTGCACGCCAGACCATGTTCGTCTATATAAAGCAGTCATTAACTTATCAATACATAATGACTGCCAAGACAACAGGATTTAGCTTTTCAGAATTAATCAAATATAAGCAGAATTGGTGCCTGAAAAAAAAAAGTCTCCTTGAATAGGTTTTAAGTTACTTCTTCACCTTTTTTCAATAGAAGTACATCCTGTGCACACTATAGTCCCTTCCTGCCATCTGATAGAGGACAATACTAATTAAACAGTAAATGACTTTGATTATGACACCAAAGGCTTCCTCCACCTCTTCAAACACAAGCTTACAAAGGGAGGTATGGGGGTTGGGATGACAGATGTGCAAGATGCTTAAACCTGTAATACAAGGATACCAGATTCCAGGGTGTGAAATTCTGTGATGTTTGCTTCAAAAACAACTATGTAAACCCGAGGTCACAGTAACGGAGATGTTGCTAGTTATTCGTAATAAAATTAATACACACATGTGCAAAAAACACAGAATCACAAGACAAGTAAAAGTATTCCCTAACAAAATGTTCTTTAGGTCAATGTTTCTCAACCTTTTTTCCCCAGTAAGGGCATCCTAAAAAGTGTTTCCAGTCTTGAGGCACGCCAGTTAAAGCATGGTACACACAAGCCAAAAATCAGCAGGAATCGGGCTGACGTTCAGTCTGTGTGTACAGCTGTCTATTCAATAAAAGTCCAACAACCGGCTTCTGTTGAACAGTCATGCTAGAAAACAAGCATTGGATCAGAGCTTGCAGTCAATGGTGCATTCTGGTGATTGTTTCAGTGGAAAAGCAATGTTATTGTGGGGATCTGTCAATTTTCTTTTCATTCAACCCGCTCAAAAACAATGTGGGGAACGTGTGCAAAATTGCACGTTCCCAGCATGCAATCGCCCTGCTGGTTAGCAGACACACAGGGGTGTCATTAATGCTTAATGGTATTCTCAGGCATTGGCAAACACGGTGCATTATCTGTGCAAGTCTGGGACGTCTTTCTCTGCATTTCTACATGTAGGGCAGCCCATTACACAGTATGCAGCTGCACAGATGTGAACCAAAGGCTCAATAACATGTGAGGTTTGGGGAGACGGTAAAAGCACACGTGGATAAAAAATATAGCGCTGAAAAAAGTCACATGTTGCCAAAATGATTTAAAAATAATTATAACAAAAATAGTGTCCAATAAAGGTGAATGAAGTTCATATGGGAAATATACCCGCGAGAAAGATGAAATCCTGTGTTACTCCTCCACCCACCACCAGTGAATGTAAGGGGAGGCTTACCAGCTAGCCTGTGACCACCCTTCTCAGGGGGGTCAGTACAGGCTCTGCAGAGATACAGATGATCGTGAATGGTGTCCTGTGCAGTCCTCCAGGAATGATCCTTTATCTATCCCCTCTGTAGCGATGGTCAGTGCAATCACACAGGTGCTCCAGTGACAGACGTTCCAACACAAGAGAAGCAATGGTGATCCAGATTTTGAAAATTTAGTGAAGCCAAATGGTATAGGAAAAAAAAGGATTTTTAATAAACAGCTTACCTGTAAAATCCTTTTCTTGAAGTACATCACGGGACACAGAGCGCATAGCCATTACACTTGGGTTATATGGGTACCTTCAGGTGATGGACACTGGTGTAATCAATTTCACAGGAAGTTTCCTCCCTATATAACCCCCTCCCACTGGGAGTGCTTCAGTTTTGTAGCAAGCAATTCCTCCGAGGTTACACAATGTTCCCCAAAAGAGGGGTGGGAGCTCTGTGTCCCGTGATGTACTTCAAGAAAAGGATTTTACAGGTAAGCTGTTTATTAAAAATCCTTTTTTCTTTATCGTACATCACGGGACACAGAGCGCATAGCCATTACACTTGGGATGTCCTAAAGCAATGCTCTATGAAGGGAGGGAGACCGTAAGGCCAAGAATAGCCAAACAAAAAATTATCAGGAAGTAAAGTAACTCCACCAACAGAAAAAAGGGGGCGTGACCCGGACCAGAGGATTTTATACTGCTGCCCGTAGGACCGCCTGCCCAAATGCTGCGTCCGTAACCTTTGCAACGTCCAACTTATAAAATTTAGTAAACGTATGTACGGAAGACCAGGTTGCCGCCTTGCAAACCTGTGCCATAGAGATCTGATGGTGTGCCGCCCAGGAGGCACTCATGGCCCTCGTAGAATGGGCTTTAACTGATAAGGGAGGTGGAACGCGCTTCAGATCATAGGCCTGAAAAATCAGCTGCTTAATCCACCTAGCCAAGGAAGACTTGGCAGCCGGCTGACCCTTTTTGGGGCCATCCGGAAGAACAAAAAGCACATCTGTTTTCCGAATCTTCTCTGTAGCCTTGAGATAGACCCTCATGGCTCGAACCACGTCCAAAGTATGAAGCAGTCTTTCCTCTCTGGACTGGGGAGTAGGAAAGAAGGATGGTAGGACTAGGTCCTGATTCAAGTGAAAACTGGATATGACCTTAGGAAGGAAAGAAGGTTGAGGCCGCAGAACCACTCTGTCCTTATGCAGAATAAGGTATGGCTCCCTGCATGACAAGGCTGCCAGCTCGGAAACCCTTCTGGCCGAAGCCATAGCCACCAAGAAAACCAACTTTCGGGTTAGTAGCACAAGAGGGATTTCTGTCAGAGGTTCAAACGGCTGCCTTTGTAAAGCTGACAAGACCAGATTTAAATTCCAGGGGCAGAGGGGAGCTCTAATAGGGGGATTCACATGCAAGACCCCCTGCAAGAAGGTTTTCATAAGCGAATGGGTGGCCAAGGGTCTTTGAAACCATATCGATAAGGCCGACACCTGCCCCTTTAGAGTACTAAGAGCCAACCCTTTGTCAACGCCAACCTGGAGGAATCGCAAGATCCTGTCAATAAAAAACTTTCGAGGGTGCCATTTTTGAGACTCGCACCACTCCACATAGGTTCTCCAGACTCTGTAATAAATATTTCTAGAGACCGGTTTCCTAGCCTGAATCAACGTAGATATGACCTGAGCTGAGAGGCCTCTGCCCTTAAGAATTAGGGATTCAGCCGCCAAGCCCTCAAATTTAGCTGCTGTGAAGCAGGGTGGCAGATTGGGCCCTGAGACAGCAGATCTGGGCGCAGGGGGAGCGGCCACGGCGCCCCGACTGACATCCTCATGATGAGTGCGTACCAAGCCCTCCTGGGCCAGGCTGGGGCCACCAGGATCACAGGTCTGCGCTCCACCCTGATCCTCCGTAGAAGGCGGGGAATCATCTGCAGTGGAGGGAACGCATACAGGAGAGAAAACTGGTGCCAGGGGCAAACCAACGCATCGGTCCCGTAGGCCGAGGGATCCCTGGCTCGGGATATGAATTTGTCCAACTTTTTGTTGGATCTCGTTGCCATAATGTCCACATCTGGAACTCCGAATCTTTGGCAAATCTCTTGGAATACCTGGGGGTGAAGAGACCACTCCCCCGGGAGCAACTGTTGACGACTCAAAAAATCTGCTTGAGAATTGTCTATCCCTGGGATGAACACCGCCGAGATGCAGGGTACATGGGCTTCGGCCCGTGAAAAAATCAGGTTTACTTCCCTTTGGGCTGCTAGGCTCCTCGTGCCCCCCTGGTGGTTTATGTATGCCACCGCAGTGGCATTGTCGGACTGTATCCTTACTGGCAGACCCTGAAGGGGGAGAGTCCAGGCGATCAGGGCCAGCCGAGCAGCTCTGATCTCTAGGATATTGATGGGAAGCAGTTTTTCTGCCTCCGACCACTGCCCTTGCTGGGTCTGTCCTTCTAGAACTGCCCCCCAACCTGACAGGCTGGCATCCGTGGCTACTATCTTCCACGTGATGGGGCAAAAGGATTTCCCCTTTGACAAATTTTGAGGGACCAGCCACCAGAACAGGCTGCACCGGACTCTTGGGGAGAGCACTAACGGACGATCTAACGCCTGAATGGACTTGTTCCAAGCAGAGAGAATGGCTGCCTGGAGATATCTGGTATGGATCTGGGCGTAGGGCACTGCCTCGAAGGCGGCCACCATCTTCCCCAGCAGTTGCATACATAGGCGAATAGTCGGCCTCTTCTTGGCTAAGATCACCTGAACTGCTTGAGTTATTGATCTGACCTTTGCTTGAGGTAAAAATATCCTCTGGCAGTCTGTATCTAGCCGAAGGCCTAGATATTCCAACTGCTTTGTGGGTTTCAATACCGATTTTTCTTGGTTCACAATCCACCCGAATTCCTCTAGATGCCGAACTGTGCGAACTACTGCATGATTGAGGCTGGAAGCTGATCTGTCGATAACCAGAAGATCGTCCAGGTATGCCAGGACCAAAATGCCTTCTGTCCTTAGGACGGCTAGCACTGGGGCTAACACCTTTGTGAATACCCGCGGAGCTGTTGCCAACCCAAAAGGGAGGGCTACGAACTGGTAATGACGGTGATCTATCATAAAACGAAGAAACTTGTGATGTGCCGGGTAGATCGGCACGTGCAGATACGCATCTTTTATGTCTATAGATGCTAGAAAGTCGTCTTGATGTAGGCTGGCTGCCACCGAACGTATGGACTCCATACGAAAGGTCTGAATCTTTAGAAAGCGATTTAGGCGTTTGAGGTCTAAGATAGGCCTGACGTCGCCATTGGGCTTTGGTATTATGAAAAGGTTGGAGTAGAATCCCAGACCCCATTTCTGGGTTGGTACTTCTACAATTACTCCTTGGAGCAAGAGACGATCCAATGCTTTTACAAGAGAGGCCCTCTTTAATGGGTCGCTTGGAAGACTTGACCCCTGAAAATGAGGAGGGGGGACTTCCCGAAACTCTAGCTTGTAGCCCGTGGCTACCACGGACAGTACCCAAGAGTCGGGAATTCTGGCCTCCCACACTTGAGAAAAACCGAAGCCTTCCCCCCACCCAAGAGAGTGGGGGCGCCCCTTCATGAATCTGACTTGATGACTGGTGTAACCGGCTTGCGAGACCATGGCCTCTTGCCTGCCGTGGCTTGTCCTTGTGGGCGGCTATTAAATGCTGAACGCCCTAGGGGCAGAGGCGGCCCCCAATCAACCCATTCCCGTTTACGTTACGGAAGAAATGCTAGCGACCACCCTGGGTGGGCTAGAGGAAAGGTTAACTGCTCAATGGCTCCTGCAACATGCTGTTCGGTGGTCTATCTGGTGAGGGTGGGACTGCGCTAGAGCCTGGCCCCTAAAGCCCAATCCTCTCTCCAGACCCCGATGAGATACCGACCACCAGTTTAGTGGATTCTTTGTGTTCAATGTCTGAACACTCGGGTCCGCTTGATCAGCCTCTGCATCTGATCCCTAGAACTTTGCACAACCTTCGAGCATTTCAACCCCGCCTCTGCCCCTAGCACCCTCAATGGCTCCTGCAACATGCTGTTCGGTGGTCTATCTGGTGAGGGTGGGACCGCTAGAGCCTGGCCCAAATCCTCTGACCCCGATGGAGACCCCTTTAGTTTTTTGGTAAGTTAGCTGGTCCTGATCCCTTGGGAGCCATTGCACAACCTTGAGACACCCTAAAGCCAACACCCAACTGGTAGCTAGAAGTGAACCATTAATAAGAACAGGCTATGGTAAAATTTTTCCAAATTTTCATACGCCCGAGAAGGCGGCAATACCGAGGAAGTCCTGTGAGTATTGCCACACCAATGCCCGTTAGCTGGAGCCCAAGGTTGCACCGACTCAGATACTGCCAGATCTAAGGCTGAGTCCCTTTAAGAAAAAAAACCTTTTTTTTTCCTGGTCAGTATGGAGCTAAGTCCAGACCTGAAGATCCACAAACCCCCACTGGGTGTCACTGTATAGCCAGAAATGGCTCAGCTGCGCGCTCTGTGTCCTCAGCCTCCTCTGCTTTCAGGAGGGAATGATCAGCCAGGAAATGCTTTGCTGCTTTGACTGAAACCTGACGCTGCTGGCCCGCCCCCCCCCACGCACGCTGACGCTGTAAAAGGCGGAGCGCACGCACGCGCGCGCCCCCCCCCCCACGCTGACACCAACATGGAGGAAGCAGAGGAGAAGCCTGGACCAGCGCTAGCAACCCAACAGACACCAGGCAAGACACTAATCTTATTGTAGTGCACACATAGAGGAAGCTGTCCCCATAGGCTTCCTAAGAAACAGGAGTTTTGCCAGCATTTCCTCCTTATAGCACGTGGGGCTGCAGTATCATGCTAACAGGCAGATCTGGGGGGAGTAGCAAATACATATCTTTAAAAGCATACATATACCTACATGTTATCTGGGTAAACATTAGTACATCCCATCCTGCCTCAAAAGACATAGTGGAGATAGTGGCTGATGCACAAGCATACCATTAGCCGACCCAGAACCCCCAGGGGGATACCTACTGTCGAACCAAGTCCCGCAGGTTCCCTCTTACCTGCTCCACGCCGCAGGGTATTGCAAAATGCAAGAGGCCCAATCTTCCCCCATCTCCGTGGGTATTGTCTTGGACCTTCAGGGACCGGGGTCCTGTGTTAAGGAACTCACACACCTGGACCTATATAGCATCCTGGCATCAGTAGCGTTTAGTTCTTGGAAGAGACTAAGGCACTGGAGCCCAGAATCCAGCCCTCCAAGGAGAGGCATTATAGGCAAAACCCCACTCCAGCAGGGCCCGGGTACCGTACACCTTGGCTTTGAAGCACTTCGGACGGATCCGGCTAGCTATCCTGGGTCCCGAGACCACCGAGGGACAGCTAGACGTGACCAACACCTAAGACACTGGCAAAAAAACTGAAGCACTCCCAGTGGGAGGGGGTTATATAGGGAGGAAACTTCCTGTGAAATTGATTACACCAGTGTCCATCACCTGAAGGTACCCATATAACCCAAGTGTAATGGCTATGCGCTCTGTGTCCCGTGATGTAAGATAAAGAAAAGAGAGAAGGCTTCCAATAGTGCAGACTAGGGTTGTCCCGATACCGATACCAGTATCGTACCGGGACCGATACCGAGTATTTGCAGGAGTACTTGTACTCCCGCAAATACCCCCGAAACCTAAATAGAATACTCCCCCCGGCCCACCCCCGCCGCCACATCGATCGAAAGCCGCCACATGGGTTAAACGGAGTGCAGGAACATCACAGCTTTCATTTGAATAGCTGTAGTGTTCCCACGCGTATAGACACTCCCCCTTGCTCGGGATTGGATGGGTGATCGTGATCTGTCCAATCCCGAGCAAGGGGGAGTGTCTATACGCACGGGCTATTCAAATGAATGCTGTGATTTTCTCCATGCGGCGGCAAAGGTATGGGGGACATGGCTGAAGGCACATGGCTGCATATGTGAGGGACATAGCTGGAGGGACATGGCTGCATATGTGAGGGACATGGCTGGAGGGACATGGCTGCATATGTGAGGGACATGGCTGAAGGGACATGGCTACATATGTGAGGGACATGGCTGAAGGGACATGGCTGCATATGTGAGGGACATGGCTGAAGGGACATGGCTGCATATGTGAGGGACATGGCTGAAGGGACATGGCTGCATATGCGAGGGACATGGCTAGAGGGACATGGCTGAAGGGACATGGCTGCATATGCGAAGGACATGGCTGAAGGGACATGGCGGAAGGGACATGGCTGCATATGTGAGGGACATGGCTGAAGGGACATGGCTGCATATGTGAGGGACATGGCTGCATATGTGAGGGACATGGCTGCATATGTGAGGGACATGGCTGGAGGGACATGGCTGCATATGTGAGGGACATGGCTGGAGGGACATGGCTGCACATGTGAGGGACATGGCTGGAGGGACATGGCTGACATGGAGGGACTGCTGGAGGGACATGGCTGCACATGTGAGGGACATGGCTGGAGGGACATGGCTGCACATGTGAGGGACATGGCTGGAGGGACATGGCTGCACATGTGAGGGACATGGCTGAAGGGACATGGCTGCACATGTGAGGGACATGGCTGAAGGGACATGGCTGCACATGTGAGGGACATGGCTGAAGGGACATGGCTGCACATGTGAGGGACATGGCTGAAGGGACATGGCTGCACATGTGAGGGACATGGCTGAAGGGACATGGCTGCACATGTGAGGGACATGGCTGAAGGGACATGGCTGCACATGTGAGGGACATGGCTGAAGGGACATGGCTGCACATGTGAGGGACATGGCTGAAGGGACATGGCTGCACATGTGAGGGACATGGCTGAAGGGACATGGCTGCACATGTGAGGGACATGGCTGAAGGGACATGGCTGCACATGTGAGGGACATGGCTGAAGGGACATGGCTGCACATGTGAGGGACATGGCTGAAGGGACATGGCTGCACATGTGAGGGACATGGCTGAAGGGACATGGCTGCACATGTGAGGGACATGGCTGAAGGGACATGGCTGCACATGTGAGGGACATGGCTGAAGGGACATGGCTGCACATGTGAGGGACATGGCTGAAGGGACATGGCTGCACATGTGAGGGACATGGCTGAAGGGACATGGCTGCACATGTGAGGGACATGGCTGAAGGGACATGGCTGCACATGTGAGGGACATGGCTGAAGGGACATGGCTGCACATGTGAGGGACATGGCTGAAGGGACATGGCTGCACATGTAAGGGACATGGCTGAAGGGACATGGCTGCACATGTAAGGGACATGGCTGAAGGGACATGGCTGCACATGTAAGGGACATGGCTGAAGGGACATGGCTGCACATGTAAGGGACATGGCTGAAGGGACATGGCTGCACATGTGAGGGACATGGCTGCACATGTGAGGGACATGGCTGAAGGGACATGGCTGCACATGTGAGGGACATGGCTGAAGGGACATGGCTGCACATGTGAGGGACATGGCTGAAGGGACATGGCTGCACATGTGAGGGACATGGCTGAAGGGACATGGCTGCACATGTGAGGGACATGGCTAAAGGGACATGGCGGAAGGGACATGTGAGGGACATGGCTGAAGGGACATGGCTGCATATGTGAGGGACATGGCTGAAGGGACATGGCTGCATATGTGAGGGACATGGCTGAAGGGACATGGCTGCATATGTGAGGGACATGGCTGAAGGGACATGTCTGCATATGTGAGGGACATGGCTGAAGGGACATGGCTGCATATGTGAGGGACATGGCTGAAGGGACATGGCTGCATATGTGAGGGACATGGCTGAAGGGACATGGCTGCATATGTGAGGGACTGCTGAAGGGACATGGCTGCATATGTGAGGGACATGGCTGAAGGGACATGGCTGCATATGTGAGGGACTGCTGAAGGGACATGGCTGCATATGTGAGGGACATGGCTGAAGGGACATGGCTACATATGTGAGGGACATGGCTGAAGGGACATGGCTACATATGTGAGGGACATGGCTGGAGGGACATGGCTGATATGTGAGGGACATGGCTGAAGGGACATGGCTGCATATTGGAGGGACATGGCTGAGGGACATGGCTGAAGGGGGACATGGCTGAAGGGACATGGCTGCATATGCGAGGGACATGGCTAGAGGACATGGCTGAAGGGACATGGCTGCATATGTGAAGGACATGGCTGAAGGGACATGGCGGAAGGGACATGGCTGCATATGTGAGGGACATGGCTGAAGGGACATGGCTGCATATGTGAGGGACATGGCTGAAGGGACATGGCTACATATGTGAGGGACATGGCTGAAGGGACATGGCTACATATGTGAGGGACATGGCTGGAGGGACATGGCTGCATATGAGGGACATGGCTAGAGGGACATGGCTGAAGGGACATGGCTGCATATGTGAAGGACATGGCTGAAGGGACATGGCGGAAGGGACATGGCTGCATATGTGAGGGACATGGCTGAAGGGACATGGCTGCATATGTGAGGGACATGGCTGAAGGTACATGGCTACATATGTGAGGGACATGGCTGAAGGGACATGGCTACATATGTGAGGGACATGGCTGGAGGGACATGGCTGCATATGTGAGGGACATGGCTGATAGGACATGGCTGCATATGTGAGGGACATGGCTGAAGGGACATGGCTGCATATGCGAGGGACATGGCTAGAGGGACATGGCTGAAGGGACATGGCTGCATATGTGAAGGACATGGCTGAAGGGACATGGCGGAAGGGACATGGCTGCATATGTGAAGGACATGGCTGAAGGGACATGGCTGCATATGTGAAGGACATGGCTGAAGGGACATGGCTGCATATGTGAGGGACATTGCTGAAGGGACATGGCTGCATATGTGAGGGACATGGCTGATATGTGAGGGACATGGCTGCAAGGGGGACATGGCTGCATATGTGAGGGACATGGCTGAGGGACATGGCTGATATGTGAGGGACATGGCTGGAGGGACATGGCTGCATATGTGAGGGACATGGCTGGAGGGACATGGCTGCATATGTGGGGACATGGCTGAAGGGACATGGCTGCATATGTGAAGGACATGGCTGAAGGGACATGGCTGCATATGTGAGGGACATGGCTGAAGGGACATGGCTGCATATGTGAGGGACATGGCTGCATATGTGAGGGACACGGCTGAAGGGACTGACTGCATATGGAGGGACACGGCTGAAGGGACATGACTGCATATGTGAGGGACACGGCTGAAGGGACTGGCTGCAAGGGGGACATGGCTGAAGGGACATGGCTGCACATGTGAGGGACATGGCTGAAGGGACATGGCTGAAGGGGGACATGGCTGAAGGGACTGCTGCACATGTGAGGGACATGGCTGAAGGGACATGGCTGAAGGGGGACATGGCTGAAGGGACTGCTGCACATGTGAGGGACATGGCTGAGGGACATGGCTGAAGGGGGACATGGCTGAAGGGACTGCTGCACATGTAAGGGACATGGCTGAGGGACATGGCTGCACATGTAAGGGACATGGCTGAAGGGACATGGCTGCACATGTGAGGGACATGGCTGAAGGGACATGGCTGCACATGTGAGGGACATGGCTGAAGGGACATGGCTGCACATGTGAGGGACATGGCTGAAGGGACATGGCTGCACATGTGGACATGGCTGGGGACTGCTGCACATGTGAGGGACATGGCTGCACATGGAGGGACATGGCTGAAGGGACATGGCTGCACATGTGAGGGACATGGCTGAAGGGACATGGCTGCACATGTGAGGGACATGGCTGAAGGGACATGGCTGAAGGGACATGGCTGGGGACATGGCTGCATGTGAGGGACATGGCTGGGACATGGGGACATGGCTGAAGGGACATGGCTGAAGGGACATGGCTGAAGGGACATGGCTGCATGTGAGGGACATGGCTGAAGGGACATGGCTGCATATGTGAGGGACATGGCTGAAGGGACATGGCTGCATATGTGAGGGACATGGCTGAAGGGACATGGCTGCATATGTGAGGGACATGGCTGAAGGGACATGGCTGCATATGTGAGGGACATGGCTGAAGGGACATGGCTGCATATGTGAGGGACTGCAAGGGACATGGCTGCATGTGAGGGACATGGCTGAAGGGACATGGCTGCATATGTGAGGGACATGGCTGAAGGGACATGGCTGCATATGTGAGGGACATGGCTGAAGGGACATGGCTGCATATGTGAGGGACATGGCTGAAGGGACATGGCTACATATGTGAGGGACATGGCTGAAGGGACATGGCTACATATGAGGGACATGGCTGAGGGACATGGCTGATATGTGAGGGACATGGCTGAAGGGACATGGCTGCATGTGAGGGACATGGCTGAAGGGACATGGCTGCATATGTGAGGGACATGGCTGAAGGGACATGGCTGAGGGACATGGCTGAGGGACATGGGAAGGGACATGGCTGCATATGTGAGGACATGGCTGAAGGGACATGGCGGAAGGGACATGGCTGCATATGGGGGACATGGCTGAAGGGACATGGCTGCATATGTGAGGGACATGGCTGAAGGGACATGGCTACATATGTGAGGGACATGGCTGAAGGGACATGGCTACATGTGAGGGACATGGCTGGAGGGACATGGCTGCAATGTGAGGGACATGGCTAGAGGGACATGGCTGAAGGGACATGGCTGCATATGTGAAGGACATGGCTGACATGGCGGAAGGGACATGGCTGCAAGGGGGACATGGCTGAAGGGACATGGCTGCATGTGAGGGACATGGCTGAAGGGACATGGCTACATATGTGAGGGACATGGCTGAAGGGACATGGCTACATATGTGAGGGACATGGCTGAACATGGCTGATATGTGAGGGACATGGCTGATAGGACATGGCTGCATGTGAGGGACATGGCTGAAGGGACATGGCTGCATATGTGAGGGACATGGCTGAAGGGACATGGCTGCATATGTGAGGGACATGGCTGAAGGGACATGGCTGCATATGTGAGGGACATGGCTGAAGGGACATGGCTGCATATGTGAGGGACATGGCTGAAGGGACATGGCTGCATATGTGAGGGACATGGCTGAAGGGACATGGCTGCATATGTGAGGGACATGGCTGAAGGGACATGGCTGCATATGTGAGGGACATGGCTGAAGGGACATGGCTGCATATGTGAGGGACATGGCTGAAGGGACATGGCTGCATATGTGAGGGACATGGCTGCATATGTGAGGGACATGGCTGAAGGGACATGGCTGCATATGTGAGGGACATGGCTGAAGGGACATGGCTGCATATGTGAGGGACATAGCTGGAGGGACATGGCTACATATGTGGGGGACATGGCTGAAGGGACATGGCTGCATGGCTGAAGGGACATGCTGATATGTGAGGGACATGGCTGAAGGGACATGGCTGCATGTGAGGGACATGGCTGAAGGGACATGGCTGCATATGTGAGGGACATGGCTGAAGGGACATGGCTGCATATGTGAGGGACATGGGACTGCATATGTGAGGGACATGGCTGCATATGTGGGGGACATGGCTGAAGGGACATATGTGAGGGACATGGCTGAAGGGACATGGCTGCATATGTGAGGGACATGGCTGAAGGGACATGGCTGCATATGTGAGGGACATGGCTGAGGGACATGGCTGCATATGTGAGGGACATGGCTGAAGGGACATGGCTATATGTGAGGGACATAGCTGGAGGGACATGGCTGCATTTGGGGACACATTTAAAAAAAAAGTATTGGTATTCGGTATCGGCGACTACTTGGAAAAAAAAAGTATCGGTACTTGTACTCGGTCCTAAAAAAGTGGTATCGGGACAACCCTAGTGCAGACGTTCTAAAAATGTATTTTAAAATGCACAATAGCAGGTAAAAAAAACTCTCTATATAGAGTTGCAGACAATTTCCTTGCAAGGATCTATAAAAAAAGCTACGTTCGTGTCAGTACACCGTTTGCCGTTTCGTGCATGTGCAGTGCAAAAAACGTAATGCCCTACAGCCATTCCATCATAAACAGACATCACCAGAGGGCCAAAAAAACGTGATGCCTGTACTGACCCCCATGAGAAGGAACGGTCACAGGCTAGCTGGTAAACCTCCCCTTACATTCACTGGTGGTGGGTCTTCACATATTTTGGAATAACATTGGAGTAACACAGGATAACATCTTTCTCGCAGGAAATACTTCCCATATGAACTTCATTCACCTTTATTGGACACTATTTTTGAATCATTTTGGCAACATGTGACTTTTCTCAGCGCTACACATTTTTTATCCACATTATTTTTTTGCTTTGTATCTAGCTTTTGTGTTTAGCAACAGAACCTTTTACTAGTTTTATATTTATTTTCCTTTATTCACCTAGCGTAAATTTTTCTTTCCTTTTATACATTCACGGTAAAACCACACAGTTGAGCTGAGTTTTTACCACCCCCTTTAGATGTAGAAGCAGCAGTAAGGGTCATACACATTCTATGGCCATGGCTGGAAGTATACCCACTGGAATGGAATGGGGCTACATTGCAAACACCTTGCAACTGCATGCAATGCACACGGTTGCGGCATAGGGATTCCGCATTTAGGGGTTAAAAGCAAAAAGTTGGAGACATAGCGCCTCTTCATCGCCTGTGAAATGCCTCTGAAAAGCTATCCAAGCATAGATTGCTTTTCAGGAGAGCAGCAGCCCTTGCCGCTATTATGAACAAGCCCTCAAAAAGCAATTCTGATTGTACAGGAATAAAATAACATACTTACACATACATATAAGCATGCATGTACACACACCCTTTTTAAAAATTGCAGTACTGTACCTGCGCGGGCACTGCAAACCTAATAATAATAATAAAATTTAAAAAAAAATACTTCCCCAGAGTAGTACAATGTTACTATGGTAACATTATATTGCTCAAGTAAAAAGTGTGTTAATCGAAAAAAATAATAAAAAAGTAATAAAAAATAGGATTTTTTGTACTCACCGTAAAATCCTGCTCTCTGTCGTCCATGGACGGACACAGTCTCTTCAATTCTTGAATAGTAGGACGTCCCCAAGCAGTGTCAAAAAATGAGGGGTGGGAACAGTATCAATAAAAAAAAAAAAAAACACAACTTCACCCCAAACAGGCAGAGCTCCTCAACAGGAGGAGGTGCAACTTTAAACAGCCGCCTGCAAAACCTTGCAGCGGAAGAAAGAAGCATCCGAAGATGCACTCACATCAACCTTGTAAAATTTGGAGAAAGTGTGAACGGACGACCAAGTCGCCGCATTACACACCTGTGAGACAGACGCTTAATGTCGGAAAGCCCAGGAAGCACCAATTGCCCTGGTTGAATGTGCCGTGACCGGAAAGGGGGGCACTCACCCCCTAAGAGCATAGGCCTGTATGACAGTTTGTCTGATCCATCGAGAATTGGTGGCTGACGAGACCGCCAGGCCCTTTTGTGGACCGGATATCGACACAAAAAGTGAGTCAGACCTCCGAAACTGAGCCGTAGCTGACAGGTACACCCGCAGAGCGAGTACCACGTCTATGAAATTAAGTGCAACCTCCTTAGCATGCACCGGCCGAGGACACAAGGATGAAAGCACAATGTCCTCATTAAGGGAGGTTCACCCTAAATATAAGATCTCCCATGCGATCCAGATACGGCGTCAGCGCCAGTATGCTGTTTTTTTTTTTTTTTAATCCACACTTACTTTTATAGGGAATTCCTTTTTTGTCCCCCGTGGTGGACGGCGCCAGTATAGCGCGTCACATCTTCCTAAAATACCCGGAAGGACTCGGGTAATCTCGGGCGAAAATGCAGCGCCTGCGCACAGACTGGAGCTGATGCGCAGGCGCCGTATTTCCCGAGTCCTACGGCTGGCGCGTCAGCCCTCCGAAATAGGACCGGAAAATACGGCGCCTGCGCATCAGCTCCTAGGTCGTGCGCAGGCGCCGCATTTTCGCCGAGATTACCAGAGTCAATCGGGTATTTTAGGAAGATGTGACGAGCAATACTACAGCCGTCCACCGCGGGGGACAAAAAAGGAATTCCACTATAATACAGTAAGTGTGCGATTAAAAAAAAAAAAACCCAGCATACTGGCGCTGACGCCAGTATGCTGGATCACATGAGAGATCTTATATTTAGGGTGAACCTCCGCTTTAAGGTGAAAAGACGAAAACCATCTTTGGAAAACAGGAAGGTCGCGGGCGTAACACTGCATTATCCTTATGGAGGACCAAGTATGGCGACTTGCAGGACAAGGCCGCCAACTTAGAAACCCTCCTGACAAACGTAATGACCACCAAAAAGGCCACCTTCTGAGAAAGCGTTGAGAGGAATCTGATGTCCTCGAAGGGAGGTTTCTGAAGAACCGAGAGCACCAGATTCAAATCCCATGGGGGAAGAGGTGGTCTAAGGAGGGGGAAGTATATGACGAACCCCCTGCACAAAGGTACCCACCAGAGAATGGACCACCAAAGGCCGCTGAAAACACAGCCAAGGCTGAAATCTGACCCTTAATGGTGCTTAATCACTTAAGGACCGCCTCCTGCACATATACGTCGGCAGAATGGCACGGCTGGGCACAAGCACATACAGGCAAGTCCTCTTTAAGTGCCCGCGACCCGGTCCGAAGCTCCGCGATCGGTCCCTGGAGCTTAAGAACAGGGAGAGCGGTGTGTAAACACAGCTTCCTTGTTCACTGTGGCGCCGTGATTGTGTTTTCCTATAAAAGGGAACACGCGATCAATCAATGACATCACACCTACAGCCACACCCCCTACAGTTAGAAACACAAATGAGGTCACACTTAACCCCTTCAGCACCCCCTTGTGGTTAACTCCCAAACTGCAATTGTCATTTTCACTATAAACAATGCATTTTTAATCCAAAGTGTCTGCCATAATGTCGCAGTCACGAAAAAAAAAAATAATAATAATCGTCGCCATTAGTAGTAAAAAAATATATATATATATTAATCAAAATGCAATAAAACTATCCCATATTTTGTAAACGCTATAAATTTTGCGCAAACCAATCGATAAACGCTTATTGCGATTTTTTTTTACCAAAAATAGGTAGAAGAATATGTATCAGCCTAAATTGAGGAAAACATTTTTAATATATATTTTTGGGGGACATTTTTTTCAAAATTGTCGCTCTATTTTTGTTTATAGTGCAAAAAATAATAACCGCAGAGGTGATCAAATACCACCAAAAGAAAGATCTATTTGTGAAAACTGAATGCTCCATATTCTTACAGGCTAATTGAAACCAAGTGTACGGCATCTACAAATTGTAGATGCAGGGTCTCATGCACTGACAGCATCAGAAAAATACTGCCCACCACCAGGAGAAGATCCAAAGAGGATTCCTAAATATCACGTAACCGCCTTGAAGGTACCTGGACTTGATTTTATCATATATTTGTATATACAATTTTATATAAAAATAGCTATTATAATAATCTATAAAAATAAAAAACACGCCCACAAAACCCATTACAAGATAATCTGTTCCTAATGTATAAGGAATACATTTCTATGATTTTAGTGATTTCATTTTTATTTTTTAGATTTGAATGAAAACTGATCACATTTAAAAAGTGGTTGTAAACCCTTACACACCACTTTTACCTACAGGTAAGTCTATAATGGCCCATACACACGATCCGAATATCGGCCGACGGATCGTACGACTTTTTTCGCTTAATAATCGCGAGTAAAATAAATAGGTTTTTAAACTCACGAAAATTATCGTACGATAGAAAAAAACGATCGGAAGTGATGTCACGTGTTGAAATGTATTTGTATTGTATTATCGGACGACGGCTGTACTGACTAAACAAAACACGGACGATCGGACATCGGACGAGAAAAATTTTCGCGCTTGTCCGATCGAATTTAATCGGATGAACGGTCGTGATCGGCTGTCGAAAGTAGTGTACACACGATCCGAAAATCGTACGATCCATCATCGATCGTTTTCGTCCGATATTCGGATCGCGTGTATGGGCCATTAGGCTTACCTGTAGGTACACCTATAATAAGCCTATAATAAGGCTTACCTGTAGGTACTGGAAATATCTCTTAAAACTGCACGGTTTAGGAGACGTTTATCATATACGCTCAAGTCAATGTCATTGGCGAATGCGCACTAGAGAAAGGGCATGATTGTGCCGCTTTTATAGGGCCCATGTTGTGACCGTCGGCTCCTGTGTGCAGGCTACTGAAGGAAGAAGGGTGAATATGGATGCAGTGGGGACATCGCAGGCTTGGTTTGCAGGTAAGTGCAACATAATGGGCTAGTATGCAATGCATTAGTATGCATTGTATACTAGCCCATTATGTTGCATGTGCCCATTATGCATTTACTTTGCAGGGGAATACAGAGGAAGTAAAACCCATTAGGGTTTACTTCCTCTTTAAATATGTTCTATTTTAGAATGTTTTGCTGTACCATCTAGCATTATTCGGTGAGTGGAAGGCTATGCACTATAATCCAGTTGAACTATGTTGCATCACACAATACTAGCAACCCTATATGCCCTCTGGCTGGAGGAAAAGGTATTTAGGCAACTAAAAAAAAAAAAACTGCAAACTTCCACATTGTGAGGATTCTCATCCAAGGCCCATTTAGCAGGCAAGTGGAAAAAAGTAAACCGCCATTGTAAACAGTAGTCTGGCTTGTAGTGTTTGCCAGCTGCACTGGTACAGTGCCAGGACAAGGTCTAGATCTAGAGCCCAGGGCAAACATGCCAAACTGTGCCCCCCCCCCCCCCCGAACCAACCAAGATGTACAAGCACAAAAACTGAGCACTAATCTGTATGCTTAGACTCCCCCTCCTCTCAGTACAAATCCACCCCCCTGCTGAAATCCCCCTTCAACACAAATCATTGCACTCCCATCCAAGCTGAAATGCCCCCCCCCCCCAAAAAAAGAATTCCGCCCAGTACACCACCCCCCCCCAAATACCCCCTCCTAGCAAATCATCTTCCCCCCATCCCTACACAAATACCTCTAAATCATCACTCTTAGTTCCCCCAAATTTCCCCTCCTAGAACACCCCCTGTCGCCCCCCAAATTTCTCCCAACAAATTGTGCCCCCCCGCCCCCGCATGATACAGTTTAGTAGTGCATACTCAATTTTTTAAATAGGACATTGTTACTCCTGACTGCTAGACAGAGCATCTCAGCTAAATATGATTTAATCTGTCCATTGTACAACACAACCAAGATATTTATCCCTGCATGTCTCTGAATCAAAAAATATGGATTGTCAACACATTATATTGTTCCCTTCTCAAATCTTGTTTTAAAGTTACAAGGATGCTGATTGACGGATTGGTTACCAAGGAAGCCTTTATAAAATGAGCTATAGAATTAGATGGATAGTCCAACAAGATAGTTTTAAGAATGAACTGCTAAGCAGTAGTTTTTTATTTTTTTAATAAAAAGTCGTGTACATGTATCTGGTGGTAGATTACTTGATGAGTGGATGGGGCAGCCACCAGTGCCCAAACGTCCCAGGGGCCCATGCCGACCTGACCATATTAGTGTCCCTGCAAAGCTAAAAGTCATGTCACCCATTGCTCTCTGCAGGTGTGGTAATGTATCAACTACGTGTCTATGTTCCTGCAGTAGAATTACACAAATACCCAAAGCTCCATTCAAGCCAGCTATGTTATACAATGTGTGTCCCAACCACTGGGTACTTGCTAGAGCTCCTCTAGGTCGCAGCACCACCGCCAGCACAGCTCTCTGTTCTCCTCTGTGTCCTTTCACCCGCCTTCAGCCGTGAGTGATGTCATGCCGCCTGGCCGGGACTAATGAGGCGCCCTGTAGGGGAGTGCACAGTGAAGCACAGCACGCTGATAGGGAAGGGAGGCAAATTACTTTTTGTGCCGGGTGCAGAAGCGCACTCGGCACACGTACAGCAGCGCTGGCTAGTGTGTAAAGAGCGACACCTGCAAGTGTGCGTCCCTTCCTCCAGCAAATTGTACCGCCCAGGGCATTCGCCCCTGCACTGGTAGAGTGACCTTCAACATGTATTTCCACTTTTGCAGTCAAATTTGAGAACCCCCCCATGTGTGTGTTTCCCCTCCACACAGCATTCCTAAATACTTCTCACCTTTTAGATGTTTCTTAGGAAGGTGGTGACTGTCCCAGGAGAAAGACTAAGGACAGGCACAGCTAACCTCTCAGATTGGAGAAGCCTAGTTTCTAAATCTTTAATCCTCCATTATGATAGACTGAGCTACAATTTAGAAATGATAGATTTTCCAGCACAGTACAGACAGAATAAATTTTGGCAAACAGCTTCCAGCCCCTCAAAAAAAAAAAAAAAGAAAAGAAAACCAAGTAGGGTTTTTCAGTGCTGGACTTTCAAGGTATGAGAATCCCAAAAAAGCTGCAACACTTCCTGTGTTCTCTCAAGAAGTTTAAGGCCCCTTTCACACGGACGGCTGTTCTGCCGCAGTTAAAAGCATGTTTATTTTCTTCTGAAAAATTAAAGACTCCAGGCACAGCGGTCAGCTGCATTTGTACAGTGCGATTAGCTGCAATTGCGTTTAGCCACGGAACGATATTGAACGGGTATCAGACTTGGATCCCTGCCAATACCAAGCACTGTGTATATGAATCTTGAGGGGGAACTCCCCCTCCTAGAGCATACCAGGCCCTTGGATCCACTATGGGATTTTAGGGGGAACCCCTGTACGCTGAAAAACGCCCACCCCCCCCCCCCAAAATCCATACCAGACCCTTATCAGAGCACGCAGCCCGGCCGTTCAGGAAAGGTGGTGGGGACGAGTGAGCGGGCCCCCCCTTAACCGTACCAGGCCGCATACCCTCAACATGGGGGGGTAGGTGCTTTGGGGCAGGGGACATAAAGGGGCTTGGTCACCGGGTGATATGCGCCCCCTTATGTCATCACCACGATGGCACTGACTCTTTAAAGGGATAAATGCGCATTGCAGAGATTTACTGCACCCCCCCCCCTCATGTACACCAACAGGTTAATCACCCCTTGACTCACCCTTACAGTTTAACAGCCAATTGGGACAGCTGTTATTCAAAATGGATGTTTAAAAAAATTCCCTTGGCTGTAGAGCATATGCAATCTCCGATTGTTCTGTTATTAGACATTAGATAACGGGGTGTTAGTATTTGTACTGTTTTAAGGGAATTCAGTGCAACGTAGCCAAACCCAACTTTGCCTGAACACCTCGGTTTAGATACAATGCTAAAGCTTTTTGTTAGGAGTCAACCCTACGCTTCTCTTAGACATAAATCAAAAGGAAAATATATTATAAATTAAATGAATGCAAGAAAAAAAAATAAAGGAATTGTTGTAGGAAGGGGGGGGGGGGGGGGTGTGCCTGTACATGAAGATTGATTTGTAAGTGAACATAAGGGGCAACGTTACTAATAGAGCAAGAGAGGAGGTGGAATCATTGTGGGTGAAGCTCCAAAGGGAGGAATAAAATGGAAAAGTAATAGTTGGAGTATGCGAACGCATACTTTGCCTATAAACAAATCATGAAAAACACAATAATATGCAACACAATATTTTAAAAGATTTTTTTAATATTTCATCAAGCTCAAGAGTTACAACTTTTTTTCTTTAAATATTCTGAAGTTTAAATACAATCTGCATATGTTATAAAATGTAAACTTTCAGTTTTTTTTTAGTTTTTTTTTTTATACATTAGACTATTTATAATCACAAGGCTTATACCTGTAGAATTAGAAGGGGAAAATAATAAAAATAAAAACACCTGTGAAATATGTTTCCAGCAATGTGAGCAATTATACCCACAGAGTTTTGAGGTAGAGAAGTGACATTCCTGAGCTTAACTCCATTTACACCAGATGGGCTTGCAGCACATATTGATTGACAAGGAGACACAGGCTGCTCTAGTATAAACAGAGTCTATATAAATCTGCAATGTTTTGTTTTCACCACCAAATGCTATATAGCCCTGCTTTACCCAGATTATGGGCATATTACCCATTTCTTAACCAATGCCCCCCTTCACCATTTTCTTTAGGCTTAGCAGAAAACCGACAGGGCTACAGGACAATGTGGTGAAATGGTATTGACCAGAGTAATGGAAAAAAAAAAAAAGTCCCATAAAAGCAAGAAACAAATGATATTTTACAAACATTGCTAAATAATCTAACCCCTAAAATACAAACAAAGCCAAGACAAAAAGAAGAAATGTGTCCCATGCCATTTGACAGCTCTGGGGTGTCCCACCGCCCCCAGGATAAAAAAAAAAGCCACTGGACATTACCTAAGCACTTTAGCATGATGTAAATAGAAGGCATTTAGTGCATCTTGAAAAAATTATGAGGGATGCATTATGAGCAAAGGCTTAAATAAAAATGTGTATTAAGGTGATGCAAAGGATCCCTGAGGAAGCTAGGGGCAATGCACTAGGTCAGCTCAGTGTAAGACTAACAATACTATCAGAACTACTGGAAAAGTAGACTTTCAGACAAAGCAGACATCTGATTTTATTAATGGATTCGAAAGACCATTACATATCAAGAACATCTAGAGCAACCTTTAAAAATATACTGTGTGTAGGATCCATGTAAAATAATAAGTACTATGATTTATAAGGTTTGGCCTTCTACTGTGAAACCAATAATACGTAGATGAGCAGTGTAGCTATTAGTTAATATAATGTACCTATATCGCACAATGCAGGTGATACAATGCAGTATATTCACATGCACAGACAACCTGTTCTCACATTCATACGCTTTCTCCAGTTTGTATCTGTAGGTAAAAAGAATACCAAAATAAAAGCAATTTCTAAATGGAGCAGAGTCCCAGAATCCATATGGAATATCATACAAAAACACCCTACAGGTCTTTTCCCTGAGGCAGTCAACAATACAGCACTCTGCCTCCAAAACCATGTGTTTTAAAAAGTCACAAAAAAAAAAAAAAAAAAGTCAAAACTACCCGCTTAACCCCCAGGCATAGGAGACAGAGCCACAGAAAACAATATATCCCCTGAGTTTAAATCCAGCTCTGTCTCAGATTCACATCGAGCAACTCATGTAAACACACACACACACACACACACACACACACACACACACACACACTATATATATTAGAGAATATTTCATTAAACTATCTATCCCAGCCCAATTATTAGGGCATGAAGGGAAAAGCAGCGAAAGGATGAGAGGAGGTGGCGAAAAAACACACACCCTGAGTCTTACTATACCCTGCCCAGCACACTCTATCCTTAAGAGTATTTAATTTTTTTTTTCTAAATATTAATAAACTACTTTTAGACTGTATTTTCTGGTCATCATAACTGTTGGGGATGACCAACCCCAAATAAGGCCGCTCTTTGACATCTCACATTACATTTATGTTTTCAGTGCAGTTAAAAGGACTGCACTGAATGGTCTTTGGGAGTAAAAGGCTACAGGGAATGGGTAAGGGAATCTACAACAAGACAGAGGCTCAAAATCAATATTACTATGAGGACCTTTTACATATAAAATAAAATGTTGCCAAAAACTAATTGGCTGTGCATCATCCAGAATGTGCAGTATGCAAGGTTCTATAGGGAACTATTAGACAAACCACAAACCAGGTCATATTAATGGCTCATTGGGACAAAAACTGGCATTTTAGTTTTAAGTAAAAACTGGAACGTTAGACCACCCTGTGGCCCCTTAGGGACTTCAGTGATAAGTTCACCTTGTTTGAGCCGCCAATTCTGCCCGTTACTACTGTGAGCAATTGTGAGGGGCTCCATCTCTCCCTAAAAGATTTTTTTGTATGAAATTATACAGAATGCAACAGGGGGGAGGAAGAACAAGACTCCAAGATGGGGAGGGGGGGCAATAGCTGGGTGGCCTTTTTGCCGAGTCCTCAGTCCAGCAGAGTTAACCTATATATGATGACATATCACTCATCTGGGATAATGCTTTACCTTGCAATATAACTTTTTCTCCCATTTATGGGGCCTTGCCAATTTCACTTGCCAGGAAATCAAGGTAAGCAGGACTTTCTGAAATTACCTACAAATGCTTTTTTTTTTTAATCTTGATATAACTGACTAAAGCTGCATTTAAGCTTTAAGCAAGCGCAAAAGACTTACTGGTGAAACTTCACATATAAAACGTTGTATGTTTACAAGCATGATAGTTTAAAAGGGGACACAATCTTAAGCTAAATTAATATTCAGAGAGATGGAAGGCAGCAGAATAAAGCAAGCCAAGTTGCACAGCATTATGCATACTAGGTCCCAGGTGTACTGGAAGATGCAGAAGCCCTATAGAAGCCACTGAGCCCTACCTAGTTCAACAAAATATTTTATGTCTGTTGAGCCTAAAAAAAATAAAAAATAAAATAAATCATGTCACTTCAATATGGAAGGTTACTTTGGAACGTGCATAAATATAAAGGCAAAAGTGTCCATAATTTAAGAGATGTGGTTTCTCCATTATACTGCTTACATCTTCTGGTCAGCCATCCAAATAGCCTCCTATTATCCATTTTAGACTACTATTTGAGCAATCAAGACAACAGTAGTTGGGCATGGTGTAAAACTTCAAAGAGCACTACTTATCGACCCAAATAAGTGATTTGGTTGGGCATGGACAAAATCGACCATTATCAGTTCTCAGTTAATGTTCCAGAAAAACCTGAACTCCATATATTGTTTCCTCAGAGTGCTTCACTTTCCATCCAAGCCACCTGTTTTCAAGTTGATAGAGCAATGTAATGCAATGTTTTAGCCAGCTGATTACAGAAAACATTTTAGATAAGTCAACATTTTTAAAACAGGAATAACCTGCTTTGTGGCAACTTACTTTTGCCAAATGACCCGTATAAAAAAGGTTGCATTGGGGAGGGGATCAATGGAATGGTGGAGGCTACTTGAGGTTTAGATGCTTCCTGAACCCCAAAACTTCAGGCAACCACAGGAATATATATCAAAAAAAAAAAAAGCCAAACATTCAGTGGTCTACATTCCCTGCTCCCCATGATTACATTCTAGAGTCTGTGAGGGCAGGAATGGCTAGACCAACAAGCCTTTTAAAGAGCAGCAGGCACATCTCATCATACAGATATTCTGTGCCCCTTAGAAGTCCAGCGCCGGGGATACAGCAATATATATATATATATTTTTTTTTTTCTCTCTCCTTCGTTTAAGAATAAAAGCCATTTACACAAAAATCTCTTAAAATCTCTCTTCCTTTGTCGGTACTAAAAGTTTAAAATAAGAAATAAAATTGCATGTAAGTAGGATCCTGACAGCAAAGTTAGGGTGAGGAAGTGGGCAGTGTTTTTGTGTATGGAGGTATTACAATATTCATAAAAAAAAAAAAAAAAAAGTATATTTTATATATACTTACTTTTTTTAACGATCATTTTTTTGCAGTGCAAGAAGTGAGGTATATGAGTTTTCACAAAAGGACAGGGGCTGACACTCCAGACCCCATACTGGCTCAGCCCAAACTTCCTCGCAACCCTACTATGCATTCCAGGGATTTCCCACTGACAAGAAGCAATAAACCTGAGTGTGAAACACAGAGCAATTTCCTGTTTTTGTGTTTTGTTTTAGTTTTCTCCTTTTGTTTTTGGCGTCAGCTGTATTGGGATTTGGCGGTACTGTCAGGGTGAAGAGCTGTTGGAAGAGGGAGCTGGGGGAGCAGAAAGTGGTGCCACTGATGTGCCACTGGCCCCTCCTATACTGGCAGTCCGGGTGACACTCCCTTTGCTGATTCCAGACGTTGAGGTAGGAGGTTGAGCAAACAACACACCTAAGGAGAAGACAGAGAAACATGATTAAAATACAAAAAATGGGGTATAAAAACAACAAATCTATAACAGACTAAACTGCTATTATTTTAAACACAATTGGGGGAATTAAAACGTATAGTGCGGTTAATGGCACAGGAAACTGGCGTGACTGGTGGCCATCACATTCACAAAGATGGCTGCTACCCACACCATTGCTAGAAACTAGTGTAGGTTCTGTACCTTACCCTGCCTATATTTGGCAGTTTCACCAGGGAAAACTTTCAGCTTAGCGGGGTGTAGGTGGGAAGAGGTAATGAGGTTGGTTGGTAGGGGCAGAGGGAGCAAGAGCAAGCAAACTGCTCCAGCTCTCCTACACTCTACCTATGCCATGTCATTAGCAAAGGGATCTGGGATCTGTATCTCTGTTATATAGGAGCAGGATCTGCTTTGTTTTTTCACTCTATTATCCATTGGAATAACGCTCTTCATTAAAAAAAAAAAAAAGAACAAAAAAAAAAAGTAATCTGAATGCAATGAGATTTGAAAATTACAGTCACCTGTGTGAAATAAAAAGCTTTGTTGTACACTACCCGGGATAATAATGTAAAAAAGGGATTTTTAAATACAGCTTACCTGTAAAATCCTTTTCTTGGAGTACATCACGGGACACAGAGCGGCATATTCATTACTATATGGGTTATATGGAGTACCTTCAGGTGTGGACACTGGCAATCTCAAACAAACAGGAAGTCCCTCCCTATATAACCCCCTCCCCTAGAGGGAGTCCCTCAGTTTTGTAGCAAGCAGTATGCCTCCCAAAATGTTCCCAAAAAGAGGGGTGGGAGCTCTGTGTCCCGTGATGTACTCCAAGAAAAGGATTTTACAGGTAAGCTGTATTTAAAAATCCCTTTTTCTTTCTCGTACATCACGGGACACAGAGCGGCATATTCATTACTATATGGGATGTCCGAAAGCAATGCTTTAATGAGGGGAGGGAGACATCTTCCAAAGAAGGATTTAATTTAGAGGTATACTCAAATACTAGTAAATCCAACTTAAACGAGAAATGTAAATCTCAAATCAAATCAAGGGAGCCCCCTCAGATCCTGAGGAGCTTGAATCGCGGCCTGTAGTACTGACTGCCCAAAGGCTGTATCCGCATTCCTTCTTACGTCCAATTGATAAAATTTTGTAAACGTGTGGACTGATGACCACGTTGCTGCCTTGCATATTCGAGCCATAGAGATCTGATGATGTGCTGCCCAGGAGGTGCCCATGGCCCTGGTAGAATGGGCCTTTACCGACAAAGGAGGAGGCAACCTCTTCAAACCGCAGGCCCGAACAATTAATTGTTTAATCCATCTTGCGATGGTGGATCAAGCAGCTGCCTGACCCATCTTGGGCCCTTCCGGTAAAACGAACACCACATCCGTTTTCCGAACCTTCTCTGTAGCTTTAAGATAGGCCTTTATGGCCCTGACAATATCCAACGTATGCAGCAACCCCTCCTTTCTAGAGGTGGGTTTTGGAAGAAGGATGGAAGTACCACATCCTGGTTCAGGTGGAAACTGGATATAACCTTTGGTAGAAAGGAAGGATGAGGACGGAACCCCGCCCTATCCTTATGCAAAATGAGATATGGTTCCTTACAAGATAAGGCTGCCAATTCCGATACTCTCCTGGCCGAAACTATGGTGATCAGAAATACCGACTTTCTAGTCAGTAAAACCAACCAGGTACCTCAGCCAACGGCTCAAGGGGTTGTTTCTGTAGACATGACAGAACAAGATTTAAGTCCCATGGACAAAGTGGTGATTTGACCGGAGGATTAACACGTAAGACTCCCTGTACGAAGATCTTAACCAGCGAGTGGGCGGCCAGCGGCCTCTGAAACCACACTGATAAGGCTGAAATCTGTCCCTAGATCGTGCTTAATGCCCGGCCTTTATCCACTCCTAGCTGGAGAAAACGTAATACTCTATCAATGGTATACTTGCGGGAAACCCATCTCTTAGCCTCACACCAGCCTACGTAGGCCCTCCAAACCCTGTAACAAAATTACCCTGGAGGCCGGCTTTCTAGCCTTAATGAGGGTAGGGATTACCTGCCTAGACAGACCTCTACCCCTGAGAATCAGGGATTCAGCCGCCAGGCCGTCAATTTTAGACGCCGTAATGCAGGGTGGAGGATCGGGCCTTGTGAGAGTAGGTCTGGCCATAGAGGAAGAGTCCAAGGGCCTTCCGCTGCCAATTTCAGGACTAGTGAGTACCATGCCCTCCGGTACCAAGCTGGGGCTACCAGGATAACCGGCCTGTGCTATGATCCTGCGCCACAGGCGGGGTAGTAACTGCAGCGGGGGAAATGCATATAGAAGCTATGATTGATGCCAAGGGCAAACCAACACATCGGTTCCGCAGGCCATAGGGTCCCTCGTTCGAGACATGAACCTGTCTAGCTTCTTGTTGAATCCTTATGCCATGACCTCCACGTCTGGCACTCCCCACTTCTGGCAGATTGTCTGAAAAAAACTTGTGGATGCAGAGACCACTCCCCCGGCGACAGGGTTCGGCGACTTAGGAAGTACGCCTGCAGGTTGTCCACCTCGGGAATGAATGTCGCCGATATGCAGGGTACATAAACCTCTGCCCCCCGAAAAACCAAGTTCCTCTCACTCTGAGTGGCTTGACTCTTGGTTCCCCCTTGGTGGTTCACATATATGCCACCGCTGTGGCATTGTCTGAATGACTTCTCACCGAGGACCCCTGTAATCTGGATGTCTATGCCAGGAGGGCTAGCCGAGCCGCTCTGATCTCCCAGACCTTGATGGGCAGCTGCCTCTCCGCCTCTGCCCAAGTTACTTGGCGAGTGAACCCGTTCAAGACCGCTCTCCAGCCTTCCAGACCACTGGGCAGAACCAAGCTGCTAGAATTGCTGTCTGTAGGACACGAGTGTGGAAGCGTGTGGTATCGCCTCGAACATGGCCATTAGTTTGCCTAGTAATCGCATACATAGGCGAATAGTTGGTTCTCTTTTGCTTAGAACCAACTGAATTAATCTTTTGATAGCCTCGACCTTTACCAGGGGCAGGAACACCCATCTTCTGTTCTGTGTCTAATCTCATGCCGAGATATTCCAACTGCTTTGTAGGTTGAAATGCTGATCTTTCCCAGTTTAGGACTCAGCCGAACCTCTCGAGGTACTGAACCATGAGGGCTACTACGCATTCCACCAAGGAAGCGAGTGATCTATGATTAAGAGGTCGTCCAGGTATGCTAGGACCGAGATCCCTTGGATCCTTTAGACTGACTAGAATTGGCGCAAGGACCTTCGTGAATACCCGAGGGCCGTAGCCAGCCCGAAGGGGGGCGCCACGAATTGGAAGTGACGCTGTATCACTGCGAAGCGTAAAAACAAAAATATTTGATGTGGCTGAAAGACTTGGTACATGAAGGTAACCATCCTTTATGTCTATAGAAGCCAGATCCTTCTGGAGTGTGGCGGCTGCTGACCGAAACGGATTCTGTCCGGAAAGAGCGAACCTTTAGGTAAGCATTTAAACCTTTTAGGTCCAAAATTGGTCTGACATCGCCGATGGGCCTTGGTATGACAAACAGATTGGAATAGAAACCTAGCCCCTGTTCTTGGGCTGGTACCTCTACCATTATGCCCTGGTAAGCAGATGAACCAACGCCGCCCGCATTGAGGCCTTCCTTGTGGAGGAAATTTTAGAAATTCTAATCTGTAGCCTGCGGCCACAGATGATCGGACCCCCTCTGTCGGGGATCGATCCCCAGAGGCCTGTCCTTGCGATCCATTTTAAAAGTTTGATCGCGCAGGAGGTCCGTACTGCCTGGAATTTGAGGGCCCCGGAACAGGGGGGGAACTGCCTTTTAAACGCAGGACCCCGGAACTTCTTTTGACTGGTAAAAGGGTACTTTTGTCACTTGAAACAGTCTGAATGTATTTATCCAGATCTTTCCATGGAAGGGCAAACCTGCCAGCAGTCTTTTACATGGGCTCGGCCGCCCAGTTCTTCAACCATAAGAGCCTTCTCATATGCACTAAAAATAGTGACAACGAGACGCCTGCTGGATGGAGTCTTTTTATAACCTCTACCGCAAAGCACAGAGCTCTGGGAATATCCAATAACTCCTCTGCCTATTGGGCAGGGATGTCTTAAGCATCTGTTTTGTCTGGTTCTTTAACGCCTGACAAAACTCCAATTGCAGCCCCTGCTGGCTGTAGCCAAGGATGCTGGAAAAAGTGTCTCTAAACGTTTATTGACCGGGACCTTAAACATTTGTATGTTTCCCCTTAGGCCAGTTAATGATTTATTCACCCATGAGATGGCTGCGTCCACAGTTGGGAGCGCCCCCTTTCTTAGAAAAATGTTTTTTCCATAGGGTAAATAACAGAAAACCTTCCAGGTGGTCTCCCATCCAGGCACTAACCAGGCCCGACCCTGCTTAGCCTCCGAGATCAGACGCTTTCCGGGAGATGCGGCCTCAAGGACCTCACGGGTAGTTGAAAAGCAGTGCCCGAACCGGACCTGAACCCTGGACCCTCAGATTAAAAGTCCGATGCTCTACCAACTGAGCCATCCGGGCCCCCTTTTTAAAGAGCACTTGGTCAGGGGAAAGAGTGCCTGCAAGCACAAATATTTCCTGGCAGACGTGCATAAAGACTACCCTCTCGTCAGCTTTAGGCGGCAGAAAAAATTCTGTCCGGTCGTCCCAATCCTGGAAAAACCAATTCCTCTAACAGAGGATGGGCCAGAAACGCTGCGTTGCTTAAAGGCGTTTTTAAAAGAACCCAAAGAGGATACCGCAGGAACCTGAGGCTCTGGAAATGGCAAATTGAATGCCAAGCGGGCCATGTCTGTCAAAGACTGGACCCACAGACTCTCCGCCTGGGAGGCTGAAAACGATTCTACAGTGGTAGATCCTCTAGGTTCTGTCCCTTTTGGCGATGGGGATCTAGTCCGCTTCTTGCCAGAAAAAGAGCCAGCGATCATAGCTGTTAACCTCTTTTCTCTAGCCCCCCTAGGGTGACGGCTAGCATCTCCTCTGTGATAACACAGGGTTGGGCCGACCTGGGCCAGCCTCAGCACCAGACCCCCTTAATGGCTTATCCAGGGTGACCCCCTATAGGAATAACCTGTGGGGAAAGTATTGGCATATTATCAGAACCAGAGGAGGAACCCCTTTGTCTTTGCCTTTTCTCTTTATTTTTATTTTTTATTTTTTTTGATCCTGAACCCTTGGAAGCCATAATACAAAAGCGAAGGACTCCGCTTACAACAACAGACTGTTATAGCCAGGAGTACAAAAAAATAAGGTTTAGGGGACAATAGGATCACTAATGCCCCAAAACCGGTGGGGCTCAGTATGTTTTCTTTTATATGTTATTCACCACATACAGCCCCACCCCCAACATGTTTGCCAGCATTCAACCTGTTGCCAAGGGGATTTTGGCTTAACAAAAAGTATTGGAGCTGACTCCAGTATGTAGTACCCCTTCTCGCCACCGGGAGTCACTGTGCTGCCAGCTCTACGTCCTCTCTCTCTCCAGCTCAGCTCTGAACTGAGCTAAGAACGCGCCTGCTGTGTATAACAGCAATTAAAGGCGCGCCCACTCTACACTGCAGTCACACTCCCGCCCCTCCCCCCCCCCCTCCCGAACGGCGCGAAAATTTTCTATATGCATGCGCGCGCGTGCGACTGTCGGGGGAGGAGAGCCCAGGAGGAGACGCACTCTGGAGCCCAGGAATGCAGGTTGGAGGACGCATCAGGCGGCAGATTTGAATCCCGGCAAGGTAAGGCTAACACAGGCCCCTAAGGAGTCCCTTTAGCCTAGAGACAGATCTTTTTTTTTTTTTTTTTAAAAGATCTTCAACCAGCGAGCAGCAGGTAGCTAGCAAACATACATAGATAGGTAGGGGGATCAAGTTATGGGGGAAACATTTCAGGGCATCCTGTCTATCAGACATAGTGACCATGGTGCCAATGCAGAGCATACTCAGGCTACCCCCCTTAAGATCCCCCTGGAGAGCCTGCTGTCGAACCAAGTCCCGCAGGCTCCCCACTTACCTGCTCCATGCAGCAGGACGTTTTGCAAAACGGTCCAATCTTCTCCCATCTCCGTGGGTAGCGTAGTAGACCTTCAGGCCCTGGGGTCCTATGAAGGTACCCACTGTCCTGGACCTATATAGCACCCTGGCAAACAGGAACTTATGGTTTTTTACAAACTCCAAGTCCTGGGCCCAGGGTCCAGCCCTCCAAAGAGGAGCATTATAGGCAAAACCCCACGGTTTGGGGCCCGGGTACTGTCCACTTTGGCACTGAGGCTCCTTGGACAGATCCGGTTAGCCCGCCCTTAATCCCAAGGATGTGGAGCAAAGCTATTCCGTGACCAACACCTAAGACACTGGCGAAAAAACTGAGGGACTCCCTCTAGGGGAGGGGGTTATATAGGGAGGGACTTCCTGTTTGTTTGAGATTGCCAGTGTCCACACCTGAAGGTACTCCATATAACCCATATAGTAATGAATATGCCGCTCTGTGTCCCGTGATGTACGAGAAAGAAAAAGGGATTTTTAATAACAGCTTACCTGTAAAATCCTTTTCTTGGAGTACATCACGGGACACAGAGCGCATAGTCATTACATATGGGTTATATGGAGTACCTTCAGGTGTGGACACTGGTGTAATCAACTTCACAGGAAGTTCCTCCCTATATAACCCCCTCCCACTGAGAGTGCTTTAGTTTTGTAGCAAGCAATTTCTCTGAGGTTACACAATGTTCCCACAAAGAGGGGTGGGAGCTCTGTGTCCCGTGATGTACTCCAAGAAAAGGATTTTACAGGTAAGCTGTTATTAAAAATCCCTTTTTCTTGATCGTACATCACGGGACACAGAGCGCATAGTCATTACATATGGGATGTCCCAAAGCAATGCTCCATGAAGGGAGGGAGACCGTAAGGCCAAAAATAGCCAAACAGAAACTATATCAGGAGGTAAAATAGCTCCACCAACAGAAAAAAGGGGGCGTGAACCGGGCTAGAGGATTCTATACTGCTGCCCGTAGGACCGCCTGCCCAAATGCTGCGTCCGCAGCCTTTGTGACGTCCAACTTATAGAATTTAGTAAACGTATGTACGGAAGACCAGGTTGCTGCTTTGCAAACCTGTGCCATAGAGATCTGATGGTGTGCCGCCCAAGAGGCACTCATGGCCCTCGTAGAATGGGCCTTAACTGATAAGGGCGGTGGAACGCGCTTCAGACCATAGGCCTGAAAAATCAGCTGCTTAATCCACCTAGCCAAGGAAGACTTGGCAGCCGGCTGACCCTTCTTGGGGCCCTCCGGAAGAATGAAAAGCACATCTGTTTTCCTAATCTTTTCTGTAGCCTTGAGATAGACCCTCATGGCTCGGACCACGTCCAAAGTATGAAGCAATCTTTCCTCTCTGGACTGGGGAGTAGGAAAGAAGGATGGTAGGACTAGGTCCTGATTCAAGTGAAAACTGGATATGACCTTAGGAAGGAAAGAAGGCTGTGGCCGCAGAACCACTCTGTCCTTATGCAGAATCAGGTACGGTTCCCTGCAAGACAAGGCTGCCAGCTCGGAGACCCTTCTGGCCGAAGCCATAGCCACCAAGAAAACCAATTTTCGGGTTAGCAGCACAAGAGGGATTTCTGTCAGAGGTTCAAACGGCTGCCTTTGTAAAGCTGACAAGACCAGATTTAAATTCCAGGGGCAGAGGGGAGCTCTAATAGGGGGATTTACATGCAAGACCCCCTGCAAAAAAGTTTTCACAAGCGAATGTGTGGCCAAAGGCCTTTGAAACCATATCGCTAAGGCAGACACCTGCCCCTTTAGAGTACTAAGAGCCAACCCCTTGTCAACGCCAACCTGTAGGAATCGCAAGATCCTGTCAATAAAAAACTTGCGAGGATGCCCTCCTTGAGACTCGCACCACTCCACATAGTTCTTCCAGACTCTGTAATAGATATTTCTAGAAACTGGTTTCCTAGCTTGAATTAGCGTAGATATGACCTGGGCTGAGAGGCCTCTGCCCTTAAGAATTAGGGATTCAGCCGCCAAGCCATCAAATTTAGCTGCTGTGAAGCAGGGTGGTAGATCGGGCCCTGAGACAGCAGATCTGGGCGCAGGGGGAGTGGCCACGGTGCCCTTACTGACATCCTCACGATGAGTGCGTACCAAGCCCTTCTGGGCCAGGCTGGGGCCACCAGGATCACCGGCCTGCGCTCCACCCTGATCCTTCGTAGAAGGCGGGGAATCATCTGTAGTGGAGGGAACGCATACAGGAGAGAAAACTGGTGCCAGGGGCAAACCAACGCATCGGTCCCGTAGGCCGAGGGGTCCCTGGCTCGGGATACGAATTTGTCCAATTTCTTGTTGAATCTTGTTGCCATGATGTCCACATCGGGAACTCCGAATCTTTGGCAAATCTCTTGGAATACCTGGGGGTGAAGAGACCACTCTCCCGGGAGTAACTGTTGACGACTCAAAAAATCTGCTTGAGAATTGTCTATCCCTGGGATGAACACTGCTGAGATGCAGGGTACATGGGCTTCGGCCCATGAAAAAATCAGGTTTACTTCCCTTTGAGCCGCTAGGCTCCTTGTGCCCCCCTGGTGGTTTATGTATGCCACCGCCGTGGCATTGTCGGACTGTATCCTTACTGGCAGACCCTGCAGGGGAAGAGTCCAGGCGACCAGGGCCAACCGAGCAGCTCTGATCTCTAGGACATTGATGGGAAGCAGACTTTCTGCCTCTGACCACTGTCCCTGCTGGGTCCGTTTTCCTAAGATTGCCCCCCAACCTGTTAGGCTGGCATCTGTGGTTACTATTTTCCACGAGATGGGGCAAAAGGTTTTCCCTTTTGATAATTTTTGAGGGATCAGCCACCAGTACAGGCTGTGCCTGACTCCTGGGGAAAGAACTAATGGACGGTCTAATGCCTGTATGGACTTGTTCCAAGCAGAGAGAATAGCTGCTTGCAGAATTCTGGTATGGATCTGGGCATAGGGCGCTGCTTCGAAGGCGGCCACCATCTTTCCCAGCAGTCGCATGCATAGGCGAATAGTCGGCTTCTTTTTGCCTAAGACTATTTGAATCGTTTGAATTAATGACCTGATCTTCTTTTGAGGTAAAAATACCCTCTGGCATTCTGTATCTAACCGAAAGCCTAGATATTCCAACTGTCTTGTGGGTTGTAACCTTGATTTTTCTTGGTTCACAATCCACCCGAACTCTTCTAGATGCCGCACTGTGCGGACTACTGCATGATTGAGGTTGGAGGCTGAACTGTCGATAACCAGGAGATCGTCCAGGTATGCTAGGACCAAGATGCCTTCTGTCCTTAGGACGGCTAGTACCGGGGCTAACACCTTTGTGAATACCCGTGGAGCTGTTGCCAACCCGAAAGGGAGGGCTACGAACTGGTAATGACTTTGGTTTATCGTAAAACGAAGAAACTTGTGATGTGCTGGGTAAATCGGCACATGCAGATATGCATCCTTTATGTCTATAGATGCTAGGAAGTCGCCCTGATGCAGGCTGGTTGTCACTGAACGTATGGAGTCCATACGGAAGGTCTGAATCCTTAGAAAGCGATTTAGGCGTTTGAGGTCTAATATAGGCCTGACGTCGCCATTGGGTTTTGGTATAACAAAAAGGTTGGAGTAGAATCCCAGACCCCTTTCTTGGGTTGGTACTTCTACAATTACTCCTTGGAGCAAGAGGCGATCCAACGCCTTTACGAGAGAGGCCCTCTTTAATGGGTCGCTTGGAAGACTTGACCCCTGAAAATGAGGAGGGGGGATTTCTCGAAACTCTAGTTTGTAGCCTGAGGCTACTACGGACCGAACCCAAGAGTCGGGAATTCTGGCCTTCCAGACTTCGGAGAAAAACTGAAGTCTTCCCCCCACCCAAGAGAGTGGGGGCGCCCCTTCATGAATCTGATTTGATGACTGATTTAGCCGGCTTGCGAGACCAGGGCCTCTTGTTTGCCGCAGCTTGTCCCTGTGGGCGGCTATTAGCTGTTGACCGCCCGGGAGGCCGTCGATACTGACGGGAAGTCGAAGGGGCCGAGCCTACCATGGCCTGTCGTTTAAACGTGGGCCCACGCGGTCTTTTCTTGACCGGTAAGGAAGTACTTTTTCCACTTGATATGGTGTGGATATATTTATCTAGGTCTTCCCCGAATAGTCTTCCCCCATGAAAGGGAAACCCTGCTAGAAGCTTTTTGCAGGGTGCCTCTGCTGACCAGTTCTTTAGCCACAAAAGACGACGCATGTGAACCACCAGTAGAGATGAACGGGATGCCTGTTGGATGGAGTCCTTAATAGCATCTACTGCAAAGCAGAGAGCCCTAGGGAATTCTGCTAATTCATGAGTATGCTGAGCCGGCATGTCCTTCAATATATGTTTTGCCTGATCCTTCAAGGCCTGACAAACACCAATGGCTGCTACTGCTGGCTGAACCATGGCACCTACTGAGGTGAAAGTTGCTTTCAGTAGGGTCTCGAATTTCTTGTCGACCGGATCCTTGAACATATGGACATTTTCAACCGGACAAGTCAGGGATTTATTCACGCAGGAAATGGCTGCGTCCACTGTAGGAAGAGCCCATTTCTTTACATATTCCTCTTCCATAGGGTAGAGAATAGAGAATCTTTTAGGAGGGACAAAGATTCTATCAGGTCGAGCCCAATCTTGGTAAATCACGTTCCGCAGAAGGGGGTGCATTGGAAAAGATGCACCAGTTAATGGGGCCTTTAAAGAACCCAATGAGGATACCTCCGGGGCTACTAGTTCTGGCACTGGAAGTTTAAAGGCAGTGCGAACCATATCTGTCAAAGACTGGATCCACAGGCCCTCTGCTTGAGAGGCCGAAAAATATTCATCTATAGTGGAATTTTCCCTGTCTGAACCGTCGGGACTTGGGTCTGCGTGATCCCCTTGTGGGTCCCGTTCCTCTGAAGAGGAGACCCCCGCATCTGAAAACCCCACACTGGGTGAGGGGGATCTAGCCCGCTTGCTACTTGGGCAAGGACGGGAAAGTAACGCAGTTAACCTTTTCTCTAGCCCACTCATGGTGGCTGCTAGCATTTCTTCCGTCACGTAAACGGGAATGGGTGGATCGGGGGCCGCCTCTGCCCCCAGCACCCCCAATGGCTCTTGTACTATGCCACTCGGTGTCCTGACTGGCGAGGGTGGGGCCGTAGAAGCCTGGCCCAAATCCTCTGACCCCGATGGAGACCCCTTTTGTTTTTTGGCACCTTTAGCAGCCTTGGCTGGTCCAGATCCCTTTGGAGCCATTGTACAACCTTGGGTCACCCCTATAGCCAACACCTGACTGTTGCAGCTAGGAATAACCAATGTGAGGGCAGGTATGAGAAAAATGAAAAAGAACTAATTTTTCTTTTTTTTTTTTACCCGCCTGGGAGGTGGCAATACCGAGGAAGCCTGTGAGTATTGACACACCAATGCCCGTTAGCCGGAGTCCAAGGTAGACTCAGATACTGCTGGATCTAAGGCTGAGTCCCTTTAAGCAAAAAAAAACCTTTTTTTTTTTTCTTTTTTTTTTTTCTTTTTTTTTTCTGGTCAATAGTGGACCTAAGTCCTAGACCTGAAGATCCACAAAACCGCCACTAGGTGTCCCTGTGTGGCCAAAAGACCCAGCTGCACGCTCTGTATCCTTTCTTCCTCTGCCTCCAGGAGGTAAAGACCAGCCAGAGAAACGTTTTTTTCTTTATACAGACCCTGACGCTGCTGGCCCGCCCCCCCGACGCACGCCGACGCTATAAAAGGCGGCGTGCACGCGCGCGCGTATGCGCGCGCACACACGCGCGCACGATCGCGCGCACCACGCTGAACCCACATGGAGGAAGCAGAGCAGAGGAACAACATGGACCAGCGTTATGCAGCACCAACAGACACCAGGTAAGCACTAATCTTATTGTAGTGCACACACAGCGAGGAAGCTGTCCCCATGGGCTTCCTAAGAAACAGGAGTTTTAACCAGCAATTTCCTCTTTAAAACATGTGGGGTTGCAGTATCAGTGTTAACAGGCAGACCTGGGGTGAGTAGCAAATATATAACTTACACAAGTATACATATATCTACATGTTATCTGGGTAAACATTAGAATCCCATCCTGCCTCAACAGACATAGTGGAGATAGTGGCTGATGCACCAGCATACTGTTAGCCAACCCAGAACCCCCAGGGGGATACCTACTGTCGAACCAAGTCCCGCAGGTTCCCTCTTACCTGCTCCACGCCGCAGGGTATTGCAAAATGCAAGAGGCCCAGCCTTCCCCCATCTCCGTGGGTATTGTCTTGGACCTTCAGGGACCGGGGTCCTGTGTTAAGGAACCCACACCCCTGGACCTATATAGCATCCTGGCATCAGTAGCTTTTAGTTCTTGGAAGAGACTAAGGCACTGGAGCCCAGAATCCAGCCCTCCAAGGAGAGGCATTATAGGCAAAACCCCACTCCAGCAGGGCCCGGGTACCGTACATCTTGGCTCTGAAGCACTTCGGACGGATCCGGCTAGCTATCCTGGGTCCCGAGACCTCCGAGGGACAGCTAGACGTGACCAACACCTAAGACACTGGCGGAAAAACTAAAGCACTCTCAGTGGGAGGGGGTTATATAGGGAGGAACTTCCTGTGAAGTTGATTACACCAGTGTCCACACCTGAAGGTACTCCATATAACCCATATGTAATGACTATGCGCTCTGTGTCCCGTGATGTACGATCAAGAAAATAGTGTTTTCTCATCCATTCAGTTACACAGAAAATAATTGTTAAACTTCAGGTCATACTGCTGCCTACAGGAGAATTGACAACAAACCTGAAACTGCAGGCCAGCCAAGAAGAACCCCTCATCCTACCAGCATGGTTACATTTTTTGATAGTGTCTTAAGAAGACTGACCTTTTTTTCAGTTCTACTTTTAAAAGATTAGCCAATTTTTTTTTTTCTTTTTTTTTTACAGCCATCTGGCCCATCTTATCCTCAGGGTAGCTGTGGTGCTGCAACCAGATCCTGCTGAACAGGACATCGCCTCTGTTTTTTTTTTTGTTTTGTTTTTACTAGTATGAACCAGAACCAAAACCTTAACCAAAACCTTAAAGGGTGTTCCAGCCACATTTAGTGTTTATTAAAGGTCAGCAGCTACAAAAAACGCTCCTCTCTCCCCCTCCCCGGCGTCTTCATTTCAACTGTGGGCACCCGGCCGTGACAGCCTTCGGCTTCACGGCCGGGCACCCACTGCGCATGCGCGAGCGGTACTGTGCATGCGCGAGTGGCGCGGCCCGCCGCTGACTGGACAGGCGATCGTATGGGACCCGTCATGTGTCCCATGCGATCGCCTACAGGGAGGGGCTGCTGTAGGCGATTAAGCGCCTAACCAGCCCCTCGGCGGAAGCATGAAGTGGGACAGGAAGTCCCACTCCTCCTGAAGACCCCACTCCCCCCCCCCCCAAAAAAAATTACATGCCAAATGTGGCATGTAAGGGGGTGAGGAGTGGGTTAAGCGGAAGTTCTGAATTTGGGTGGAACTCCGCTTTAACCACTGGGCACTTAAACACCCTTAATAACCAGACCAATTTTCAGCTTTCGGTGCTCTCACATTTTGAATGACAATAACTCAGTCATACAACACTGTATCCATTTTGTCCTTTTTTCCCACAC
The DNA here is from genome assembly GCA_029574335.1 of Rana kukunoris. Classification (NCBI taxonomy): domain Eukaryota; kingdom Metazoa; phylum Chordata; class Amphibia; order Anura; family Ranidae; genus Rana; species Rana kukunoris. The sequence goes on from CM056049.1 coordinate 414,326,875, forward strand.
AAATAGAGCTTTCTTTTGGTAGTATTTGATCACCTCTGCGGTTTTTATTTTTTCCGTTATAAATGAATGTAAATTTTGTATAAAAAAAATTATGGCACTGGTGTGGCTCTGGTGGCACTGATAGTGCACAGGCGGAACTCGCGGGCACTTATGTGGCGCAGATAAGCACTGATTGGCACTGGTGTCGGTTTGGTGGCACAGATGTGGCACTGCTCAATAGAAAAAAACTCACTGTTTGGGTCACAAATCACTCTCCTCTCCTCTCGAGCTGGATCAGTGTGAGGAGAGTAATGAACTTGCAATGACCCTGCTGTCTGTCTGTTTACATTTGTGATCGCTCCGTCATTGGACGGAGCGATCACGTGGTAAACGACCGCTGTCATTGGCCATTTACCGAGATCCGTGTTGCTACAGGTCCCAGGGCGCGCACGGGAACGATTCTCTGGGAGGACGTTAATTATCGGCTTCCCAGAGTTAAGCAACCGCCCTGTAGATGTACTTTTGCTATAGGGGCAGTTGTAAAGTGGTTAAAGGAGGTTTAAAAGGCAAACTTTTTTTTATTTTTTATCTTAATGCATATGCTTTAAGATGAAAAGCCGATTAGATTATCTGCAGATTTTTGACTTCAGATTTACCAAAACTACGTAGTGCAAGGACCTGCCTGATTGCATACAAATTGAAACTCTTGAGGTTTCTCCTCATATTATATGCTTTTGGTAAATTTGAAAATGAAAATCTGCAGAAAATCTAATAGTGTGTATGGGGTCTAACACTTACCTAGACCCTTGATGGAAGTCTTTCGTTCCTGGGAGGTGGTAACAACACATGACAGCCTTTCAGGTTGGGGAGCAGTCCTGGGGCAGATAACTGTCCAGGGCAGGTGGTCCTAAACCGAGAAGACTTCTGATCTGTTGGATCCAGGTTCAACAAGAAGGTTGACAACCTTGTGTCAATGACAAGGGATCCACTCGCTTACGTGATGGATGCTTTGGTAACCCCCTTGGCATTAGTTCTCACTGATTTTCAGGTGCGGTCTACCCTGATTAATGCTAGGAAGCCGGCCTCCAGAGTCCTATATTATAGAGTCTGGAAGGTATTTGTGACTTGGTGCAAGTCTAAGGGTTGGCATCCTCAAAAGTATGTCATAGGTAGGATTCTTGCCTTTCTACAGTTGGGCGTAGAGATTAAGCTGGCCCTGAGTACCAGGCAATAGAAATGCATCAAAGGCACATTAGTGTGAAAGGGCCCCAAGCTATACAAAAGCACATCAGTGTGAAAGGGTTCTTAGTTAAGCTTTATTGACTCACCTGTGTATACAATACCGTTAAGCTCCACAGACATACTAATACTGTTTGTGCCATTGGTAGTGAGGTTAACAGCAGAGTCCTGTCTGCCCTCAGCTGAAATAAAAGCACAGTGAGAATACAGTATCAGAAAAAGGAAAGACAAGAGGTTTAATCATCCAGAAAGATTATTCAAATTGCATGCATTTTCATTATGTTAGTAATCAGAGACTGATTCAAAAAGGTATTTTATGTGTCTGCAATATGATTATTCTAACACATTCTGTTATTTCTAATGCAAGGCAGCATGTAGTTTATTTCCCCTTTTGCAGCCAAATTAAGAGAACACCAACTATATTTTTCTTACATGTTCTCATTTATATAGCTTAAAAAAAAATATATATTGAAAAATCCTACTTCATTCTTTGTGTACGAGGGGCCATAATTCACCTTGTTTGTACTGTGTTGGAAGGTCTCATTATCAGTTGTAAACTAGATTTGAGCACCGTCTGTCCTAACAAAAGGGGAAGCACTTCTGCATGTTAATGAGAGGAAACCCAACCTGTATTAAGCATTTCTCAGAACAAACTCACTCTGAATTTGAGGAATGCTTGCACCATGACAATGCTTGCGCCAAGACACCTTCTCCTAAGAGTGCAGTTATTAGGCAAGATTATATATATTTATTTTAAGCATGTTGTGTGCCTAGGAACACATAACATGGTGGAGTTTTTGAAAATGTTATTGTAAAAGTGAAAATGCACATTGGACCTTCTTGCTATAACAAAAGTTGACAAGTTCAGTACATACTGTACTGGACCAAGTTCTACTGTTACGAACATTTGTAGAAAACGTATGAATCATCGGGTCATGATAGGGAAAACTCAAGTTGCGTAAACCACAAAAAAGTTGCAAACACAGTCAATCTATATCTAGAAATATACAGTTAATAGCTAGAGAAATTTTAAAAAGGCACATATACACAACAATACTCTAGTGTTTAGGCGTGCAATCTAATACAGCCATGTAAAAATAATTACTGATAAGTAAAACACTATTGCAAGAAGGTTAATAGTAGCATATCATTTTCATTCTGGATACCAGTAGTCTGTGCTGCCCCATGGGGGTTAAGGTCCCATGCACACTGGGCTTAAAAAAAAAGTCTGTTTTTGGAGTAAAAAACTTCCATAGAGCATTTTTTGTACAAAGTTTAGACGAGTTTTACATTTTTTTCTGCCAGTGTGCTCCAATCAGAAACGCAAATGAGAAGGGTTTTTTTCCTGCCTCTAAACGTTGTTCTCAAAAATATGCCTGCAAACGTCCTAATGTGTATGGACACAAAGGATAACATTGAGTTGCTTCTACAGGCAGAACACAAAACTCCTGTAAAAGCAATGTATTTTATTCCAGTGTGCATGGAACCCAAGAACCAATACTGAAATAATAAAAAGGTAGCTGCCATTGCCGATTATAAAATGCTACCCATCTGGCAGCAACGTGTCATTGCAATAAATACATTTATGAATAAAACTTGAAACATTTGGGCATTTTTCTTTGTGTTTTTTTAAAGTTAACTGACCTGGTCAAAATGGTAGTTGCTTGGAAGTGCCTGCATTAGTCTTAATTTTCATGTCTGTGGAGCCCCCTTGTCCTCAAAACTCAGAATATACGGTCTAGACATTACCCAAATAAAATGTAACCCTGCTGCTCCTCCTAGCTCCACCCCATGTCATTTAACTGTCATAAATCAGAATATTAGCGACTCTGGCAATAACAGGGCTTAATCTAAGCTTGGTTAGACCCCAATTATATAACATGGTCTTTGGATTAAAGGGATCAATTTGAAGACTTACAGGTAATGGAAATTGAACATTTTTAGTTTGAGTCAGGTTCACATAAAAAAGAAGAAATTGTTAAAAAAAAAAATTAAACAAACGAAAAGGGGAGTTTATTTTGGCAACACAGAGACCCAGGCGGATTGCAAGGGAGGAGACTTTAAATTGATCCACACAGCTTAGGTAATTACTGTGTTAAGAAAAATAAAGTGTGCCCCTGACCCCATCCATATCTCTGCCATTGAGCCCCCCCATCTCTTTCACCATCACTATATTTTGTGAATTTAGGACAGAAATGCGTTTCAGATCTTTGTTAAAACAATCTACTGAGCATCCCAGAACTAGTTTGTGAGAGTCAATCACATTTTCACAGATCTTACGGCAAAGAAGCCTTTCGGTTTTTCCTCTTGATGTAAAGAATGCCCCTTTGTTCTCTGCAATGAACTGAAGGTGAAAAACGTGTAGCCCTCTTTTATGATAGTTATAAGAATTACTCTCCCCAAATGTGATATTGCACTAAAAGCAGATGATAATTTATAATAGCCGATAGCAATGATCGCATGTAAAATCCAACAGGCTGGTTGCACCAAAGTTCTTCGATCAAGCAAGGTCCCTACTGACCCGACCGAGGTTCGAACAGTCTATGGCTGGCTTAAGTTTCAGATCATCTAGCAACATATTCAGCTGCAATAGACTGTCTGTGTTCCCCTACCCCTGGAACTGTTTAAAGGCAACTCTGATGCTATAGGCAACATCTTTACCAGACTTTGAACAGAACTCGGGTTCTGAAAAAATAACTCCTTTTGTATATAACTGGGTGGCTTTGTCCAAAGGCCTATTCTGAGGTGATGTGTCTACATAAACTTGCAAACCAAGCAGATACTATAAATTGTACATTCACCCCTTTAGTAAAAAAGACAGAGGGGAACATAAACATGGATATCACCGGGAGGTTGCACTGAAGACAAATCAATATCCAGAAAGCATGAAAACACACTCAACAGTCACAGTTTAAGTAAATTGCACCTTGTGGTCTTTTGTAATTTTCTAAACGAAATGTGGTTTACACTAGACATTTAAGCAGGTAAGCTCAAATGGCCAATCACAACCAGATGACCTAAATTCTAACAGTATTATTCCTTTGTACCCATTCAACTAGTTTCCATATGTCTCATCAGCAATAAAATAATGTCAACAGACTATGCATGGCCCTGCAATTTCCGACAAGATTTTAGATGCTGAATTACCTTGGCTGTTAATGCGGATATTCATGGGAAACTGCGTGGTCATGGCCAGTAGGTTCTGCTGGATAGCCCGTTGCACCAAACGCTGCTGTTCCTCAGATCCCAGTGCCAACTTTTTTTCTGGAGGCTCCCCAGACTCCAGTTTTTCCCGAAGCTGCTCTAGGGCTGCTGCTTGGGCGGCCACCTGAGCTGCCACCATAGAGTGCCCAGTCAAGGTAACCGGGATCCTGGACGGCACGGTCAAGGACAATGGAGATTCCTCTTCTTGAAAAGAAAGAAAAGCATATTTAAATTTATGCACAATGCAGCCCTTTTTCAAACTATTTTAAACGCTGCATTTTTGGTCTCTTTTGCCATCTAAAAGTGCTCACCAACTGACCAGATATCTATATACACTTACCCTTCTTGATCTTCTGCATTGGGTTAAGCGAGCTTCCATTCGTTGCAGCGCCCCCTAGTGTCATGGCAGAAACCTGCATTTTTGGGGAGGAAAGCATACTAGGAGCTCCACTTGGGGAGTACGTAAAAAGGGAGCCTCCAAAGCTTTGTCTGCGTCCTTCCCGACGATTACTGTCAATAGCTGCCTGCAGTTCATTTGGATTACTAAGGCCTCTCTTCTCACATTCATAGGGGTATAAATACTTCATGTATCTGCAGAGGTGGGGAAGAAAAGTTGTGTATTTCTTTTGAATTACAAGCTAAGATATGCACAAACACGCTTACAAAAAAATTTGATGAAGCAAAAGTGCAGAACTAAAATGATTATTCTCCAGTGTAGAAGTAAAAAAATTCATAAAAAATCTACTAAAAGAGAAACAGAAGTAAGATTTGTTAAGAGAGCAGAAGGAGAGAAGGAACCAGATAACACTAGATGCTAGTTTTGAGAGACTCCTGTAATCATGACCACAAAAGCAGGGGAGAAGATTAAAAAAGGGGGAACCAAGCTGTAAATAGCAAGGATCCATTTTTAGAAAGCTAAGTTACTTATAAATGATAGTTTTCATTCCAAATACTTTTTACTGTCAGTGTTTATTCTATAAGTATACCAACAGCATGGTCAGGAGGTTTGTACATAGGTTATCAGATCATACAGTTACTGCACATCTCCATTTACATCAATGTCAACATATTAGATTAACCATGCAATAAAAGTACTTACTGTGTGCGCAGGGTAAAGGCCGCACTGGTGATTGAGGTTGGCAGGTTTAGGCCTTTGGTGATCTCTCGCCAGAGTTTCTTGTTGATAACTTCCACTAGCCCTCCCTTTTCAGTGACCAGCACATACAACATGTACAAATCTAAAACCTGCTTGGCCATTATGGGAATCCGGTTCACAGGGGTTCCTGGTGGAAGGATCAACCAAGAATATTGTCAGCACTTCATCAATGACATGTTTGATATGTGACACAAAATTACTTTAGACCCAAGAGACTTAGATCCAAGCACACTGCATCGATCAATTAAACAAAAATTGCAGGTAAATCCCAAGCTGTTTGCAGAAACAAGGTTATACAAGTATAAATCAGAAATAGGAACAAACTTATTTTTCTTAGAAAATAAAGGTTTTTGGAGAATTAAACGCAACTATTCTATGTATGCATTCTGGCTCACGACACTAGCTGTCCTGTATAGGTAATAACCCAGGGAGTGAGGTGCAGCATGTAGTCAGTCCCATCGCCAGCTTATTTTAATATTTTATCTGCCAAGATATTTTAACTCAAACATTGGTTCATGGCTTTCAGGGAATGCAAAAATGGACAGAAGTTTACAACACATCCTTGCTGAAAATGTTTTCTTTATATACACAAGACTAGGGAAGGGTTAAAACCACTGGCAGTTTATTTTGTGTTCGTGCACCACTGGGGAAGTTCCACTTCATCTCCAGTTCCAGATATAACTAAAAATGTTAAGAAATTACACAAAGAAAAGGCTGTTACTTTTTTGTCTTAGATACTTGGCACTGAAACACGTACCCCCACCAAACAGGTATTTCGTCTTATCTGATTTTGCTTTACCTCTGTTTTTGTGACAATGTTCACCAGTACAAATAGAGGCGAATTTTGCCAATAAGGAGAGACAGCAATAGAAATCTAAGGTCAGGGTGCAGTCAAGCAAGACAAACAACACCCCCCCCCCCCCACACACACACACACCAAAACAGCACATGGGACATACATTTTCATTCTGTAGCGGGGGTCCTTTGTGCTGATGCCTCTTCGGTTAGATGAAATTATCTGCCCACCCATTTCACCCAGCTTCTATCTTTGAAGAAGCTGGTACTACAGATTTTATGGGTAAAAAAAAAAAAAAAAATGCTCTATGAATAGGGGATGGATCGAGGATTGAAAGGGTCTGCCTCTAGCATTTATAGATCACATTTATTCATAGAAGCTGTAGTATCCATAGAAGTGTAGCTGTAGTACAAGACTAGTTGGGCACTCTGATGTGAAAAAGTGTAAAAAGTGCGCTGTCAAACTCCAGTGCATAGGCCTATAATCTAACATGTAAATAAACAATTGATATAAAAATGACAAAAACAACTAGTGTGAAGTACCCTGTGTCAAGGAGTTCAAAATTGTATTGAAAAAAAAAAAAAAAAAAACCTTAATAAAAAACAACTTTATATGCTCAAATGACAGCATGTTGGAGAGGCAGAAAAAAAAGCTCATAGTGCATGTTTTAAACATCAATGAGTTTACTAAAAAAGTTGCACTTACAAAAATAGTATAAAACAGCAAACAATGCGAGCACGGCCGCCTGCAGTAAGGGCCGTGCTGGAAAAACCAAACCGCTAGCTCCTTTGCTGATGAGTTTCTCCTAAATAGGTGTCAACTGGGATTGGAGGCTAGCTTGCGGCGTTAATCCAATTCCATTTAGAGAGGAAAGACCGGAAGTGGTCATGATTTGCACAAGAGCCCCCCAGTCAAGGAAAAAAAGAAAAAGAGAAGAGGATTAAAATACTCAAAGACTGCCCAATAAACTCATTAAAGCCATCAGACATAAAAATACATTCAATATCAAATCTATAAAAACACATTGCCAGACATATGCCCTGATGTCCTCTCACCATGAAATGGCAATGAAAAAATTGAAAAAAATAAAAATAAAATATGTGCAAAAATTTCTATAAGACCCCTTTCACACAGGGCTGTCCATGTACAGACTCTGCTTGCTCAGTGGGGATTGCTCCGTTGATCCCCGCTGAGCCGGTAGATGACAGGTCTGTCTCTGCTCACTATGCAGGGACGGACCTGTCAGATCTCCGCTCTCCTCTATGGGAGATCGGATGAAAACAGACCGTCCGTTATCATTCGATAGAAGGATGGAAAATAGGGTCTCTATTCGTCTGAATTTAGTGGATCGGAGGTCAGTGGACATGTCACAGCCAACATCCGTCGCTCCATAGAGCTGCATGGAGAGTCTGTTCCTGTCTGCCTAAAAAAAACTGACAGACGGACCTGAATTGTCTGCCCTATGTGGAAGGGTCCCTAACACCAGCAAAGACTGGAATTTTAACTGCTATAAGTTGTGAATTAAATCACTACCAAGGCAAAAAACGCAAAAACATGTAAAAAGGTTTCATCATGCACGGTTCCTTGCAAAACCATTGGACTGCTTCCAGCACCCTCTTAATATACTTAATATCTACACATCTCACATTTTTTATTTTATTTTTGGAAGGAAAAAACAATGTAATGAATGACACTCATATGTGGAAACAAAGAATAACTCCCTAACCACACAAATATCAAGATAAATCAATTGTTAATGCGTTAAAAATTTTAAGTTATGCACTTATTTTTATTATAGTGAAAGAAATTTAGGTCCTTTAGATTTCAAGATATATTTCACATAGGACTTATTAGTAAGGCCATTTTACATATTTTCTTGTTAGTACTATATCTGACAGTCCTTACTATTAAGAGTATTATTTTTTGTTAATACACCATCAGAAGGGTATTATTATTATTATACAGGAATTATATAGTGCCAACAATTTGTGCAGCGCTTTACAACATCAGGAAAGACAGTACCGTTACAATACAGGAAGGGTTAGAGGGCCCTGATCATTTAAGCTTACAGTCTGTCTAGAAGGAACGTATCAATGATGTATGTGCACATTTTTACCTTGATATTAGTGTGGTAAGGCAGTTATTCTTAGTTTCCACATATGAATGTCATGCATTATATTTGTTTTTCCTTCCCTGCAAAAAAAACACATATGCGAGATGTATAGATATTAAGTATATTAAGAGGGTGCTGGAAGCAGTCTAAGGGTTTTGCAAGGAACCGTGCATGATAAGTTTGTTGCCTTGGTAGTGATTTAAATCACAACTTATAGTGGTTAAAGGGGTAGTTCCCCCAAAAACCTTTTTTTTAACATTGATTGAGGCTCGTTTTGTCAAGGGGAATCGGGTGTTTTATTTTTAGAATCGAAGCAATACTTACCGTTTTAGAGATGCATCGTTTCCGTCGCTTACGGGTATGGTCTTCGGGGAAGGGCGTTCCTATTTGATTGACAGGCTTCCGACGGTCGGATACATCGCGTCACGATTTTCCGAAAGTAGCCGAACGACGGTGCGCAGGTGCAGTATCGGCTCGGCTTCTTTCGGCTACTAGTGACGCGATGTATGCAACCGTCGGAAGCCTGTCAATCAAATAGAAACGCCCAGACCAGACGATCATACCCGGAAGCGACGGAGACGATGCATCTCTAAAACGGTAAGTATTGCTTCGATTCTAAAAATAAAACACCCGATTCCCCTTGACAAAACGAGCCTCAATCAATGTTAAAAAAAAGGTTTTTGGGGGAACTACCCCTTTAAGGTTTCAGCCTTTATTTATAGAAAAAAAAATTAAAACATTTTTAAACATATTTTTAGGTTTTATAATTCATAAATATTTCCTCCTCAATTTTGTATTGCCATTTCACTGTGCAAGGTTATCAGGACATATATCTGGCACTGTTTTATAGATTTGATATTAAAATGTATTTTTATGTCCGATTAATAAATAAAGTTTATTGGGCAGTCTGAGTATTTTAATAATTTTTTTTAAAATTGACATTACATTTTTTACACCGTTTTGTACATTAATTGTTCTGAGCTTGGTTTCTATCCATTTAGATTATTGACCTATTGTATTCGTCAAGTGGCAAGCGGAAGCGAGTTTTTTCCTTGACTTTGGGTTCTTCTGCAAATCATGACTGCTTTCGGCCTTTCCTCTCTAAATGGAAAGGGCTTTTTTATTAAACTCATTGAAGTTTAAAAAGCTAATGCTTTTTTTCTGCCTCTCCAACACGCTATCATCTGAGCATATAAAGTTGGCGTCCAACTTGAATCCCAGCGAGTGATCACCAACAGCTGACATTACCTTTTGTGGGGACACGTGCATATGGATCCCATAGAGATCTTTGGATCTGCATATAGAGAGTCGTGTTCAGTCCAAGATCCAGCGAGTGATCATTAACAACCGATTTCCCTTTGTGGAAACATGCAAATATAGATCCTATTAGGATCTGGTAAGCTGCCATCTAATATCGCTAACACAGTGGTGAAGCACTTTGAGAGGTTTGTACGGAGATTTCACTTATGTACGGTTTTGGATGGATTAGGTTATCTGGAACAGTAGATAATTTATGGATGGACCAATTCATCATATGTGCACATTTTTTATAACAAAGGTTGTTTTTCAATACAATTTTGAACTCATTGACACAAAGGTTCTTCAAACCAGTTATTTTGTCATTTCAGACATTTCTGGCATCAATGGAGGAGGAGATCCACAAGAGAATCAGTACTAGGAACACATTCCACTGACCAGAAGTTGTCTCTCTTGTATTGATGTTTGTGGGGTTTAAAAAAAAATAAAAAATTGGACTGCAGTTAAAAAGGACTCAACCCCATTAAAGAATAACACTAACCACAACTGACAGATCATTCAACATTACTTCAAGATTACCCTAGATATTTGCAGACCTAAATTGCTTAAAAACATATTATACTCTAGGGGCAAATTTTTCCTGAGAATACATAGAGGCTGCTAGATACATACATGGTACCCTAACCGCTGAATAAAAGCTTGAGAAGCATTGAAATTATAAGGAATGCTCTCTTTTATACCATAGAGCAGTGGTCTCCAAACTGCGGCCCGAGAGTCGGATGCAATCCTTTGCTTGCCCTTGGGGCACTTTTCTTTCCACTGATACCAACAATGGGCCACTATATCTCCCATTGACACCAACAATGGGGCACCATTCCTCCCACAGACACCAGACTAGAAAGTGTCAAAAGTTACATTTTAGCATTACAATTACAGGAAAAAATGCACAGGACATTTGGTGTGACTTAAATGTGAATTACCTATATTATTGTGCGTCAAAAATGACTTTAAAAATCAAGTCTGTTTAACCACTTGCCCACCGGGTTTGTTTTTCAGATTCGGTGTTTACGAGACTAAAACTGTTTTTTTTGCTAGAAAATTACTTAAACCCCCCAAACATTATATATTTTTTTTTTTCTAACACCCTAGAGAATAAAATGGCAGTCATTGCAATACTTTTTGTCACACCGTATTTGTGCAGCGGTCTTACAAGCGCACTTTTTTTGAAAAAAAAACACTTTTTTGAATAAAAAAATAAGACAACAATAAATTTGGCCCAATTTTTTTATATATTGTGATAGATAATGTTACGCCGAGTAAAATGATACCCAACATGTCACACTTAAAAATTGCGCCCGCTCGTGGCATGGCGTCAAACTTTTACCCTTAAAAATCTCGATAGGCAACGTTTAAAAATTCTACAGGTTGCATTTTTTGAGATACAGAGGAGGTCTAGGGCTAGAATTATTGCTCTCGCTCTAACGATCGCGGCGATATCTCACTTGTGTGGTTTGAACACCGTTTTCATATGCGGGCGCTACTCGCGTATGCGTTCGCTTCTGCGCGCGAGCTCGTCGGGACGGGGCGTTTTACATTTTTTTTTTTTTGTTTTCTTATTTATTTTTAATTAGTTTATAATTTTATACATCGAAATAAATTAAAAAAAAAAAATTATCACTTTTATTCCTATTACAAGGAATGTAAACATCCCTTGTAATAGAAAAAAGCATGACAGGTCCTCTTAAATATGAGATCTGGGGTCAAAAAGACCTCAGATCTCATATTTAGGCTTAAATGCAAAAAAAGAAAAAAAAAAAAAAAAATGTCATTTTTCAAATTTCAGAAAAAAAAAATGTTTCTTTAAGACGCTGGGCGGAAGTGACGTTTTGACGTCACTTCCGCCCAGCAGAGCTGTGGGGGACGGGTGGGGGCGATTTTTCCCTCACTCGTATCCCAACACAGCCAGCAAGAGGACCCGATCGCCTCCGCCGTTACCGACGGCTCCGGTAAGCGGCGGAGAGCGCGGGAGAGCGGCGGGAGGGGGGGGGGGCCCTCTCCCGCCACCGATAACGGCGATCTTGCGGCGAATCCGCCGCTGGGACCGCCATTATCGTGTACAGCACTGCCCATGGAAAAGATGGATATCTCGGTTGTGGCAGCAGCTGCTGCCGTTACCGAGATATCCATCTTTAAAGTCATGACGTATTTTGACTATGACACCATGGGCAAGTGGTTAAACTTTGCCTTGGGGTCCCATCAAAATTTGTATTTGTTTTATTATTCTGTGTCATAAGCAAAGTCTGATCGTTCAAAACAACGATGGATTTAAGTTATTTCAAAGAAAATTGTGTATTTTCTTAGTGGAAGGGTACCAAAAATTGTGTGTATATGCACACTACATTTTCAAAGGTATTGGATGCCTGCCTTTAAAAACGCACATAAACTTTAATGACATCCCAGTCTTCGTCCGCAGGGTTCAATATTGAGTTAGCCCACCCTTTGCAGCTATAACAGCTTCAACTCTTCTGGGAAGGCTGTCCACAAGGTTTAGGAGTGTGTCTATGGGAATGTTTTGGGGTGGCGGAAATTGACTGGACCTCAACCCGATAGAACACCTTTGGGATGAATTAGAGTGGAGACTGCAAGCCAGGCCTTCTTGTCCAACATCAGTGCCTGACTTCACAAATGTGCTTCTGGAAGAATGGTCAAACATTCCCATAAACACACTCCTAAACATTGTGGACAGCCTTCCCAGAAGAGTTGAAGCTGTTATAGCTGCAAAGGGTGAGCCAACTCAATATTGAACCCTATGGACTAAAGACACCATTAAAGTTTGTGTATAAAGGCAGGTGTTCCAATACTTTTGGTAATATAGTGTATATACTATTGGATGTTAAATCTGGTAAATAGCATCAGACTTTCAGATCAAAAATTTTCATCAAAAAGGGATAAAAAAAAAAAAAAAAGAAGAAGGAAGAAGACCTAAAATACTGGTTTAGCATATATTCAGGCAGGATTGTAATATATTCTTATAAAATGACATACATACATATATATATATATATATATATATATAAAACCTTCCTTCCTAAGGCGTTTTTACAACCTCTCTTGAAAGATTTAACTTGACCCATGCTCAAAACGTCCATCCGCGTTTTGAAGCATTTTAACCACTTCCGGAACACCCGCCTTTGTTATATGCCTCTACTTTGAAGAGGAATACTGTTGTAATGGTAGCAGCTAGCTACCATAACCCCTGTACCCGCCTCAAGAGCGGGCAGCCCTCTTTCAGAGAAAATACGCAGAGAGGGGGGGAGAGAGAGAGAGAGAGAGAGAGAGAGAGAGAGAGAGAGAGAGAGAGAGAGAGAGAGAGAGAGAGAGAGAGAGAGAGAGAGAGAGAGGGAGAGAGAGAGAGAGAGGGAGAGAGAGGGGGAGGGGAGGGGGAGGGGGAGGGGGGGGAGGGGGAGGGGAGGGAGAGGGAGAGGGAGAGGGAGAGGGAGAGGGAGAGGGAGAGGGATTAAGCCACAGTTCCGAATGGGATACACAGAGTGTCTGAATATTTTCATCGTGTGTACTGGGCATAAGGCTGGCTATACACTGACAAATTCTTCCATCCACACTATACAGCCCTGATGAAAGCATTTCCCTCTGTGCTTATTGCATTTTAACAAATGGCCGGCTGGCTGTCAAAACACTCAAACAACCGTGTCATAACTGGATGCAGTTGTTTTTCAGGTGATAATTTTCTACCCAGGCCCTACAATTTTTAAATCAAGGGATGTTGAGCAGGAGGTGTCCCGACAGGACCACCCATGATAGAATTTGAGTGGATTCGTCGGGAACTGGCTGAAATTCGTACAATATATGGCCAGCTTCACTCCGCAAGCTTGTACAACTATGTGTAGGTCTGACAAATGCCTGCAAACAGAATAACTTGTCAACTTTTCCACTGTTGCGAGTGAAGGCATGTGCCAATACTAAGCTATCAAACTGATTTGCTTTCAAATGTCATTGCTTCTAAGGTAACTGGTTGTAATTATTTAGTTCCCTATATCAGTGGGCATCAACCTTGTCCTACCAACAGGCCAGGTTTGCAAGATAACTAAAATACGTGCTATAATTTGCTGCTTAGCGATTGCAGTATTCTAGTCTGCATCTCCTCAAGGTAATACATAAATCCTGGCCCGTTAGTGGGCCCTGAGGAAAGGTTTAAGGATCACTGCTCTATATAAGACATGGATTATAGGACAAAAAAAAAAACTGAAAAAAAACTTGTATCACATTGTAGTAGCTATATTAGTGTGTGTGTGTGTGTGTGTGTTAATCTGAAAAGCATACCAAGCGGTAGATTGACTTATACATACATGCAAAATGCATACAAATTCTGCAATGTATGTGTTGTGCTAACAAGTCCTTCTACGGCTGCCAGTAGCCCTGCATATTCCTTTAATTGCTTTGATGATAAGACCAAACCCCTGAGGACAGAAGGCATATGTGTTTATGTGGGTGGTGGAGGGGTCTGGAATGCTGCATTCCCAGGTGGGTGAGGCTAGTTTGATCAAACACCAGTTCACAGAAGGAATTCCTACAACAGCCCACTCCCTAACTAGCACCCCCTACTAATATACCATTGGCAGGAAGTCATATTAATTGCAGTACTTACCTCGCTTCTGCATAAAACTGAATAAGTCATCAAGAAACTCTTTCCTTTTTGGGTCCCCATCCAGTTCATAGAGCTACCAAAAAGACATGAACATAAATTGCAGTTAGCTTGACTGACAGAACAAAAAAAAGAGCCCCAGAGCAATTAAATAAATAGCCAAATGACAAATCTGCACAAAATACAAAACATGTCTGGAAAGCCAGCAACTACAGAAAAAAAATAAAAAACTTTATTCATAAGTACACACAACTATTGTAGTTTGCTTGTCAGAGCCAAGGATGAGCCGCGGCATGTTGGCACAGTCCATGTGCAGAGCCCGCCAGGAAGTCGGCACCGCGCTGCGCTAATCACAGGCAGGGAGACATTTCCCAATCTCTAAATAGCGCAGCGTGGTGCCGACACGCCAGAGCTCACCCTTGGAGCAAACTTTTCCATATGAAAAAGTGTTAGGGTACTTTAATGGAAACAAAAAAGAATAGCGGCGCATCCAGCAGTAAAATCAAAAGAATTCATTGAAAGCCTAAAAAATCAAGCGGACATGACAAACATCAATCCAAAAAAGGTGCTCAGTGCGTTTCACACAGACGTGCCCCCAAATGTGCATGTTCATTTTTAGCTAAAAGTCTATGAAAGAGACCAAATCGGAAGCCCAGAATCACAAAACCGTCATCTGCTCTGGCAATCACCAAATGGCTAAACATGGATCAATTAGCAACAAATAAAACATCAGTGCACAATAAAAATCCAACATTGCAATGTGAAGATACAAATATGTATACAAATAAAGAAAATACGTGAACACGTAATATATTATGCATGAGGATTCATTTGTGAAGAGGATTTAAATGAACAAAAAGAACATAGTATAAAATATATGTACTAAATAATGTTGTGCAAGCATTAAATATAATGTATGGTGCATCCATATGAAGAGGACGCACAGTGTTGAAGAAAATAAAATGAGACCATTGAAATGAACAATATAATAAATATTTAACAAAAATATCAATATACAGATACAGTATTTAAATGCTAAGGGACAAAAAAAAAAAACACCCAATTTACTCAAAAGACAAACAAAAGGCTACAAAAATGGGCAGTAAAAAATAATCGCGCATTAAAGTGCATATGGAAACAAGTGACGGAGAACCATATATAAAAATATACTTTTCCACAGACTAATGGATGCCGGTAGCAAATTACAGCAGAACCTCGGATAACGAGCATAATCTGTTCCAGGAGAATGTTTGTAATCCAAAGCACTCACATATCAAAGCGAGTTTCCCCATAGGAAAAATGGTGTAGTGGGTAGCACTCTCGCCTAGCAGTAAAAAGGGTCGCTAACCATGACACTACCTGCCTGGAATTTGCATGTTCTCCCTGTGCCTATGTGGGTTTCCTCCGGGTACTACAGTTTCTTCCCACACTCCAAAGACATGCTGGTAGGTTAAATTAGGGACCTGGGGATTGTAAGCTCCTTGAGGGTAGGGACCGATATAAATGTACATGTATGTGGGCAATAGGGACAATCACTCACCACATTTAAAATTACCCTTAAAATGTAGTCATGTGGTGGATTGATTGGGTGTAAAACAAAAGAAGCTGGAGAAAGTATTTGTTAAAGACCGGGCCTTGCTGGGTATGACATTAATTCCATTATGAAACATTTCTAGCGATGACTCGTCCTTAAATAAAAGCGGCAAATATCTTAACAATATCCCCGATTAACCACTTCCCGCCCGGCCTGTAGCAGAACAACGGCCGGGCGGTGGTTCAGTTATCCCGACTGGACGTCATATGACGTACAGCAGGATAACCGCCGCCGCACGGTCCCATCAGGGCAAGCATCGCGCTGATCAGTGGTGCGGTGCATCAGCCTGCTTATAAAAAATATAAAAATAAAACGCAGGAGGTGAGCAAATACCACCAAAAGAAATCTCTATTTGTGAGAACAAAATTATAAAAATGATGTTTAGGTACAGTGTAGCATAACCGGCAAATTGTCATTTAAACAGCGACAGTGCAGAAAGCTGAAAATTGGCTTGGGCAGGAAGGAGCAGTGCCTGGTATTGAAGTGGTTAACCTGACTTAAGGGGGGTAACCAGAGATGGTTTGTTGCTATAGTTAATTTGAATATGGGGGTGATGAGATAAGAGATCTTTCCTGTTCTTAGCAATAGTGTATGCGTGTTTTTCCAACATCCATGGTGGATAAACGCGCTGTCTAAACCTATGATAAAGTGCTGTGGCTTTGCTGTCAATATGCAGTCCTCATTGCAAATTCATTGTATGTAGATAAACTGACCCACAGGAATACATTTGACTGTATGCCTAGGGTGGTTGGACTGTACCATGAGCAGGCTATTACCAGTCAGGGGTTTCCTGTATAGGCGTGTTACATGGTCATGTGATGCCACCAAAAGCACATCTAAAAAAACAGATCTCCTTGCATTCCCTCTGGCCAGTGAATATCAAATTGCTAGTGTCAGAATTAAGGTATGCCAAAAAAAAGATTCTAAAACTTCCTACTCCATTGTCGCAAACAAGAGGTCATCAATGTTTTCATCTCCATAGATGTGGGACCGCTCCCACCAACACATGAACAGGTTGGCGAGTAAGGGCGAAAAACCTGGGCCCCATTGCAGACCCACTTCGCTGGAGATAAAAATAAAACATGCATCAAAAATTAAATGGTCATGGGTCAGCAGATATTTCAGAACCTCCAAAACAAATGAACGTTGACAATCATTTAAATCAGTATAACGCTCCAAATAAAAAAGACACAGCCTGTTGGCTTATGTGGTGGGGAATACAAACATATTTACGTCTCCAAACCACATATTCCATGGCCACAAGAAGACGATTGGTGTCCTTTAGGTAACCAGGCAGAGAGGCTACCAGAGGTTGTAGTTGGCCATCCATCCACTGACTAAGTTTCCCATTTAGGGAATCTATTCCTGCAACAATGGGTCTTCCATGTAGAGGCTTTAAGCCCTTATGAATGAGCTTTGGGGAGGTGATGGTTTACACACACAGCTCCCGGTTCTTGCTCTGTAGCAAGCGATCGCGGGTGCCCGGCGGCGATCGCGCCTGCTGGGCACACGTGTCGGGATCAGGGACAAGCGGGGGAGCGCGTTCGAGTATCCTGTTCATGAAAGTCAGATGGATGTAGGACCAATGTAGGACCGATGTCGCAGAGCAAAGTAGGATGAAGTCGTACTGCTGTAGTGTAGTATAGTGTGAACCCGGCCTAAATTGAATAAAGCTGTCCCGTGCAGAGATCAAATTCGTGACATAGGAAGAGACACAGCCCTCCCAGTTCTCAGTTAAGGAATATGTTGCCACTTCAAAAAAAAAGAGATTTTTTAATACAGCTTACCTGTAAAATCTTTTTCTTGGAGTACATTACGGGACACAGAGCAGCATATTCATTACTATATGGGTTATATGGAGTACCTTCAGGTGTGGACACTGGCAATCTCAAACAGGAAGTCCCCTCCCTATATAACCCCCTCCCATAGAGGAAGTACCTCAGTTTTGTAGCAAGCAGTATGCCTCCCAAAAATGTTCCCCAAAAAGAGGGGTGGGAGCTCTGTGTCCCGTGATGTACTCCAATAAAAAGATTTTACAGGTAAGCTGTATTAAAAAATCTTTTTCTTTCTCGTACATCACGGGACACAGAGCAGCATATTCATTACTATATGGGATGTCCGAAAGCAGTGCTTTAATGAGGGGAGGGAGACATCTTCCAAAAAAGGATTTAATTTAGAGGTATACTCAAATAATAATAATAAATCCAACTTAGTCAAGAATGTAAATCTAAAAACTAAATCAAGGGAGCCCCCTCAGATCCTGAGGAGCTTGAATCGCGGCCTGCAGTACTGCCTGCCCAAAGGCTGTATCCGCATTCCTTCTTACGTCCAATTGATAAAAACAATTTGTAAACGTGTGGACTGACGACCACGTTGCTGCCTTGCATATTTGAGCCATAGAGATCTTGATGATGTGCTGCCCAGGAGGTGCCCATGGCCCTGGTAGAATGGGCCTCTACCGACAAAGGAGGAGGCAACCTCTTCAAACCGCAGGCCTGAATGATTAATTGTTTAATCCATCTTGCGATGGTGGATCTAGCCGCTGCCTGACCCATCTTGGGCTCCTCCGGTAAAACGACCACCACATCTGTTTTCCGAACCTTCTCTGTAGCTTTAAGATAGGCCTTTATGGCCCTGACAATATCCAACGTATGCAGCAACCCCTCCTTTCTAGAGGTGGGTTTTGGAAAGAAGGATGGAAGTACCACATCCTGGTTCAGGTGGAACTGGATATAACCTTTGGTAGAAAGGAAGGATGAGGACGGAAAACCGCCCTATAAAAATGAGATATGGTTCCTTACAAGATAAGGCTGCCAATTCCGATACTCTCCTGGCCGAAACTATGGCGATCAGAAATACCGACTTTCTAGTCAGTAAAACCAAAGGTACCTCAGCCAACGGCTCAAAGGGTTGTTTCTGTAGAGTTGACAGAACAAGATTTAAGTCCCATGGAACTTTTGGTGATTTGACTGGAGGATTAACACGTAAGACTCCCTGTATGAAGGTCTTAACCAGCGAGTGGGCGGCCAGCGGCCTCTGAAACCACACTAATAAGGCTGAAATCTGTCCCTAGATCGTGCTTAATGCCAGGCCTTTATCCACTCCTAGCTGGAGAAAACGTAATACTCTATCAATGGTATACTTGCGGGAAAACCATCTCTTAAGACTCACACCAGCCTATGTAGGCCCTCCAGACCCTGTAACTAATTACCCTGGAGGCCGGCTTTCTAGCCTTAATGAGGGTAGGGATTACCTGCCTAGACAGACCTCTACCCCTGAGAATCAGGGATTCAGCCGCCAGGCCGTCAAATTTAGACGCCGTAATGCAGGGTGGAGGATCGGGCCTTGTGAGAGTAGGTCTGGCCATAGAGGAAGAGTCCAAGGGCCTCCCCCTGCCAATTTCAGGACTAGTGAGTACCATGCCCTCCGGTACCAAGCTGGGGCTACCAGGATAACCGGCCTGTGCTATGATCCTGCGCAACAGGCGGGGTAGTAACTGCAGCGGGGGAAATGCATATAGAAGTTATGATTGATGCCAAGGGCAAACCAACACATCGGTTCCGCAGGCCATAGGGTCCCTCGTTCGAGACATGAACCTGTCCTAGCTTCTTGTTGAATCCTGATGCCATGACGTCCACATCTGGCATTCCCCACTTCTGGCAGATTGTCTGAAAGACCTGTGGATGCAGAGACCACTCCCCCGGCGACAGGGTTTGGCGACTTAGGAAGTACGCCTGCAGGTTGTCCACCCCGGGAATGAATATCGCCGATATGCAGGGTACATAAACCTCTGCCCACCGAAAAACCAAGCTCATCTCTCTTTGAGTGGCTTGACTCTTGGTTCCCCCTTGGTGGTTCACATATATGCCACCGCTGTGGCATTGTCTGAATGAATTCTCACCGAGGACCCCTGTAATCTGGATGTCTATGCCAGGAGGGCTAGCCGAGCCGCTCCGATCTCCCAGATATTGATGGGCAGCTGCCTCTCCGCCTCTGCCCAAGTTCCTTGGCGAGTGAACTCGTTCAAGACCGCTCTCTAGCCTTCCAGACCACTGGGCAGAAAGACTCCCCTTCAGAAGGTTCTGAGGGTTTAACCACCAGCATAGACTCTGCCGGACCTTTAATGACGGCGTCACAGGAAACTCCAAGGCCTTTGCTCCCTTGCTCCAAGCTGCTAGAATTGTTTGGAAGGACGCCACGGCAGCCACTGCTGAGATCTGAACTCAGGATCTCCAGTTTACTAGACAGGCACTTTCACCAACTAAGCCACAGCGCCTCGCTTCTGTAGGACGCGAGTGTGTAAGCGTGCGGTATCGCCTCGAACATGGCCATTAGTTTGCCTAGTAATCGCATGCATAGGCGAATAGTTGGTTCTCTTTTGCTTAGAACCAACTGAATCAATCTTTTGATAGCCTCGACCTTTACCAGGGGCAGGAACACCCCTTTTGCTGTTCTGTGTCTAATCTCATGCCGAGATATTCCAACTGCTTCGTAGGTTGAAATGCTGATTTTTCCCCGGTTTAGGACCCAGACGAACCTCTCGAGGTACTGAACCATGAGGGATACTGCGCATTCCAGCCAAGGAAGCGAGTGATCTATGATTAAGAGGTCGTCCAGGTATGCTAGGACCAAGACCCCTTGGATCCTTAGATTGACTAGAATTGGAGCTAGGACCTTCGTGAATACCCGGGGGCCGTAGCCAGCCCGAAGGGGAGCGCCACGAATTGGAAGTGACGCTGTATCACTGCGAAGCGCAAAAAAATCTTTGATGTGGCTGAAAGATTGGTACATGAAGGTAACCATCCTTTATGTCTATAGAAGCCAGAAAGTCGTCCTGGAGTGTGGCGGCTGCTGACCGAACGGATTCCATCCGGAAAGAGCGAACCCTTAGGTAGGCATTTAAACCTTTTAGGTCCAAAATTGGTCTGACATCGCCGATGGGCTTTGGTATGACAAACAGATTGGAATAGAAACCTAGCCCCTGTTCTTGGGCTGGTACCTCTACCATTATGCCCTGGTACAGCAGATGATCCAATGCCGCCCGCATTGAGGCCTTCCTTGTGGAGGAAACTTTAGAAATTCTAAACTGTAGTCTGTGGCCACAGATGATCGGACCCCCTCTGTCGGGGATCGATACCATGGCCTCTTGCCCCCAGAGGCCTGTCCTTGCGATCCATTGTTAAAAGTTTGATCGCGCAGGAGGCCCGATACTGCCTGGAATTTGAGGGCCCCGGAACAGGGGGGAGCTGCCTTTTAAACGCAGGACCCCGGAACTTCTTTTGACTGGTAAAAGGGTACTTTTGCCACTTAACAGTCTGAATGTATTTATCCAGATCTTTCCATGGAAGGGAAAAACCTGCCAGTAGTCTTTTGCATGGGCTCGGCCGCCCAGTTCTTCAACCATAAGAGCCTTCTCATATGCACTAAAAATAGTGACAAACGAGACGCCTGCTGGATGGAGTCTTTTATAGCCTCTACCGCAAAGCACAGAGCTCTGGGAATATCCAATAACTCCTCTGCCTATCGGGCAGGGATGTCTTTAAGCATCTGTTTTGTCTGGTCCTTTAACGCCTGACAAACTCCAATTGCAGCCACTGCTGGCTGTACCACTGCTCCTGCCGTAGCAAAGGATGCTTGAAAACGTGTCTAAACGTTTATCGACCGGGACCTTAAACATTTGTATGTTTTCCCCCCGGGCCAGTTAATGATTTATTCCCACATGAGATGGCTGCGTCCACAGTTGGGAGCGCCCATTTTAGAAAAATTTCTCTTCCATAGGGTAAACCTTCCAGGCGGTCTCCCATCCAGGCACTAACCAGGCCCGACCCTGCTTAGCCTCCGAGATCAGGCGCTTTCAGGGTGATGTGGCCGTAGGCTTTAGGCGGCAGAAAAAGTTCTGCCCGGTCGTCCCAATCCTGGAAAAACCAATTCCTCTAACAGAGGATGGACCGGAAAAGCTGCGTTGCTTAAAGGCGCTTTAAAAGAACCCAAAGAGGATACCGCAGGAACCTGAGGCTCTGGAAATGGCAAATTAAATGCTGAGCGGACCATGTCTGTCAAAGACTGGACCCACAGACTCTCCGTCTGGGAGGCTGAAAACGATTCCTCAGTGGTAGATCCTTCCTCTAGGTTCTGGTCCAACCGATCCTCCTGAAATTCTAATTCCTCCGGAGAGAGAATCTCAGCATCCGAGGATACACCTTTTGGCGATGGGGATCTAGTCCCCTTCTTGCCAAAAATAGAGCCAGCGATCATAGCTGTTAACTTTTTTCTCTAGCCCCCCTAGGGTGATGGCTAGCATCTCCTCTGTGATAACACAGGGTTGGGCCGATCTGGGCCAGCCTCAGCACCAGACCCCCTTAATGGCTTATCCAAGGTGACCCCTATAGGAATAACCTGTGGGGAAAGTATTGGCATATCATCAGAACCAGAGGAGGAACCCCTTTGTCTTTGCCCTTTTTTTTTTTTTGTGTTTTGATCCTGAACCTTTGGAAGCCATAATACAAAACCGAGGGACTCCGCTTACAACAACAGACTGTTATAGCCAGGAGTACAAAAAAATAAGGTTTAGGGGACAATAGGATCACTAATGCCCAAAAACGGTGGGGCTCAGTATGTTTTCCTTTATAATATTATTGTCTTTCACAACATACAGCCCCACCCCCAACATGTTTGCCAGCATTCAACCTGTTGCCAAGGGGATTTTTGGCTTAACAAAAAGCATTGGAGCTGACTCCAGCATGTACTACCCCTTTCTCGGCACCGGGAGTCACTGTGCTGCCAGCTCTGCGTCCTCTCTCTTCCAGCTCAGCTTTGATCTGAGCTAAGATCGCGCCTGCTGTGTATAACAGCAATTGAAGGCACGCCCACTCTACACTGCATTCACGCTCCCCGCCCCCCCCTTCCCGAACGGCGCAAAATTTTTTCTATATGCATGCGCACGTGCGCGCGCGACTGTCGGGGGAGGAGAGCCCAGGAGGAGACGCACTCTGGAGCCCAGGAATGCAGGCTGGAGGACGCATCAGGCGGCAGATTTGAATCCCGGCTAGGTAAGGCTTAAAACAGGCCCCTAAGGAGTCCCTTTAGCCTAGAGACAGATCTCCTTTTTTTTTTATTTTTTTTTTAAAAGACCTTCAACCAGCGAGCAGCAGGTAGCTAGCAAACATACATAGATAGGTAGGGGGATCAAGTGATGGGGGGGGGGGAACATTTCAGGCCATCCTGTCCATCAGACATAGTGACCATGGTGCCAATGCAGAGCATACTCAGGCTACCCCCCTTAAGATCTCCCCTGGAGAGCCTGCTGTCGAACCAAGTCCCGCAGGCTCCCCTCTTACCTGCTCCATGCCGCAGGACGTTTGCATAGCAAAAACGGTCCAATCTTCTCCCATCTCCGTGGGTAGCGTAGTAGACCTTCAGGCACTGGGGTCCTGGAAGGAACCGACTGTCCTGGACCTATACAGCACCCTGGCAAACAGGATCTTTTGGTTTAGAAAACTCCAAGTCCTGGGCCCAGGGTCCAGCCCTCTAGAGAGGAGCATTATAGGCAAAACCCCACGGTTTGGGGCCCGGGTACTGTCCACTTTGGCACTGAGGCTCCTTGGACAGATCCGGTTAGCCCGCCTTAATCCCAAGGATGTGGAGGCAAAGCTATTCCGTGACCAACACCTTGGACACTGGCGAAAAAACTGAGGTACTTCCTCTATGGGAGGGGGTTATATAGGGAGGGGACTTCCTGTTTGAGATTGCCAGTGTCCACACCTGAAGGTACTCCATATAACCCATATAGTAATGAATATGCTGCTCTGTGTCCCGTGATGTACGAGAAAGAAAAAAAAACATGGTCAGTTTAGGATGAAGCTATCATGAGTTGGAAATACAGTGAGGACAAGGGAGCATGCAGAACATTTGTTCCTCCTTAAACCCCATTTAGTGTTAGCCTATGTGGCACACTGGGCATTTGGGTCTGGTATTATAAGTGTACAGTTTAGAGGCATAAAAAAATTCCCCAAAAATGCACTTGGAGAGGAGCTTACAAGAGTAATTTACGCATAAAATGTGTTCTTATGTACGTAAATTTCTTCTATTGGCTAAAATACATGAATATTCCAGCCAATAGAATGTGTTTACATTCAAACGCTTCTAAACGATAAACCCGCATAAATGCGGCTAAAAACAGCACATGGAGGAGGCATTTTTTCCTGCCAACTACTGGCAGCAGGTTAGGTGTATAAATTCATATGCCCGTAGCTAGGGGAGTTGTAGTTGGGGGAGAAAAGGAAAAGCAGAGGGTGGAACAGAGCAGGAAAACACATGTGCTGTTCAATATTTGTATTTCAAAGATTAGCTTTTTGGGGTTTCAATGACACTTAGAAAATCAAAACCACCAGCTGTTAGCCAAAACTGTGCATCAGTCTCATGTGTTTGCTATAGTTACTTGGCACAGCTCGTATGCCATCTGTGAGGACCTACCTAAACTATCAATTTACAAATATACCTAATCAGGCAGGCCACTGCATTATATAGTTGTAGGTCCACAAACGATAGTAATGTCAGATTGTAATGTGTGTGGCAAGAATAAGGGAGAGAGGTTGGGTCTTACATGATTCCAGACCTGCTTTACTGTATATTCTTGATGGTGTTAAAAGAGACCTGGGAGGTGTGTTGAAGCACATCAACTCTCGAACAACACATCTTAAAATATAGCAGGGTGAGCTATTTTTTAAAAGTCTCTAAGCTCCATATCTCAAGGGAGTACGGGAAACAGAACGAATAAAAGTGAACACATCCTTAACATCTGCTGCTACTGTAAAGGAGGAAATGAAAGCGGCAGACAGAATGAATGAGTCAGAGATACAAACAGCTCTTGGCACACATCCAGCATCTGTCAGTGGGGCAATAACCTGAAGGGTCTTACAGTTCCCAGGAAAATATGTGCCGTGTCAAGATACCCTGACAATGCCACTATGATTCAGGAGATAGCATGACGACACACACGTGTGTAAGCCAATGTTTACCTCCGTAGCAGGAGCATGTTGTTGTGTGAAATTGGCAAGCAGCCACTCTGAAGAGTGTAAATCTGCCAGAATCACAGTGTACTCATTTACATGAGAAGATTGCCAAGAACGATTAGCTTCTGAGTTTAACTCCTTCTCAACATCTGTTCCCATAAGTGTGCCTCAAGAGGCTCAGGCAGACAAAGAAAAGAGGCAACAGATCAGAACCAGTGAGCAAGACAATCTAATTGATGGACGGACAAACAATAGGAGTTCCCTCTCCTGCTACCAACCATTACACCAACTGTCACTAACTGCAGGCAATTCCCAGCCAGGTGGTAATGTGAGATTTATTGCCGACAACATTTAGCACTACCTTAAAATGGCTTCTATTGTAGACTTCTAAATGTAGGATTTATCTATAAAAAAGGACATTCTATGGAAATGTCATAGGTATTAATAAATGCTGAGTAAATTAAATACTGGTCAACTACATATTTAAAGCACTTCACGCGTCTCCCGTTTTACATATATTTAAAAACACATTGTTAAAAATCACAGAAGAAGCTCAACAACTAAAATCATGAATTGCAACAGGCATTATCAATATATGTATAATCGCAATCTTTAAAATAAATAATAATGCATATTGTAAACAATGTGGTGGGGGGTTAAAGTGTTTGTAACCTGCACTTCATATTCCTGATATGTGCCTGCTGTACCATGTACTTGTATGAGATAGGGGTGCAACAGATCAAAGAACTCACGGATCGGATCATTTTTCGGATCGGCAAAAAAATTCTCCCTCACTGTAATATCCACATCTCCCCCACTGCAGTGGCGTCACTAGGGTTGGTGTCACCCGTTGCAAAAAAAAATGGTGTCACCCCCCACCAACTATACTCCCCCATCGGTGAAGACACCCCCACCTCAATGCAGACCCTCCCCAGCAGTACACCCCCCTTCTCAGTACAGACAGTACACCCCCTCTCTCAGTACAGACAGTACACACCCCCTCTCTCAGTACAGACAGTACACCCCCCCCTCTCAGTACAGACAGTACACCCCCCCCCTCTCAGTACAGACAGTACACCCCCCCCCCTCTCAGTACAGACAGTACACACCCCCCCCCTCTCAGTACAGACAGTACACCCCCCCCCTCTCAGTACAGACAGTACACCCCCCCCTCTCAGTACAGACAGTACACCCCCCCCTCTCAGTACAGACAGTACACCCCCCCCCCTCTCAGTACAGACAGTACACCCCCCCCTCTCAGTACAGACAGTACACCCCCCCTCTCAGTACAGACAGTAGGACACCCCCCCTCTCAGTACAGACAGTACACACCCCCCTCTCAGTACAGACAGTACACACCCCCCCTCTCAGTACAGACAGTAGGACACCCCCCCTCTCAGTACAGACAGTAGGACACCCCCCCTCTCAGTACAGACAGTAGGACACCCCCCCTCTCAGTACAGACAGTAGGACACCCCCCCTCTCAGTACAGACAGTACACACCCCCCCTCTCAGTACAGACAGTAGGACACCCCCCCTCTCAGTACAGACAGTAGGACACCCCCCCTCTCAGTACAGACAGTAGGACACCCCCCCTCTCAGTACAGACAGTAGGACACCCCCCCTCTCAGTACAGACAGTAGGACACCCCCCTCTCAGTACAGACAGTAGGACACCCCCCCTCTCAGTACACCCCTCTCAGACAGTAGGACACCCCTCTCAGTACAGACAGTAGGACACCCCTCTCAGTACAGACAGTAGGACACCCCTCTCAGTACAGACAGTAGGACACCCCTCTCAGTACAGACAGTAGGACACCCCTCTCAGTACAGACAGTAGGACACCCCTCTCAGTACAGACAGTAGGACACCCCTCTCAGTACAGACAGTAGGACACCCCTCTCAGTACAGACAGTAGGACACCCCTCTCAGTACAGACAGTAGGACACCCCTCTCAGTACAGACAGTAGGACACCCCTCTCAGTACAGACAGTAGGACACCCCTCTCAGTACAGACAGTAGGACACCCCTCTCAGTACAGACAGTAGGACACCCCTCTCAGTACAGACAGTAGGACACCCCTCTCAGTACAGACAGTAGGACACCCCTCTCAGTACAGACAGTAGGACACCCCTCTCAGTACAGACAGTAGGACACCCCTCTCAGTACAGACAGTAGGACACCCCTCTCAGTACAGACAGTAGGACACCCCTCTCAGTACAGACAGTAGGACACCCCTCTCAGTACAGACAGTAGGACACCCCTCTCAGTACAGACAGTAGGACACCCCTCTCAGTACAGACAGGACACCCCTCAGTACAGACAGGACACCCCTCTCAGTACAGACAGTAGTACAGACAGGACACCCTCTCAGTACAGACAGGACACCCCTCTCAGTACAGACAGGACACCCCTCTCAGTACAGACAGGACACCCCTCTCAGTACAGACAGGACACCCCTCTCAGTACAGACAGGACACCCCTCTCAGTACAGACAGGACACCCCTCTCAGTACAGACAGGACACCCCTCTCAGTTTTTTTTTAGATATTTTTACATCTATACAAAAATGTTTTGCCTTTCATTTCTATTTTAACGATTCCCTACATCATAAGAACAATTATAGCCCCTCATCAAACTCTTGATCGTTCTTACAGGCAGTAAGAGGGGATGTCCCCCCCCCTCCCCTGCTCCTGCCGCCCTCCAGTGATTCTACTGACTTACTACTGCCATCGGTGAGTCAGAGACAGGATCCGCCGGCCCCGGATGTTTACCATAGAGAGTTCAGGTGGACCGGATGGTCGCCGGAGTCCGATCGTTTAGAGGCGGGTGCGATGTTATGACGTCATGCCCAGCCTCTGCATTCAAAAATGCCGCCGCCTCGGCTGGGAAGCCAAGATCGTTTTTTTTTGGGGGGGGGGGGGGGTTTCAGGCTTCCAGCCTAGAGGTCAGTTGTGGGGTCTTATTGACCCCAATATCTCACTGTAAAGAGGGCTGATCATGCCTTAATTCCTATTACAAAAGATATGTACATTCTTTGTAATAGGATTAAAAGTGATCAATAGTATTTTTTAAATTTTAAGTGTCAAACAAAATAAAAATAAAAAATTCTAACCGAACATTAGAGCGAGAGCAATAATTCTAGCCCTAGACCTCCTCCAACTCGAAACATGTAGCGAGAAAAAAAAAAGAAAAATCAAGTGTCGCCTATGGTGATTTTTAAGTAGCGACGTTTGGCACCATTCCACTAGCGTGTGCAATTTTAAAGCGTGACATTTACTCAGCGCAACATCTTTCACATTATGCAAAAAAATATAAAAATTATAATGGGCTAATTTTACAGTTTTTTTTACAACACACACAAGAACCAACAGCAACGGAGTGGTCGCACTTTTACATCAAGTAAAAAATAAATAAAAAATTAAAAACTAATACGTATTTACTGTCAGAAAACAAAAAATGCTGTGCCAACGCTGGCAAGATTGCATCATATATGTCTTATTTTCCCTATAATTTCCACTGCAGGTTCAAATAGAAATAAAATAAATTTCACAGGCAGTTTAGTAAATGATCATCTTTAAACACACAGCTTTCCCCTAATCCATAAGAAGCACTGGGTTAAAGTGCTGTCTGAAGGCAATTGTGGGCATCCGACATGCTTGTGAAAATAAAAAGGCTTTTAAAATGTAATAAACTGATCAAATAATCAAGTAGCACATTTGCACCCCTCTGCCCCTCAATTCATGTTTGGACAAGGGTCTGGTATGGCTATTGGCAGAAACCCACACCATTTTGTTTTACTTTAAATCCATACCAGATCAAAAACACCCGGTATACGTTTTGTATTTTTAGTATGGCGTCCTTCAAAATCTGTACCAAACCTACAAGAGACTGGTATGGGTTTGGGAGGGGGCCTGCAAGCTTCTTTTTTTTTTCCAGCTATTTTAATTCTGCCGTTGGTGGGGAAATCCTGGCTGAAAGGACACTACATTGTTAGGACACTGGTGGGTGCCAGCTCCTAACAAAACCAGAAAAAAAAATGCACACAAAATAACAAAAACGCATGTAGACAATATTGATGGGTTTATATTTTAGGCAAAATCTGGGTGGAACATCCAAAATGTTCCAAAAGGAAGATGATCCTTCAAGATAAAAAATTGTTTAGGCACCAGTATTGCAGAAAACACACACACACACACACACACACCTCTTATTTGATCCAGTGCTGTGCCCATCTGCAGCTCTTCTCTCCCCTCACTTCTTGGTAAGGACAGAGACCCACTGTGTGTCTATAGAAGCAGACAGTGAGACTCTTTAGCAAGTCAGTGGGAGCACCTCCACAAAAAATAAATATAATAATAGGGATTTCTATGGGGGTACTCACCAGAGAGGAGGCGGCAGGAGCACTGGCAGGGTACCCAAGAATGAGGTTTGGGGCCGCTCTGTGCAATTCCTTACAGAGAAGGCAAGTATAAACCGGTTTGTTACTTTAAAAAAAAAAAAATTAAATAAAATGCTTTTACAATCACTGTATGCCCATTTTGTTATGTGTTGGCCACAGAAAGTTATAGAAGGGCATGATTAAGAATGGTTTGGTTCCAATTAAGACATTTATCATGTATGCATATTTATTACTTTTACAAAAAGTGCATTTAAAAAGGAAAACTTGGTTATCTGCCTGCAAGTCTGAAACAGAAATGCATAAAAATATACCTGCTGCCCTCCATTGTTACACTACTAACTGATGCACAGTCCCTTATAGGAACCAGCTTTACATGAACATGCCTGGAGCCAAAACAACCAAACAACTGCCTCATGGCATGACAACACAGATACTGTAGCTGGCATTTACTAACTACAGTGATCCAAGTCCTTCCCTCTTCAAAAGCCAAGATAAATAAAAGATGAGAATGGCCATACACCACTTCCCAAGATTAATTATTTAATGAGTCACTGCAGCATCAGCTAAACGAGAAGGCAGGGGTTAGAGATCATAATAAAGATATGGCGGGGGAGGTGGGCTAGGAAAAAGTTATTGCATACTGAAACAGCAAAAGGTTAAAGAAAAAAAACACATTTTAGAATGCTAGTAAATATTGGAGGGGGGGATATATAAAACAGGTACATAGGTGGCTTGTGGAAAGCATATATCTTATAAGCCAACAGAAAGAGCAGGGTAGTTTTCTGGGGTCTTAACTGAAAATCTGCTTAAAACGTGAAAATACTCAACATGTACACAGTCTCACAAGTCAATCATTCATCCATTTAATGTACACTCAACCCCCAACTAAAGCACACATCCGGCTTTTATTTATCACAGTGAACCCACCTCCACTGCACAGACCAGTCCATCAACTTAAGCCAAGACACAAGGTCTTAAAGTAGACAAACTGCTTAACACTTTCATTCTTGCCAGAAATAATAATAAAAAAAAAAAAAAAAAAAACAAACATACACAAACATTTCTGTTCCATGCCCTTATTAAAATCAACTATCACACTAAGTATTTAATTATAAAAATAAAAAATTAACGTTACAATTCTATGGATCTGTAGCCAATGGATATTTAAGAAAAAAAAAAAAAAAAAACCTGAGCTTCATTTATCAACTGTGGCTGTTCAGATCTGCTGCTTAACAATTAGGCTCAATTCACATTTTGGTGATCCCCGTTACATCCAACTGCACCCCAATCGCGGCACAATTCTGCCTCGATTGGCACCTGACAAATCACAGTACGCCTGTTGCCCAAAATAAATTCTTGTCGTTTTGGGTGACAGGCGTACCGTGATTCTGTTTGCACAAAGCCTCCAAGGTAAAATACTCTGGATATGCAACTTCTGAGTATGTATGCATGCATGCATGCATGTATGCATGCATGCATGCATGCATGCATGTACCTCTCTCCTCTTATGGGCTGAGAACTGCAGCGGGAGGGGCTGACAACTCCTGCTGACGATAGAGGGGAGGAGAATGGTGAGGAGTCACGTGAGCGCCATGAGGCGCTGTGAAATACGGTAGAAATCTGCATTTTTTTTTTAAGACACATTCAGTGGGGCACATGTTCTTATTTAACAGAGGGGATTGTATCATCGTATGATTGTTTTATAGCAGCAGGAGGGGGGAGGGGAGCAGAGCTGCAGATGATGGAGGCAGGTTAACTGGCTCAGCAGCCATGATAAAACGGTGATCAGTTAACAGAGGGGAGGGCAGAACCAGGCATTTCAGGTGATAGAAAGGGCCAAAATACACTATCAGGACAAACCCCTGATAATCACTACTATCTGCTGTTTTTGAACTATAAAGGGCTATTTTTTGTCTTTCACGACAAGCGATACAAAAAGCATGCTGCCGTCACTAAATGTCTTATGCCATACATGTATCGATTTTTTGATGAGATATTTAAAAATTACACTTGCTTTGAACATTCAATTTTAAAATTAATGCAATTTCTGAACAAAAACCACATACTCTGTCCGAAAATTAGTTCGATCGGGAATAGATTTCTATTCTAGACCTTTGAATATTCCCATCACCGTGGTTGAAAACGAACATCGATTTGACCCCACTTACGATCAGAAAATTTAACAAATGTTCTAAAACTAAAATTTTCAAAAAAGGAAAAAATGTGTGTATATGGCTAACATAAGTAAAAGCAGGTACAGGTAGCTTGTATCATGCGACTTGACTATGAAAAGAGAGTCCGCCATGCATAAGAATATATTACAGTCATGTCTAAAAATCTGCCAACACAGCGTTTTAGGTCTTTTAAAAAAAAATATTTCCTTGAAATAAACAAACATTTTGATCTCTGAGTCTGATGTTATGTACCAGATTCAACCTCTAATGCTGCGTACACATGGTCATTTTTTGTGATGAAAAAAAAAAACGATGTTTTAAAAAACGTCATTTAAAAAGATTGTGTGTGGGCAAAACGTCGTTTAAAACTATGTTTTTAAACCCGCGCATGCTCAGAAGCAAGTTATGAGACGGGAGCTTCAATGGAACAGAGTGCCGTCGAAAGTGTCTTACGTAACCGCGCTTTGCAAGAGGATTTTCAGAAAACGATGGTGTGCAGGCAACGTCGTTTTTTACAATGAAGTTTGAAAAACGTTTTTCTTCATGAGAAAAAAACAACGGTTTTACAAGACAAAAAACGACCGTGTGTACGTGGCATAATAGTATATACAGTAAAACCTTGGATTGCGAGCATAATTTGTTCCAGAAACATTCTTGTAATCCAAAGCACTTGTATATCAAAGCAAATTTTTACCAAAAGAAATAATGGAAACTCAGATGATTCGTTCCACAACCAACCATTCATTCAGAAGTCCTTAAGTTTATAATATATATAAAAAGATTATAGCAATGTGATAGATTGTGCAACCATCCACAAATGAAAGCCTCCACAAGGGGATTAAAAGCAAAATCCAGCAGGAGCTACAGAGTATAAAAGAGAAGAGGGGCGCCTCTAAGTGTAGCAATATGGTTACATTTAATGAAGGTACAACATTTAGCAACTCACATGGTTGATGATTAAGAGAGGCACATCTAAGTATGCAGGTATCCGGGGTAAAGCGGTCCACATAGGACCATCCTCTGCACTGCTGGCTCTCACCGCTGTCAGTCTGCAATCATGACAGAGAAGACTACCCTGCAGTAGAGAAATCTGAAAGGAAGGCTTGAACCGCTCGGAGGGATGACTTTGATGGTGGTGCAGAGAATAGTCTATGTGGACAGCTTTACCCCGGATGCCTGCATACTTAGGAGTTACCTGTTTTAATCATCAGCCAATGTGAATTGCTAATGTTGTACCTTCATTAAATGTAACTATATTGCTACACTAAGGCTGCATTCACACCTAGGCGACAAGAAACGCCGCGTACGCGGCTTACTTTTTTTTAACAAATTCTTTTCATTGCTGTCTATGGCCGAACGCCAATGCCGCCTGAAAAAAAGGGTCCGGGACTTTTCAGGCGGCAGGCGTACGGCGTTTCAGAGATGTGAACCATCTCTATAGACAGCAATGGAAATTCGCCCCTCCAGCGGCACGAGCGTCGGGCATTTTGTCGCCAAGGTGTGAATAGAGCCTTAGAGGCGCCTCTCCTCATTTATATTCAGTTGCGACATGACACTACTTGTATATCAAGTCAAAATGTATTTAACATTTTGCTGGTCTTGCAAAAGGCTCTCAAACCAAGGTTTTACTGTATACAGTGTATATCATCTGTCTGCTATTCTAGGAGTGGATTGGATATTTTTGTAGATATTTTGTTCCCTAACCATACAGCTGGTCATTTATATTTACCACTGGCACATGCATATTCAAAAATAAACTTTACAGAATAACCAAATGATAAACCAAAATTTTTTTTGGAAGTTTTTATCCGATTTGAAACAATCAGCGAGCTTATGGAATATGAAAATAATCTTTTTGTTGCAGCCCTACTTGCACTACATGATAACCAGTTAAAGAGAATGCATAAAAAAAAAAAAAAAAATGCATAAAAAAAAAAAAAAAAGAAGAAAATGATAAAGAAGATGATATAGAATCATCATAGTTGAGGCTACCTGTAAAAACCTAAATGTGCATATAGGTGCACTACTACTTAAAATGATATCTACATTTCTAAACCAGAATTACTTTACTTATATCAAAAATGAAGAGGCTACTAAAGTTACAAAAATTCTCAGATGGCATGACAACTTTGGAAATCATGCAATGTATTCTTTTATTTATGAGCATGCGTGGTCTTGGTATGTTTTTTTTGGGATGAATACTGTACCGATTAAACGAAAATCATACATTCTAGTTTTGTACGAGAGAAATGTGTTTGTCCCTCTGGATAATTTTGCATGATTTGTAGACATTCGCTGTCAAAAGCTGTGTACTAATGATTAGTTTATAAAATGATCGCTACGAAAGCAGTATTCAAATTTTCTCACCACGTGTACTAGGCATTAGTCAACCGTCCACCACTCTTTTGCCCTTGTAACACGATTGTTTAAACGAGGTACTATTCGTATTCAAATCTGCAACTTTTAAACAAGGTATATCATTTGCTACATTTACATTACAATGATAAACACTAGCTATGTTATTTTAACTCTAGGCAGTATGTCAATAGCACAAATAAATTGGCAGACTGGATAAAGGGATTTTTAAATACAGCTTACCTGTAAAAATCCTTTTCTTGGAGTACATCACGGGACACAGAGCGGCATATTCATTACTATGTGGGTTATATGGAGTACCTTCAGGTGTGGACACTGGCAATCTTCAAACAGGAAGTCCCCTCCCTATATAACCCCCTCCCCTAGAGGGAGTCCCTCAGTTTTGTAGCAAGCAGTATGCCTCCCAAAATGGTCACCCAAAAGAGGGGTGGGAGCTCTGTGTCCCGTGATGTACTCCAAGAAAAGGATTTTACAGGTAAGCTGTATTTAAAAATCCCTTTTTCTTTCTCGTACATCACGGGACACAGAGCGGCATATTCATTACTATGTGGGATGTCCGAAAGCAATGCTTTAATGAGGGGAGGGAGACATCTTCCAAAGAAGGATTCAATTTAGAGATAAACTCAAATCATAATAATTCCAACTTAGTCAAGAAAAAACTTTTTTTTTTTTTTTTTTTTTTTTTTTTTTATTTATATCCAAGGGTGTTTTCTGATCCCGAGGATTTCAAACTGCAGCCTGTAGTACTGCCTGTCCAAAGGCAGAATCCGCATTCCTTCTCACGTCTAGTTGATAAAACCTTGTAAACGTGTGGACTGATGACCACGTTGCTGCCTTGCATATCTGAGCCATAGAGATCTGATGGTGTGCTGCCCAAGAGGCGCCCATGGCCCTGGTAGAATGGGCCTTCACCGACAACGGAGGAGGCAACCTCTTCAACCCGTAGGCTTGAATGATTAATTGTCTAATCCATCTTGAGATGGTGGATTTTGCAGCTGCCTGCCCCTTCTTGGGGCCATCTGGTAGAACGAATAACACATCTGTTTTCCGGATCTTTTCTGTAGCTTTAAGATAGGCCTTCATGGCCCGGACAATATCCAAGGTATGCAGCAACCCCTCCTTTCTAGATGTAGGTTTTGGAAAGAAGGATGGAAGTACCAAATCCTGGTTTAAGTGAAATTTGGATATAACCTTTGGTAGAAAGGAAGGATGGGGCCGGAGAACTGCCCTGTCCTTATGCAGAACAAGATATGGTTCCTTACACGATAAGGCTGCTAATTCTGACACTCTCCTGGCCGAAACTATGGCGACCAAGAAAACCAATTTTCTTGTCAGTAAGAGTAAAGGAATCTCAGCCAGAGGCTCAAAAGGCTGTTTCTGTAGAGTGGACAGGACAAGATTTAAGTCCCAAGGACAAACTGGTGACTTGACAGGAGGATTAATACGCAAGACCCCCTGTAAGAAGGTCTTTACCAGCGAGTGGGTGGCCAGCGGCCTCTGAAACCACACTGACAGAGCTGAGATCTGTCCTTTGATTGTGCTTAGTGCCAGGCCTTTATCCACTCCTAGCTGGAGAAAACTTAACACCCTATCAATAGTATATTTGCGGCAATTCCATCTTTTGGATTCACACCAGCCTATATAATTCCTCCACACCCTGTAATAAATTACCCTGGAGACCGGCTTTCTAGCCTTAATCAGGGTAGGGATTACCTGCCTAGACAGACCCCTACCCCTGAGAATCAGGGATTCAGCCTCCAGGCCGTCAAATTTAGACGCTGTAATGTAGGGTGGAGGATCGGACCTTGTGAGAGTAGGTCTGGTTGTAGAGGAAGAGTCCAAGGGTCTCCCACTGCCATATTCAGGACTAGCGAGTACCAAGCCCTCCGGGGCCAAGCTGGAGCTATTAGAATGACTGGCTTGTGCTCCACTCTGATCCTGCGCAACAGGCGGGGGAGTAACTGTAGTGGAGGAAATGCATATAGAAGTTTGAATTGATGCCAAG
This sequence comes from Rana kukunoris, assembly GCA_029574335.1. Taxonomy (NCBI): domain Eukaryota; kingdom Metazoa; phylum Chordata; class Amphibia; order Anura; family Ranidae; genus Rana; species Rana kukunoris. Next base: position 414,362,839 of record CM056049.1, read on the forward strand.
GGCACACCAACGCATCGGTTCCGCAGGCCATCGGATCCCTCGCTCGCGACACGAACCTGTCTAGTTTCTTGTTGAACCTGGATGCCATTATATCTACGTCTGGCGTTCCCCACCTCTGGCAGATTGTCTGAAAGACCTGGGGATGCAGAGACCACTCCCCTGGCAACAGACTCTGGCGACTTAAGAAGTCTGCCTGCAGGTTGTCCACTCCTGGAATGAATATCGCTGAAATGCAGGGTACATGAGCCTCTGCCCATTGAAAAATCAAGTTCACTTCCCTTTGAGCGGCCTGGCTCCTGGTTCCCCCTTGGTGGTTTATGTATGCCACCGCCGTGGCATTGTCTGACTGGATTCTCACCGGGAACCCCTTTAATCTGGAGGTCCACGCCAACAGGGCTAGGCGAGCCGCTCTGATTTCCAAGATATTGATGGAGAGCTGCCTCTCTGCTTTCACCCAAGTTCCCTGGCGGGAGAACCCCTCGAAGACCGCCCCCCAGCCTGCCAGGCTGGCGTCTGTGGTAACTACCTTCCAGACAACAGGGCTGAAGGATCTTCCCTTTAGAAGGTTCTGAGGGTTCAACCACCAGGCCAGGCTTTGTCGGACCCTTGATGATAGCGTCAAAGGGGACTCTAAGGCATGTGCCCTCTTGCCCCAGGTTGCTAAAATGGCTGCCTGTAGGACGCGAGTGTGGATCTGAGCGTATGGTACTGCCTCGAATGTGGCCACTAGCTTGCCTAGTAATCGCATACACAGGCGAATAGTTGGTCTTCTCTTGTTTATAACCAACTGAACCAACCCCTTGATCGCCTTGATCTTTACAAGGGGCAGGAACACCTTTTGACGTTCCGTGTCTAACCTCATGCCGAGGTATTCCAACTGCTTTGTAGGCTGGAATGCTGACTTTCCCTGGTTTAGGACCCAGCCGAATTCTTCGAGGTACCGAACCGTGAGGTTTACTGCCTTCTGCAGACCCGTCCGTGAATGATCTATAATTAAAAGGTCGTCCAAGTATGCTAGGACTGTGACTCCTTGGATTCTTAAATTGGCCAGAACTGGGGCTAGGATCTTCGTGAATACCCGGGGGGCCGTGGCCAGCCCGAAAGGGAGCGCCCTGAATTGGAAGTGTCGCTGCCCGACCGCGAAGCGTAAAAACCTTTGATGCGACTGACAGATTGGTACATGAAGGTAAGCATCTTTTATGTCTATGGAGGCCAGAAAATCGTTCTTCTGAAGCGCGGCGGCTGCTGACCGGATGGATTCCATCCGGAAGGACCGCACCCTTAGATAACCGTTTAACCTCTTTAGGTCCAAAATTGGCCTGACATCGCCGTTGGGCTTTGGTATGACAAAGAGATTGGAATAGAAACCTAGGCCTTGCTCTTGGGCTGGCACTTCTAAAATTACGTCCTGGCAAAGCAGGTGATCCAAGGCTGCCAGCATTGAGGCCTTCCTTGCTGGATCCCTTGGTAGCCTTGATTCTTGAAAATGAGGCGGAGGATACCTCAGAAATTCCAGTCTGTAACCTGTGGTTACAGATGCCCGGACCCATTTGTCGGGGATCTTGGCTTCCCAAACTTCTGAGAAGAGACGAAGCCTTCCCCCCACCCGTGAGAGTGGGGGCGCCCCTTCATAAGGCAGACTTAGGGGCTGCCTTTGACGGCTTGCGATACCACGGCTTCTTACCCCCAGGGGTTTGTCCCTGCGATCTACTGTTACCGTTGGATCGCGCAGGCGGCCGTCGATACTGCCTGGAATTAGAGGGCCCCGAGACAGGAAAAAGCTGCCTTTTAAATGTAGGAGCCCGGAATGTCTTTTTGACCGGTAAAAGGGTACTCTTGCCATTTGAAATAGTCTGAATATATTTATCCAGATCCTCTCCGAAGAGTCGCCCTCCATGGAAGGGAAATCCTGCCAGAAGCTTTTTGCATGGGGGTTCTGCCGCCCAGTTCTTCAACCATAAGAGCCTTCTCATGTGTACCAAACATAGTGATAAACGAGAAGCCTGCTGGATGGAATCTTTTATAGCATCTACCGCAAAACACAGAACTCTGGGAATGTCAGCAAACTCTTCTGCTTGTTGGGTAGGCATGTCTTTTAACATCTCTTTTGTCTGGTCTTTTAATGCCTGACAAACTCCAATTGCAGCTACCGCTGGCTGCACCACTGCTCCTGCCGTAGCAAAGGATGCTTTTAAAAGTGTTTCTAATCTTTTATCAACCGGATCTCTAAACATATGTATATTTTCCACCGGGCAAGTTAGTGATTTATTCACACATGAGATGGCTGCATCCACTACTGGGAGCTTCCATCTCTTGGAGAATTTTTCCTCCATGGGATAAATGACCGCAAATCTTTTCGGTGGCAGAAAAACCCTGTCCGGCCGTACCCAATCCCGAAAGATCAATTCCTCCAAGAGAGGATGGACCGGAAAAACTGCGTTGCTTAACGGGGCTCTCAAAGAGCCCAGAGAGGATACCGGAGGAACCTGAGGTTCTGGTAATGGCAAACTAAATGCCGAGCGGACCATGTCCGTCAAAGACTGTACCCACAGTCTTTCCGTCTGGGAGTCTGAAAATGGTTCCTCAGAGGTAGACCCCTCAATCCCTGAACCCTCTCGGTTCAGGTCCAGTTGATCCTCCTGTGATTCTAATTCCTCCGGAGAGAGAATCTCAGCATCTGAGGATACACTCCCTGGTGATGGGGATCTAACCCGTTTCTTACCAGGAATAGCTCTAGCGATCAATGCTGCTATTCTCTCTTCTAGCCCCCCTAGGGATACGGCTAGCATCTCCTCTGTGATAAACACAGGGCTGGGCTGATCTGGGCCAGCCTCCGCACCAGATCCCCCTAATGGCTCATCCAAGGCGCTTCTTAAATTAATAAGCTGCGGGGAAAGAATCGGCATATCAGAATCAGAAAGGGAACCCTTTTGTTTTTTGGTCTTTTTTGTACCCTTTGACCCCGAACCCTTGGAAGCCATAATACAAAATCGAGGGACTCCGCCCACACAACAGACTGTAGTGGCCAGGAGTACAATTCCAGAGTTTAGGGGAAAGTAGATTACTAGTGTCCCCACAAACTGATGGGCCCGTATGTTGGTCTTTTTTTTTTTTTTTTTTTTTAAATAATTATATATTTTCTATGACCATACACAATGCCCCTAACTTAAGTTTGCCAGCCTCCAACCTGCTGTCAAATAAGGGGGATTCTTTGGCTTAACAATAGACATTGGGACAAAGTCCACATGTACTACCCCTTTTCCGCCACCGGGAGTCACTGTTCTGCCGCCCTGCGTCCTCTCTTGAAACAATCAGCCACAGACTGAGCCCTGACAAGGCCTGCTGTCTATAACAGCAGAAGGGCGCGCCCCTGTATGACGCCGCAGGCCCGCCCCCCCCCGCCCTCCTGTCTGGATGGCGCGAAAATTCGTCAATAAGACGCGCGCGTGCACGCGCGTACCCGGAAACAGGAAGAACATGGAGGAGCCGCGCTGCTGGAGATCCATGGCGCAGAAACGGCGGCAGATTCAAAACTCCCGGCCAGGTAGGACTCTTTTAAGGCCCCTAAGGATCCTTTACTAGCCTCTAGGAAGCAACAGCAGGTTAGCTAGCAACACACTTTAGACAGGGGGGCCTAGTGATGGGGGGAGAAAGGGTGTCATCCTGTCTCTAAGACATAGTGATCACAGTTGCCCATGCAGAGCATACTCAGGCTATCCCCCCTTTTAGGTTACCCCGGGGAGCCTGCTGTCGAACCAAGTCCCGCAGGCTCCCCCTTACCTGCTCCATGCTGCAGGATGTTTGACCAGCAAACTGATCCAGTCTTCTCCCATCTCCGTGGGTAGCGTAGTAGACCTTCAGGCCCTGGGGTCCTATGAAGGTACCCACTGTCCTGGACCTATATAGCACCCTGGCAAAACAGGAACCTTATGGTTTTTGCAAACTCCAAGTCCTGGGCCCAGGGTCCAGCCCTCCAAAGAGGAGCATTATAGGCAAAACCCCACGGTTTGGGGCCCGGGTACTGTCCACTTTGGCACTGAGGCTCCTTGGACAGATCCGGTTAGCCCGCCCTTAATCCCAAAGGATGTGGAGCAAAGCTATTCCGTGACCAACACCTAAGACACTGGCGAAAAAACTGAGGGACTCCCTCTAGGGGAGGGGGTTATATAGGGAGGGGACTTCCTGTTTGAAGATTGCCAGTGTCCACACCTGAAGGTACTCCATATAACCCACATAGTAATGAATATGCCGCTCTGTGTCCCGTGATGTACGAGAAAGAAAGACCCGTTTGTGGACCTATGCCAATACTTGAACCATTCGTCTATGTACATAAAGCTAGGTTTGGAAACTTCCAATAACACTTCAGGTTTCCCCTGTCCTGGCTAGTCATATTTACAGCTCAAACAATATTCACAAAACCAGGCAACAGCCCTGTTTCGTATAATGATTTTTGCAACAAACTTTTTCCGATCACGGCTTCTAGCATAGTAGTATTGGCATTCAGGTAAGACTGCACCGGTAAGTTGCTGTATACAGAATGAACACTATGGGGTTGATTTACGAAAGGCAAATCCACTTTGCACTACATGTGCACTTGTAGTGCAGTCGCTGTAGATCTGAGAGGGACATGCAAGGAAAATAAAAAGCATTTTATTTTGCACATGATTGGAAAAAATCAGCAGAGCTTCCCCTCATGTCAGATCTACAGTGACTGCACTTGTAGTGCAGAGTGGATTTCACTTTGGTAAATCAACACCTATAGGACAGATGAGGCCACCTCGAAGATATCAACAAAACTATGCTTCTGGACTTCGAGTTAAAGAACAGAACATTAGATATTTAATATTGTTCCGCTTTGAATGATGTGCTCAAAGCTAGTATTGATATATTAAAAGAACAATTATGCATACCACTGGGACTTTCCAATCCCTTAAAGAAACCAGAATATTTTTGCTAGTCCTCGACAAAAACTGGATTACCATAAGGAGGAAAAGGTGGCATTTGGCAGGTGAACGCGGGACCAAATCATCTCCCAAATGATAAGGACAGTATTGGAGCTGGAGGTCAGCAGTGTGGCTGCTAAAATGTTGCACGCTTAACCACTTGCCGCCCAGGCCAATTTCTAGAAAATTACTCAGAACCTCCAAACAAAAAAAGAGGAAGGAAATAAAAAAACAAACACTATTAAGGGCCCTTTCACACATGCGGACCATATGTCCGTATTTCATTCATCCGTTTTTGGGTGAAATATGGACATACATTAATCCCTATGGGATAGTGGGTGTCGGCAGATGAACATCCACCGACACCTGATCTCATCGGTCCCAGCTATGGTCCGTGAGTGTAAAAAGGGCCCTTAAAGCAGAGTTCCACCCAAAAATGGAACTTCCGCTTATCCCACTCCTTACCCCCTTACATGCCACATTTGTAATTTAATGTAATTTTTTTTTTGGGGGGGGGGGGGGGGGGGAGTGGGGGCTTCAGGAGGAGTGGGACTTCCTGTCCCACTTCCTGCTTCCGCCGAGGGGCTGGTTAGGCGATTAAGCCTTAATCGCCTACACCAGCCCCTCCCTGTAGGCGATCGCATGGGACACATGACAGGTCCCATGCGATCGCCTGTCCAATCAGCGACGAGCCGCGCGCGCATGCGCAGTGGGTGCCCGGCCGTGAAGCCGAAGGTGCGTCGCTGGAACGCAGGAGCAGGTAAGTGAGTGTTTATTAAAAGCCAGCAGCTACACTTTTTGTAGCTGCTGACTTTTAATAAACACCATTTTTGGCTGGAACACCCCTTTAAGTTAGCCCAATTTATTTGTGCATAATGTGAAAGATGTTACGCCGAGTAAATGAATACCAAACACATTTTAACATTTTGCACAGTAGTGGAATGGAGCCAAACTTCGGTACTTAAAAATCCCCATAGTTACCGTTTAGAGTTACAGAGGAGGACTAGCACTATAATTATTGCCCTTGCCCTAATGTTTCGCTGCGATAAGTCCTAAGATATCGCCTCTAGGCTGGGAAGCCCAAATTAAGATAAAAACCGCGGCAACATATTTTTAAATGCAGAGACCGGGCGTGGGCATGATCTGGCCTGACAGATTCACTTCGGTCAACTTCCGGCGCCGGCCAATTTTGTTACAATTGTGCTTACAGTGCAGGCAATCGCTGGCTGAAGATTATCAGAAATCTGAAGGATGAATGCAACTGCAGGCATCATTCAGATATCAACGCTCAAAGTCTGTAGCTGCCAACTCTTATTAGGACACTTACCTGTCCCGGGTTCCTGCAATGTTGACACCTAAAGCCATTTTGTTCGATTGGCTCGGGTGCTGCCACCACCATTCACAGCTGGTCCCCTACTGCACATGCGCGCTGCACTAATTGGCCCTGTGTTAGAGGAAAGAGGAGGGGGCCAAACTTCAGAGGGATGGTGCCACAGTGTGGTCTCCTGGAAGTGGGGAAGGGGCTACATACAGTAAATGGTGTTCCAACAGCAGTACAGAAACCTCCCGCCTGTTGCCAAAACAAAATGAGTCAGGCTAAGCACTGCTCAGCCATTCACAAGACACCTTATGGTTTATGAATACAAGGCTTGCTCAGAGGCAGAGAAGCAGACCGATTACATATATACTATTATAATACAGGATTTATATGGCGGCAACAGCTTATGCATCGCTTTACAACGAGGGCAGACAATACAGTTACAATACAGGAGGAATCAGATGGCCCTGCTCGTTAGAGCTTACAATCTAAGAGATCATGGTCTCCACCTCAGCCATATAGTGTTGACAGGAGGCGCCATCTATTAGTAGAGGTTGTACATCTGGGCAAGCATGACCCAAGCAACCTATTTAAAGTGGAGGTTTACCCTAAAACAATTATATAACATTACATCCAGCATACTTGCAACATGAACAGTATGCTGTTTTTTTTTTGCCGTACACACCGTTATATTGTTATTTTCCCCCCGGCTTAGAATTCCCCCGGGACTGGGCGTTCCTATTCAGGATGTAGACGATTGACGTCTGGTGAAAAACTTCCCAAGGCGCATAAAGCGCGTCACCAGTATTCCATAAAAAGCCGACCTGCGAGTCGGCTCTCTATGGCGCCTGCGCAGTTAGCTCTACACAGGCGCAGGCGGGGGGGGAAATATCAATATACCGGTATGTACGGCAACAAAAAAAAAAGAAATACCAGCACACTGTTCATGTCGCAAGTATGTTGGATGTAATGTTATAATTGTTTTAGGGTGAACCGCCACTTTAAAGTGAAAGTAAACTTGGAGTTTGGTTTTAACCTGTTTACATAAAGTAGATTACAAGCAAGGCCACAGGTGTGGGATGCATGGAAAAGATGAAAACGCAAGGAGACACGTTTATCAAAACAAATCAAGTATAAAATTGGACTAAAATCAGGCTGCATCTCATAAAGTGTATGCAACTATAAATATAGAGGGGACTTGATAAGATTACATATAGCATTACAGATATTTTTTCCAATTCCGTGTTTAATGGTATATGGACAAATGTGGGAAATAGGTAATGTTTTATTAACCATGATCTGACAAACCATCCAAGGCAGGGTGCGGGATCATCCCGTGTTGGAAGAACTGCAGGGTTTGCTACAGCCAAATTTTTGGAGAGAGATTTGTTTTTGCTTCTGATAGTATTGGCTGCATGCGGATGCATAATGGCCTAATAAAGAGCTTAACAGTTTTTGAACCCCGCTTGTGGCAACAACATTGCGTTTGGATATGCGGTGGACAGTTCGATGCACCGGTGTCAAATCTCGACTCAGACCCAGGCATCAGAACTGGCTGGTCCATACATACCCTATGGCCACTTAAAAAAGCAAGAACCTTCTTTACATCAGGCATGTGACCTCCTGCAAAAGGTAATCGGACAAAAAGGATATGCCAAATTTCCTCTATAAATTAAGTGCTCCTCACCAACAAAATAAAATACTGCCAAATTTGTCGCATTTATTTCTGTTTTTATTTTAGAACAAAAAAGCCAATATTTCTGTATGCCATCCTTTCCCATTTGTAACTTTTACGTCTGTGTACTGAACACATAGATATTAAATTATAAAAATGAACAGGTGGGCTTTGATGTACGAAGCTCCTAGATAGATTGCTGCATTACTAGTGCCTGTATGTCTAGTTGTAAATTCATTGCTAATCCGTGCGAGACTGCACTCTCGTGCCCTCTGTAATGGCAGCTGTTGGCTGACAGACAACGAGATAGTCTGACTGCATGCAGATTAGTGCCAGTGTGAAAGCCATCGTATCTGGCATAGACAGGACAGATTTCAATGCAAACAGTGATCTGTGTTTGTGCGAGTTGTCCAACAGACCAGTCACCTGGCAAACTGAAGATGACCCAGAGTCGTGTGTGTGTGGCATGAGTATGGGCAATGAGACAGGTCAAAGCACATAAGGATTTATGCTCACAGGATAGCTTTGTAAATCTCAGGCTCAGTTCACAGTGGTGCAATGTGGGAAAGCCTGCGAATCCAGTGCAGGTTCCGGCATTGCACATGGTTTGCGCTGCCCTCTGCGACGGGTGTCAATACAAAGTTAATGACTCACCAGATCGGTTCACAGAGCGAACTGTGAATTCGAGCAGGAATCGGATTCATGGGTGTGCAATCTGATTCTGGTGCGAAAAAAGTGTGCTGCACGAGTTTGGTCCAAATCAAAATGTGAATTTCAGCCAGTTTTTATGGCTGAATTCGTATCGCACAAACATTACATGTTGGGCTAGCCATGCGCAGATATATTTAATTTAGCCTGCAGACTGATCAAAAACAAGATTCCTCTATGCATATAGCACAGATGGAAGAATCTACCTGTTGGGCTACGATATTCTGACAGCTCAGGGCAAAACTTTGTTTGTTTACACCAAGGTTCTAAAACAAGAGGCCCATTATAGATAATTACTTTGCAATGCATGAGTACCAAACAGAAGCAAAAAGTACCAAGTATAAGAAATCAGACCCCATAGCATAATGCTGTTCTATAATAAATAGTAGAGCACTGAAAAAGTAGTGTTTATCTGGAGTCTGCTAGTTATAGATTTACCAACTATAGATGAGCCACCATCTAAAGGCCTGTTACCAGCACACAATTTTGATGACATGAGTGCATACACAAAACTGCTTCTTGGAGGCTACTGCATTGGTCTGTGCTGAGTGAGCAGGAGGTGCTGTGTGTACATAGGACATGGATATCCAGGGACACGTGACACTCATAATCTGAATTCCAGAGCTCACAGTCAGTGGGTGGGGGAGGGTTATACATTTGACACAATGCATATGAAACATACAAAAGCTAAAAACTGTTCTGGCACGTCATTAAAAAGAAGTGGCTATGCAACTTTCCCACAGACTGTGTAAACAAAGATTGAGCTTTTTAAATGCAAAGAATGCATGAGCAGAATATAGACTTGAAGGGCAACCCACATGTCTTGCTTTCGATTTGTAATAACCGTTAAAGAAGCCTTTAAAAGTATTGTCCTGGTCTATCCTGTTTTCCATCTTACAGAGACTGGAAAGCTATGGCTAGCCCCAATATATTGTAAAATCTTTTATGTAGGGATCTGAGATTGCTCTGTGGGGTTTGAATCTTTTACATACAATGTAGTTCACCTACTGTACAGCCAAATTTCATCTAGCTTCTCAAGGCTCACCACTAACCTCCTTCCTCTACAATCCAGCGTCAACAGCCACACGTACCACCTGGCTCCCCCCTGAAAACTTAAATCTTTGTTCCATATTGGCAATATCTTTAGACACACATTAAAAAAATTCCTTTTTGTCAGTCCAAATTTCATCTAGCTTTATCAGGCTTGTCAGCAACCTCCTCCTACAATACTCTGACAGCCATTACGTACCGCATGGTTCCCCCCTGAAAACGTAAATTCTTCTTCCATGTTGGCATTCTTGCAGACACACACATTAAAACATGCCTTCCTTTTGCTACTTTGACAGATAACCTGCCCCCAAAGGCTCGGTTTAGCTACTTTCAAATTTAACATTTCACCCTCCAACTTTTGCCTCCTCCACTACTATGAAGAACTTTGCGCTATGGGTGCAACTGGTCTGGTTTCAGAAAACATTCTAAATGATGCAAGCTCCAGATCCTTCACTAAAAAACATGCTTACATCGTGAAATGGGAGCAGACTTTGAACAGTGAATTTACAGGGGGAGAGAGGGAGAGAGGGAGAATCAGTACAAAATTCTTTATCACTGGTACCATACTACTCCTCTTCTGCACTCTCTCAATCTAAGTATTCCAGACTGTTGCTGGAGGTATAGCCAACATCCAGGAATGTAGTTCCATATTTATTGAACTAGTACAAGCCCTTTTACATGCCATTCTACAAGTAACTGTCCAGCTCGATACCACCAAGTTCTTGCTTGGTCATACTACCACCCAGTATGTCTAAAGCCAGCCGTAGACTGTTCGAATTTCAGCAGGTTCAGTAGGGACCGGCTGAGATTCAAAACCATGTAGGAGTAGGTCAATCTATCAACTTGGGTGCAATCAGCCTGTTGGATTTTAAATGCGATTATGTGAATGTGGCTGGTATAGCCGCTAGCAGTAATCATGCCATTCTCCCGGCAGTGTCAGAAGTCAACTTCCTCTTTAAATAGATCTAATGCCGCTCCTTGCTCAGAAGGAAAGGGTCTAGGACAGCACCCGAGCCATCAATGACTTGGCTGGTTGGCCAAGGAAACTTAAAGGGGTGTTCCAGCCAAAAATGGTGTTTATTAAAAGTCAGCAGCTACTAAAAGTGTAGCTGCTGGCTTTTAATAAACACTCACTTACCTGCTCCTGCGTTCCAGCGACGCGCCGACCGGGGACCGGGACTTTCGGCTTCACGGCCGGGCACCCACTGCGCATGTGCACACGGCTCGTCGCTGATTGGACAGGCGATCGCATGGGACCTGTCATGTGTCCCATGTGATCGCCTACAGGGAGGGGCTGGTGTAGGCGATTAAGCTTAATCGCCTAACCAGCCCCTCGGCGGAAGCAGGAAGTGGGACAGGAAGTCCCACTCCCACCCCAAAAAAAATTACATGCCAAATGTGGCATGTAGGGGGGTAAGGAGTGGGATAAGCGGAAGTTCCATTTTTGGGTGGAACTCCGCTTTAATACAGCAGATAAAGTTCAGCAGTGCCAAAAGTGGCCTTCATGGATGAATTGCTGTCAAAAAGTCAGACCCTCAACGTGGAAATAAGGCTAAGTGCCGCAACTATGCAAAAAAAAAAAACTTCGGAATTGGGGTGCAGAAAAATTACAGCAGGTGCTCTGGAATGAGGAGTCAAAACTTGAAATATTTGGATGTAGCAGGAAGCAGTTTGTTTGCAGAAGGGCTGGAGAGCGGTATAATGAGTGTCTACAGACAACAGTGAAGTAAGTGTGGGGCTGCATTTCTGCAAATGGAGTTGGAGATTTGGTCAGGATCAATAGTGTAGTTAATGCTTGTGAAATAGTGGCAGATACTTCATCATGTCATACCTTCACTTAGGTGTATGATTGGCCCCAAATGTATTCTACAACAGGCAAGTCACCAAAACTAAGCAATTCATTTATTTTTTCCCAGGAATTTCCCTTCTAGATTAGGGGTGCGCGCTATACGCCGGTGCGCGCTATAGGCAGATAAATACGGTATTTGAATTCATCTTTATTTTTACTAACAAATGGAAATTAAATGATTAACAGTTCTATTTCAGAAAGCATTCTTAATTTGCAGCATTTTTCACACCTGCCTTAAACGTTTGCACAGTAGTGTACATATGCTCATAAGCACGCAGACCAATGCTCTATTGACTGTATAAGCATGTATAACCAGTAATAATTACACATATGCTTATTAGAAATGTAGTCCTCTTGCAATAAAGTGTCAAAACCACTATTGTTTTACATTACAGCAAAAGTGCGTCTCTACATACGCAAATGTGCATCTGAGGCTCCTCTGACATGCAGCAATGTTTTAACCTAGTCAGTAACAATTTAATCTCTCTCAGAGAGATAGAGATATATATATATATATATATATATATATATATATATATATATATATATATATATATATACATATATATATATATATATACATACACACACACACACACACACACACACACTTGTCTGTGCTAGTAGATAATAGTTTCATTGTCCAGCAATGCATTGAACAAGTCTACAGGAACGCCTCCATTGTACAAAACGAAATACGTTTGTAAAGGTCAGGCCCTGTTCCACGTGTTCTTTGTGTGAAAAGCCCAACACCAAAGCATTGACCCCCCTCCACCTCCCATTCATCCAGATGTTATCAATTTGTCACGCCCCTTAATGGCTTGTCCTCTTCCATTACCAAACCCTATGAAGACATCTTGAATATAACCCCCTATTGCCTGGTGGACTTTAATAAACACTGACGAAAATGTCAAGCTGTACTGGATTAGAGGCCTTAAAATGCATGTGAAGAGAGTCTAGAAATATCTGTTTTGTAATAAGTATACTACCTGTGCTTCCTTGTATTACATTTTTACAGAAAAAATACACAGATCTGTTTAAAAAAATAGATAGATAAATCCAAGAGCTACACAGTAAATATGTCCCTCCGAGTAATGTGCTTGTTATGACAGCCAATAACAGGGAGGACACAAATCGATAAGAGTGCAAGTAACCGTTTAACCTCTGTAGCCCTCCACCCACACAATCCTCCACCCTCTGTAAAGGGGTGGGGGAGAAGAGAGTAAAAGCAAAGTCTCAACTTATCAAATAGTAGTGCAATCTAATTGTGTGAAAAAAATAAATATAAAGCCATGTAAATGGGTCACCTGAAATGAGGAAGGTCGATTTTACAGCTGTTCATTAAAAAATAAAACAACATTGCTATAGTTAACGTGTGGCTATTATCAGTATGAAATCTGCAGCAGATATGGAAGCACTGCCCATACCAACTTCAGATATGAGAGGGCAAAAGGCATTCTCTGTTACTCAATTAGAAACATGATGTATTATTACAGTTCCAGCACATGTATTGCTGTGGTTTTATGTGTGGCTTCTAAACCTACAAAAGGAAGTTTGGTCTCTGGGCTGATTTAGGACTGTAGCACGCAATCTTCAATTATAGCAACTATATTATCTAAAAGAAACACTCAAGGCCAAGAGATAATAAAAAGAAGAACTGCAAGCCAAGACTATATTACTGAACAGCTTGTTGGTAAATTTGAGATTGCTTTTCAAACAAATTGGTCCTGTAAATGCATGAACCTGAAATACGGTAGTGGCCTATCAAACTGCAATGTATATCAGAAGCACTAGAAGCCTTCGGGAGCAAAAACTTGTTAGAAGACACATGGAAATCCAATTCAACCCAATTCTATCGTTTAATTTAAGCTTTGGAAAGCTTAACGTGGAGTTCCACCCAAAAATGGAACTTCCACTTTCTTTTTGGAATCCCCCCCCCTTCCGGAGTCACATTTGGCACCTTTCAGGGGGGAGGAGGGAGCAAATACCTGTGTAATACAGACATTTGCTCTCACGCGGTGACCTACACCACTTTCGGAACCTACTCTGGTCTTTTCTGCTGTCTTCTGGGACACACACAGGTCCCAGAAGACCGCAGGGACCAGTGAGGACGCGCAAGCGCAGCAGGGAGGCTTCACTTCCTGATTCCCTTACTGAGGATGGTGGCGGCAGCCGCCAAGAGCCGACAGACAGATCAGCCTCGGCTGCCCACATCGCAGGCACCCCGGACAGGTAAGTGTCTCAATATTAAAAGTCAGCAGCTGCAGTATTTGTAGCTGCTGGCTTTTAATATTTTTTTTTTTGGCGTACCTACGCTTTAAGGAAGGCGGCTAAAACTTTTATTAGTCGGTCTTCTCACTTCCTGTTGTGAAAGTGAGGAGAAACAAACAAACAAACAAACAAACATTCTTAATGAGGGCATAGATAGCATTTAAAGTGGTTGTAAACTGGTGCGAACACAAACATTGCATGTGATTCGCGCCGCATTGGTGTGCAGATCTCATACAATGTCTGTGTGATGCAAATCAAAATGGTACAGGACGCTTTGTACACCATTTTACACTGCGATCCGATCTGGGAGTGTCATTAACTTTGCATTGACACCCGCAGCTGTTCGCAGAGGTCAGTGTGAATTGTCTGTGTTTAAGCCCTGGTTCACACTGGTGCGTTTTGACATGCGATTTGGCATGTCAAAAACGGCGGATTTTGCCGCAAATTGCCAGCAATGGCACTGTCCTAATCGGCACAACGCTGCATCTGCGGCATTGCACCGATTTCAAAAAGTAGTCTCTGTACTACTTTTTGCGATTTCAGCCTGCGGGTGAAATCGGGACTGCCAGCGGGAGTGAAATCGTGCGAGTTCAGCTGAACTCGCACTGCTTCACTCCCGCAGCCCAGTGTGAACCAGGGCTAAGGCAGTGTTTCTCAATCCCAGTCCTTACGCCCCCCCAACAGGTCATGTTTTCAGGATTTCCCTCAGATGAAACGGCTGTGGGAATTACTAAGGCAGTGAAACTGATCAAATCACCTGTGCAAAATAATGGAAATCCTGAAAACATGACCTGTTGGGGGGGCGCGAGGACTGGAATTGAGAAACACTGGTTTAAGGTGTGATGCAGGAACCTGCAAAGGATTTCCCAATATCGCATCAGTGTGAACCCAGCCTCAAGGTTTTTTACCTTACTACATTATATGCAGCAAGGTGAAAAACTAAGGTAAAAAAAAACTGTGCCCGATCCGATTCAGCGACGTGCATGAGCGCAGCCGCAGCTGTCGCTCTCCCAATTGGACAGATTGATAGCACAAAAGCCGTGAGATGGGAGCAGGGAAGTACCGCTGTCTGTGCCAATGGATGCAGCAGCGAGACTTGGGAGCACCCGACAAAGAGGAGAAACCTGGAGCACCGGCGGGGGAGCCCAAAAAAATAGGATCGGGGCTGCTTTGTGCACAACCATTGCACAGAGCAGGCAAGTACAGTATAGGCATGTTTGTAATTTTTTTTTTAATGTATAAAAATAACACACACATATATCTATCTCAAAGCTTTACAACCACTTTAAAATTTGAGGTTCTAAAGCAATATTCAAATCCCCAGCATCACCGGCCACTTTAAGTACACCTTGCTACTACTGGGTACACCTTTTGTCTACTGAACGGTTTTCATTTTTCATGGCATAGATTTATCAAGATGTTGGAAACATTCTGAGATTTTGGTCTATATTGACACAACGGCAACACAGTTGCTTTAGATTTGTCGGCTGCACATCCGTGATGTCAATCTCCCGTTCCACCACATCCCAAAGGTGCTCTATTGGATTGAGATATGGTGACCGTGGAGGCCATTGGAACAGTTAGATGATTTGGAGCTTTGTGACTGTGGACATGGTCAGTAACTAAACTCAGATAGGTCATAGTCAATTGGTACTAAGGGGCACAAAGTGTGCCAAGAAAATATCCCCCACACCATTAAACCACCACAAGCAGCCAGAATCATTGATACAAGCAGGATGGATCTATGCTTTCACATTGATTTTGCCAAATTCTGACCCTACCATCTGAATGTCACAGCTGAAATCAAGACTAATCAGACCAGGCAACATTTTCCTAATCTGAAACTTGGTGCTGCAAGAGGAAACACTGGTTTATGGTGTTTAAGAGCCCATTCACACAGGGGCAACACGACTTTCGAGGCAACTTGGACAGACTTGAGTATGAATCATCAGGCAACTTCAAGTTGCCTCCAGGACACGAGGCTTTCCAGTGGCCAAACAACAATCAGCTCTGGGGGAGGGAGGGGTTTGCCTGAGAAATGAATGTATGGTATCTTCCTGTATTGTTGCTTCAGTTAAGACAGTGATACGACTTCCATTGAAATCAATGGGTACAAGTTGCCTACAAGTCAGATTGAAGTAGTACAGGAACCTTTTCTGAAGTCGGAGCGACTTCAGTAGTGTACATTAAGACGGCTCCATTCACTTGCATTGATTTTCTCAACCTCGCGACTTGGGGCAACTTGAAGTCGGATGCCAGGTCGCCCCTGTGTGAACCGGCTCTAATAGCATACACTTGAACAATAGTTTGTGACATCCAGCATAATGTAGTAGCAGTCAATTCTTTAAAGCTGCCCTAAGAAACCCGGATGCAGCATTTAAATACACTCTCCCTGACTACATAGTTAGTTACTAGGTTGAAAAAAGTCCATCCAGTTCAACCATAAAAAAAAAAATAAACAAACAAAATAAAACACAGTACATCCCATACACCCAACTCCATACCCACAGTTGATCCAGAGGAAGGCTAAAAAAAACAGCAGAGCATGATCCAATTTGCTACAGGGGGGGAAAAAATTCCTTCCTGATCCCCCCGAGAGGCAATCGGATTTACCCCGGATCAACTTTACCTACAAAACTTAGTACTCAGTTATATTATGTGCATTTAGGAAAGAATCCAGGCCCTTCTTAAAGCAATCTACTGAGCAGGCCAGAACCACCTCTGGAGGGAGTCTGTTCCACATTTTCACAGCTCTTACTGTGAAGAAACCTTTCCGTATTTGGAGGTGAAATCTCCTTTCCTCTAGACGTAAAGAGTGCCCCCTTGTCCTCAGCGTTGATCTTAAAGTGAATAATTCAACACCAAGTTCACTATATGGACCTCTTATATATTTGTACATTGATCATATCACCCCTTATTCTCCTCTTCTCCAGAGTGAATAAATTCAGTTTTTCTAATCTTTCCTCATAGCGGAGCTCCTCCATGCCTCTTATCAGTTTGGTTGCCCTTCTCTGCACTTTCCAGTTCTCAGATATCCTTTTTGAGAACTGGTGCCCAAAACTGGACTGCATATTCCAGATGAGGTCTTACTAATGATTTGTACAGGGGCTATCTCTGGAGTCCATACCTCTCTTAATACAAGAAAGGACTTTGCTCGCTTTGGAAACCGCAGCTTGGCATTGCATGCCATTATTGAGCTTATGATCAACCAAAACCCCCAGATCCTTCTCCACTACGGGTCCCCCCCAGTTGTACTCCCCCTAGCATGTATGATGCATGCATATTCTTAGCCCCTAAGTGCATAACTTTACATTTATCAACATTAAACCTCATCTGCCACTTAGTCGCCCACTTAGACAGAGCATTGAGGTCGGCTTGTAAATTGGAGACATCCTGTAAGCCATCCAAAGAATGTAAGGGTTAGGGTGCCCTGGCTTATAACAAAATAAGCACAATACCCTAATTCAAGTGGAAAGCCGATAGATAGGACGACCTATCCCTTTGAAGAGCCAAAAATGGATGATTGCAAGACAACTCCACCAGTTTGGAAGTCCTATGTGAAGAAGTAAGGGAATACCCCTAAAAGGCAGCTTTGGCAACACTGACAAATACAAAAGTATGAGGGGTGAGAGACGCCGAACACCACTAGCTCAAGAGGTGAAAAGAAATTTGAAAGGCCCCAGTGTCAAGTTCCTCCTGAGCCCTGCTTCTGATGCATTTTTCCCTGACCATGGGGGCTTAATCAAAAAGAACTGACACATACCAAGTTAAGGCCCAACAGCAACAATAGTGACTTGAATGGAGGGTGGATTAATACTGAGAGGCACAGACTGGGAACAAAATCTTCTGCAGAGGGGGTTATGAATTAGGACCTTGTAACCAAAGGATACCAATTTGCCTACCCAGCCAATGGTGGGAATACTAGACGTTGTCCATCCACCTTCTATTGAACAGGTGGGTGCAAAATGTCATGCAGAGGAGAGGGGGTTCTCTGTGGACTTCGACTCCCTGGGACGTTTGTCACCTACAGAGGTAGAGGGCTTAGAGGACTTAAAATAGGAACACACAAGTTTTTTTTTTTACATTGAACCCAGCAGACAGAGAAAAAACCCTGTCAGAACACACTGATCAGCACTTGCGGCCATTGGCTGCGAGTGCTTAAATGAATGCTGCTCGGATACTGGTTTGCCAGCAGGCCCATTTGACAGAAGCTGGTCGTACTTGGCATCCTACTCCTGCAGATGGAACCAGCTAGTTAAAGCAGGTGTTCTCCAATGAAGAAGAAAAAAAAAGTCACATTTAAAGCGGAGGTTCAGCCTTTTTTTTTTTTTTTTTTTTTTATAAAGCCAGCAGCTACAGCAGCTGCTGACTTTTAAAATGGACACTTACCTGTCCAGCGCGCCCACGATGTCAGCAGCCTCGGCTGAGCAATCACTCGGTTCTCGGCTGCTTCCACCGCCATCCTCGGTGAGGGAATCAGGAAGTGAAGCCTTGCGGCTTCACTGCCCTACTGCGCATGCGCAAGGATCACGGCGCCCTGTCACTGGTTCCCGCTCTCTCCTGGGAACAGTGTTTCCCAGAAGACAGCAGGGGGGGTATGGTGACATCACAGGCTGGATTCCCTGCGGGGATCCGAACCCAGAACTGGTGCAAATACTTGTCTCAGACAGGTATCTGCACCTCCCTCCCCCTGAAAGGTGCCAAATGTGACATCTGAAGGGGGGGGGGGGGGGGAATTCCAAAAAAGCAGAGGTTCACTTTTTGTGTGAAGCTCCGCTTTAAAAAAAAAAAAAAAAAGGAGTTGTAAAAAGGCAGAAGGTTTTGAATTCTAATGCGTCCACGAGTCCCTCGGCCATCCCCAACTCTCTCTCCCGATTGGTTGAGACACAGCAGCGGCGCCATTGGCTAACTAACTTTGACAGCCACAGGAGTCAATCAGGAGAGAGAGGGTGCAGGGCCAAACAGCAGCTCCATATCCGAATGGACACAGAGCTGCAGCTCGGTTTGGGTGCCCCCACAGCAAGCTGCTTGCTGTGGGGGCACTCGACAGGGGGGGGGGAGGGGCCACAAACAAAGAAGGACCCGAGAAGGGGAGGATCTAGGCTGCCTGTGTAAAACCATTACACAGAGCAGACAAGTATAATTTGGTGCAGGACCATGGATGTGTGTGGCAGAGCAGAATAAAGCACTCCTTTACGCAGCTACAAACAGTCCATCCATAAAGTATTCAGACTAGAGGTCGACCGATATATCGGCCGATATTTGGAGAAATCGGCATTAGCCGATTTTTATCCAAATCAGGCCGATATTTTACAATTCCCGCTAGCGGTGCCACAGCTCCGGAGCTCGGCCGAAGCCTTTCCTGATACTGTGACCGCGTCACACCATCAGAAAAAAGACCGCGGCTTCGGCCTAGCTCCAGAGTCGCAGCCATCTTGGTACACCCAGCGCGGCATCCCTCCTCTGTTTACGCCCACAGAGGAGAAGGGGCCCTCGCTCGTGGGACACACACCGCTCTCTGGTGTCTGTACTACGGGGGGCAGGGGGGGTGTCAATACTGGAGAAAGAGGGGGTCTGTACTGAGGGGGGGTGACACCATTTTTTTGCGCCAGTGGCAATTAATGCCACTTGCAATCCAGTGCCACCTGCCAGTGGCAATACCAGTGCCACCATTCAGTGCCAATTAGTGCCACCTTTCATCCAGTAATGCCACCTGCCAGTGGCAATACCAGTGCCACTATCCAGTGCCAATTAGTGCCACCTTCCATCCAGTGCGATCCGCCAATGCCACCTACCAGTGCCAATACCAGTGGCACCATCCAGTGCCAGTTAAGTGCCACCTTCCATCCAGTGCCACCTGCCAGTGCCAACTAAAGCCAGTGCCACCTGCCAATGCCAACCAGTGCTAACTATTGCCACCCAGTGCCACCTGCCAATACCAACCAGTGCTAACTATTGCCACCCAGTGCCACCTGCCAGTGCCAGCCATCTGCCAATCAGTGCCACCTGCTAGTACCATCTTTCAGTGCCATCCAGTGCAACCTGCCAGTGCCAATAAGTGCCTTCTGCTAGTGCCATCTTCCTTCCAGTGGCAATTAGTGCCATCCAGTGCCACCAATAAAAATAAAAAAATCGGCCTAAAATATCAGCCGCAAAATCTGCATTATATATCGGCCATCGGCCGCCCAGATTTCTAAATAGCGGCATCTGCCAGAGAAAAACGCACATCGGTCGACCGCTAATTCAGACCCCCTTTACTGTAGTATCAGGCTGCAACATGACAAAATTGAAAAAAGTGAAAGGGAGTCTGAATACTTTATGAAAGCACTGAATATGCATACGATAAATTGGAAGGCGTTAGTTCTTGTTACTTATTTGGGACATTGCATGAGAACCCAGAATTGTTCACATAAGAGACTAAAACCAGAGGAACAGGCACGTACTGTATGAGAAAGCTTTACTATACACATCTTTGATACAGGTATTGAAGTACTGAAAATAACATCCAAACGCTTGTGTGCTAGAAGCAGACAAGCACAAAGGATTTACTTTTGTTCTCAGACACCTAGGAGTTGTTAACCATATACATGCCACAATATACAAGGCTCTTTGTAACCATGTTACAGTTACATCTAAAAATGAAGGTTACTAAACTACAACTGCACTGTTCAGGTATTGACTTAATGAACTAAAGCTAGCCGTGTTGAATCGGATAATGCGATACAAACCAAAATCTGAGCGTCACCGAACGGGATATTTCTAAAATCAGAGCTAGCAGTCATGTCAGAGAATTAGGCATTTAAAACGATTAAGCTTTACAGAATATGGCTCAAGCCCAAACCAAAGACGGAAAGCAATCACCACATTGGCAGGCAACAGGCCAAACCATGATTCCTGGAGAGAACTAGTACACAACAATCAAGTGTTACGCTGAGTGACAAGATATTACTTGTGACTGCATAACTCTCACACTGCCTGCTGTAAACCCTGCCCCCAATTTGCTATGCTGTAAACCCTGTATCCCATTCACTAGTGTACTACTTACTGAAAAAAAAAAAACACATGCTGTATATACTGGAGTATAAGCAGAGTTTTTCAGCACTTTTTGGGGTTGCCGAAAATGCCCCCCTCGGATTATATTTAAGTCACCTTTTTGTGCCTGATCTCCCAGATTTTGGAACTGGCCGGCCGTAGGTCCCCTGGACCCCAAACTTGGCACATATGTAACCTCACTCTTCCTCTATAAGTGTGCAAAGTTTGTTGTCCGGGGAAGCTATAGCCAGGAAGCACCGATTTTTCAAACCTGGGCACCCTCTTCCATAGACTCCCCATGTTAAACGGTCAATACTTTGGGGACCCGGTACCAGCCAGTCGTAGGTCCCCTGGACCCAGAACTTGGCACACACGTAGCCCCATTTCTCCTCTGTGAAACTTTTTGTCTAGGGGACCACCGATTTTTCAAAGTCGGGCAATCCTTCTATAGACTTCCATGTTGAGCATCAGTGTAGTCATGGGGACAGTGAGGCACGCAGATGGACACCCTAGGCTTATACTCGAGTCAAAAAGTTTTCCCACTTTTTTGTGGTTAAATTAGGTGCCTTGGCTTCGGGTCGACTTATACGGTACATTTTTGCTAAAATATTCAGATTTGCGCCTGGCGATACACTGATCTAAAGTTGGCCAGTTCAGCAAGAACTGTGCAAATTTCAATCAATGTGTGCCTTCCCTGATCAACAGAAGTCGATTGTTTGACTTCTGTCTAAAAGACATGGTGGAAATTTCTCGGTCAGTGGATGCAGCTGCTGATCACTGTATTTTGACAGCACCAGGTGCAACTGTCATACAATGGCCCAGCTGGGGGGGGGGATCCTTTCACATGGAAGCACTTTGAAGGCGCTATAGCGCTAACAATAGCGCCAGCATAGTGCCCTGAAAGAGCAGCTTCATTCACTCTAGTGTGAAAGCCCTCGGGCTTTCACACTGCAGCGGTGTGCTGGCAGGGTGTCAGAAAAACTCCTGCCAGCAGCTTCTTTGCTAAATCGCCCCTGCCCATTGAAATCAATGGGCCGCACCGCCAAACCTCCATCAAAGCATCGCTTTGCGGGCAATTTTAACCCTTTAACCGCTAGCGGGGGGGGGTCAGTCCCAAGCTGTCTATCCTGGGACATAGGCAGCACAGCACGGGAGCGAGCCTACATAGGAAGCAGTTTCCCAAGAGGGTGCATTGAGGCGGAGGAGGATGAGCAGAGAGCCCCAGCAAGGAGCCCACGAGAAGAGTAGGTTCGTTGTTGCTCTGTGCAAAACCATTGCAAAAGTAGGAAAGCGTAACAGGTTTAAAAAAAAAAAAAAAAAAAAAAAAAACACACACACACACAGCTTTAATATCTGATTCAGGACCAATATTATTATAGCACAACATGTACTCACCTAAATCAAACACAAACAGTAGACCTAAATGTTCCAGCTAGCATTAATCAAAGTTTAAACAACCTCCCCCATGTCTAACACACACACAAAAAGTTTAGTGCATCCTTACTATGCAAAGGTAAATACCCACTACCCTACAGGAAGCCAGCTCACAGTCTAAATACAACTTGCAGGAAACATAAATGCCAATTCTCTAGAACCTCCTTTCTTAAATTCTAATACGCTACATTGATCACGTTTTCTCCTTAAAACAAAACCTTGCCTATAGACAAAAGAACTTCTGACCATCCATTCATGCCTGATCTCTGTAATGAATGCTCAGGACAGGTAATAACGAAAATAATTTCTCAGAATATTTCTGACCGACAAAAGACTCATTTACACTTCCAGTGCCCTCTGAAGAGGGATCCGTGGTGGATCACTCCTATGGAGGGAATTTGATAGGTGATAAAGAGGCATTACGTTGCCTCCTCAGGGGCTGTTTTTTACCCGTAAAAACCTGCACCAACACGCCGCACCACAGCTGCCTGACAGGGATGTTAGTGGGGAGCGGTCAGGGGGGCCAAAAAAACGCAGCTGAGCCACATGTTTTTACCATCCCAATAGCTTACCTGAGCAGGCCCAGAATTGGCATACAAACATTCATTACTCAATCCGACAATCAATAGCCAAATTGTTTCCTATGTTAAGGGGAACATTTTAATTGCAATAAATCTTCAGTTCTGTTACTGGCAATTACCACGCTGCCAAATTACTGCCAAAAGTCTTATTTAAAAATCTCCGGCTTTCATTAAAATAATATCTGGTGATCCTGCCATGGAGGTCCTTGTTCCAGTACATCCCGTTATATCTGTAGGTGACAACACACTGTCCTTGTCTCCAACCTGTGCTCCTGCAATGCCAGGCTTCTACTTTTGATTCTATTCACACCTATGCATGTTGCTTTTGAGCGAGTGTTTCTGCAGTGCTTTTTGCATTTTTTTTTTTTTAGGCAAATTTGTTGGGCAAATGTAATCACTGTAAAAATGCACTACATGCTTTTTTAGAAACTTCCCCATTAAAGTATTTAAAAAAAGGGGGGGGGGGGGGATTTCAGCGTTTCGAATTCAAGTCCCTGACCCAAAAACAGAGGCACAAAAATGTATTCATGTTTGATAGGAACCCATGTTAAAAATAATGGTCTCGCGTTTCTGTAAAAAGCATGAAAAAAAAAAAAAACACATTGGTGTGAATAGAGCCCAAGACTGTTTCAGCACACATTACATGCAATCAGAGCCCACGGTTGTCATCAGGGAACCCGCCCCTTGAAAATGGCATGCAGTCATTGCTGGACTGCATATCGACCGGCAATGCCAGCACAGTTAGCTAAACAAAGAATAATAAACTCTCAAACGATCTACTAACGGCTAAAACCAATGGACACTATTCTGTGCTCCTACTACTAGACCTCTGCTGCCTTTGACACAGTGGACCACCCCCTCCTCAAAAAACTCCACACCTTTGGTCTCTGTGACTGTACTGAATGAGCTGGTTCTCATCCCCTCAATGTCACTTACATTTCTACTCCCTCTTTTCTTTTCTCTGTTGGGGTCCCCCAAGGTTCTGTTCTTGGACCTCTCCTATTCTCAATCTACACCTCGTCCCTGGGTCAGTTGATAGTCTCCTATTGCTTTCAATACCATTTCTACATTGATGTTACCCACATCTCTATGCCCCTCAGCTCACTCCCATAAGGGCCCTTTCACACGGGGCGGATCAGTAATGATCCACCCCGTGCACCTCCGTTTGCTCAGTGGGGATCGCTCAGTTGATCTCTGCTGAGCTGCCGGATGACAGGGTGGTCCCCGTACACTGTCTTTTCTCCGTTCTCCCATATGGGGAATCGGATGAACACGGCAAGGAAAAGTAGGTTTTTCCTCCGGCATATTTTGGCGGATCGGAGCGGATCGGATGTCAGCGGACGTGTCTCCGCTGACATCCGCGATCCCATAGGGATACATGTATGTCCGTTTTTCATCCGACAACGGATGGATAAAAAAAACAGACATACGGAACGTCCGTGTGAAAGAGCCCCAAGTCTCTTCACGCATCACTAATTTACTAACAGACATATCAGCCTGGATGTCCCACCACTTCCTCAAACTCAATCTATTCAAAACTAAGCTCGTAATATTTCCTCCCCCACGTGCCCCTTCCCCAGATTTCTGTCAAAATCAACAGCTTAACTATCAACCGACACCTGCACGGGTTGCAAGGTTAGAAGTATAATCCTGGACTCTGTACTATCCCTTTCGGCACCACATTCATTCACTGTCCAAAACTTGCTGCCTCAAACACCCATGACATCTCCAAGATACACCCCTTTCCGAACCAATAGCACAACAAAGCTTCCAATTAATTTCCTGTCATCTCCCTCCTCATTGGATTAGCCTTACATATGCTATCCCTCCACCAGTCCATCATGAATGCTGCTGCCAGGCTCATCCACCCTACAAACAGCTCAGTGTCTGCTACCCTCTCTGCCGATCCCTTCACTGGCTTCCGCTCATCCAAATTAAATTCAAGATACTAACAAAGTCTTACAAAGTCATTCACAACTCTGCCCCCAGCTACATCACTGACCAAGTCCTCCTGCTCTCTAACTCCCTTGTCACCTCATCCCAGGACTTCGCCAGAGCCTCTCCCATCCTCAGGAACTCCCTACCCCAATCTGTCCAACTATCTCCTTACTCTATCCACTTTCAGACTATCAATGAAAACTCATCTCTTCAGAGAAGCCCATCTGGCCCCCACCTAACAACTGTACATTTATTTTCTCCATCAGCCCATGCCTCTGGGCTTTGTATCCCTTGACCCTCACTCTTGTTCACACTGGGCTGCGGGAGTGAAATTGCGCGATTTCACTCCCTCTGGCAGTTCCGATTTCGGCGCGATTTAGGAGACATTTGTGCAGTGTTCTGCACAGATGTCAACGTAAATCGCGTCCTGAAATCGCAAAAAGTAGTACAGGAACTACTTTTTGAAATCGGTGCAGCGCCGCAGATGCGGAGTCGCACCGATTAGGACGGTGTCATTGCCGGCAATTGCCGCCGATTTGAGATGCGATTTCACATGTGAAATCGCATCTCAAATCGAACTAAATCGTACCCAGTGTGAACCTGGGCTTAAATTGTAAGCTCTAACGAGTAGGGCTCTCAGATTCCTACTGCATTATATTTTTTGTAATTGTACCGTCTGCCCTGATGTTGTAAAGCGCTGCATAAACTGTGGGCGCTATATAAATCCTGTATAATAATATTAGGGTCTACTTTAGAAAATCGGGTGATAAGTTCATTAGGCCCTTCTACCTGAATGAGTTTTTGCATGTTATTTAACTTGTCTATGAATCCCAACCTCAATCCCCATTTTGACCATGCATTGTTCAAACTGAGGGAGAAACAATCACCATAGACATTGAAATTGTACATAACAATACATGTACCAATTATTTTAACAAGCTTGTTTACAAGCAGAGATGCACAAAAATGACCCATTTTCTTTTTAAGTACCGTACCCTAAGCTGCAGTGTGTGAAAGAGAATCGTTTTTTCCACTTGAAATCGAGCAGTAAAAATATGTGTGCTTAAAGAAAATAGTGTGAAGGAACCTAAAATACCAGCACTGTATGGACACTTTTCCTGATGCAAAATGATCCCACTGGAATGATGCAGGAATCATTGGCCCTGCAAGGGACTGCCATGCTGTTAGTGGGAGTGGGATCAATCGCAGGTTCAGGCAACTGAAAATCTCAATCCAGTTTTAGTGTTAAAGCAGTGACATGAGTCCTATAATAATAAAAGACAGAAAATGCAAAGCTAAAATAAGCACACCACACATGGCATTAGAACATCTAATCATTTAAAATATTGTCCAGGAATAAAAAGGGAAATCTGATTAGAGGCCATGAGTCAAAGACAGTTCTTATTTCAGACAAACTGATTAGTCCCACAGATGGCATTTCCTGTCCAGCACAAAATGACACACATTTAACAGGGTAACTACTACAGTTCTCACTTGAGCAGCAACAGGGCAGAGCTCTGACATCTATTGGCAGGAAAGTCAGCCATTATGTATTTTCAGAACGATTTAACAATATGTACAGCAAAACTGTTCATTTAACCTGATGAATACAGGATTATGGCTTCATAAAAATATATATATATATATATATATATATATATATATTATATATTATATATATATATATATATATATATATATATATATATATTATATATTATATATAAAAAAAATCACACACTACCACTTTGTGTGTCAGGTTTAAAGGGCTTGTACTCAAACAGATCTCAGAATAGCATTCATGCAGACCTGTCATACTAATCTCATTAAAAAGCCCACTGCAAGTATCTATACAAAAAAAGACTTTCTTCTGTCATTCATAAACAAACACACCTACAGTTTACCCCTTCTGTGCCCACCCAGCACACAGTCACACCCCAACTCCCTCCCAGCATGTCTCCCTCCCCCATTACAGGAAGTGAGAGAGAAAAACCCACACAGAGAAGCATTATCAGGGGAGGAGAGGGGAAGCAGAGTAATATAAACAAGGATCTAGTCACGCAATACCTTGCTGCAGACAGAATGACAATGTAACAGCATACAGTTACAATTCAAGACAAAAATGGCACAATGTTAACAGCTGAACTACTGATCTCCTTTATTAAACATCAAGGATAGATACGTGTTTAAAGCAATAGTTTAATGGACACAGGCAAAAAAAAAAAAAAAGAAGCTGGACTTGTATAAACAATGAGCTCTGTGCAGAAATAAGCTATCCGTAGGACTGTCCTATACTGTATGCACAAGGCGATTTCCGCTCACTTAAGCACTGCACACAAAACACATTGATGGGACAAGCGCATATTTAAAAGTGGTTGTAAACCCTCTGAGAACTTTCACCACAGGTAAGAGATTAGGGCTTACCTGTAGGTGCTTGCAATATCTCCTAGACCTACACGGTTTCAGGGATATTTGCAATAAATAATACACTGATGTCTACAGTAGACAACGGCGCACCAAGCGTGCCGTTGCTGAACGGCATCATGCCGTGAGTGTCGGCTCCCGCGTGACATTGCTGCTCTGGCCAGTCACAGCGCCGAAGCAGCGAAACCCAGAAGGAAGAGGGTGAAAAATGAACGCTTTGTGGAGGCAAAGAAATCGGTGACAGCGCAGGGTTCGGTTTTAGGTAAGTGACACATAATGGGTTACTATGCGATGCATAATAGCCCATTATGCTTTACCTTTGCAGTGAAAGAGAGAGGAAGCAACTTCTAACTTTTCCCTCTATGGATTCCTTAAAACAACTTCACTTTGTCTACTCAATTACATTTTTTTTTTTCAATGGGTACCCACAGCCAGTTCCAGTCCGAACCTTCATACACATAAAATGAAAAACATAATATTTATTGGGTTGATTCCTTTGCTATACAAAGCATTAGAAACAGACGCATTCTCTTCCTCCAGTATTTCAACAAAATTGTACAAATATATTTAGTGGAAAACTAGGGGGATGAGAGTGCCCACTTGAAGAACATTACTGGAAAAGGGTAGCAAGTGCCTACCAACATTTTTTGATGTCCATGTAAAATAGTTTTCCTGATGCAAAACTTCAATATACATTTTCTGTTGAATTTTAAAAGTTTGTTTGTCTAAACAGTCATTTGTAAGAGTCGGTTCACACTGGGGCGAAACGACTTCCAGCACGACTTTCAGAAGCAACTTCAACACGACTTGAGCATGAACCACAGGGCGATCTGGGGCGATTTACAACACGACTTGAAGTCCTTTTCAGGTCAGGAGACATTCCAGTGGCCAATAAAACAACAATCAGCTCTGGGAGAGGGAAGGGGAGGGAGGGGTTTGCCTGAGAAATGTATGTTATCTTGCTTGAAAGTAGCTTCAATTAAAACAGTGATCAGACTTGGAAGCGACTTCCATTGAAATCAATGGGTACAAATCGCCTAGAAGTCTGATTGAAGTAGTACAGCAGGGGTGTCAAACTCAATTTCATCGTGGGCCACATCAGCATTATGGTAGCCCTCAAAAGGGCCGGTTGCATCTGTAAGATTAGATGTCCAGTGCATCCCTTCCCCTTACATTAGATGTCAAGAACCCCCCCACCATCAGAAGTTGACTCCCCCCTCTCCCTTACATTACAGTGCACCCCCCTTTCCTTATGCTGCTGCTGGAAAGAAGTTGGATGCATTGCTTCAAAGCAGAAAGTAAGGGTCTGAAAGATGACTGGAGAGGTGCGAGGGCCGCATGAAATGGCCTGGAGGGCCGCATTCGGCCCGCGGGCCTTGTGTTTGCCACCTCTGTAGTACAGGAACCTCTTCTGAAGTCGAAGCGACATGAGTAGTGTGTATTAACACCGCTCCCATTCACTTACATTGCTTTTCTGGACAGCACGACTTGGGACGACTTGAGACGACTTCAAGTCAGATCCCAAGTCGCCCCAGTGTGAACCGACTCTAAAAGTTATTTTTGAGATGAAGATTACCAGAAAAAGCAATCTGCAGAGCTTAAGGGCCCTTTCACATGAGCGGACTGTTCGTCCGTTTTTAGAGGTCCGTTTTTTGACAGCAATGCTTTCCCATGGGTCCTTTCACACACATCCGCTAATGTCCGTCTCCGTTAAGCTCTGTTTTTTTGGACGGAAGCAAACCCTATTTTTCTTCCGTCGATAAAACGGAACGGACGAAAAATGGACGTTAGCGGACGATCTGTTTAACATCCGATCCGCTAACGTCCGTTTTTCAGCAAAATATGTAATAAAAAAAAAAAAGTTCTAACCAAAAAAAAAAAAAAAACGGATGAAAAACTGATGATAAAAAAAACGGATCTAAAAAACGGTCCGCACATGTGAAAGGACCCTAAGGCGGCGTACACACGACCGAGGTTCTCGCTAGAAACCAGCGAGAACCTCGCTGGAAGCTGCATTCCATAGAGAACCTCGGCCGTGTGTACGCTCCCGGCGAGCATCCCGTCGGGAATGCCCGTCGAGCAGAAATAGAGAGCATGTTCTCTATTTGCTCGACGGCCCGTCGGGATGAATGGCTGGTTGCCATTCCCGACGGGCGGGTCGCCGAATCTGACGGCCGGCAGAGAACCTCGACGGGCGGAACGATGTGTTACGCCCGTCGAGGTTCTCTGCCGTGTGTACGCGGCTTCACTGTCCACACATTTTCTGCCAAACAATTCTCCAGTCCACTTTCAGGCACCAATGAGAATATCTGTACTGAATATACACTATATTACACTATATTACCAAAAGTATTGGGATGCCTGCCTTTACACGCACATGAACTGTAACGACGTCTTAGTCCGTAGGGTTCAATATTGAGTTGGCCCACCCTTTGCAGCTATAACAGCTTCAACTCTTCTGAGAAGGCTGTCCACCAGTGTTAATTTTGGCAGCAGATTTAGTTTTAGTCTTAGTCTTGGAACTAAAATGACATTCTTTTGCAATTGTTTTAGTCGTATTTAGTCGACTAAATCTCCAGTACATTTTAGTTGACTAAAACTAATTTTAGTAGTCTAAAATCTAATGGGTGTAATTAAATTGTAATGCATTAGTTAACATTTCTCTACAATGTCCAAGCTCATTATATACTGCTGGAGAGAAAAATCTAATATGTTATTACTTATGGTATTGAGGTATGAACATGTACTACAGACCAGTGCTAATTTTGAAGTCATCCCAATTGTCTTAGTTTTTTTTAGTCGGCTAAAATGTTTTAGTCGACAAAATTAACACTGCTGTCCACAAGGTTTAGGAATGCGTTTATGGGAATGTTTGACCATTCTTCCAGAAGTGCATGTGTGAGGTCAGGTACTGATGTTGGACAAGAAGGCCTGGCTAGCAATCTGTACTCCAATTCATCCCAAATGTGTTCTATCCGGTTGAGGTCAGGACTCTGTGCAGGCCAGTCAAGTTCATCCACCCCAAACTGGTTTATCCATATCTTTATTGATCTTGCTTTGTGCATTGGTCCAAATCATTTGGTGGGGGGGGGGGGGGGTGTTTTATTGTGTGGGCTTGTTTTTCAGGGGTTGAAGTTGGCCCCTTAGTTCCAGTAAAGGGAAATCTTAAAGTTAGCATATCAAGACATTTTGGACACTTTCATGGTTCCAACTTTGTGGGAAAAGTTTGGGGATGGCCTCTTCTTGTTCCAACATGACAGTGCACAAAGCAAGGTCCATAAAGACACACTCCTAAACCTTGTGGACAGCCTTCCCAGAAGAGCTTTAGTTGTTAAAGCTGCAAAGGGTGGGCCAACTCAATATTCAACCCTACGGACAAAGACTGGGATGTCATTAAAGTTCATGTAAAGGCAAGTGTCCCAATACTTTTGACAATTTAGCTGTGTATACTGATCTTTCCTACCAAAGAATGTCAGGCCAAGGAGCCGGTCACAAGTCTGGACAGCACTCTTTTGAATGTAAACAGACTCAACAATAAACAGCTCCTCTCTTTAACCAACCACAGTCTAAGAATGCCCACAGAACACAAGAGAGTACTCAGATAAGCAGGCATGGTCCTGTCTTCTGCTGTAATTTTGGTCTAGGATTGTACACAGACACAAATTCTGATCTGGGCTAACCATGCATGTAGATATATCACTGAAGAGAAAGGCAAGGGAAGATTGCCAGACCCTGTATGCTGCTTACAAGTAGAAATGCAGTAAACACAACAAATGCTGCACCGTTTAAGGACATGTTTGTAGACAGCAATTTTAGAAGGAAAAGTACAGCTACCCTTTAAGAGAAAAAGCATCTAAATCCATTAACTTTTCAACAAAACCACCACAACACACACACACACACACACACACAACACACCACAAATTGCTATTTCAACTATATCAAATCTTTGGCAAAGTTTGATCAATATGCGTGGTTTATTTTACAAAAAAAATATTAAGTCACCAACCTGCTTGAACTGCTCTTCGTATGTCCAGTCCCCATGGTCTTGAATTTGAGGGTGTGCGTTATGTGGAAGACCTGGACGATCTGCTCCCATTGATGGGCGCTGTGCTGGCAAGGCTTGTTGGGCAGGGTGTTTTTGGGGAAGAGCTATATCTTTAGATCTGCCAGCCTCACCTACATCTACACCCTCTTCCATGTCTTCATAGTCTTCCTCATCCTCAAAATCATCCTCATCCCATTTCCCCTTCCTAAAGGGAAGAAAAAAAAAAAAAAAAAGTTATAATAATGAAATCCAGGTTCAATAGACAACCTGCAGTCCAGCTTTTAATTAAAGTGTTACTAAACCCAGGACCCTGCAGTCATTATATCTGGTCTCCCACAATACATATAAACTGATAAGTACATTTTCTCATCAGCAGTGTATAGCAGCTTGTATAAAGCTTGTGGGAGGAGTTTTAATTCTCCTCTGAGGCTGGATCAACCTTGACTCTCTGCCTGGACAGTGCTGATCGGGGGGGATAAATACACACCACAAACCTCTCTAGCCATACACAGCAAACTGAGCATGTGCAGAGTGTGCCCCCAAGGATCTATTCTATCAGGAGATGGATTGGGGAGGATGGAAGGGGAGGATCAGAGAAGACGGGATCAGACAGCCTTTTTACACAATGTGCAGGATTAACCCCCACAGCGAGTATAACAAGCATGATTTACTGTCGTAGGTTTAGTATCACTTTAAATAAAAAAAATGCATGTTTGCAGAGCCAACATTAGAATTACCAGAAAAAAAGGGTAGTGGATTTTCAACAGCTGAAAGAACTGATAAGATTGCAGTGCTAGAAGGCTTCTTGAGACACTGCAAAACACACAAAAAAAAAAAAACAACTAAAGTCTAGCTACTTTTAATCTTCTAGTATCATGGTCTGTAATTATTGCTGAAGTTACATAAGAGCAATAAACATGACATTGATCCAGTAGGGGAACAAAAATCCCTGCGTACACAGTAACTTGGCACAAACTGTGTGAACAGAGAGCTGCAACTTCAAAAACTTCCTATCTGTCTGAGGTTTTTAACCGCCTTTGACCAGCTGCCAACATTCGCAGGCTTGCTGGCAGCTTCTGGCACGCACTGCTTCCCCAGGTCACATACAGGGCATTAAGCATTACCACACCATTACTTAACGGTTCAGCACATTGGACACCAGTGAAGATATTTTTGATACAAATACACGTAATGATTTAAATAACTATACATTTGTCAGGTCATTATACATGCAGACATAATAGTTATTACATTCTAGACTCATTTATGTAAACGCCAGGTTAGGGGCCCAACAAGGCAGCTAGGAGTTTGATATTTTTGCTTAGCAGAGGTCCCAACTAAAACACAGTAACTTTATAGTGTTATATTTTGTGTGGAAAACCTTTTAGGTACCCCCCCCCCTCCCCCCACCATTTCCTCTCAACGTACAAAATGCTGCGAAAAGCATTATAATTTGTTAATTGGCTCTGACCCAAAACTGGCTTTATGGTGTGTGTTCATTTGTATGACTGTGGCTAGTTTATCAGATTGTAAACACGTTCCTGGAAAGAACATGAGTGTTTTCATTTTCTCTATGAAGTTTTTAGGAAATAGCATCAGCACCATATAAAAATAACTGCCTTAAAATGATCTTGGCATAGGGTAAAATATGCAAAGGAGCCAGCTTTAAATGTTACCTGTCCGCTGGCTAAAATGTTGCCATGTATAGCACAGCTCCTGGCCTCATGTTGGGTACACACAGACTGAATATCGGCCAAAATCAGCCGTTAGATTTTCAGCCTGTGTGTACAGCTGCTTGTGTGACAGAAGCCGATCTCACAACTGGCTTCTGTCACACAGGCATGCTTGAAAACCAACAACCAAACAGTGCTTGCAGCCAATGATATACCAACATTGCT
This sequence comes from Rana kukunoris, assembly GCA_029574335.1. Taxonomy (NCBI): domain Eukaryota; kingdom Metazoa; phylum Chordata; class Amphibia; order Anura; family Ranidae; genus Rana; species Rana kukunoris. The sequence goes on from CM056049.1 coordinate 414,396,008, forward strand.
TGTGTTAGTACAGCAGCAATCTGACAGTTTTTCTTTTGTTCAGCCCGTTGGGTTGAACACAAAAAATAAATAAAATAAAAACTTTGTGTAAGAGGCTTCAGGCTAGTCAAATAGAAGCCCCACATTGGCTGCTGTGATTCTTTGTGCTGAGCTTTAGTCACTACAGGACACAACATTGATTTAGGAGATCAGCAGGATAAACCACAGTGGGTAGCAGGGGATAGGCTATGCTACATGCTCATGAATGTAAAATAGCATCAGTGCTGGGAGCTTTGCCACACAGCAAAGTATAAAAAAACTATAGCAAAAAAGCCTCTGGACAGGTAGGAATAATGTTACTTTCTATTAAGGTTAGTTCTTTTGGCATGGTCACTTTAAATAATAAGCATAGGCTAAACCATAAGTCTTGTTAAAAATGTGGTCCTCCAGCTTTTATAGCCCCTCTGTTATCTGCCTCCTGCTCAGGGACACAAGTTGGCCACCACTTCTGATCATGTGACTGAACCAGGGAAGATTAACTACTTAAGGTCTGCCCTTTTGCAGTTTTACTACTAATATATATTATACACATACGATTAGGTTCTTCCAGTTTAGGGGGCTTGCATGCGCGTTGGCAACGGCATGCTCCCGCTGAATTTACACATAGTGGGAGACAAACAGCAGGTACCATGAACCAGGGTGGATATAAATCATTGTTAATTTAAATCAGATTTTTACTAGCGATTTAAAATCAACTTGATTTAAATCAAATCCACTCGCCGCAAACTCAATGTCCACCGGTACCTGCCGATCATCGAGCAGAGAGGCAGAATGGCGGTCTGCCTATGTAAACAAGGCAAGTCGCTGTTCTGACAGGAGGGAGAGTATGAATCCGGTGTTTCTGCAAAGCAGGGACTAGGATCCAGGTCTTCCCCTAGTAAACACACCTCCCACAGTGTAGTAAAACCACTGGTTAGGCACAGAGTTAAAGTTGTAAAGGTACAATTTTTTTTCCTCAATAGCCTCCTTTACCTTAGTGCAGTCCTCCTTCACTTACCTCATCCTTTCATTTTGCTTTTAAATGTCCTTATTTCTTCTGAGAAATCCTCACTTCCTGTTCTTCTGTCTGTAACTCCACACAGTAAGTAATGCAAGGCTTTCTCCCTGGTGTGGAGTGTCGTGCTCGCCCCCTCCCTTGGACTACAGGAGAGTCAGGACGGCCACTAACACAGCTTCTTGTTTCTCTATCTGCAACGTAGAGAGCGTCCTGACTTTCCTGTAGTCCAAGGGAGGGGCGAGCACGACAGGGTGTGTAGTTACAGACAGAAGAACAGGAAGTGAGGAAAATGGAAGGATGAGGTAAGTGAAGGAGGATTGAACTAAGGTAAAGGAAGCTATTTAGGAAAAAAAAAAAAAAAAATACAAAAAAAAAATATATATTGTACCTTTACAACCCCTTTAATCGCCCCTGATCTTAATTCCTTCCCAGTCAGTGTAATTTCTTACAGTGAATATTTTTTAGCCCAGTCGGTGTCAGTGGCTTTCACACTGGAGCGATGCGCTGGCAGGAAGAAAAAAAGTCCAGCTAGCCACATCTTTCGAGCGTATTCCGCTCCTGCCTATTGAAATCAATGGGACACCGTGGCTATACCGCCGACAATGCACCTCTGCAGATGCGCATTTAACCCTTTCTCAGCCGAATAGCTCTGCAAAATTAGTGGTAAAGCGCCGCTAAAAATAATGCCGCTTTACCGCCACCGCACCTCTAGCCCCAGTGTGAAAGGGGTCTTAGTGTCACTGATCCCCAAAAAGTGTCAGTATGTCCGCCGCATTATTGCAGTCCTGCTATAAGTCGCTGATTGCTGGCAAGTTACCATTAAAATAAACATATCCCTAAGACCCCTTTCACACTGGGGCGGTTTGCAGGTGCTATTGCGCTAAAAATAGTGCCTGCAAAACGACCTGAAACACCGGCTGCTGGCTTTCGGTCCTGCGCCGGCAGGACAGAAAAAGGGAAGAAAATACAATAACTTTATTTGGGTACAGCGTTGCATGACCACGCAATTGTCATTTAAAGTAATGCAAGGCCGTATCGCAAAAAAAAAGCCTGGTTCAAGTGGAAAGGGTATTTACACTGCCTACCATTTTGAACTATATGGGTGAATCGAAAAGTCAGTCCAAAGTTAGTTATGGCTGCAAGATCTACCAAGCTGAGACTGGTAGGTCATATGAGGTTTTAAAATTTTAGAGCCTACAAGATTCTAAAATTAATCTAAACTGCTAAGCAAAAAAAGGAGGTTGCTCTACATTATGCACTGGAAAAACAAATTTGACATATTAAACAGACTGGGAAATAACACCCCATTGCTTTGCCAAAGGTTTCAATCATCAGGTTTTCAGGTTTTTCTAAAGTGTGTGTAAAGGCAAAACTTTTTATTTCTGGATGGAGTAAGGAAATGCTAAACCCTCTGCCATTATTTGCCCCTTTATTTGTCTGAATAACCATGGTCAATTACAGGACATGTGGGGAAAGTCACCATGTTTTAGTTGTCATCTGAGAAAGAGGCGAGGGGAAATATTGGTGAGGGGACCCCTGTTCTGGTTACAACTGTGTAAAAGAATTCTATTCAGTTCAGATAGATTTCCTCCCAGTTCCTGCATCTCTTGGACAGAAAGAGAAAGACAATCTCCCCAACAGGTCAAAGGCAGCAAAAAATGTTATTAAAGTGGATGTAAACCCAAAAAAAAACATTTTTTTTATGTCACAATGTAGAGTATAAGATTTCCTATCATCTGTGCCCAGTCTTGCCACACAGAGTTAATCCAGCGATGAGTAATCCTTTTTTAAAGTTTAGTGCAGATTAACAGAATAAAAACTTGCCAAATTCCGTTTCTCTGTTATTGCTTTCAGTAACAGGTTATTTACATATCTAGCTTGGACATGTTTATCATAACAAGAGGTGATCCAACATTCATTGTATATTACTAGGATGTGTTATGATGTTATATCACCTCATGTTATGATAAACAAAACATAACATATGATAAACATATCCTAGCTAGATATGTAAATAACCTCTCACTCAAAGCAAGAAGAGAGAAACTGACTTTTTATCTAGGCGGGTTTTATCTGGAAGGCTGTTCATTTTCACTGAACATAAGAGGATTGCTCAGAGCTGGATTAACTCTGTGTGGCAAGACTGGGCACAGATGATAGGAAATATTATACTCTACACTGTGACATAAAAAAAATAATTGGGTTTACATCCACTTTAATTCAAAATGTAAACGTTTTTTTCCCTCACATACACCTTTTACACGATGCTTCTTTTTCGAATAAGCAAGAATACTGACCCTTTTTGGAAAAAGTTAAATATGTAATCAAAGTACAATAGAAAGGATACAAGGCAAGCCGAGACATTTAAAAAAAAAGGATTTTTAATAACAGCTTACCTGTAAAATCCTTTTCTTGAAGTACATCACGGGACACAGAGCGCATAGCCATTACATATGGGTTATATGGGTACCTTCAGGTGTGGACACTGGTGTAATCAATTTCACAGGAAGTTCCTCCCTATATAACCCCCTCCCACTGAGAGTGCTTTAGTTTTGTAGCAAGCAATTTCTCTGAGGTTACACAATGTTCCCCAAAAGAGGGGTGGGAGCTCTGTGTCCCGTGATGTACTTCAAGAAAAGGATTTTACAGGTAAGCTGTTATTAAAAATCCTTTTTTCTTTATCGTACATCACGGGACACAGAGCGCATAGCCATTACATATGGGATGTCCCAAAGCAATGCTCCATGAAGGGAGGGAGACCGTAAGGCCAAAAAATAGCCAAACAGGAAATATACCAGGAGGTAAAAAATAGCTCCACCAACAGAAAAAAAGGGGCGTGAACCGGGCCAGAGGATTCTATACTGCTGCCCGTAGGACCGCCTGCCCAAATGCTGCATCCGTAGCCTTTGCGACGTCCAACTTATAAAATTTAGTAAACGTATGTACGGAAGACCAGGTTGCCGCTTTGCAAACCTGTGCCATAGAGATCTGATGGTGTGCCGCCCAAGAGGCACTCATGGCCCTCGTAGAATGGGCTTTAACTGATAAGGGAGGTGGAACGCGCTTCAGACCATAGGCCTGAAAAATCAGCTGCTTAATCCACCTAGCCAAGGAAGACTTGGCAGCCGGCTGACCCTTCTTGGGGCCATCCGGAAGAACGAAAAGCACATCTGTTTTCCGAATCTTCTCTGTAGCCTTGAGATAAACCCTCATGGCCCGGACCACGTCCAAAGTATTAAGCAGTCTTTCCTCTCCGGACTGGGGAGTAGGAAAGAAGGATGGTAGGACTAGGTCCTGATTCAAGTGAAAACTGGATATGACCTTAGGAAGGAAAGAAGGTTGAGGCCGCAGAACCACTTTGTCCTTATGCAGAATCAGGTACGGTTCCCTGCAAGACAAGGCTGCCAGCTCGGAGACTCTTCTGGCCGAAGCCATAGCCACCAAGAAAACCAACTTTCGGGTTAGCAGCACAAGAGGGATTTCTGTCAGAGGTTCAAACGGCTGCTTTTGTAAAGCTGACAAGACCAGATTTAAATTCCAGGGGCAGAGGGGAGCTCTAATAGGGGGATTTACATGCAAGACCCCCTGCAAAAAGGTTTTCACAAGCGAATGTGTGGCCAAAGGCCTTTGAAACCATATCGATAAGGCAGACACCTGCCCCTTTAGAGTACTAAGAGCCAACCCCTTGTCAACGCCAACCTGGAGGAATCGCAAGATCCTGTCAATAAAAAACTTGCGAGGATGCCCTCCTTGAGACTCGCACCACTCCACATAGGTTCTCCAGACTCTGTAATAGATATTTCTAGAGACTGGCTTTCTAGCTTGAATTAACGTAGATATGACTTGGGCTGATAGGCCTCTGCCCTTAAGAATTAGGGATTCAGCCGCCAAGCCATCAAATTTAGCTGCTGTGAAGCAGGGTGGTAGATCGGGCCCTGAGACAGCAGATCTGGGCGCAGGGGGAGTGGCCACGGTGCCCCTACTGACATCCTCACGATGAGTGCGTACCAAGCCCTTCTGGGCCAGGCTGGGGCCACCAGGATCACCGGCCTGCGCTCCACCCTGATCCTTCGTAGAAGGCGGGGAATCATCTGTAGTGGAGGGAACGCATACAGGAGAGAAAACTGGTGCCAGGGGCAAACCAACGCATCGGTCCCGTAGGCCGAGGGGTCCCTGGCTCGGGATACGAATTTGTCCAACTTCTTGTTGAATCTTGTTGCCATGATGTCCACATCGGGAACTCCGAATCTTTGGCAAATCTCTTGGAATACCTGGGGGTGAAGAGACCACTCTCCCGGGAGTAACTGTTGACGACTCAAAAAATCTGCTTGAGAATTGTCTATCCCTGGGATGAACACTGCTGAGATGCAGGGTACATGGGCTTCGGCCCATGAGAAAATCAGGTTTACTTCCCTTTGAGCCGCTAGGCTCCTTGTGCCCCCCTGGTGGTTTATGTATGCCACCGCCGTGGCATTGTCGGACTGTATCCTTACTGGCAGACCCTGCAGGGGGAGAGTCCAGGCGACCAGGGCCAACCGAGCAGCTCTGATCTCTAGGACATTGATGGGAAGCAGACTTTCTGCCTCTGACCACTGTCCCTGCTGGGTCCGTTTTCCTAAGATTGCCCCCCAACCTGTTAGGCTGGCATCTGTGGTTACTATTTTCCACGAGATGGGGCAAAAGGTTTTCCCTTTTGATAATTTTTGGAGGGATCAGCCACCAGTACAGGCTGCGCCTGACTCCTGGGGAAAGAACTAATGGACGGTCTAATGCCTGTATGGACTTGTTCCAAGCAGAGAGAATAGCTGCCTGCAGAATTCTGGTATGGATCTGGGCATAGGGCGCTGCTTCGAAGGCGGCCACCATCTTTCCCAGCAGTCGCATGCATAGGCGAATAGTCGGCTTCTTTTTGCCTAAGACTATTTGAATCGTTTGAATCAACGACCTGATCTTCTCTTGAGGTAAAAATACCCTCTGGCATTCTGTATCTAACCGAAAGCCTAGATATTCCAACTGTCTTGTGGGTTGTAACCTTGATTTTTCTTGGTTCACAATCCACCCGAACTCTTCTAGATGCCGCACTGTGCGGACTACTGCATGATTGAGGTTGGAAGCTGATCTGTCGATAACCAGGAGATCGTCCAGGTATGCCAGGACCAAGATGCCTTCTGTCCTTAGGACGGCTAGCACCGGGGCTAACACCTTTGTGAATACCCGTGGAGCTGTTGCCAACCCGAAAGGGAGGGCTACGAACTGGTAATGACTTTGATTTATCGTAAAACGAAGAAACTTGTGATGTGCTGGGTAAATCGGCACATGCAGATATGCATCCTTTATGTCTATAGATGCTAGAAAGTCGCCCTGATGCAGGCTGGCTGTCACTGAACGTATGGAGTCCATACGAAAGGTCTGAATCCTTAGAAAGCGATTTAGGCGTTTGAGGTCTAATATAGGCCTGACGTCGCCATTGGGTTTTGGTATAACAAACAGGTTGGAGTAGAATCCCAGACCCCTTTCTTGGGTTGGTACTTCTACAATTACTCCTTGGAGCAAGAGGCGATCAAACGCCTTTACGAGAGAGGCCCTCTTTAACGGGTCGCTTGGAAGACTTGACCCCTGAAAATGAGGAGGGGGGATTTCTCGAAACTCTAGTTTGTAGCCTGAGGCTACTACGGACCGAACCCAAGAGTCGGGAATTCTGGCCTTCCAGACTTCGGAGAAAAACTGAAGTCTTCCCCCCACCCGAGAGAGTGGGGGCGCCCCTTCATGAATCTGACTTGATGACTGGTTTAGCCGGCTTGCGAGACCAGGGCCTCTTGTTTGCCGCGGCTTGTCCCTGTGGGCGGCTATTAACTGCTGAACGCCCGGGAGGCCGTCGATACTGACGGGAAGTCGAAGGGGCCGAGCCTGCAATGGCCTGTCGTTTAAACGTGGGCCCACGCGGTCTTTTCTTGACCGGTAAGGAAGTACTTTTTCCACTTGATATGGTGTGGATATATTTATCTAGGTCTTCCCCGAATAGTCTTCCCCCATGAAAGGGAAACCCTGCTAAAAGCTTTTTGCAGGGTGCCTCTGCTGACCAGTTCTTTAGCCACAAAAGGCGACGCATGTGAACCATCAGTAGAGATGAACGGGATGCCTGTTGGATGGAGTCCTTAATAGCATCTATTGCAAAGCAGAGAGCCCTAGGGAATTCTGCTAATTCATGAGTATGCTGAGCCGGCATGTCCTTTAATATATGTTTTGCCAGATCCTTCAGGGCCTGACAAACACCAATGGCTGCTACTGCTGGCTGAACCATGGCACCTACTGAGGTGAAAGCTGCTTTCAGTAGGGTCTCGAATTTTTTGTCGACCGGATCCTTGAACATATGGACATTTTCAACCGGACAAGTCAGGGATTTATTCACGCAGGAAATGGCCGCGTCCACTGTAGGGAGTGCCCATTTCTTTACATATTCCTCTTCCATAGGGTAGAGAATAGAGAATCTTTTAGGAGGGACAAAGATTCTATCAGGTCGAACCCAATCCTGGTAAATCACGTTCCGCAGAAGGGGGTGCATTGGAAAAGACGCACAAGTTAATGGAGCCTTTAAAGAACCCAATGAGGATACCTCCGGGGCTACTAGTTCTGGCACTGGAAGTTTAAAGGCAGTGCGAACCATATCTGTCAAAGACTGGATCCACAGGCTCTCCGCTTGAGAGGCCGAAAAATATTCATCTATAGTGGAATTTTCCCTGTCTGAACCGTCGGGACTTGGGTCTGCCTGATCCCCTTGTGGGTCCCGTTCCTCTGAAGAGGAGACCTCCGCCTCTGAAAACCCCACACTGGGTGAGGGGGATCTAGCCCGCTTGCTACTTGGGCAAGGACGGGAAAACAACGCAGTTAACCTTTTCTCTAGCCCACTCATGGTGGCTGCTAGCATTTCTTCCGTCACGTAAACGGGAATGGGTGGATCGGGGGCCGCCTCTGCCCCCAGCACCCCCAATGGCTCTTGTACTATGCCACTCGGTGTCCTAACTGGCGAGGGTGGGGCCGTAGAAGCCTGGCCCAAATCCTCTGACCCCGATGGAGACCCCTTTTGCTTTTTGGCACCTTTAGCAGCCTTGGCTGGTCCAGATCCCTTTGGAGCCATTGTACAACCTTGGGTCACCCCTATAGCCAACACCTGACTGTTGCAGCTAGGAGTAACCAATATGAGGGCAGGTATGAGGAAAATGAAAAAGAACTAATTTCTCTCTTTTTCCCTTTTGTTTTCAAAATTTTTTTTTTTTTTTTATTTTTTTTTACCCGCCTGGGAGGTGGCAATACTGAGGAAACCTGTGAGTATTGACACACCAATGCCCGTTAGCCGGAGTCCCAGGTAGACTCAGATACTGCTGGATCTAAGGCTGAGTCCCTTTAAGCAAAACACTTCCTTTTTTTTTTTTTTTTTCTGGTCAATAGTGGACCTAAGTCCTAGACCTGAAGATCCACAAAACCGCCACTAGGTGTCCCTGTGTGGCCAAAAGACCCAGCTGCACGCTCTGTATCCTTTCTTCCTCTGCCTCCAGGAGGGAAAGACCAGCCAGAGAAAAAGTTTTTCCCTTTAAACAGACCCTGACGCTGCTGGCCCGCCCCCCCGACGCACGCCGACGCTATAAAAGGCGGCGTGCGCGCGCGCATGCGCGCACACGCGCGCACGATCGCGCGCACCACGCTGAAACCACATGGAGGAAGCAGAGCAGAGGAAACAACATGGACCAGCGTTTAGGCAGCACCAACAGACACCAGGTAAGCACTAATCTTATTGTAGTGCACACACAGAGAGGAAGCTGTCCCCATGGGCTTCCTAAGAAACAGGAGTTTTTACCAGCAATTTCCTCTTTAAAACATGTGGGGTTGCAGTATCAGTGTTAACAGGCAGACCTGGGGTGAGTAGCAAATATATAACTTACACAAGTATACATATATCTACATGTTATCTGGGTAAACATTAGTATCCCATCCTGCCTACACAGACATAGTGGAGATAGTGGCTGATGCACAAGCATACTGTTAGCCAACCCAGAACCCCCAGGGGGATACCTACTGTCGAACCAAGTCCCGCAGGTTCCCTCTTACCTGCTCCACGCCGCAGGGTATTGCAAAATGCAAGAGGCCCAATCTTCCCCCATCTCCGTGGGTATTGTCTTGGACCTTCAGGGACCGGGGTCCTGTGTTAAGGAACCCACACCCCTGGACCTATATAGAATCCTGGCATCAGTAGCGTTTAGTTCTTGGAAGAGACTAAGGCACTGGAGCCCAGAATCCAGCCCTCCAAGGAGAGGCATTATAGGCAAAACCCCACTCCAGCAGGGCCCGGGTACCGTACACTTTGGCTTTGAAGCACTTCGGACGGATCCGGCTAGCTATCCTGGGTCCCGAGACCTCCGAGGGACAGCTAGACGTGACCAACATCTAAGACACTGGCGAAAAAACTAAAGCACTCTCAGTGGGAGGGGGTTATATAGGGAGGAACTTCCTGTGAAGTTGATTACACCAGTGTCCACACCTGAAGGTACCCATATAACCCATATGTAATGGCTATGCGCTCTGTGTCCCGTGATGTACGATAAAGAAAGCTGCATAGCTTTACAAGCCAATTCCAAATACCGTATTTATCAGCATATAACACGCACCCCAACTTTAAGAGGAAAGTTTCAGGAAAAAAAAAAAACTTTCCACGGCCCCCTGCGTATAACACGCAGGCACAGTTTACCCTCAATTTTCAGGGTAAAAAAGTGAGTGTTATACGCCAATACAGTACTTCAACAGGAAGGTGCAACTCTTTCCATTAAATACTCACAGTTCCTCATCCTCCGATCCCATCCCCTGGTAATGTTCACTTTCACCATCCCTTTCTCGCTCATCCTCAGATGGCATGCTCTCCCCTTCATCCTCCTCTTCGTCGTCATCCTCCTCTTCTGAGGCAGCGGGGCTTGGCTGTTGGCTGAGTCCAGCAGCAGCAGCCCTCATAGCAGCTAATGCTGCAGCCTGTGCTCGCTGTATTTTCAAGGCTTCTGGTTCTGTGTCGTCCATGCCATTTGCAGGATAACCCCCATCAGAGGGAGCGCTCACTGAATCCTGTTGCAGCTGCCTTGCCTCCATTTCCTGCTGCAACCGTGCCCGCTGCTGGCGCTGTAGCGTCTCCATCACCGCCTGCAGCTTCATGGCGCGGAGAGGCGGGCGAGGGGGGCCACGTACTGCCTCCTCCACCTTCTGAGGAAATTAAAACTTGCCAACGGAAGACCTGTGGGGTTCAGCACTCCAATATTCCAAGGAGGTCAGGCAGAAGGGAGGACTCAGCTCGGGTAGACTGACGCTCTTCTCATGCTTTAGTATCTGCTCTCCTTCCAAAATCTGCCAGAAAGGAGGTCCTACTTTAAAAATGGCCAATACCAGTACCCTGCAAAAGACAAAATAAACAAATTGTTAGAAACAGATTGCCACAAAAAATAAAACAAAAAACAGCTCAATGCTAATGGTAAACAACCCAGCATGATATAAATATGGAAGCTGAAATTGCTGAATTGTTTTTGAGGGTGTAAAAACATTTCATATGCACATGCCTGCAATAGATCAGTGACTCACTAACCAATAATAGGAAATGTACAAATGACGGGCCTGAAGCCTGCAACTTTAGAGTGGTATTAAAACCAAAAAGGTATTATATTGTAGCTTATCAATCATTAGATGTGGTGGCTGCATTAGATTTTTATTTTAAGGTCCCCTCCTCTGTTTTCACCTGGTGATCTGGCCAATAACACACCTCTTGTATTAGAGTGCCACCACCCTGAATGAAGAAGCACAGGGGCACCTTTGGACAGCAGCACTGTCATTCTGGTGTGTGTGTATGGGGGGGGGGGGGGGGGGGAGTGTTAGCTGTAGTAGAACATTTAAATAAACTAACAAATGGAAGCTAATCTCCAGCTGACACCTTATAAGCAATTACAGCAAACTTTTTGCTTTTGGCATAAGGCCCCTTTCACACGGGGCGGATCAATAATGATCCGCCTCCGCATGCTCCATAAGCTTAGCAGGGGATCGCTCCGTTGATCCCCGCTGAGTCGGCGGATGACAGGGCGGTCCCCGCACACTGTGCAGGAACCGCCCTGTCTTTTCTCCGCTCCCCTCTATTGGGGGGGGGGGGGGGAGAAATCGGATGAACATGGACCGTATGTCCGTGTTTATCTGATCCGCTCTGCAGACGGAAGAAAAAAAAATAGGGTTTTCTTCCGTTTGCAAAATCGGATCTTTGCGGAGACGGACGATTATAGGTGTCAGCGGATGTTCATCCGCTGACACCCTCCATTACATAGGGACCAATGTATGGATGAAAAAGCGACCATGCGGTCCGCACGTGTGAAAGGGGCCTAAGGCTTACATAAGTAACAGCTGATCATTGTAAGCACCCCTGTCAGTGTTAAATGATCTCATCTCTGTATCCGTAAACAATCTGCAAGAGAGTTTGTACTTTTGAAAAACAAAATGAGCCACAGAAACACCTTTGGATATTAGTATTATTAGTCTGGGGAGTGTTAGTGTATGTAAATTTGCTAGTACATCTAACAAATTGAAGCCAAACTCCATCCAACACTGCAGTTATAGCATCAAGTTTTTTTCTCTTTTGAGATAAAGGTTTTACATAAATAAATAAAACAAAATTAAGCTCTGAAAAAGCAGGTTTCAAAGTCTTCTCTTTAACACGCGTCACCCTTTAACATTTTTTTGTTGATCTATGATTAAACAAAAACTGATCATTGTAACACCCGCCCCCACCACCACCACCACCACCACCACCACTAAACGGCTTGTCTCAACTGATACATCTGCAGAAAAACAGACTTACTGGCTGGATCACCAGGTCAAAATAAAGAAAAAATGTTTAAAAAAAAAGAAAATAAATGCAGTCATTGGTAAGCTGCAATGTATTAAAGGTTTGCTTTCAGGTTTAAAGGATAAGTCCAGCCTAAGCTTTTCCTCTGGATCACAGGAGTGCAATTTGTTTTGCACTCCTGTGACCCGTTTTCAGCGGAGAGCAGTCTGAAGTCCGCTATCCGCTGACATCACTGCCATCAGTCGTAGCAGCGCGTCATCCTGACTTCCAAGTCTGGATCTGCCAGGTGCTCTGATAGATAGCAGTCTCCCTCCGCCTCTCCACAGCTCAGCGCTCCAATGAGCATGGAGGATCAGAGAGGAGAGATGCTGATAGTCAGCAGCTTTCCTCTCTGGGATCTGTGAGAACTGAGCCAATGGCGGTGTTTAGTGGCTCAGTTCTCAGTGCAAAGACGGCGGGGGGACAGCTGCAGCATCGGTCCCATGCTGCATTGACATAGATAAGTATGAATCAAAAAAATAAAAACACATACCGGTACTTCTCTTTAAATATCACTTTAACCACTTGCTTACTGGGCACACATACCCCCTTCCTGCCCAGGCGAAATTTCAGCTTTCCGCACTGTGTCGCTTTAAATTAAAAAATTGTGCGGTCGTGCGACGTGTCTTACAAACAAAATTGACGTCCTTTTTTTCCCCACAAATAGAGCTTTCTTTTGGTGGTATTTGATCACCTCTGCGTTTTTTTTTTTTGCGCTATAAACAAAAAAGAGCGACAATTTTGAAAAAAAAAATAAAATAAAGACGCACAATATTTTTTACTTTTTGCTATAATAAAAATCCAATTTTTTTAAAAAAATATATTTTTTTTCTCAGTTTAGGCCGATACGTATTCTACATATTTTTGGTAAAAAAAACAATCGCAATAAGCGTATAGTAATTGGTTTGCGCAAAGGTTATAGTGGCTAGGAAATAAGGGATAGAATTCTGACAATTTTTTTTTTTTTTTACTAGTAATACGGCGATCTGCGAATTTTGTCAGGACTGCGATATTGCGACGGACACATTTTTGGGACCATTCACATTTATACAGCGATCAGTGCTATAAAAACGCACTAATTACTGTATAAATGTGACTGGCAGTGAAGGGGTTAACACTAGGGGGTGAGGAAGGGGTTAAATGTGAGTCCTGGGTGTGTTCCAACTGTGTGGGGGGAGGGGGGTGACTGGGGGAGGTGACCGATGCTGTCTCCCTATGTACAAGAGAAACAGCATCTGTCTCCTCTCACTGACAGGACGTGGAGCTCTGTGTTTACACACAGAGCTTCATGTCCCTGCTCTAAAACTGCCGATCAGCGGGTACCTGGCGGACATCGCGACCGCCAGGCACGCGCATCGGCATCTCAGGGACGCACCGCTTGCGCACCCCAGTGGCCGGAGAACACGCTGCTGTCAATTGACGGCAGCTTGGATATTCAGATCCACTAAGCTGCCGTCAATTGACGATAAGCGGGGCCTCAAGTGGTTAAATTTCAAGCCAGCAACACCATTATTTCTTTTCTGAAAAATTCTCTTCAAAAGGGGGACCTAATATTTGCAGATAACCCATCTTCTATTAAGCCTGGTGTCTAGTTGTGCCTTCTTTTAGTGTATTCATACTACTTAGGGTTGTCCCGATACCGATACTAGTATCGGGATCGATACCAAGCATTTGCCCGAGTACTTGTACTCAGGCAAATGCTCCCGTTGCTTCACCCAATACTTTTTACAGTCAGCAGAGATCAGTGCATGGGGAAGTTACAAGCACCGATCACCGCTATATAAATTTAAAAGTAATTTCTTCACTTCTCTCTCCCCCCGTGGCTTTCAGCTGCTTTAAAATCAGCGTTGATCGGTGCTTGTAACTGTCCCGTGTTCTCCTCCAGCCCCCCTCCATTTTGCTGCAGTCTCTCTCCCTCCGTGTCCCCCGCGCCGCTTCCTTCTCCCTCCGTGTCCCCCGCCGGTGTTTTCCCTTCTCCTCTGTGTCCCCCTGGAACTGTCAGAATGGAGAGCGGCTGTAGGTGCCGGTAAACCCGGCTTCTTACTGTTCCGAATGGACAGAGTCAGTGATTACTGACTCTGTCCATTCACATAACAAACATTGTAAACTGTGATTACAATGTTTCAGTTTATGAATGAAGAGAAGCGGCTGTCTCCTCTCCATTAATTTTCAGCACAGCTTAGGCTGCTGAGAAAGGGACAGGGGGAATCTGTGTCCCTAGTCCCTTTCCCTGTCTCAAAGAGGAGATGTCAGAGGTTTGTTAAGAACCCTGATATCTCACCAAAGCCCCCCCAACAGGGCTGATAAAAAAAAAAAAAAAAATTGCAATAAATAACTTAAAAAATAAAATGTAAATTGTAATAAAAAATGAAAAAACACAGTGACAATCCACTACCCCCCCCCCCCCTCTAAAAATATATATAACTGTAATAATAAAAAAAATTAAAAAAGACACCGTCACAGGACATTAAAAAAAAAAGTATCGGTATCTGTGAGTACTTGAAAAAAAAGTATCGGTACTTATACTCGGTCTCAAAAAAGTGGTTTTGGGACAACCCTACATACTACTTTTGTTACATTCTCAGTAGGGTAACAAGACAAGTGTTGATCCCTTCTAATGACTGTAGCAGGTTCACAAGCAGATATTTTAGTGGTGTAAGGCACCGACTGTAGGTTTCATGTACACATAGCCTACTTTGACCACCAGCCGGGAATTGTGGCAAGCGGCCCAACTGTTCCTATCCTGAATGTGATTCTTCCGAGTTTAGAAGGAGGAGGTAGAAACTTCCCTGGCCACAGCAGCTCCTAAACTATGCTAAAAGACTGTGTGTACATGGACACAGAGGCTTTCATGGAGGGGAGTTTATTAACTATGGTAAAAAAAAAAAAAAAAAACGCCTAAAGTTCCTAAACTCAAGATTAGGAGCTATAGTGTTCATGGAGCCTTACATAGATTAACTTTCAAATACATTTTCAGAGGACCAATCTTTTAAATAGGTCTCCTGCTACACTAGCCAAATACAAAAATAATTCAACAGCGAATAAGTCCAACTAAGAAAATAATAATGTAAATAAAATAATATGGTCAGTGTAACAGATTTAAAGTGGGCCAATCATCAATCACTTTTATATTAAGTAAATGTGACACAAGTATTTATGATCTTTACCATGCGTAACATCACTCTCTCTAGCAAATTGCATCTGCCCTTCCAATCAGGAACCCAAAGCCTCTTTGTTTAGGCATCATCCACGGTCAGCATCTACTTTCTGTAGTGAGATACTGGCTAAGAGATCACTGGAGCATATAAACCCTGGTGCATGTGCAGCTCTGGGATGTGCTTAAAAATGTCTGACACAGTTCTGCCTCCTCTTAACTTGCCACTTGCAACAAAATTAGGCCTCATGCACACAGTTTTTTGAAGATGCTCCTTTTTTTTTTTTTTTTTTTCTGCCTCTAAACTCCCCAGCATATTAGCCTATGTGTCCATGCGTTTAGTGGCAGGGGGAAGGAAAAAAAAACATCTGCCAGGGTGTCCAGGAACAGCAGAGTTTGAAAAAAAATAATGCTTGGCCCTTGTAAACGCATTTAAATGCACCTAAACGTGGTTTAGCGCTTAAGGATTAAATTTCAATGGCCAGGATAAATTATTATACTTGATGCCTGTCATCATGCTTAAACCTTTGTTAAAAAGCACCAGAAACTTTTACAAGCCTCAAATGTTTTTTCTGCAAAGAATCCCAACCATGGCACTACCTGCCTGGAGTTTGTGTGTTCCCTCACACACACACACACCCCAAAAAAATGGCTAGAATATATGAATGTGAGTTAGGCCCCTTTCAGACTGGGGCGGGAGCTGCGGTGGCGGTATATCGGCGCTATACCGCCAGGATTGCCGCGGGAATCGGGCACTAGTAGTGCGGTATTATCCCCCGCTAGCGGCCAATAAAGGATTAATACCACCCGCAATGCACCTCTATAGAGGCACATTGCGGGCGGTATTGCCGCAGTTTCCCATTGATTTCAATGTGAAGGAGCGGTATACACGCCGCTCCTCTCACCGCTCCAAAGATACTGCTGACAGGAGTTTTTTTTCTCTTCCGCCAGTGCATCGCCTCAGTGTGAAAGCCCTCAGGCTTTCACATTGAGAATGCTGGGCAGGAGTTTTTCAGGCGGTATAGCAGCGCTATACCGCCTGAAAAACTCCTCAATGCGAAAGGGGCCTTAGATTATAAGCTCCATTAGAGCAGGGACTGGTGTGAATGTACAATACATATGCAAGGTGCTGCATAAATTGATGGCGCTTTACAAGTACATGTAATAAATAAGTCCTGTGTGCATGAGGCCCTACAGTGTTCATCTGCACTAATTAAAAAAATAATATATATAAAAAACATGAGGCTTTTTCAGCAAATAATAAAAAACAATAAGCAGGGATTTTTTTTTTAATCCTCCACTTCCTGTCTGGTAAAACTGTTGTGCATTCTTAGTTTTCCCTACGCTATTCAACACTAGAAAACAAAAAAAAATGTTTTTGCTTTGACATATACCTTAGGTACAGTAAAACTAATTTGACTAAATGTTAACATCTTGAACTGTACAACACAAGGATGTGAGGTTGTGGAATGTCCCCTACAGTGAAGTTTTGTGAATTGTTAGTCATACACTATCCAGCCTGCCTTTTCGCAGCTAACCATACTACAAAAAGGTGAACAATTTGTCAATGTGTAAATAAGAAGACAAAAAAGGTACAGCTGCTCAGCCATCCCAGTTAAAATGTTGCACTTACAAGCTAACCCCTCACAGTAATTTATCAGCGCTTGTTTAGAACAGACAAGGTGGCATGTATTTTCAAAAGCAGCAACATGCATGGAAAAATGAAAATAAAATACCCTGCCTTTAAGGAAGTCTATTTTTACACGATCGAGTTATATTGCAAAACATAATGAAAAAGCCCTGCAATTTGACTTTTTTGGTAATTGAGAAGGAAATGCAGCCAAGTATACTTCAAAGTAAGGTCAGGTTAATATATTTTTTTATAAAACTATGGAAAGGGATTATTCTACATTTAAAATTTGTTTATGAAATTATCACTAGTTGTTAGGACTACCTGCGTGGTCATAAGCATCAGAGGGGGGGCAAAAAAAGTACTGTTCTAAAATAAAGATAACGCAAATTTGCAAAAAAAAAAATGCAAAAAAATGCATGCAAGTAATGTTTTCTTCACAGCCCAGGAGATCCTCATTGACATTACATTAAATGAAAATATCTGCAGAATCTGAAAAGGGTAAAGTGCACTAAAACTGAAGGAAATTATAGGGAAACTATTTCCCCTCCCCCATCCTGTTGGGAGTGGGCTCAGTGCATTTCCTACAAAAAGGGCAGAAAAGCTGACATAACTAGACAGTTTAGCTTATCAATCAACTCTTTCACTGCCAAAGATTGCTGCAACTTCACTATGTAGCACCATTTCTGTGGTGGCACAAAAAAGGTTTAGAAATTGCGATTTAGCAGGTCACATAGAAAAATCACCAATTTGTAATATCTCCCCAAAGACCCTCTGTTTATAGAAAAAAAAAATTAAGCAACAAACCTCCATTGTAAGATCACCCATAAAGCCCTCTACAATACTGGTGCAAACACACACGTCCCTTCCCTGAACCCCCTATTTGCTCCACTGACCAGCATAGTAGATCCAGGCACTCAAGCGTATGAGGAGACGAGGGATCACACACTGGGTGTTCAGAGATTAAACAAATACACCAACTGGAGACTGGGTGGGAGGCCTGGGGGAGAATTAATGGAAGGAGGGGCTGGATACCCCCTCCCCCATGGACATTAGCTCTTAATTATCTAAGCAGATATGCTGGATTAACTGACTGTATGCCACAGCAGTCAACATGATAGTGCAAAGCAGTGGAGTGCTGCACATAGCTATGCATACAACATCTAATATGACACCCACAGTTTCCAAGAACCATACAGGAACATTCTGCACGCAGCGCATACAGAAATAAGCCCAAACTGGCCACATGTCGCGTGCCAATGTGAAACTGCAGAAGGTACGATTTTAAGGAAGTGTGCAACAGTCAAGATATTTGGTGCAGTTTTTATAGTATGCAGATCTTGTACATGTGGGTGCTGAAGTGATAGTTAAATAGAAAGTTCCATTATTACAAGTTCTAAAACATGTATAAATATCACTGCAACTTGCCTTGAAGAAAGGGTCCTTATGTGGGGCAAAAATCTCTATTTTTAAACTTGTCTTAGCTTGCTGGTGGTGAGCGATATATAGACACAGACACTCCCCCACCCCCACTCAAATAAACACACAGGTTTAAACCAAGAATATTAATCACAAACAAAATAAAGCCTAGTGTAGCTGAACACATTACTACTTCGTATTCTATACTGGGAATAAACTGTAGCTTGGAAGTAAGGAAAAGAAAGAGAACCATGGGAGACATCTCAACCAAAGTTGTTTCCAGGAATAAAACAGACCACATGGTGTATCTTGCCTCAGGCCAATTCAGTTACACGGTATTGTTTCTGTGTAACAAGTGGACTGTAGCTGGCCATTCAATGGGTTAATACTGCAGCTGGACCCCCCCCCCCCCCCAAAATCCCTTTTAAAGCTACTGGATGCTTCCAGGGAGGAGGGGTCCCTCCCCAAAGTGTGCCTGTACATAGGGTCAGTGCTCCACTCTGGCACAAAGGGAGGTTTGTTTTGGACACGAGGCACAATCAATGGATGATATTCCCTTCTTGCCCAGAGACCAGAAAAGTAACACATTGAGAGGACCCACTACATACATACCGTACTACAAGATCTGGAGAATAGAAAAAAAAAAAAAACACACACACACCTAAAACGTAACAGAAGTGTGCCAAGTAACTGAACTATGGAGGAAAGCATGCAGACTGAAAGAAATAGGCTTGTGCAACCTCAAATAAAACTACTGTTGGTCAGCACAGAACAATCACATGCAGTTTTAGACATTGGGTATGTATTAATAAAAATATTGTGCTATTGCCCATAGCAACCAATCAGCTTCTAGCGTTCATTTTTTTCCCCCACACAGCTCAGAATATTAAAATTAAAAGCCAATTCCTTTTCATCAATGTTATCTCTTACTCCTAAGTCTGGCTATACATTATGCAATTTTCTTTCCTTCGACCACAGGTTAAAGGAATGACAATTGCTCAATTCCTCCAACACAGTTAAGCCACAGTCACTAAGGGGCAGTTCACACCATAGAAATGCAGTCCGGATGCGTTCCAGACGCTTTTTTGCATGAGCGTTTTTGATCCGTTCCAGTGCATTTTTAATGCAGTCAGTGCTCTTTTTCACCCCTCTTTTTTTTTTAACTTTAGATAAGGACAAGTGTGTTCCAGTGCGTTTTACAGCGTCCCAGTACAGTCCAGTGCAGATAAAATGCAGCATTTTCTACCTTTTTCCCGGAACTGGCCGCACTAGTGTGAACTATGCCATTGAAAACCATATAAGCTACTTTCCATGCGTTTTTGGTGCAGAAAAAAAACGCACTGGACTGCATGTGGTGTGAACTGGCCCTAACAGTTTTTTTTCCGTGCAAACCAAAAAAAAAAAAAAAAAACTGACAGCTCCGGTACTAACCTCCATACAAGGTTAGTTCAACTATCTCTCCTGCTGAGCTGTGGTGTTCCCCCGCCAGAACACGCCGATCAGCACTCTTTGCCATTGGCTGAGAGCGCCGATCTTGAGGCAGTCAGCTGCAGAGACTGACGTACACACAGGCTGAATTAGGGTTGTCCAGATACTGATACTAGTATCGTTATCGGAACGATACCGAGTATTTGCGGGAGTACTTGTACTCGCACAAATGCTCCCGATGCCTAAATAGAATACTTTTTTTGTATTTATCAACATGTTCTGTGAAAATTCTTTGAGTTTTTTACTACTGCGTGACAAGCAAATAAAACATTTTTATTCTTTTATAATGTCTTGAGTTTGAGTTCTTCATAATTCTAAAGAAAATATCCTTAGTCTGTATTGTGGTTTGAAAACTGTCACGACATTTTAAAAAAAGTATCGGTATTCGGTATCGGCGAGTACATAAAAAAAAGTATCGGTACTTGTACTCGGTCCTAAAAAAGTGGTATCGGGACAACCCTAGGCTGAATGTTAGACAGTTTTTTTTTTAACTAGCCATTGTCCCCTGACATTTCGGCCCATGCTTATGGGGCTTAACCACTTGTGACCGGCCCCACGTCCAAAGACGTCACGTTTTTGAAGATGGATATCTCGGTAACGGCAGCAGCTGCTGCCACAACCGAGATATCCATCTCTTCGTGGGGCGGTCCTGTTAACGATAACGGCGGTCATCGCGGCGGATTCGCCGCGAGATCGCCGTTACCGCGGCGGGAGAGGTGCCCCCCCTCCCCCGCCGCTCTCCCGCGCGCCTCTCCGCCGCTTACCGTAGCCGTCGGTAGCGGCGGAGGCGATCGGTCCGCTCGTTGTCTGTCCGGGGATGTGACTGAGGGAAAAAATGTCCCTCAGCCGTCCCCCTCTCTCTGCTGGGCGGAAGTGACGTCAAAACGTCATTTCCGCCCAGCGTCTTAAAGAGACATTTAATATGTTTACATTTTGACTTTTTTTTTTTTTTTTTTTTTTGCATTTAAGCCTGAATATAGATCTGAGGTCTTTTTGACCCCAGATCTCATATATAAGGGGACCTGTCATGCTTTTTTTTCTATTACAAGGGATGTTTACATTCCTTGTAATAGGAATAAAAGTGATAATTTTTTTTTTTTTTTTTTTTTTCAGTGTTAAAAATTATAAAATAAATAAAAATAAAAACCAAAAAAAATTTTTTTAAAGTGCCCCGTCCCGACGAGCTCGCGCGCAGAAGCAAACGCATACGCGAGTAGCGCCCGCATATGAAAACGGTGTTCAAACCACACAAGTGAGGTATCGCCGCGATCGTTAGAGCGAGAGCAATAATTCTAGCCCTAGACCTCCTCGTCATCTCAAAAAAAGCAACCTGTAGAATTTTTTAAACGTCGCATATCGAGATTTTTAAGGGTAAAAGTTTGACGCCATGCCACGAGCGGGCGCAATTTTTATGCGTGACATGTTGGGTATCATTTTACTCGGCGTAACATCATCTTTCACAATATATAAAAAAATTGGGCCAAATTTATTGTTGTCTTATTTTTTAATTCAAGAAAGTGAATTTTTTCCAAAAAAAGTGCGCTTGTAAGACCGCTGCGCAAATACGGTGTGAGAAAAAGTATTGCAATGACCGCCATTTTATTCTCTAGGGTGTTAGAAAAAAAATATATATAATGTTTGGGGGTTTTAAATAATTTTCTAGCAAAAAAAACTGTTTTAGTCTCGTAAGCACCGAATCTGAAAAACAGGCTCGGTAATGAAGTGGTTAAAGGATCACTAAAGGATTTTTTTTTTTTTAGCTAAATAGCTTCCTTTATCTTACTGCAGTCCTGGTTTCATGTCCTCATTGTTCGTTTTTGCTTTGAAGTAGCTGTTATACTTCTGATCTCCATACTTCCTGCTTGTCTGGATCCTTATGAAAAAACTCATGGTAGCTTTTCACTGTGGTCCATGATCAAAGAGGTGTGATTACTAGGTGTCTAAAACTCCTCAGAATCAATCAGATTCATTTTAAAAACAAACACTGCCCTGTATTTGTTTGTTTTTGTTCTGTGTGTCTCTTTACTTCACAGAAACATGAAAACAGTTTAAAAGTGAAACTAAAACTGTAGGCACATTATATGATTGATTTTTATCCATTTTTAATCATTTTTAAAAGCAATCAGTTAACTTTTATGTCTCTATACCCTGTAAACAGTCATTTCAGCAAAAAAATAAAATGTTTTTCCTTTAGTGATCCTTTAAGCCCAGGTTCACACTGGGTTCGATTTAGTTCGATTTGAGATGCGATTTAACATGTGAAATCGCATCTTAAATCGGTGGCAATTGCCGGCAATGACACCGTCCTAATCGGTGTGACGCCGCATCTGCGGCGCTGCACTGATTTCAAAAAGTAGTTCCTGTACTACTTTTTGCGATTTCAGGCCGCGATTTACATTGACATCTGCACAGATGTCTCCTAAATCGCGCCGAAATCAGGACTGCCAGAGGGAGTGAAATTGCGCGATTTCACTCCTGCAGCCCAGTGTGAACCAGGGCTTAGTGTTGATGTGAAAAACCTTCCCACTATGCTATTGCATTCTAACAGTGGGAGGTTTCCCCCACTGTCATAGTACATAGATCACTGCTGGTGGCTGATCTTACGGAAAAAAAAAATGGCTAGTTGTACTGAAGTTGATCAATACAACCAGCCTGCCCATAGATGGCTAGAAATTAAGACTGGTTTAGCATGATCCTTCTATGGCCGGCTTAAGGTAAAAGGTGTTCTTTGCTCTGTTACATAACACAATTTACCTTTTGATTTAGGAATATACCTTTTATCCAGTTGCAAAAGCGAGATACATTTAATACACCATAAGTTTGTTACTGAAGGGTCTATGATACTACAATACCTAAGTGACCGTTTGTGGAATATAGTTGATACTCAGCACAAACAGTTGGCTTTGAGGTGTGCTTTAGGGCTCATTCGGCCAGCCACACATGGTAAATAGAAGCATTTATTTTTGAGCAAAGCCACCTGTACAAATCAATGACAGGCTGTAGGTGTATGCGTACAGGGACAGACAAACGGCCCTGGATGCAAACTGTGTACAAAGTTGCTCATCTGTCCCTGTACGCATGTAAACACTCAGATGTGTGGTTAGTAGCATATGCCTTTATGACAGTGTAAAGAACATAGCATGACACAATTTATCATTGTTATTAATATAAGCAGCTCTTTGCAAACCACCTGTACTGTACTTCTAGGTGTAGAAACTTTTAAGGTGTACGACCGTGTCTGTGTAAAAGATATAGGTTTTATATAGGGCTGCAACTAACCATTATTCTCATAATCAATTAGTTGGTCGATTATTGTTTAGATTAATCGGATAATAGCCTTAAATAAATTAGCATTTTTAATTTTTTTTGGCCCAATTTGTTGTTGGGCAGATTGCAAAACACAAATTGCCGCAAAAACACATTACGTGCTTTTTTTTCATTGCAGTTTAATTGCACTGCAGCTTCTCCATTGAAGTATATTGAACCAAAAAAACAAAATAGCACCCTTTTGCGTTAAGTCCTCGCCCTTTCCAAATACGCAGCAGCTGAAAAAAATCATGGATGCAAACGTGTCCCATTAAAAAACATGTAAATGAACTGTAGTGTGTTTCTGCAAAAAGCACCAAAAAACAGAGGTGTGACCCGGCCTGAGACGTTTAGTAACATAATGGGGTTAAAAAAAACAAAAATAAGTACAAAAAGAACAAATAATCGCTACTGTAAGGGGTTCATTTTTTTACTGTGGGAAAGTGACTGTAATATTTACAGTAGCGATTTGCTTTTTTTGTACTATAAAGGGCCAATTTTCGTTTTTGTAACCCCATTGTTACTGGCCGATTAATCGATTATGAAAATTGTAATCAATTAATTTCATAATCGATTAGTTTAGGGTTGTCCCGATACCAGTATCTTGTACTCCCCCAAATACCCCCGATACCAAAATAGAATACTCCCCCCCCCCCGGCCCCCCCCCCGCCGCCGGATACGTGCATAGACACTCCCCCATTGCTCGCGATTGGACGGATCTGTCCAATCGCGTGTCTATACATGGCGCCGCGGGTATGTGTTGCATGGGGATTAACCCTGCAGGCTGCAGCAGCGGTGGAGGTATGGGGGACATGAATGGCTGCAATATGACATGACATGGTGCAATATGGGGCACAGGGGGGGGACATGACATGGCTGCAATATGGGGCACAGGACATGACATGGCTGCATTATGTGGGGGGACATGACATGGCTGCATTATGTGGGGGGACATGACATGGCTGCATTATGTGGGGGGGGGGGGGACATGACATGGCTGCAATATGTGGGGGGGGGGCACATGACATGGCTGCATATATGTGGGGGGGACATGACATGGCTGCATTATGTGGGGGGGACATGACATGGCTGCATTATGTGGGGGACATGACATGGCTGCATATGTGGGGGGGGGACATGACATGGCTGCATTATGTGGGGGGGACATGACATGGCTGCATGGGGGGGGACTGCATGGCTGCAATATGTGGGGGGGGGGACATACATGGCATGGCTGCATGGCTGCATATGTGGGGGACATACATGGCTGTGGGGGGACAATGGCTGCATGTGGGGGACATACATGGCTGCAATATGTGGGGGACATACATGGCTGCAATATGTGGGGGACATACATGGCTGCATTTGGGGACACGTTTAAAAAAAGTATCGGTATTGGCGACTACTTGAAAAAAAGTATCGGTACTTGTACTCGGTCCTAAAAAAGTGGTATCGGGACAACCCTAGATTAGTTGTCCATTAATCGATTAGTTGTTTCGGCCCTAGTTTTATGTAATGTAAGTTTGGCTGTACTGTACACACCTGATGCTGATAACACAGTGTTGCTCCACATATACCAATAGGACGAAGGCTTCATTTACACCTAAGCGTATTGGAATGGCGGCAGAATCATGCGATTCTGCCGCCATTCCAGTATCACAGCAAAACAAGAGACAAATTCGCAATGCCATCATTTCGTAATGGCACCCCAAACGCAGTGTGATTTTGCCGCGATTGTCATTTGGTAAATGAGCTTCTTTGGCGTGATTTAGGAGCGGTGGGATGCCCATTCCAATAAATGGTGCAGTTTCAAAAATACGCCACAAATACACACAAAAAAAACACACGGTGCAGCAGTACGCTGAGGTGTAAATGGAGCCTAATAGGCTTTCAAAAATGACTCTTATTCAGTACAATAACACATTACAATGTTACTATACTATTGTATCACATACTATTACTGTATGTACAAAGGACATCTTTAGGCATAGTTCACAGAGGTGGAAAGAACAGACGTTTGTTATTTAAACCTTCACACATTTTGCAAATCCAACAGGGTCAATTCACAAAGCTAAAACATGAGGATAAGAATACTTCAAATTAAAAAAAATTTTTTTAAATTACAGTTTTTAGTTGTGTGCAATGAGATTTAAAAAAAAGGCAGTCACGCAGCTATTTTAGAGAGCCTTACCCTTGTGTTATTTTGTGAATTAGACCTAACATCTGTTTCATAACCACAAATGGTCTAGCACACACCTATTGTCCAGAATGCATCTGTTTGACTTTGTTTTCGATTTTACCAGAACATTTGGCAAGTGTGGGCAAAGTGCCTCAATCCAAGTTAAAAACAGCCTGTCCCAAATTTGCCTTAGGCATTCCTAGTCCCTTTTCACACAGGCACCATGTGGCACATTCAGCAGAGGATCCATGAACAGGTCCCCTGCTGAATCAGAGCAGAGTGGGGTGCAATCCGTTCAGTGTTTATTTCCACTCAAAGGGGTTGTAAAGGTTAGTTTTTTTATTTTCTAAAGAGGTTACTTTAAGCTAGTGCATTGCTGGTTCACTTATCTTTTCCTTCCATTTCCCTTCTAAATGTTTTTTTTTCTTTGTTTTCTTTGTCTGAATTTCTCACTTCCTGTTCCTCCTCAGTAAGGTGTTCAATAAGCTGTTCTAAATGACTTTCCACCGCTTGGATGATGGTGGAAAGCTTACTGAGGAGAAACAGGAAGTGAGAAATTCAGACAAAGAAAAAAAACATTTAGAAGGGAAATCGAAGGAAAAGGTAAGTGGACCAACAATGCACTGGCTTAAAGGAACCAATTTTGAAAATAAAAGACTAAAGCCCCATACACACCATCAGATTTTCTGCAGATTTTTGTCTTCAGATTTACCAAAACCATCTAATATAAGGTCAAACCTTAAGAGTTTCAATTTGTATGCAATCAGGCAGGCCCTTGTACTACATAGTTTTGATAAATCTGAAGACAAAAATCTGCAGATAATCTGATGGTGTGTATGGGGCTTTACCTTTACAACCACTTTTAGGCTGCATTCACACCTAGGCGACACGATACGCCGCGTAAGCGGCTTATCTTGCCGCCTGTAGAAAAAAAAAAAAGTTTAATCTTTCTTTAACATTGCGGTCTATGAGGGAACGCCAATGTCGCCTGAAAAAAAGGGTCCGGGACTTTTTTCCAGGCAACAGGCGTTGAGATGTGAACCATCTCCATAGACCGCAATGTTATTTCATATCTCGAGCGACAAGAGCGACGGGCGTTTTGTCGCTCAGATGTGAATGGAGTCTAAAATTAAAAAAACTGTTCCAGACCAGTGTTAGATTTATGAATCCGGTAAGCTTGCATTTTTTCCGGTGGTGGGGACACATATACGGACTTTATTATATTAATTTGTCTGCATTTGACGCATTTTTCACCTGTGAGAAAAAAAAAACTGCGGGTGCATTTCTTACTGCACCAAATATGCAGCAAAGCAGGATTTTGAAGCACACAACGGACCTGCAACTGACCAATTTGTAGAGTTCCCTAGGATTTAACGGTCAGGAGTTTTTCCTCCTGCTTTTAAAAAAATGCAAAAACAGAAGAAAAAAACTGATCAATGTGAAAGTAGCCTACAAAAAAAAAAAAAAAAAAGTCAGACCTCCATTTTTTGCTGTACCTTGAAGTACTCGGAGGTAAACGGATGAAAGTGGACAGTTTTCCGTGATTGTAAAGTAAACAAAAAAAAAAAAAAGTGTTTTTTTCACAGAGCTGCCCCAAATCCACCTCTTCTTGGGTCCCCCGCCAGCGCTTCCGAGTCCTACTATTTGTGTCCATAAGCCCAACCCTGCCCCCTTGGCAGCGGGAGCAATGGCTCCTGCATGTCAGCCAATCAGGAGGGGAGACTCTGAAAAGCCTCAGCTCTTGTGCACATCACTGGATCAAGAATGGGCTTAGGTAAATATGGGGGGGGGGGGTTGGACTTTTATCTTCATCGATAGAATGTATGAAGATTAAAATACCTTCAGCCTTTACAACAACTTTAAAGGGGAGGTTCCCCTAAAAAGAAACTTTTAACATTGCCTGTCTCTTCTTAATAACATTTAGAATCGGCTGGTAGTTTAAAAAAAAAAACACCCGTACATACCATTTTCGGCATGTAGTCTCACCGCCGCTTCCGGGTCTGGCGGCCGGGGATGGGAGGGCCTACTTCATTGACAGGCATCCGATCGACGCATACAGCGCGTCCCGAGATGCCGAAAGAAGCCGAACGTTGGTGCGCATGCGCCGTATAGAGCCGCACCAACGTTCGGCTTCTTTCGGCATCTCGTGACGCGCTGTATGCGTCGATCGGATGCCTGTCAATGAAGTAGGCCCTCCCATCCCCGGCCGCCAGACCCGGAAGCAGCGGTGAGACTACATGCCGAAAATGGTATGTACGGGTGTTTTTTTTTTAAACTACCAGCCGATTCTAAATGTTATTAAGAAGAGACAGGCAATGTTAAAAGTTTCTTTTTAGGGGAACCACCCCTTTAAGACTTTTATCATAAAAGAACTTGCATAACATGCCATTTGGCACCAAAATCAATAGGGCACCCTGCTTCAAAAAGTAGCTCCTGCACCTGTTCAAGCTTCTGGGACAACCAAAAAGTAAGTAATTTGGTTTGTTGAGCGGTTTGGAGCTCCTTGAGTGGAGACTAATGCCTCGTTTCCATTGAGCGGATCGGTACGCTATTTTGGGCGTTTCCATTATGAAAGCGTGCTATAAAAGCGAACCGTACCGGACCATTCTGGGTCCTGCTTCAGATGTGGGGCCATAGAAAATGGAACGATTCGGTTAGGGCGGAGCTACAATACATCTCACCGATTGGTGGACGTGCTAGGCATTTTTTTCTAAACCTTGTATGGTCCTGGATGGTCCGATTTGCAGTAGAAACGCTCATCAGAATAGACCGGACCATTCTAAGCGCTCCAAACTGTACCGACCCGAACCGTTCCGTGGAAACGAGGCATTATATAACCCTTGTGATTGGGTCCTCCTCAAAAAATAGAGTGTGAAAGAGGCCTAAAGCCTTTGCTTCTATTAAATCTTCAAAAAACGCTCCAAAATCTTCACAAGCGCTTCCAAAACATGCAAAAAAAGCATTAAAAAACCCAATTGAAATGTGTTTTAATGTACATTATTGTTTATTTTGATTTTTTACACTGGTGTGCCCTTAACTTTATAAGTAGCAAATGTCTAGCCACCAGCAGCTCCAAGCCATCACCACCAATGGGGCCTAGTGCCTCTACTAAAGCCAGGGTACGGTCCAACTAGCGCTCCCTTCATACTAGTGGAAACAACAAACACATTGGAGGTCACTGTAGGAAATTCTATACATTATTTTATATATTTATAAAAATAAAAAAAAAAGGGAAAAAAAAAACCATCTTCCAGAACAAGCTTTCACAGTGATGGAGTCACCCATAACACTGATAATATTAGAGAGGTGTCCCTCAGGGGGTAGAGGACTACCTGGGGGTCCAATGGAGGCCTCTATGTGGTAATAAATATATCTATATATAGATAGAAGGCTCGTACCCCAACCCCACCCAGCACGGTCACTTGTCCCCGCTCGGCCCACACACACATGCAGGGCTCCCTGTCCGCTCCCATTAACTTCCACAGCCGCTGGCACCCCCTAGCCCGCACCCCCCCCACCACCACCACCACGTCATCCTTCCCAGCACCCTCCCCGTACCAGCTGACCCCCAGCAGCAGGCCCCATGTGTAGGACTCCCCCCTTCGTGTGGCGGCACAGCGCCCACTTCTCTCCCACCCACTAACCCGGACCCCCCGAGTCTTACCCCCACAATCTCCGATGCTTTTTCTCACAGGAGAAACTTGGGATCTGAGCGAGAGGAGGGGAGGGGCCGACATGCGAGAGGGGGGGTACCTTGATTGGCTGCGATCCAGGGAGAGTCGGCAAACTTCCAACCCCGTCCGTGCGAGAATGAGTGGCAGCACGGGGAGGACTAACCTTTAAAGGGAGCGTCTAGAAACACAGAAAGAAAGGGACTGTCTGCAAGTGAACGCACCCGGGAGCCGGCGGAGGAATGTGCAGACTGCTGTGAGGCTGAATGGGGAAGTGTGGAGAGGACAGGAGACATACGTGTAAGGGGAAGTCATCAGAATGACAGTACCGGACTGTTACCTCCAGGGGGCTGGATGGTGACCAGCAATGGACAACACGTGCTGTACTAAAAATCAACACACCTTGGATTAAAGAAGAATGGTCACTTAAAGGGACTATTTCCTCTTAGTTATTTAAAGGGGTTGTAAAAGTAAAAAATCCCCCCCCCCCCAAATAGCTTCCTTTACCTTAGTGCAGTCCTCCTTCACTTATCTCATCCTTCAATTTTGCTTTTAAATGTCCTTATTTCTTCTGATAAATCCTCACAGTTATTTAAAGGGGTTGTAAAGGTACAATTTGTTTTCCCTAAATGGCTTCCTTTACCTCAGTGCAGTCCTTCTTCACTGACCTCATCCTTCCATTTTGCTTTTAAATGTCCTTATTTCATCTGAGAAATCCTCACTTCCTGTACTTCTGTCTGTAACTCCACACAGTAATGCAAGGCTTTCTCCCAGGTGTGGAGTGTCGTGCGCGCCCCCTCCCTTGGACTACAGGAGAGTCAGGACACTCACTAACACACAGCTCTTTCTCTATCTGCAACGTAGAGAGCGCCCTGACTCTCCAGTAGTCCAAAGGAGGGGGCGAGCATGACAGTCCACACCAGGGAGAAAGCCTTGCATTACTGTGTGGAGTTACAGACAGAACAGGAAGTGAGGGTTTCTCAGAAGAAATAAGGACATTTAAAAGCAAAATGGAAGGATGATGTAAGTGAAGAAGGACTGCACTGAGGTAAAGGAAGCTATATAGGGAAAACACATTGTACCTTTACAACCCCTTTAAATAACTAAGAGGAAATAGTAAGTTGAGAAAGAACTAAAGGCATTTTTTTTTTCATTTTGGATAGAGTAAGGGAGGGTTCTAACCCCTGTCAAGTGTTTTTGCCATTGGAGAGATTTCCCTTCACTTCCTGTTCGATAGCTACAACAGGAAGTGAGTGGAAATCCCTCCAAAGTGAAGGAAGCTCTAGATCAGTTTCCCCATCCGAAGATTTCACTTCCTGTACCATAGCCACAACAAGAGGAAATCCCTCCAAAATGAGGTTGTCATCAGAACTTGTGTCCCCATTGGCAGGTTTCCTTTCACTTCCTGTACCATAACCACAACAGAAAGTGAGAGGAAATCCCTCCAAAGTGAGGGAATCCTTGGTAGGGATGAGCTCAGGTGTGTTTGCACACTCCACGCGCAGAGCCCACCAGGAAGTCGGCACTGCTCTGCACTAATCACAGGCAGTAAGACATTTCCCGATCTCTGCAGCTGAGCATCAGGACAATGTCTCCCTGCCTGTGAGTAGTGCAGCGCCGTGCCGACTTCCTGGCAGGCTCTGCACATGGACTGTGCGAACACGCCGGAGCTCATCCCTAATCCTTGGTTGTCATCAGAACTTGTGTCACCATTGGCAGATTTCCTTTGCCTTCCTGTTCCATAGCCACAACAGGAAGTGAGGGTAAAGCCTTGCAAAGTGAGGGAATTTTTGGTTGTCA
Organism: Rana kukunoris; assembly: GCA_029574335.1. Lineage (NCBI taxonomy): Eukaryota > Metazoa > Chordata > Amphibia > Anura > Ranidae > Rana > Rana kukunoris. Next base: position 414,426,588 of record CM056049.1, read on the forward strand.
TCGGAACTAGTGTGTCCCATTGGAAGATTTCATTTCCCTTCCTGTTCCATAGCCACAACAGGAAGTGATGGGAAATTTCTCCAAAGTGAAGGAATCGCTGGTTGTCTTTAGTACCAGTGTCCCCATTGGCAGATTTTTTCCTTCCTGTTCCTTAGCCACAACAGGAAGTGAGAGGAAATTCCTCCAAAAATGAGGGAATCCTTGGTTGTCAAATCTAGTGTCCCCATTGGAAGATTTCCCTTAACGTCTTATTCCAAAGCCACAGGAAGTGAGAGGAAATCCTTCCAAATTAAGGGAATCCCTGGTTGTCTCCAAAATCAGTGACCCAATTGGAATATTTTCCTTAAGTTCCTGTTCCATAGCCACAACAGGAAGTGAAGAATCTCTGGTTGTCACCAAAATTAGTGTCTCCTTTGGAAAGTTTCCCTTCACTTCCTGTTCCATAGCCACAACAGGAAGCAAGTGGAATTCCCTTCAAAGTGGAGGAATCCCTGTTTATCACCAGAACTAGTGTCCCCATTAGAAGATTTCCCTTCACTTCCTGTCATATAGCCACAACGAAAGTGGGGGACATACCTACAAAACGAGGGGATCCCTGGTTGTCGGCAAAGCTAGCTGTCCCCATTGGAAGACTCCCCTTTAAGTACTGTTCTGGGGACAACCTGACATTTGGGATTTTATTTTACTTTCACTCTGGGTGATAAATAGAGAAAGGGGAGCCTAGGGTCACTCTAGTGCAGCTGCATGATGATGCATTTTTCAGTGTTTTTGTAGCTTGACTTTGCATGTTTTTGATGCGTTTTTGTGCTTAATGTGTTTTTTGTTTTGTTTTTTTATGTAGAAGGAGACACTAGAAAATGTTCCTGCATTTTACACACATTTTTGTTGGGTTTCCATTAAATCCTATTGGCAAAAAACTTGTGGCACTGCAGCAAAAGAAGCGTCTGACCTTTCCAAAAAAAAAAAAAAAAAGCGCTGCCTTGGGACACAGACAATAAGAAAACCTGACAGGGGTTCTCTAAAAGTTTTGCCTTTAGTTCTATTTTAACTTGTATTTTCACCCAACACATCTGTGTCAGTGTGCTGAGCATGCTCACTGTGCGCTCTCAACACAAAGAATGAGCTGTCACAGGCAGTTCTCAATTCAGATCAGTAGTCAGCGAGACCAGATTCTGATAATGTGACTGCCAATCCTTCCTGACCCCCCCCCCCCAGATGTTTTGAACTGACAGCGCCCGGCCCTTAGCACTGGTTGTTTTTGCGGTGCTTTAGCGCTGTTTTAGCAGAGCTTTCTGGCCACTAGCGGTGTTCTTTTTACCCCAAAAACTGTTAAAAAGTCAAATTTTTGCAGCGCTTTCAAATCGCTTTGGAAATGCTGCCCATTTATTGCAATGGACAGGGCGTTTTGGGAGCGCTATTTACAGTGCTCCCACCCCAAGGATGCTGCTTGCAAGACTTTTCGTAACGTTCCGCACAAGCGCACCGCCCCAGCGTGAAAAGACACACTGTAATGAATATAAGGCAATTTTCAGGTGCTTTTAAGAGGCTGTTTCTTGCGCTAAAGTGCCTAAAACCACCACAGTGTGAAAGTAGCCTTAAACTAGGAGTTGTAAATAAAAAAAAAAATTTTGCTGAAATTACTGTTTACAGGGTATAGAGACATAATAGTTAACCGATTTCCTTTTTAAAAATGATCAAAAATAGATAAAAATCAATCATATAATGTACCTACATTTTTAGTTTTGTTTTTGCATGCTGTTTTCTGGTTCTCTGATGTACAGAGCCAAAACAGTGCAGTGATGGTTTGTAAAACGAAACTGATTGGTGCTGAGGGGTTTTAGACACACAGTAATCACACCTCTTTGATTAGTGATCACAGAGAGAAAGCTCCCAGTACTGTGGTTATCAGGAAACAGACAACCAGGAAGTGTGGAGATCAGAGAAGAATTACAGCAGCTTGAGAGCAAAAACGAACAATGAGGACATGAAAACAACGCTGCATTAAGGTAAAGGAAACTATTAAGATAAAAAATAAAATAAAAAATCCTTTACAAACCCTTTAAAAGGGAGACTAGGGCGAGACTGGAAGGAGTAGATTTGGCCATAGATTGTCCCTGCTAAATGGGCCAAGTTTCGTTTCATTTTGTTCAATCCAATTTGAGAGGAGCGGTTCTAATGATCTTGAATGGCACTGCTAGTAAATGTTGTTTTATCACTGGGAGCCAATCAGTTGCAGCGTTGATCAGTGTATTCTGACATCGGAGGAGTCTCACTGTCAGAATACAATAGTGCTGGCTATCAGAAAACTCGTATGTAAACCATCAGTAATTTGCATTAATAAAAACAAAGCCCCTGGTCTCTGAAGCAGCTGGTTTTCCCAATCCCCCTGCAGCCTGTCATCGGCAAGATCAGCAGGTTTTGAACAGAGTGATGATGTCATGATCACTCCCACCTCACGCTTTGTTGTCTGGTTGGACCTCCTCAGAGGATCTGAGCGATACGCAATGTGTCAGGTGGGTGTGGCCAAGCCGCCGCCATGCTGTTCAAGGCTTGCCGAATGTCACAAGCATTGGTCCAGGTTTACATGCAGTTTCCTTCCTGTGATTGTCAGCTCCATCTAGTGGCCAAAATGCGGTATATTTTATAAAACGCCCAAATCAGAAAATACTGCATTTTGGCCACTAGATGAGGCTGACAATAATAGGATGTAGTATTAGAGAAAATACTGGGAAAATATGTGCAGCCTGGGCGAATGCTTGTAATGTTCATTCAACCAATGTTTTCTAAATAGACCCTTTTAGGATTTTTTCAGTGTTTCAGCAAGGGGAGAGGGGGCACACAAAAAGAAGAAAACCAAGCTGTATGGTGGGTTCACACTGCTGTGTGGAGCAGCTCACAGCAGGGATCCAGTGCCTCCATAGGTGTGCACAGCCTATTGCATTAGGGTGTGCACCCCAAGGCTCAAACACATATGTGTGTGTGTATGTATATATATATATATATATATATATATATATATATATATATATATATATATATATATATATATATATATATATATATATATTAGTCTATGTATGTACTTACAGTGTCAGTAGAACAATGGTCGGTGTCAGTAGAGCAGGATTGGTTTTAGTTTGACAATATCAGTAGTTTTTATTTATATCATTTTATTTTTTTACAATTACATTTTTTAGGGGCTTGGTGAAATATCAGGGGTCTAAATAGTGGGCATCTGCACCACAGCTATGGGTGACTCCCTGTTCTCCATTTCAGGGACGAATCAGGCCTGAATATTTGGCTGAATTCAGAACTGAAACTGATCAGAAGACGCACTTCTGCAGCCATCCCGGAGCTATGTGAACTGGCTCCATTGAGAGCCGGTCACAATTTCCTGACATGCAAATTGAAATGCAGCGAAATCCACATCCAATTCGCACAAGTGTGAACCCAGCTGCCTGCTCACTGCCTTTAATAATGCTGGATACCATCTGTGCAAAATACCAGTGTAAATATCCTTCTTTTCCTATTGTGCATGTGGTTAGTGGGAGCAGATTCTGACAGCATTCAGAGCTGTGGGGTGATGTCACTGCTGTAGGCTGCTGTCAGCTCTCATGAAGCCACTCAGGACCTGGAGCTGTGCGGTCACGTGAGCACAGGCAGCCTTCAAAGCTTGATCAGTAAATAGTCTTTTTTTTTTTCTTCAAAAAGCAAACCTTGCTTTTCAGGTGCAAGGTCCAATGTAAGTTGAATATATGACTACTCTGACAAGTCATGTAGTTAAATTTTTTATTTATCCTGGATCTTCTTTTAAAAGTTCCTCTGAAATGTATTATTAAATTACAGATAGAAGGTGAGAAAATTCATAACATGATGTTTCTTGAATAATTATGTGCATATTTAAAATGCCTGTGTGATGTTATGTTTTCCCCATCCTTAATAAAGTTGTTGTAAACCCTTACAAATACCCAGTGGAGTGACTATTCTCAGGTGATACACAGAGATGAAACAAATCCTCCTACATAAGTCACATCAGTCTTCTCTTTTCTACATTAATTCAAAGTCCAGATTTTTTAAAGCTTGTCTGACCTGTCAGGGAAAAAAAAAGAAAGAGAGAAGCTGAAATCACAATATGCAGAGCTCAGTGAGGTGAGCTCTAAAAACCAATTTGAGGGATGGGACACACCCCCCTTCACACAGCACACAAGAACAGAGCTGTGGCTGCCAAACAGCTGGAGCTTCCTCCCTTTTTCTTTTGGTGTCAGGAAAACTTGTCACCAAAAAAACTTGTTGATAGCAGAGGAACCAAGAAGCAGACAGAAAATACACTTGCTGCTCTTAAAGGAGTTGTAAATAAAAACAATTTTTATGCTGAAATTACTGATTACAGGGTATAGAGACATAGGGCCAGATTCACGAACACTTGCGCTGGAGTATTTGGATATGCGCCGCGTAACTGGCGATGCGCCGACGTTTCTATGTGCCCGTACCCACCAAACTAGTGCGCCCATAACGGGTCATTTGCGACCGGCGGAACGTTCCGACGCCAGAGTATCGTCACTTTATTTTCGTGGGCGCACAGTCGCGCCCATTGATTTCCCCTGCAAATATGCAAATGGGGAGATTTCCCAATTCACGAACGGATTAGCACCATCGCTGGCTACATGCGCCGCGCGTTCTGTCCGTCCAGCGCAAAGTTATTTCTACAAAAGGCTGCTTTATCTTTACTCCAACGGTCAAGGTCAGCAGGAGAGCGCTACAGCAGGTTACCGACGATAGGAGCTTCTGAGCACCCCCACTTGAAGGACAACACCTCTGTGTGCCAACATGCCAGGGGCACTCGTGGTCCTAGAACTACTGATGGGTCCCCTGAACCAAGAAGGCGGGCACGTGAGAGGATTCGCCTCGTATGAACCTCTTTGCATGGGGGATGAGGAGGTGTATCGCCTTTCAGATTCAGCCCTGATGCAATACTTAACTAACCACAACCCTGCAGGATGACATCACCAGCCCAACACACCGATCACAAGCAGGCAGCCACTGTGAAGGTCCTGGCAACACTCCATTTCCTTGCAAGTGGATCATTCCAGCGTACAAGTGGAGTGGTGGCTGGGATGTCACAATCCTCCATAAGCAGATGTGTGCACCAGGTTGTCCCTGCAATCCTCAACGCATGTCCAACCAGTTCATCAGACCCACCACTGAGGAGCTGCGGCAAAGGCAATGACAGATTTCTACAACATTGCCAGATTCCCACGCATGTGGGGGCCATTGATTGCAACATTGGCCCTACGCCCCCCATCCACAGAGCACATTCCGCAATCGAAGCATTGCACTCCATCAACGACGGTGATAGCCGATGCCCAACGCCTCATATGGCACGTCCGTGCCAAACACCCCGGGTCCACCATGACGTTTCATATACGTCAGACCCCATCCCAGCAGAATTTAACCAGAACATGTATGGGGACGCGGCTGGTTGGTGAGTGACATGGGAGTCAGGCATATACCCCTCCCGTCATGCACAACAGAAATGCACATGCATGACTAACATTCTCCTGTTTTTACTTACAGGTGACTCTGCATATCATTGGGACCCCATCTATGACTCCTTTCCGGAACCCCCAAACCAGGGAGAGAGAAAATACAATAGCACACATCAAAAACCCGTGCGTGGTTGAGCAAACATTTGGGCTCCTGAAGTCCCGTTTCGCTGCCTGGATAAGTCTGGGGGGCCCTATTGTATTCCCTACCTTTGTGTGTCAATCATCGGTGCATGTTGCAACTAAAACTTTGCTATGAAAAAAGGCCTGCATATTGACATACGTGATGACTGACCCCCGACCCACACAGTCCCCCCCTGCCAGAGGACACCCAGTCTGCTGATGGAAAGCGTCAGGAGGGTCCTCGCTGTAGGCATCTTTGAATAACCCCAAACATTAATTACACAGACAGGACGCGTGTACACCACTGTGTCCCTAGATCACACACACCACATGCACATCGCATTGATTAGCCCAAGTCCAGCATGTAGGAGTTGGGAGCATAACGCCAGCGTCAAGGCCCCAATGATTCACTTCCATTCACACACCTTTCACACATCATTCATTCAGGTGGGGTTCACTTCACCACCACGGCCCGAGGGTGACACCCCTTACTTTCAGGAGTGCCACCCTCTCACATTCACACACCATTCACACTGTCCCCTGCACTCCTGACCGTGTGCATACAAAAATAAATTAGAAAGATCATTCCTGACAATAAAAGAAAAATAATCTCATAACCTGAGAAAAAAAATAAAAAAACTCATGCCTGAGTATGTCAAAAATAATAATATAAAACCAGCAACAAAAAAAAGGCCTCATCGGGGATGCCGGGGGCTTCTTCTGGGGGCCCCTCTCTGGCTCCGCAGCTGCCTGGATGGAGTGGGTGGGGGGGCATCTGAAGGTGGCTGATCCCCAGTGGGCCACTCCTGGCAGGTTGGCCTGGTGCCCTCCAAGGCCCTGGCTATCGCCAAGGTATGTGTTCTTGGGCCTGCATCCGGAGCTGACGGGTATCTGGTAATGCTGGGCCCGCCGATACTCCCCTGCTCCCGGATGGCACACTGTTCCCATGGATGGCAGCAGTGTTGGCCTGGACGGCTGCAGTAAGGTGCTGGATATCCCCCTGCACCTCCCCCAAAGTGGTGACCACTGAGCGCATTAGAGCTGCATCCTGCACTGCTTGCTGAGGTTGGCAACGGAGCCCAGGCTGCGACACTTTCTGCAAGTGGTCCGCTATGCCCCCATTTGTTCTGTCTGTCTGGCGTGATCCCTCGCCACTGGTCCTGGACACCATCAGACACCCCCCTGGTCTTCTGGGTCGCCTTCCTGGGGCCCGAGATGGATGTCCTCGGGTGGAAGTGCGCCCTTGAGGGGCTTCCAAGGATGGGGGAGGGGACGACAGACGGGCCAGGAGAAGGGGAGGAGACAGACAAGACTAATGAAAAGTCCTGCTCTGCCACAGCAGGATCTCCACAACCACCTGCAGGTGTGGTGTGGCCACTCTCCTCCTCCAAACCTCTTCACTACCCAGTGGCTCGGGCACATGATGGCGTGGGGGGGAGGGGTGGAATGCGCTGAAGATGATGGCCCAGCTCCGTCATCTGTGGATGACACAAAGCAGACACATGTTGGTGGTCCCACACACTTGGCAAGCCCCCCCCCCCCACCCCCCCAAATGCAAAACATCAAATAGGGGATTATAAAACACTTACCTGTCCTTGTGCCTTCCTCCAGAGCAAGCCTGCGACCCCCTCCACCTGCTCCCTCTCCAGGCAGCGAGCAACCACCTCCTCCTCTGCGGTCAGGGTGACAGACTGGGGGACCACCACCTGTGCCCCTCTCAACCTCTGATGGAGGCCCCTTGTCCCTCACCTTGCGCCGCAGGTCATTGATTTTCTTTTGTTGTCCCCAGCAGTCCGGGTGATAGCCCAGGACATTGACCTGGCAGCAATCGACTCCAGGATCCCTGCTTCCTCTCCCGGCTGGTCTTGCGGCTTTTTTTGCCATGGAAAATTCATTCTCCGTCTCCATAGCCGAGATAATGAAAGACCTCCTGGGTATTAAAATTGAGGTTCCTCCTCTCTCTGGGGGTAGCGGGAGCAGCCATTACAGAGCAAAAGTATCTTCCCTGGGGTGGGGGGAAACGGAACTCTTTTGCGCCGGATGGCGTTTCCGCCAGCGCTTTTAAGCGCCCAGCGGAACGCATGCGCTACGTTTCCCAGGAAGTGTGCCGAGGAAGTTTGAGCTGCGCACAAGGGGGCGAGGGGAGCCGCACTCACTGCGCATCTCCGTGGATGATGCGCTGAACGTGCCTCTGCGCCGGCCTCCGCCCATCATTTACATATGTCACACCCACTTCCACTTGTCGGGTTCCCAGCGCATTATCGCCTCGCAAGTCGCGCAACTGTTGTAATTACAGAATTGCCTGAAAGGGTCTTCAGGTAACGTAAATGAGAAGCGTTACTCCAGAGGAAAGATACTCTCATCTACCTGAATCTGGCCCATAATAGTTAACTGATTCCTTTTCAAAACGATTAAAAATAGATAAAAATCAATCATATAATGTACCTGTAGTTTCTAGTTTCGTTTTTGCATGTTGTTTCCTGCCTCTCTGTTGTACAGAGCCAAACAGGGCAGTAATGGTTTGGAAAACGAAACTGATCCAAAAGGGGGAGGTGCCGTGGGGTTTTAGATGCACAGTAATCACACCTCCTTGATTAGTGACCACAGAGAGAAAGCTCCCATCGCTGTGGTTATCAGGAAACAGACAACCAGGAAGTGTGGAGATCGGAGAAGAATTACAACTTGAGAGCAAAAAAAAAACCGAACAATGAGGACATGAAAACAGCACTGCATTAAGGTAAAAGAAGCTATTAAGATAAAAAAAAAAAAAAAACTTTACAAAATCCTTCCTTTGTTTACATCCGCGTCACTTCCTGCTACACGAAGTTGCGCGATGTTTCGTTTCACAGGGCCAAATGATACCGAGGGAGCTACGAGAAAAGCTCCCAGAAGACACAGTGCGGCGACAGGAAACCAGGAAAAACCCGACGCAAACCCGAGGGGAAGCAGACTGGAAGACATAACAGTTAGGATGGTACAGTAACATTTTTTTATCTAAAAATATCGGATGTAGCATTGATTTGTACCGTTAATAATATTGACAGCAAGTTAAATTGAGGGTGGAGCTCCGCTTTAAGTCCTTGCTTATAAGTGCTGCTGATCTCCTGCATCCTGTTTGCAACAATTTTATTGTCTGTGTCCACTCCAGGACAGGTTTACTGATAGGGACAACAGTGGACCATGCCTGTCCTGAAAAGGCCATTTGTAGTTTCCATTGCAAGCCTGTGTGGCAGGGTAGGCCTCATACACTAAGGTGACCAGATTAAAAAAATTAAATCAGGGGACATATTTTTTTTTTTTTACTAGTAATGGCGCCAATCAGCGACTCTCTGCCCATTGCCACCCGCCTCACAGCCTATCAAGTATTACCCTCCGGCCCTGGGCTACTACCAGGTGGAGAGCAGAGGAAGATCACTCCGCCGGGGAAGGCAAGGAGATAAGCAGGCAGGCGGCTGGCTGGGACTTGAGCCAAGGCAAGAAGAACATGCGAGCGGTGCTCAATGGGCATGTGTCGGAAACTGAAGAAATATTTCCTCCGCTCCGACCAGCTCATGATCATCAGAAAGGGGCACAGATAATGGGAAAAAAAATACCCCCATAGCTAGTGGGATCTGCAGAGCGGGGGTGTGTAATTTTTATTTTTTTAATTCTGCACTGACTGTCTTTGAAATTGCTCCAGCCCCTCTTCAAATACAATCTGGGGACAAAACTGGCGACAGACTTGGTCCGGGGACAGTGTCCCCAGTCTGGGGACTGTCCCCTGAAACAGGGGATGTCTGGTCACCTTATCGTACACACGACCGGTTTCCTCGGCAGAATCCAGCAAGAAACTTGTTGGAAGGCGTGTTTTGCCGAGGAAACCGTTTGTGTGTACATTTTTCGACGAGGAATCTGTCACGAAACTCGACAAGCCAAAAAGAGGGCATGTTCTCTTTTTCCTCGACGGGAATGGAGAAAGTTGGCTCGTCGAGTTCCTCGACAGCCGAACAAGGAACTCGACGAGGAAAACAATGTGTTTCGCCCCACAAGTTCCTCGGTCGTATGTACGAGGCCTCACAATGCATCAGCCAACTGGTAATCAGAAACAGAGAATTATCAGGCTTGAGGCTCGGTTCACAATGCATACCAATGCGGCTCACTGGAGGGTCCTGTGCATCCTGGTTCACCGTTTCAGTTCCGATTTCAGCCCAAATTTTGAGCTGAATTCGGACCTGAAATGGACCAAAAGAAGCACAGGGCTCCTGGGCAAATTGTACCGGAGCTGCTGTGGAGATATGTGAACTGGCTCCATGGAGAGCCGATCACAATCTCCTGCTATTGTGAATTGTATGCAGATTACCACATACAATTGGCAATTGCGTGAACCCGACCTTAAAAAGAAGTGCTATTTTAAGGAACTTCTATAATGATCACCAGGTATTCAAAAAGAGTGCACAAAGAAAAAACAGTCAAAGGAGAGCGGCAGCAAAAGAAATTCACTGTGCACTTCCCGGCGCCAGAGACAGATATTACTTAGACTGAGAAATGGATAAATATAAACAGTATAACAACTATATTATATATATATATATAAATACCCAAAAAAATTAATATCATAATAACATATACAAAACTCAAGATAAAACTCCACTTGAGACAAAACAGGTGATATATGTTACTATCAGCAGCTATTTAAAAATAAGACAAATAAATTTGTCTATTCAAAGTATAGAACAAAGTATCACACTAATTAACCAATAAAATACAGTTGATTAAAACATGATAAACAGCGCATATAAAGTCCAATATAGATATAAAGTGTTAGATAAAGTCCATAGATCAGTATGTGAACTTGAGAAAGGCGTGAGGAATGCTTGGGAACAAAATGGTGATATACCCTCCACCGGTCTCCAATTTCCACCAAAAACGTGAGGCACACGCCCCCTCAGGGGTTCAAACTCACCAAAAATACAAACAGAACAAGCCTTGTATATCAGTGAACCATCCTGTCCAGACTTCCAACATCAGTCACGGGGCAGCGGGGGTTAATAATAAAGCTCCAGTGATATGGATCAAGATATAAGTGGAAGTCGTGTTCATCATAAATATACAGTCCTGGCAGTTCTACTGCATCCCACAGGCTCCACACTTGATCTGGATAGCTGGGAAGAAGTTGGTTGGTGTAATGCTGACGGCTGTGCTTCAGGAGAACCAGAAAGTGGTCGGCTCAACACTGACCAGTGTTGAGCCGACCACTTTCTGGTTCTCCTGAAGCACAGCCGTTCAGCATTACACCAACCAGACTTCTTCCCAGCTATCCAGATCAAGTGTGGAGCCTGTGGGATGCAGTAGAACTGCCAGGACTGTATATTTATGATGAACACGACTTCCACTTATATCTTGATCCATATCACTGGAGCTTTATTATTAACCCCCGCTGCCCCGTGACTGATGTTGGAAGTCTGGACAGGATGGTTCACTGATATACAAGGCTTGTTCTGTTTGTATTTTTGGTGAGTTTGAACCCCTGAGGGGGCGTGTGCCTCACGTTTTTGGTGGAAATTGGAGACCGGTGGAGGGTATATCACCATTTTGTTCCCAAGCATTCCTCACGCCTTTCTCAAGTTCACATACTGATCTATGGACTTTATCTAACACTTTATATCTATATTGGACTTTATATGCGCTGTTTATCATGTTTTAATCAACTGTATTTTATTGGTTAATTAGTGTGATACTTTGTTCGATCACCAGGTATTACTTTAATGAAAGCTGCTAATTTAAAAAGATTGAAATATATTGTGTGTTGTGTGTGTGTGTGTGTATATATAAAATATAGCATCTCACAAAAGTGAGTACACCCCTTACATTTTTGTAAATATTTTATTATACCTTTTCATGTGGCAACACTGAAGAAATGACACTTTGCTACACTATAGTAGTGAGTGTACAGCAGTGCGAATTTACTGTCCCCTCAAAATAACTCCACACACAGCAATTAATGTCTAAACCACTGGCAACAAAAGTGAGTACTTCCTTGCCTACTACTGGGTGGCGGTCCTGGTGACAGTCCGTTGGTGGTTTTCCCAGACGCGTCAGAACCCAGCGGTGACCCTTGAGGCGGCTATCCTGGGCTCTTACGCTGCTTTATCTAACCTTGTGTTTCGGGGGAGTAGGGCCCACCCATCGGTCACGGGTCCTATGGCTACCGTGGTTCGGGTGTGGCGGGCCTCTAGGGTGCGTATGCTGAAGCCCAATACAATATCCCCACACACCCCGCTTTGGGGGAACCCTCTCCTTCCTCACCTGAACATGGTCCCCGACCCGGTGGTCTGGGCGCGGCGGGGCATCCTAACCCTCCGGCATATTATGCCGGACGGTGTGGTGTTGTCCTTCCGAGACCTGGCCCGTCGCTACAAGGTCCCCCCCTCCCTGGGCTTCAGATATGCACAACTGAGGCATGCACTTGCGGCTCAATTCCCGGATCCGGTTGCGCTCGAGTCGGACTCGGTCGAGCGCCTCCTGATTTCGGGTGTTATGGGGAAACCCCTCTCGTCCCTTTACCTGCGCTTTACGGTGGCGTACGACGCAGACACAGTGGGAGTCCTGGCCAAATGGAACACTGACATTCCTGATCTGGACGAGGAGATCTGGGAGGAATGCGTCTCTTCTTTCCTCCCGTCCATGATCGCCTCTAGAGACCGATTTATCCAACTAAAATTCTTACACAGGGCCTATTACACCCCACAAAGACTGGCTAAAATCTACCCCTCCAGGAGCTCCTTGTGCACTAGATGTTCGGGGGATACTGGGTCGTTCATTCATATGGTTTGGTCCTGTCCCAAATTGGAGCCGTACTGGAGAGAGGTGGCAGGTACTCTGTCAGATTGCTACGGGTTGGAACTCACGATGGACCCGAAGTTGTTCCTCCTTAGCTACCTGGGTGAGATTGAATGCGACAGATATACCAAACTGGGCATCACCTTTGCCCTGTTCTACGCCAGGAGGGAAATCCTACTCCGTTGGCGGGGCACTGACCCCCCAACTGTGTCTTCCTGGCTGGGAACAATCAATAGAGTCCTCCCATTATACAGATTGACGTATGAAAGCAGAAACTGCCCTGCAAAATTTGACAAGATCTGGTCAAACTGGATCGACACATCTAGCTGAGTGACCGACGGGTCCCCTGTGGCGCATCCTATCTGTACAGTGTGGTGAGCGGCTGTTTTCCCCCTCCCCCTCCCTCCTTCCCCCTCACCTTCCCCCCCTCCCCCCTCCCCTCGACTCCTCCTTGGATTCGCCCCCCCCCCCCTTCGATCCTCCCCCCCTCATCCTCCCCTTTTTTGGGGGGGCGGGGGTCGGTGGTGCTGGAGGGGGTGCCCTGATGGTTCTCCACCCTACCCTCGTGGGGGGTGACCTCACGAGTGGCCACTAATATTTATAACTGTGGGGGGAGGATTGTCTGTGTCTCCTTAGCTTTCCGTATCACCAGATATGTGTATAATCTATGTCTTCCTTTGATATGCTCTGGTACAATCATTCCGTTACCTCTGTAATCTCTGTACTGTCATTGGTTTGTGTGTATGTTTGTTGTTTGTTTTAAAAAGCCAATAAAAACTTTTTCTGTAGGAGTACACTCCTAAGTGAAAATGTCAGCCATTTTTCCTCCCCGATGTCATGTGACTCATTAGTGTTACAAGGTTTCAGGTGTAAATGGGGAGCAGGTTCAATTTGGTGTTATCGCTCTCACTCTCTCATACTGGTTACTGGAAGTTCAACATGGCACCCCAGTATCTGAAAAAAATAATTGTCGCTCTACATAAAAATGGCATGGGCCATGCGAAGATTGCCAAGTCCCTGAAACTGAGCTGCTGCATGGTGGCCAAAACCATACAGGGGTTTAACAGGACAGGTTCCACTCAGAACAGGCCTCGCCATGGTTGACCAAAGAAGTTGAGTGCACATGCTCAGCGTCATATCCAGAGGTTGTCTTTAGGAAATAGACGTATGAGTGCTGCCAGCATTGCTGAAGAGGTTGGAGTGGGGCATCAGTCTGACAGTGATTAGACCATACACTGCACACTGCATCAAATTGGTCTACATCACTCATCCCAGAAGGAAGCCTCTTCTAAAGATGATGCACAAGAAAGCCCGCAAACAGTTTGCTGAAAACAAGCAGACTAAGGACTGATGAGACCAAGATAAACGTATTTGGTTCAGATGGTGTCAAGCGTATGTGGGGGCAACCAGGTGAGGAGTACAAAGACAAGTGTATCTTGCCTACAGTCAAGCATGGTATTGGGAGTGTCATGGTCTGGGGCTGCATGAGTGCTGCCAACACTGGGGAGCTACAGTTTATTGAGGGAACCATGAACAGCCAACATAATGTATACTGTTAAGAGACAGAAATTGTCGCTCCAGGCAGGTCTTATTTGGTAAAAATCTTCCTCTCAGGAACTGAGGTTGCTGGCAATGCACATGGCAATTAAGAACAAAAGATGATTGGGACAGCCGCACTCCAATCCAACGTAACTTTAATGTAAAACAAATAAAATGGAAACGGGCACTACAAGTCACAGCAACGAAACTTAGGACAGCTGACTCCGCTATCAGTAAACACTAATGTTAGTGTGAAGCGCGTCAGTTGTCTTAGGTTCCCTTGCTGTGACTTGTAGTGCCTGTTACCATTTTCTTACATTAAAGTTATACTGTGACATACTGAAACCGAGCATGATCCCCTCCCTTCAGAGAGTGGGCCGCAGGGCAGTATTCCAACATATCGACCCCAAACACACCTCCAAGACAACCATTTCCTTGCAAAATAATCTGAGGGTAAAGGTGATGGACTGGCCAAGCATGTCTCCAGACCTAAACCCTATTGAGCATTTGTGGGGCATCCTCAAATTGAGGGTGGAGGAGTGCAATGTCTCTAACATCCACCAGCTCTGTGATGGAGCAGTAGAAGAGGACTCCATTGGCAACTTGTGAAGCTCTGGTGAACTCCATGCCCAAGAGTGTTAAGGCAATGCTGGGAAATAATGGTGGCCACCGAAATATTGACACTTTGTGCCCAATTTGAACATTTTCACTTAGGGGTGTACTCACTTTTATTGCCAGCGGTTCAGACATTAATGGCTGTGTGTTGAATTATTTTAAGGGGACAGCATTTTTACACTGTTATACAGGCTGTACACTCACTACTCACATTGTAGCAAAGTGTAATTTCTTCAGTGTTGTTACATGAAAAGATATAATAAAATATTTACAAAAATGTGAGGAGTGTACTCACTTTTGTGAGAGACAGTCAGAGGCGGACTGACCATTCGGGCACTCAGGCACTGCCCGAGGGCCCCATGCCACTAGGGGACCCCATCAGGGTTGCCAGCCTCAGTAAAACCAGGGATAGTATGTAAAAATCTGTGGTTTTGTAAAAACCGCAAGATTATAGCTGCCCCGCCTCTCCAGTACCTTTTCAGTGTGTGTATGTGTATTCTGTGTGTATATTGTGTGTGTATACTGTGTATGTATACTGTATGTGTGTGTATACTGTGTGGCCCTATAATCTATTGCCCGGGGGGCCCCATAATCTCCTATTGCCCAGGGGCCCCATGAAATGTCAGTCCGCCCCTGGATACAGTGTGTGGCCCGGATTCACGTAGAGCGGCGCATCTTTGTGTGGGCGTAGCGTATATACTTTACGCTACACCAGCGCAACGTTGAGAGGCAAGCATGCTATTCACAAAGAATATGCGCTCAACGTTGCGCCGGCGCAGCATATAGTTGTCAGCGTAAGCCGACGTTAGTCAAAGTAGGTGGAAGTGGGCTGGAAGTGGGCGTGATATATTATAATGAAGCGTGACCCCATGCAAATGATGGGCTGAGCTTCAAAAAACTAACTGCGCATGCGTCGTCTCTTGGAGGCATCCCAGTGCGCATGCTCACAGTTACGTCGAAATAGCTGCCTAAGATACGTCGAATCACTGCCTACGACGTGAACGTAACCTACGCACAGCCCTATTCACGTACTACGTAAACAACGTAACATACGACGGCTGTTCCCTGGTCCATACCTTTGAATGGGTTGCGCTACCTATATGGTGGAATAACTTTACGCTGGACATAACCCTTACGCAAACCGCATACCTTTTCCGCCTGGCGCATCTACGTTCGCGAATCGACGTGTCTCCCTCATTTGCATATTTGCAATGGGGCGTCCAGCGTAACAATGCGCCCAAGATATGCCGGCGTAGGCAAGTTACGTTGGGTGGCTGAAGCCATATTTTTCGACGTATCTAGCTTTGTGAATCGGCGCAAGGATAAGACGGCGCACATTTGTACGACGGCGTATCTTTAGATACGACGGCGTAAAGATTGCGTGAATACATACACTGGGCCAGATTCTCATAGAATCCGCGGCGGCATAGCGTAAGCCATTTACACTACGCCGCCGTAACTTTCTGGAGCAAGTGCCGTATTCTCAAAGCACTTGCTCCGTAATTTGCGGCGGCGGCGTAGTGTAAATGGCCCGGCGTAAGGCTGTGTAATTCAAAGGGGTGGCTTGTATTTAAATTTAGTGCTCCCCCGCGCCTATGAAACTCCGCATGCCCCGGCCGTAAAAATAGCCCAGTGCGCATGCTCCAACTCACGTCGGAAAACGTGAGCATCATTTACGCAAATCCCTATTCGCGAACGACTTAGGAAAACAACGTAAACGATGGCAAAAGACGACGCTGTCCCGAGGCCATACTTGACATGGCATACGATGGACCTTCGTAAACTTACCCCTCATATAGCAGGGGTAAGTTTACGCTTACGGAAACAACGTAAATGACGACGAGGCGGCGCAAAAACGTTCGGGAATCGGCGTATCAGCTAACCCTGCAAACCACAGTTATACCTTTCAGAGAAATCAGAGAATGCTTTAATAACTTACAGAGAGTGAGAGAGAGAGAGAGAGAGAGAGAGAGAGAGAGAGAGAGAGATAGAGAGTAAATACTGAAGAAAGAAATATATCCACCATCTTATGTTAAATGACAAGATTGAATATTTGAAGCACCATTTTCTGTTATACTTATTCATCACGTGTTTTTGTACATGGACTGTCTGCTGCAAAGCAGCAGTATCTTATATGAAGAAAAGTGAAGTTATTAAGAAGGTATTTTAAGCATTTTGGTGTGCTCTTTAAACCTACTGCTTCCATAAAACGGCAATATAGGAATTTCAGAGTAATAGACAGTCTTGTTGGACTGAAAAGTCAGAGATATCACAATTCTTCTAATGCCACAGCGCATGAGGCACTTCATAGTGCTGCGCCTGCCACAGTGGAACTAATTATTCCCTTTGAGGGAAAAGCGATAGCGTTCCTCAACTTGCACAGTACAAAACAAATTTGAGCAGCGGAGTGCCAGCATATACCGCCGCGCAGAAACCGATCCCTGAGTAAAAAAATAAAGACACCTCAGCGGAGAGAGCATAAACTTTACCTGAAAGCAGAAAAATGTGAATTCGAGAAGATCTTCACGGATCACAAGAACCTTGAATATTTACGTTCAGCAAAACGCTTAAGACCCAGGCAAGCCCGGTGGGCTCTCTTTTTCTCAAGGTTCAATTTCCATATTTCTTACCGACCCGGCTCAAAAAACAGAAAAGCGGATGCCCTCTCCAGGATGTTCCCCGAAACTCCTTGCACTGCAGAACCCAGTACCATCCTGTCATCCCGGAATTTTCTCCTGCTTTCCCAAGTGGACTTGTTAAACTCTCTTAAGGCGGCCTCCAGACAGTGTCCCGATCCGGAAGCTGAGGCGTTTGAAAAACGTGACGACTTACTTTGGTCGCGGGGCAACATTTTTGTACCAACGGAAGCCAGACGGTTGGTCTTAAGTACCTTCCATGATCATAAATTAGCAGGACACTTTGGGGCACGGAAAACTGGTGAACTGATTTCTCGTTCATTTTGGTGGCCTAGGTGGAGACAGGACTGTAAAGTTTATGTTGCATCATGCACCCGCTGCCAACGAAACAAGGGTCCTAACACTAAGACCTGGGGATTGCTCAAGCCCTTACCTATTCCGGAACGTCCATGGGCGGAAATTTCCATGTACTTTATCGTGGACTTGCCTCCGCCTGGATGCTTCACCTCAATCCTGGTCGTGGTGGATCGACTCTCTAAAATGGCTAATTTCTTGCCCATGGTAGGTACTCCTTCTGCGGCAGAAACGGCCAGGACTTTTTTCAAAGAAATTGTCAGGCTCCATGGGATACCCAGGAGCATCGTCTCCGACAGGGGCAGCCAATTCACATCCAGATTCTGGAAAGAACTTTGTAAAGCCCTGGAAGTTAAGAGCTGTCTCTCGTCGGCATATCACCCTCAGAGCAACGGCCAAACAGAGAGGACGAACCAAACTTTAGAGCAATATCTGCGATGCTTCTGTTCTTCCTCTCAAGACGACTGGTCATCCCTGCTACCATCCGCGGAGTTTTCCTACAACAACTCTGTTCACTCTACCACTAACCAGACCCCCTTCTGGTCCAACTTTGGGTTTCTCCTATCCTTCCTTCCGGATGCTCTCCCGGAGATACCTGTCCCAGCTGTTCAGGAGCATCTAACAACTATCCAGTCAAATTTTCTGAAGCTTCAGGAGATGATGCGACAGGCGCAGGAGGACTATAATAGATTTTACGATAGAGGGAAAAAGGAGTGCCCAGCCATTAAAATCGGGTAGGAGGTCTGGCTTTCCGCCATCAACCTAAGATTACCTGTGCCCTCTCGAAAACTTGGTCCAAGGTTCATTGATCCTTTTAGGATCAGACGGAAAATCAATGCCGTGGTCTTTGAACTTGCCCTACCGGACTCTTACAAGATCCACCCTGTTTTTCATTCCTCCCTCCTTAAACCCATTGTTCCGGACCCTTTTAATGGGAGGGGAGAACCCCCACCTCCACCAGTGGAGATTGAAGGGGAACTGGAGTTCGAAGTGGAGTCCATCGTGAGTTGTAGAAAGAGGGGAGGGCAACTCCAGTACCTGGTCAAATGGAAGGGGTACCCCCCGGAGGACAATTCCTGGGAACCTTCTAATAATCTACATGCCCCACGCCTAATCCGTGCCTTTCATCAAGAACACCCGGAGTTGATGGCCAGTTTGGGCATCCGGAGTCTGCCCCTTGGGGGGGGGGCACTGTCAGGGATCCAGCCCTGTTTACCGATCTCCGCACATGCGCAGTAGAGCCGCGCTCCGGCGCGTACCTGTGCGGGAAAGGGAATATCTGTCCAAGTGCTACCAACTGTAAGTTCAGCAAAGGTAACCAAGATCCTTGAATCTGACTTTGCAGACATACGTTCTGAAGAAAAGAGTGTATCCCAAGAAGACATAAAGTTCGTACACACTCTAGAAGAAAGTATTCAGCAGAATCAACAAGGTTATCTTGAAATGCCCTTACCCTTCAGAGAACGACCTCGTCTGCCAAATAACAGAAATCTTGCCCTAGCTAGATTGAAATGCTTGAAGAAAAAGATGGGAAGAGATCCCAAATTCAAGCAGGATTATTTGAAATTCATGGAAGGCATCCTTGAAGAAGGACATGCAGAGAAGGTGAATAACCAACCTAAAGAAGGAGAAGTGTGGTACATCCCACATCAAGGTGTTTACCACCCAAAAACCAGATAAAATTAGTATTTGATTGCTCAGCAAAGTATGATGGTGTTGCATTGAATGATCATCTACTAAAAGGACCAGATCTTACAAACACTCTGCCTGGAGTACTCTGTAGATTCAGAAAGTATCCCATAACGGTCATGTGTGATGTTGAAAAAATGTTCCACCAGTTTCATGTGAAGAATGAAGATAGAGGGCCAGATTCTCAAATATTTTCGGTGGCGTAGCGTAAGCCAGTTACACTACGCCGCCGATGCGTACTGGAGCAAGTGCTTTATTCTCTAAGCACTTGCTCCGTAGGTTTCGCCTGCGTCGCGTAAATCGCGCAGCGTAAACCCGCGCAATTCAAATGGGGCGGCTTGTATTTAAATTAAGCGCGCCCCCGCGTCGAACGAACTGCGCATGCGCCGGCCGGGGAAAAAGCCCAGTGCGCATGCTCCAGCTCACGTCGGAAAGCGTCGTTGAAACCGACATCAAAACTACGTGAGCGTCATTTACGCAAGTCCCTATTCGCGAACGAGTTGGTAAAACGACGTAAGCGACGGAAAAAGCCGACGCTGACCCGACGCCATACTTAACATGGCGTCCGACGGGACACGACGGCATCCGACGGGACCTCGTAAGGTTACTCCACATAGAAGCTGGGGTAACCTTACGAGTTCGTAAACGACGTACGCGACGACGGGGCGGCGTAAAAGCGATCGAGAATCGGCGTACTACTTCATTTGCATATGCAAATGAAAAAACAACGTAAAGGCCACCTAGTGGCCGGAGTTGTCATTACATCTACGATCCGAAAGTGTAATTGTATTACACTTGTCGGATGTAGAAGCGTATCTATGCAAAAGTGATGCTCAGCATCACACGCATAGATACGAGTCAAAAAAAAAGGCGATACGACGGGGTATCTGAGATACTCCGTCGTAACGCCTCTGAGAATCTGGCCCAGAGACTTCCTGAGGTTCCTATGGTGGGAGGACAGAGATACAGATACAGAGCCAGCAGAATACAGAATGAAAGTAAATTTGTTTGGAGCAGCATCGTCTCCAGGTTGCGCCAATTATGGTATGAAGTACTTGGCTAATAAAAATGAAAACGATTGTCCATCAGCAGCAAATTTTCTTAAGAAAAACTTCTATGTAGATGATGGTCTTATAAGTCTAGAGTTCACAGAATCTGCAATCAAATTAGTAAAGGAAAGTCAAGAATTAAAAGGAAACCTGCGCCTGCACAAATTCATCTCAAACAACAGAGAGGTACTGGAATCCACCAGTGACTCTGAACGTGCATCAACAATGAAGAATGTAGATCTCAATTATGATCATCTTCCAGTTCAGAATGTGCTTGGGATGGAATGTAGAGAACGACCGAGTTCTTCTTTGAAGTATCCTTTGAAGAGAAAGTTGCAACCAGACGTACCATTCTCTCTGTAGTGGCTTCTATATATGATCCACTGGAATTCTTGGCCCCAGTAATCCTCAAAGCAAAAGAACTACTACAAGAATTATGCAGACGGAAGTTGGGATGGGATGAACCCATACCTGAAGATTTGAGGCCAAGGTGGGAGAGATTCGGATAAGAGACTTGCAAAATTTGAAAGAAGTTTGGATACCCAGATGTTTTGTACCTCATGATTTCGGAGAGTACAAGAAAATAGAACTTCATCACTTTTCAGAGGCCAGTAGTTATGGCAATGGTCAGTGCTCCTACATCAGAGTGATAGGAGAAGGAAAAATACATTGTGCCCTGGTTATGGGAAAGACCAGAGTTTCACCTACCAGTATTCAGACAATACCAAGACTTGAACTGACAGCAGCTGTTGTTTCAGTATCGGTAAGCAAGTTTCTAAGAGAAGAATTAGAGCTAAAAATAGATGAAGAATATTTTTGGACAGACTCACAAGTTGTCCTAGGATACATAAACAATGAAGCTCGAAGATTCCATGTCTTTGTCGCCAACAGAGTTCAGAAAATTCAGGAAATGACAAATCCGGAACATTGGCATCACATTGATACAAAGCATAACCCGGCAGATCATGCTTCAAGAGGTCTGAATGTATCAGAATTGAAAAATTAGAATTGGTTCACCGGTCCAGAGTTCCTTTGGGAAAAGGAGATCATACCCAGTGACGGTTACACAGAATTGTCTATGGGTGATCCAGAAGTAAAGGTTGTACAAACATTAAGCACTGCTGCCAAATATCAAGATGACATACTTGAAAGACTAGCCAGATGTTCAAAATGGAATACGGTCATAAACGTAGTAGCTCGAATTCAACGTTTGGCAAAGGGAATCAGAAAGAAGGAATCATTGAATGTAGAGGAAAAAATGAAAGCTGAAGAAACAGTCATAAGACTCATTCAACAGAGATTCTATAGTGAAGAGTTGAAGAGACTTAGTCAAGAACCTAAAAGGCTTCCTAACAACCACCCACTGTACAAGCTCAATCTTGTTCTACAGGATGGTATACTGATGGTGGGAGGGAGACTGGAAAATGCATCGTTACCCAGCAGAGTGAAGCATCCAGCAATTCTACCCAAAAATTCTACTTTCACAAGATTGATTATTGATCACTACCACAACAAATCCTTGCATTAAGGAAGAAGCTTTACCCAGAACTGTTTGAGAGAAGGTGGTTACTGGATAGTGAAAGGAAGCAAAGTTTACCAGTAGATCGTGTAAACCCATCATCACTATTTCTTTATAGTGGAATGGATTGCTTCGGCCCATTCATCACCAAGCAAAACTGCAAGGAGTACAAGAGATATGGACTAATATTCACATGTCTGAGCTCCAGAGCAATTCACCTGGAAATGTTAGAAGATATGTCAACTGACGCATTCATCAACGCCTTGAGATGTTTCATAGCCATTAGAGGTACTATCAGAGAGCTTAGATCTGATCAAGGATCTAATTTTGTCGGAGCAAAAAATGAATTGAAGAAAGCTCTAAAGGAGATCGATAAAGAAAAGGTAACTGAGTACTTGTCACAGAATCAATGTGACTTTCATATGAATGCTCCACATGCAAGCCACAGAGGAGGAGTTTGGGAAAGACAAATCAGAACTGTAAGGCCGCGTACACACGGCAGAGAACATCGACGGGCGGAACACATCGTTCTGCCCGTCGAGGTTCTCGCCCGGCCGTCAGATTCGGGCCCGTCGGGAAGGGCGACGAGCCATTCATCCCGACGGCCGTCGAGCAAATAGAGAACCTGCTCTCTATTTCGGCTCGACGGCATTCCCGACGAGATGCTCGTCGAATCCGTACACACGGCCGAGGTTCTCAGGATGGTTCTCAGGATGCCAGCGAGGTTTCTCCTGAGAACCTCGGCCGTGTGTACGGGGCTTTAGAAATGCGCTAAGTTCAATGTTGAAAAAGAACTCTGGAAGAATGGATGATTCACTTAGGACCCTATTCTATGAAGTAATGTCTATTGTTAACAGTTGTCCACTTACAGTTGACAACATCAATGATCCAACAAGTTTGGAACCTTTAACTCCTAACCATCTACTTCACCTTAAGTCTGATTGCACACAACTACCGCCTGGCAAATTCACCAAAGAGGATTTATATGCCAAAAAGAGATGGCGAAGAGTTCAATATCTATCCAGAACAGTTTTGGAATAGATGGAGGAATGAGTACTTAGCCAATCTTACGCTGAGAAGTAAATGGCAAACACCCAGAAGAAATGTCCAAGTTGGTGACATAGTATTAGTGAAAGAAGAAGATTTACCTAGAAGTCAATGGAAATTGGCCAAAGTTCTAGAAGTTCAAAAGGATGAAGACAAACTAGTAAGAAGAGCGTTGTTACAAATAGGAGACTCAAAACTTGACAAAAAGGGAAAACGTCTCACCACTCCACTCAACTTGGAACGTCCTATACAGAAGTTAGTTGTTCTATTAGAGAGTGATAAAAGACACTTGGAAAGTTGAGAACCTGATAGAAAATTCCCCAAATTTATGTTCACATCCTACTATCGGGAACAAGAATTATAGGTAATTTTGGTGGGAGTGTAGCTGACCAGCTAGAACCTGTCTTGGTAGCTAATATAACCTACATATATATACAGCTAGGCCTGCTAAGAACCTAATGTAGAGCACATGCTTAAATGTGAGAGACAAAAGCAAAGTTATTCACAGTTTAATTCATACCAGAAAGCATAGAGTTAAGCTTTTGTGACTCATCACAGGCCTTGGCCCAATCACAGCCAATCTCACATTGAGCAGAGTCTTGACCAGTCACAGCCAGCTTTGCATCCACTCTGTCTGGGAGGTTCCTAGTGCTGTACATGTGCTCTGCTAGATTGTTCCACAGAGACAGAACCACATGGAGACAGAACCACATGGAGACAGAGACACACAGAGACATACAGAGATCAGTTCTTATGGAAGCCAGAGGGCATAATTAGGGAATTATACAGTTATATATATATGTTCTTATTGTAGAGAGAGAGAGAGAGAGATGACAAGATTGAATATTTGAAGCACCATTTTCTGTTATACTTATTCATCATGTGTTTTTGTACATGGACTGTCTGCTGCAAAGCAGCAGTATCTTATATGAAGAAAAGTGAAGTTATTAAAGAAGTTATTTTAAGCATTTTGGTGTGCTCTTTAAACCTACTGCTTCCATAGAATGGCAATAGAGGAATTTCAGAGTAATAGACAGTCTTGTTGGACTGAAAAGTCAGAGATATCACAATTCTTCTAATGCCACAGCGCATGAGGCACTTTATAGTGCTGCGCCTGCCACACCGACCACTACACTGCACACCGACCACTACACTGCACACCGACCACTACACTGCACACCGACCACTACACTGCACACCGACCACTACACTGCACACCGACCACTACACTGCACACCGACCACTACACTGCATACCGACCACTACACTGCATACCGACCACTACACTGCACACCGACCACTACACTGCACACCGACCACTACACTGCACACCGACCACTACACTGCACACCGACCACTACACTGCACACTGACCACTACACTGCACACCGACCACTACACAGCACACCGACCACTACACAGCACACCGACCACTACACACTGACCACTACACAGCACACTACACTGACCACTGACCACTCAGGTCACAGAGCCCAGCACATCAG
The DNA here is from genome assembly GCA_029574335.1 of Rana kukunoris. Classification (NCBI taxonomy): domain Eukaryota; kingdom Metazoa; phylum Chordata; class Amphibia; order Anura; family Ranidae; genus Rana; species Rana kukunoris. The sequence continues at coordinate 414,451,026 of CM056049.1, forward strand.
GGTACAGGGCACAGCGCACATCAGGGTACAGGGCACGGGACACAGCACATCAGGGTACAGAGCCCAGCACATCAGGGTACAGAGCCCGGCACATCAGGGTACATGGGGCACATCAGGGTACATGCAGCACATCAGAGCACATGGGGCACAATCAGGGCACATCAGGGTACATGGGCGCATTAAGGCACATCAGGGTGCATAGGGCATATCCACGGTACATGGGGCATATCCACGGTACATGGGGCACATCAGGGTACATGGGTCACAATCGGGGCACAATCAGCGTACATGGGGCACATGGGGGCACAATCAGGGTACATGGGGGCACAATCAGGGTACATGGGGCACAATCAGGGCACATCAGGGTACATGGGGCGCATCAGGGTACATGGAGCACATTAAGGCACATCAGGGTGTATGGGGCACATTAAGGCACATCAGGGCACATCAGAGTGCATGGGACACATCCACGGTACATGGGGCACAATCAGGGTACATGGGGCACATCAGGGTACATGGGGCACATGACTTCACAATCGGGGTACATGGGGCACAATCAGGGTACATGGGGGCACAATCGGGGTACATGGGGCACAATCGGGGTACATGGGGCACAATCGAGGTACACAGGGCACAATCGGGGCACATGGGGAAACTATCAGGGTACATGGGGCACAATCGGGGTACATGGGGGCACAATCGGGGTACATGGGGGCACAATCGGGGTACATCGGGCACATAGGGGCACAATCAGGGTACATGGGGCACAATCAGGGTACATCGGGCACAATCAGGGTACATCGGGCACATGGGGGCACAATCAGGGCACATGGGGCACAATCAGGGCACATGGGGGCACATTCAGGGTACATGGGGCACGTGTCAGCGTTTACTTGTTGTCTTTTTTCTTTACATGCAGAGTAGCGCAGGAAGCTTCTGTCATAAGTTCACTTCCCTGTCTCACGCTGTGGCTGCTCCTCGCCCCCCCCCCCCCGGTGGCCCCCCTCTCTTCTCGTCCATCCCAGGTGATATCACAAGCAAATGTGATTGGATGAGAAGAGAGGGGGGCGGGGAGCAGCCGCAGCGTGAGACAGAGAAGTGAACTTATGACAGAGACGCTTCCTGCACTACTCTGCATGTAAAGGAAATCTACTCCCCCCCACTTCCGTGGCACCCCCCCCCCCCCGCCCTGCCTGCGGGTCATTTTTAACCACTGGTTTATTGTATTTAAGCATATTAGATGCATCTGTAATGAGGAAGGGTGTGGCCTAAGGAGATCAACACCATATATTAAGGTGTGCAAAATTATTAGGCAGCTTATTTTTCCTCAGGCAAATGGGCCAAAAAAAAAAGGATTTACCTGAATCTGAAATTTGGTCTTTCAGAGGGATGCAGCACTCTTGAAATTGCTAAGATATTGGTAGGTGATCACAGAACAAACAAATGTTTTGTTGCAAATAGTCGACAGGGTCGCAAGAACTGCCAAATATTTTAGAAGAATCAAACATGAAGCTACCAGGAACCCATTATCCTCCTAGAGCTATCATATTCCAGAATGGGAACCTACCTGGTGACCAGAAGTACAAGGTGTATAGTGATCAGAGAGATGGCCAAGGTAAGGAAGGCTGAAACCTCACCACCGCTGAACAAGACACACAAGTTGAGACTGGGCCAAGAAATATCTGAAGACATATTTTTCAAAATTTTTATGGAGTGATGAGATGAGTGATTTTTGATGGACCAGGTGGATGGGCCCATGGCTGGATCAATAGTGGGCACAGAGCTCCACTTTGACTCAGATACCAGCAAGGTGGAGGTGGGGTATGGGCTGGTATTATTAAAGATGAGCTAGTTGGACCTTTTTTGGGTTGAAGTTGGACACGGAGGGCCAGATTCTCAGAGGCGTTACGACGGAGTATCTCAGATACCCCGTCGTATCGCCTTTTTTTTTTAGTCGTATCGTGTGATGCTGTGCATGCTGTGATGCATAGATACACTTTTGCATAGATACGCTTCTACATCCGACAAGTGTAATCCAATTACACTTTCGGATCGTAGGTGTAATGACAACTCCGGCCACTAGGTGGCCTTTACGTTGTTTTTTCATTTGCATATGCAAATGAAGTAGTACGCCGATTCTCGATCGCTTTTACGCCGCCCCGTCGTCGCGTACGTCGTTTTCGTTCGCGTAAGGTTACCCCAGCTTCTATGTGGAGTAACCTTACGAGGTCCCGTCGGATGCCGTCGTGTCCCGTCGGATGCCATGTTAAGTATGGCCTCGGGACCGCGTTGTGTTGTGCGTCGTTTACGTCGTTTGCGTACGTCGATTCTCAATGGGGCTGGCGTACGCTGCGATTACGTCGTTTACATTGAGAAAATGTGACGTCCTTTGGAGCATGCGCACTGGGCTTTTTCCCCGGCCGGCGCATGCGCAGTTCGTTCGACGCGGGGGCGCGCTTAATTTATACAAGCCGCCCCATTTGAATTGCGCGGGTTTACGCTGCGCGATTTACGCGACGTAAGCGAAACCTACGGAGCAAGTGCTTAGAGAATAAATCACTTGCTCCAGTACGATGCGGCGGCGTAGTGTAACTGGCTTACGCTACGCCGCCGGAATTCTTAGAGAATCTGGCCCAAAATGTATTCCCAAACCTACTGCCAGTTTTTAGAAGACACTTTCTTCAAGCAGTGGTACAGTAGGTTTCGCTTAAAGTCTGTGGGCCAGATTCTCTAAGAATTCCGGCGGCGTAGCGTAAGCCAGTTACACTACGCCGCCGCATAAATTAAGCGCGCCCCGCGTACTGGAGCAAGTGCGCCGGCCGGGAAAAAGCCCAGTTTATTCTCTAAGCACTTGCTCCGTAGGTTTCGCTTACATTTTCTCAATGTCGCGTAAATCGCGCAGCGTAAACCCGCGCAATTCAAATGGGGCGGCTTGTATTTAAATTAAGCGCGCCCCGCGTCGAACGAACTGCGCATGCGCCGGCCGGGGAAAAAGCCCAGTGCGCATGCTCCAAAGGACGTCACATTTTCTCAATGTAAACGACGTAATCGCAGCGTACGCCAGCCCCATTGAGAATCGCGAACGAAAACGACGTACGCAAACGACGTAAACGACGCACAACACGACGCGGTCCCGAGGCCATACTTAACATGGCATCCGACGGGACACGACGGCATCCGACGGGACCTCGTAAGGTTACTCCACATAGAAGCTGGGGTAACCTTACGCGAACGAAAACGACGTATGCGACGACGGGGCGGCGTAAAAGCGATCGAGAATCGGCGTACTACTTCATTTGCATATGCAAATGAAAAAACAACGTAAAGGCCACCTAGTGGCCGGAGTTGTCATTACACCTACGATCCGAAAGTGTAATTGGATTACACTTGTCGGATGTAGAAGCGTATCTATGCAAAAGTGATGCACAGCATCACACGCATAGATACGACTAAAAAAAAAAGGCGATACGACGGGGTATCTGAGATACTCCGTCGTAACGCCTCTGAGAATCTGGCCCTGTATCTTTTAGGCCGGGTTCATACATATGCGAATTGGTTGCGGCTTAAACCGCATCCAATTCGCATAACATTCTAAAATACATTGATTTCAATAAGGCTGGTTCACATATGTGCGATGCATTGGCACTGCACATTGCCGAAAAAACGTGTGTGTTTTCTAGGCATTGCGGTGCAGCTCGGGTGCGAAATCAGGCCCATTATCTTCTATGGGCACGCATCTGATTCTCAGATGTGTTCATTTCTCTTCAGGATTTCTCTCATTCACCTCAATACACTTCCCCTCTAATAGGGCACCAAATTTGCAGCGAAAATGAAGATGATCTGCTGAACAGTTCTCTTATCTCTCTGCAGAGATAAAAGATCTGAAATTTGCACCGCACAAGTGTGAATCTGGCCTGAAGAAGACCATGATATTTATGCCATCCCATGCATCAAAAATACTCCACTTCATGGCTAGCCAGTAAAGGCCTTTAAGATGAAATAATGACATGGCCCCCTTTCTCACCTGACCTAAACTCTATTGAGAACTTGTGGGGTCTTCTTAAGGAGATTTTCGGTGAAGGAAAAGAGTACACCTCTCTGAACAGTGTCTGGGAGGCTGTAGTTGCCGCTACACAAAAATTTGAGTTGTTTGTTTATTATTCTCTCGTTTAACAGATGAAAAACGTGAGATGGGAAAATTGTTGTTTTTCATTTAGTTGCATAATAATTGTGTACACTAAGGGCCAGATTCAGGTAGATCGGAGCATCTTTGCTCTGGAGTAACGCTTCTCATTTACGTTACTCTGAAGTAAATGATGGGCGGAGCCCAGCGCAGAGGCCTACGTTCAGCGCATCAACCACGGAGCATGCGCAGTGAGTGAGGCTCCACTCGCCCCCTTTGTGCGCATGCTCACAACTTCCGTCGGCACCACTGCACGGGAAACGTCAGCGCAATGCCTTCCGTTGGGCGTTTAAATGCGCCCATAGAAGCGCCATTCCGGCACTAAAGTATATCCTGCTTCCCCTCCCCGCAGTGATGTTACTTTTGTTCTGAGATGGCTGCTCCCGTTCCCCGCAAACACACAGGAGAAAGCTGAACTTTAATGGCCAGGAGCTGTCAGCCGTCATCTCGGCTATGGAGACCTATGATGTCTTCCTCCATGGCTGTAAAATTTGACAGACAAGCATGGACAGAGGTGTTGTCCTGCAAGTGGGGGTGCTCAGCTAGCTTTTATCGTCGGTAACGCTGCTGTAGCTGCTCTCCTGCTGACCTGTGGCCATCTGGAGTAAAGATAAAGCAGCCTTTTGTAGAAATAACTTTGCGCCGGACGGACGAGATACGCGCTGCGCATGTAGCCGGCGTATGGTGCTAATCCGTTCGTGAATTGGGAAAAATCCCTCATTTGCATATTTGCAGGGGAAATCAATAGGTGCGACTGAATCGCCCAGCGAAATTAAGCGCTGACGATACTCTGGCGTCGGAACGTTCCGCCGGTCGCAAATGGCCCGTTATTGGGCGCATCTAGTTTGGTGGGTACGGGCACATAGAAACGACGGCGCATCATCACAGTTACGTGGCGCATATCGAAATACTCCAGCGCAAGTGTTCCTGAATCTGGCCCTAAGAGCTGGTTCACACTTCCGTGGCATGACTTCGGGGGCAACTCTGCAAGTCGTTCTGAAGACGACTTCAGAGGCGACCTGCAAAATTACTTCTGTATAGAAGTCAATGCAGGTCGCCCCGAGCCACCCCCGAAGTCGTGCAAGAACCTCTTTCTAAGTCGAAGCGACTTGCGTCGCTCCTATTAGAACGGTTCTATTGCATAGAATGGGACGCGCCAGTGTGAACCAGCTCTAAGGCCCCTTTTACACGGGCGGCTGTTCTGCTGCAGTTAAAAGCATGTTTATTTTCTGCTGAAATTCAAGACTCCAGGCACAGCGATCAGCTTCATTCATACAGTGCGATTAGCTGTGGTTGCATTTAGCTGCGGCACAATATTGAACGGGGATCCGACATGGATACCTACAAATACCAGGCATTGTGTATGGTATGAATCTTGAGGGGGAACTCCACGCCAAATTTTAAATAAAAAACCGTCATGGGTTAAAAAAGTTAAAAATAAAAAAAAACTCCAAGAATATATTAGGCCCTTAGGCGTGCTATGGATTTCAAGGGGAACCCCGTACATGGAAAAACGGCATGGGAGTCCCCCCAAAATCCATACCAGACCCTTATCCGAGCACACAGTGGTCAGGAAAGGGGGTGGGGACGAGTGATCGTCCCCCCCCTAAACTGTACCAGGCCGCATGCCCTCAACATGGGGAGTAGGTGTCTTCTTCCTTCTGCTGGGCTTCCCTGCTATCTTCTTGCAGCTCTTTTTCTAGCGGGGGCCTGGTCTTCCTCATCGTCTTCTTCCCTCTTCTCCGGTGTCCTTCTGCCAGGCTTCTCCGCTATCTTGCATCGTTGCACACCCCGCACCCGGCATTATAGCGGGAGGAAGCGACGTGTCAATATCGAAGAAGCAAAGAGGGAAGAAGACTTTGCGGAAGACCGGGCCCCCGCTAGTAAAAGAGCTACAAGAAGATAGCGGAAATCCGATCGTGTGTACGTGGCATTAGTCAGAGGCAGGAGAAAGAAGGGGGAGACTTCAGTCACAAACAGGGATGGATGGTGAGCTCTCTCACCCCTTGTCAGTCAGAACCTCTCATCCAGATGTATCTGAGGACTCCAAGTTTCTGGCTCCAACTTTCCTTTTCTGAGGCACAGTGTCGGGGATTGGAGTGTGGAGACACAGAGGGGTAGGGGTGTTTGGGGGGGGGGGTTGTTGGTGCTGGCTTTGGGCAGTGTGAAAGAGTGTAACAGACAATCTCAGCTTAGACAACTGCAGCCAGCAACCCTGCTGGGAAGCCATAGTCCAGTCTGAATAATGTGTTCAACCCTAGTGTCTGATGACATACATATACACCTATGCCAGATGCAGGTATTAGGGTAAAAAAAACAGGACAGTTTTATGGAAGCTAAGATTGTTAACTTATAAAGCGTAACATAAAGGGAAATAACTTAAAATAACATAAAATACATAAAAATAATAATCTTGACCTAGGAGGACGAGATCCATATGGAGTAGGAGGTTGAGGTGGCGGTGTAGGTGGAAGCGGAAGTGGAGGAGGACGAGGTAGCCAACACAGGTTTTTGTTTTTAATTTATTTATTTTTTAAATTAGGGTACACCCCAAAAGAGTGAGGTGCCGTACACACGGCAGAGAACCTCGACGAGCAGAACACATCGTTCCGCCCGTCGAGGTTCTCTCCCGGCCGTCAAATTCGGCGACCCGCCCGTCGGGAATGGCAACCAGCCATTCTTCCAGGCGGGCCGTCGAGGAAATAGAGAGCGTGCTCTCTATTTCGGCTCGACGGGCTTCCCGACGGGAAGCTCGCTGAGACCATACACACGGCCGAGGTCCTCGCTGGAATGTGCATTCCAGCGAGGTTCTCGCTGATTTTCAGCGAGAACCTCGGCCGTGTGTACGGGGCCTAAGAGAGATCAAAAATACAAAAATGGCTGGATGAGGCCGATATACGTGTCTATTCTGCACAAGGTACGGACAAGTCCTGTGGGATCCATGCCTGTTCATTTTAATGAACATAAGCTTCTCCACATTGGCTCTAGACAGGCGGCTGCGCTTGTCTGTGATAACGCCCCCTGCCGTGCTAAATACACAATCAGATAATATACTGGCTGCAGGGCAGGCCAGCACCTCCAAGGCGTAATGGGCAAGCTCAGGCCATGTGCCCAATTTGGAGACCCAGAAGTTTAAGGGGGCAGACCCGTCATTCAGTACATGTAGGCGTGTGCACACATACTGCTCCACCATGTTGGTGAGATGCTGCCTCCTGCTAAGAGGTTCCATATCAGCTGGTGGTGATGGTTGTTGTGACGTGCTGACAAAGCTTTTTCACATTTTGGCCATGCTAACCCTGCCTTCTGAGGTGCTGGCGGTCCCCCGGCTGCGTTGGCGACCTCTTCCTCCACCTCTGCCTTCGCATTGTGCTTCCACTGTGCCCCCGCTGTCAGGTGGGAATTCTACCAGTGTGCGCTTGTACTCCGGCATCTTATGATCACGCTCCAGTGAGGGAATTAAAGACGGTACATTGTCCTTGTAACGGGGATCCAGCAGCGTGGCCACCCAGTAATCAGCACCTGTTAAAATGTGGGCAACTCGTCGGTCGTTGCGGAGACACTGCAGCATGTAACCGCTCATGTGTGCTAGGCTGCTCAGAGCCAACGAAAAGTTGTCCTCTGTGGGAGGTGTATCGTCTGTGTCCTCTGTATCCCCCCAGCCACGCACCAGTGATGCCCATGAGCTGGTCTGGGTGCCACCCTGCTGTGAACATGGTTCCTCCTCCATCTCCTCCTCCTTATCCTCCACCTCGTCATCCTCCAAAACTGTGCCCTTGCTGGACACTTGTGTACCTGGCGTTTGTTGGTGCAGGAACCCACCCTCGGAGCCACTTGTGAATGACTGCCCTGAAAGCCTTGGAAATTATCCCAATTCCTCCTCCTCCTCCTGTGCCACATTCTCTTCTATCATCGCCCAAAGCTTTTTTTCAAGGAGGCATAGAACTGGGATAGTAATGCTAAGAACGGCGTCATCGGCACTGGCCATGTTGGTGGAGTACTCGAAACAGCGCAACAAGGCACACAGGTCTCGCATGGAGGCTCAGTTATTGGTGGTGAAGTGGTTCTGTTCCGCAGAGCGACTCACGCGTGCGTGCTGCAGCTGAAACTCCACTATCACCTGCTGCTGCTCGCACAGTCTGGCAAGCATGTGCAAGGTGGAGTTCCACCTTGTGGGCACGTCACATATGAGGCGGTGAGCGGGAAGGCCAAAGTTACGCTGCAGAGCTGACAGGCGAGCAGCAGCAGGGTGAGAACGCCGAAAGTGCGCACAGACGGCCCGTACTTTCTGCAGCAGCTGTGGCATATCGGGGTAATTTTTAGGGAACCTCTGCACCACCAAATTCAGCACATGCGCCAGGCAAGGGATGTGCGTCAAACCGGCTAGGCCCAGAGCTGCTACGAGATTTCGTAGCCCATTATCGCACACCACCAGGCCCAGCTTGAGGTTCACTGCCGCCAACCACTCATCGGTCTGTTGAACTCCTGTGGGGTGTGGGTTTTTTCGACCAAACAGGAAAGTTTTAAAACTGCCTGCTGTCGTTTACCCATGGCTGTGCTGAAGTTGGTGGTGATTGGTGAATGTGTTACGCTGACCGGATGAGGAGGCAGTAGAGGATGAGGAAGTGGAGTAGGAAGAGTTAGCAACAGGAGGCAAACGGAAGCGCCCTGCACTCCTCAGTGGTGGAAGGACATGCGCCAAACTGCCATCCGCCTCAGGCTTAGCAGCCACTGCATTTACCCAGTGTGCTGCTAGGGAGATATAACGTCCCTGACCGTGCTTACTGGTCCATGTACAGGGCCGTCTTTTCGAATGGGCACGCTGGGAAGTTGCCCGGGGGCCCCACTTGGCTAGGGGCCCATCTGGCCAGTGAACCCACCAGTCAACTTGCTAAGCATCGGTTTAGCCGCGTTACCGCGGGCACCCGGCACCTAATGCATGGGGATGGATGGACATGTCATGCTCGTCGCTCGCTCTGAGCCTCTGACCTGTACTGTACCCGCCAGCCAATAGACATCACCGCCGTCGCAGCGTCGCTCCCATTGTGCCGCCCACGACTTCCCTCCCCCTAACTTAGGATGCCAGGTACCTGATGGCCAACAGCGTGGCAGCGCCGAGTCTCCCTATAGATCCGGGGGGTGCTCGCTGCTCTGCTCCTTCCATTGGCTCCTTGGCAGCCTCCACCTTCGGCATGTTCTTTGAGCCAGCTGTCCCCCGGGCCGCACGGTGCACGGACGCTTCCTGGAGCAGAGAGGGGGGGGAGATGGATGTAAAAGCTCCTGCCTGACCACCGAAGAGATGAGGGCGCCGGGCTGCTCCCCCGGTCACAGAACTTGGATGCCTCCACCTTCTCTCTGCTCCAGGAAGCGTCCGTGCACCGTGCGCCCGGGGGACAGCTGGCTGGGAAGAAAGAACATGCCGAAGGTGGAGGCTGCCAAGGAGCCAATGGAAGGAGCAGAGCAGCGAGCACCCCAGCGAGCACCCCCCGGATCTAGAGGGAGACTCAGCGCTGCCACGCTGTTGGCCATCAGGTACCTGGCATCCTGTACACACATGCCAGCACACTGAGAGGGGGCCCCCCTCCTCTGCCTCTGAGCCCCCCCCTCCTCTGCCTCTCAGATCCCTCTCTTCTGCCTCTGAGCCCCCCCTCCTCTGCCTCTGAGCCCCCTGCCTCTCAGATCCCCCTCTTCTGCCTCTGAGCCCCCCCTCCTCTGCCTCTGAGCCCCCCCTCCTCTGCCTCTGAGCCCCCTGCCTCTCATCCCCCTCTTCTGCCTCTGAGCCCCCCCTCCTCTGCCTCTCCTCTGCCTCTCAGATCCCCCTCCTCTGCCCCCCTCCTCTGCCTCTGAGCCCCCTCCTCTCTCCCCCTCTTCTGCCCCCTCTCTGCCTCTGAGCCCCCCCTCTCTCTCTCAGCCCCCTCTTCTGCTTCTGAGCCCCCTCTCCTCTGCCTCTCAGATCCCCCCTCCTCTGCCCCCCTCCTCTGCCTCTCAGCCCCCCTCCTCTCTGCCTCTCAGCCCCCCTCTCTCTCTCAGATCCCCCTCCTCTGCCTCTGAGCCCCCCCTCCTCTGCCTCTGAGCCCCCTGCCTCTCAGATCCCCCTCTCTGCCTCTGAGCCCCCTCTTCTGCCTCTCAGATCCCCCTCTTCTGCCTCTGAGCTCCCCCTCCTCTGCCTCTGAGCCCCCCTCCTCTGCCTCTCAGATCCCCCTCTTCTGCCTCTCTGCCTCTGAGCCCCCTGCCTCTCAGATCCCCCTCTTCTGCCTCTGAGCCCCCCCTCCTCTGCCTCTCTGCCTCTCAGATCCCCCTCTTCTGCCTCTGAGCCCCCCTCCTCTGCCTCTGAGCCCCCTCCTCTGCCTCTCAGATCCCCCTCCTCTGCCTCTCAGATCCCCTCCTCTGCCCCCCCTCCTCTCTGCCTCTCTCAGATCCCCCTCTTCTGCCCCCCCCCTCTTCTCTCTGCCTCTCTGCCTCTGAGCCCCTCCTCTGCCTCTCAGATCCCCCTCCTCTGCCTCTCAGATCCCCCTCCTCTGCCTCTGAGCCCCCCTCCTCTGCCTCTGAGCCCCCCCTCCTCTGCCTCTCTGCCTCTGAGATCTCTTCCCTCTGAGCCCCCCCTCTCTGCCTCTGAGCCCCCCTCCTCTGCCTCTCAGATCCCCCTCCTCTGCCTCTCAGATCCCCCTCCTCTGCCTCTCAGATCCCCCTCCTCTGCCTCTGAGCCCCCCCTCCTCTGCCTCTGAGCCCCCCCTCCTCTGCCTCTCAGATCCCCCTCCCTCCCCCCCTCTGCCTCTGAGCCCCCCTCCTCTGCCTCTCAGATCCCCCTCCTCTGCCTCTCAGATCCCCTCCTCTGCCTCTCAGATCCCCCTCCTCTGCCTCTGCCTCTGCCTCTGAGCCCCCCCTCCTCTGCCTCTAAACCCCCCTCCTCTGCCCCTCTTCTGAGCCCCCCCTCCTCTGCCTCTGAGCCCCCCTTCTCTGAGCCCCCCTCTCTGAGCCCCCCCTCCTCTGCCTCTGAGCCCCCCTCCTCTGCCTCTCAGATCCCCCTCTTCTGCCTCTGAGCCCCCCTCTCCTCTGCCCCCTCTCTGCCTCTCAGATCCCCCTCTCCTCTGCCCCCTCTCTGCCTCTGAGATCCCCCTCTTCTGCCTCTGAGCCCCCCTCCTCTGCCTCTCAGATCCCCTCCTCTGCTCTGCCCCCTCTCTGCCTCTGAGCCCCCCCTCCTCTGCCTCTGAGCCCCCCTCCTCTGCCTCTCAGATCCCCCTCTTCTGCCTCTCAGATCCCCTCTTCCTCTGAGCCCCCCCTCCTCTGCCTCTCAGATCCCCCTCCTCTGCCTCTGAGCCCCCCCTCCTCTGCCTCTGAGCCCCCCTCTCCTCTGCCTCTCAGATCCCCCTCCTCTGCCTCTGAGCCCCCCTCCTCTGCCTCTGAGCCTCTCCTCTGCCTCTCAGATCCCCCCTCCTCTGCCTCTGAGCCCCCCCTCCTCTGCCTCTGAGCCCCCCCTCCTCTGCCTCTCTGCCTCTGAGCCCCCCTCCTCTGCCTCTCATCCCCTCCTCTGCCTCTCAGATCCCCCTCCTCTGCCTCTCTGCCTCTCAGATCCCCCTCCTCTGCCTCTGCCTCTCAGCCCCCCCTCCTCTGCCTCTGCTTCTGAGCCCCCCTCCTCTGCCTCTGAGCCCCCCCTCCTCTGCCTCTGAGCCCCTCTCTGCCTCTCAGATCCCCTCTTCTGCCTCTGAGCCCCCCTCCTCTGCCTCTCAGAAGGTGCCAATTGAGCCCCCTACGCTGAATCTGAAGACAGGTGACGATGGCAGTTGACATGCTGAATCTGGTGGCAGGTGACAGTGGCAAGTGACACGCTGACACAAGTGACACGCTGTAAAATAGGTGCGTAAATTGGGGCTAGTAGGGGCCCCATAGCATTACTTTGCCCAGGGGCCCATGATGCTAATAAGATGGCCCTGTCCATGTATCCGTAGTTAGGTGGACCTTGCCACAGATGGCGTTGCGCAGTGTATACCTGATTTTGTCCCCCACTTGGTTGTGTAGGGAAGGGATGGCTCGCCTGGAAAAGTAGTGGCGGCTAGGCACGACGTACTGTGGGACAGCCAATGCCATCAGGCTTTTAAAACTCTGCGTCTCCACCAGACGGAATGACAACAGGAATTTTGAAATGCTGGCATTCAGGGCCAGGGATCGCCCTTCCTCTTCCGCTCCAGTGTTTGGGAGATAGAGAGCTGAACGCTTCCATGGGACATTGTGGAGATGTTTGGTGACCCAGGTGGTAGTGTTGCTTGCCGATCCTCTGATTGCGGGGTGGCAGGTGCCACTGTCACTACAGAGGTGAATGAAGAGGCCGAGCCTGAACAGAAGAGGAATCAGGAGGAGCCAGAGACCTTTCTTGGTTTTTGAGGTGTCTACTCCACTGCAGCTCGTGCTTTGCACTTAGATGCCTGGTCATGCAGGTTGTGCTCAGGTTGAGAACGTTTAAGCTTCGCTTCAGGCTCTGATTGCACTTGTGTCTTGTCATCAGCACATTGTGTGAAGAACTGCCACGCTAGGGAACTCCTTGAACTCCTTGGACGGACGCTCCACTTTTGCACACTGCTCCCTCTTCTGTGCTGGTGGCTTTGTGCGACCACCACCTCTTCCTCCGATCTACACAGGTCACCTGCATGACATTAATTCCATGTGGATTTGAGGACCTCCTCGTCCTCCATATCATCTTCCACCCAGTCTTCACCCCTGCCCTCCTTGTCAGTCTGCACAATTGCAAAAGCAGCAGCAGTTGGCAACTGTGTTTCTTCATCATCCGAGATGTGCTGCGATGGTCCCCCCATGTACTCATCTTGAAACGTAAGTGGTTGGGCATTGGTGCACTCAATCTCTTCCACTTCTGGGGCAGGGCTAGGTGAATGGCCCTGGGAAACCCTGCTAACAGAGTCATCAAAAAGTAGAAAATACTGCTGCATGATTTGGGGCTCAGACTGCTTGGCTGATTTGCAAGGGGGTGAGGTGAAAGACTGATGGACGTTGGCTGCAGCACAAGACTGGTTGGGAGACAATGTGAAGGAAATTGAAGCACTGTCAGCAACCCAATCTACTATCGCCTGTAATGCTCCTGGCCCCAACATTCGTACAGCCGGATTAGGCTCCACCAAATACCGCTGCCGGCTCTGTCGCCTACTCGCACCTGAGGAAGGTGTTTCACTTGTGTGTGTAGCTGGCACAGATCGACCACGTCCTCTCCCTGCAACAGGAGCTCCACCAGCAAGCACCACGACCGGGGCCACGTCCCTTATTTGACGTTCTCCTCATATTCCTCAAATGTAGGATATTGCCCTAAATGGTTGTTTTTTGAATAGCACAATAGAAGAACAATATCTAAAGGGTGTATCTCACACATACAGATATGAAGGAAATGCACCAGAAAAAATTATTTGCCCCAAATATTAGGATTTTTATAACAGCTTACCTGTAAAATCATTTTCTTGGAGTACATTACGGGACACAGAGGAGCATAGTAATTACTATGTGGGTTATATTCCACCTTCAGGTGCTGAACACTGGCACGCCCCTAAGGCAGGAAGTTCCCTCCGCTATATACCCCCTCCCATACCGGGAGTACCTCAGTTTTGGAGCAAAGCAATAAGTGTCACAATTTCCCCATAAAGAGGAGCGGGAGTTCTGTGTCCCGTGATGTACTCCAAGAAAAGGATTTTACAGGTAAGCTGTTATAAAAATCCTATTATCCTATTTTCTTTATCCTACATCATGGGACACAGGAGCATAGTAATTACTATGTGGGACATCCCAAAGCAATGCTAATGAGGGGAGGGAGACACAAAAGCCCGCCGGGCGCCATCAGACGTGAGGAATCAAACTGCAGCATGCAGCACACAGCGCCCGAAGGCGATATCCTCACTCTTTCATATATCCACTTGGTAACATTTGTTAAAATGTGGACTGGCGACCAGGTCGCAGCCTTGCAGCCCTGAGCCATGGAGGCATGATGATGCACTGCACAGGCAGTGCCGACCGCTCTAGTGGAATGCGCTTTAATCTTAAGCGGAGGAATCTTTTCTTACATGCCACAGGCTAGAATAATGACCTGTCAAATCCAATAAGAATTAGTGGACTTGGACACTGCCTGTCCGCTTCTAGGACCCTCTGGCAGATGAATAGGATGTCTGATTTCCAATCTTAGCAGTAGGTCCAAGATAGATTTTTAATGCTCTTAGATTGTTGCATACTTGGAGGTACTATCTGTTGCAGAACTAGGTACTGAAAGAAAGAAGGAAGAACCAGATCTTGGTTCAGATGGAAGTTCGAAACTACCATAGGGAGGAAGGTCAGATGAGGCCGTAGGACCACCCTGTCCTTGTGAAGAATTGGGTGTGGCTCTTTACATAAAAAGGGCTTCCAATTCCGATACCCTCCTAGCAGAGGCATGGCTACCAAGGACACCATCTTCCTGGTCAAGAGGACCAAGGGATTATGAGCCAGAGGCTCAAAAGGTTGCTTCTGTAGGGCAGAGAGAACCAGATTCAGGTCCCATGGACACAAGGGGGTTTTAACTTGGAGGATGAACATGAATCACCCCCTGTAAGAAGGTTAACCAGCGAATGTGTAGCTGGTGGCCCTTGAAAAAATATTGATAAGGCCGACTTGGCACTTGATGGTACTCAAGGCTAATCTTATGTCTACCCCCAACTGCAGAAACTCCAGTATTCCGTCAATGAAATACCTGCGAGGATGCCACCTTTAGGCTTCGCACCAGGCCACATATTCCTTCCAAACTCTGTAATACATAAGCCTAGAAGCTGGCTTTCCCGCATTAATTAGTATGGACACTAAAGAATTAGAGAGACCCCTTCCTCTTTAGGATATGGGTTTCAACAGCCAGATCGTAAATTTAGAAACCGTAAGGAAGGGTGGAAAATTGGCCCCTGTGAGAGCAGGTCTGGACGGAGTGAAAGGATTCATGGATGTTCTATAGACATCCTTACAATCTCTGCGTACCAAGCCCTTCTGAGTCAAGCAGAACCACTGGTTTTCCTTCCGAGTTTATCCTGCGTAAGGAAGCGGGGTAATATTTGCACCAGAGGAAAGATAGATTAGGGGGAACTGATACCACAGAAACACCAGCGCATCTATTCCGCAAGCAAACAATTTTTTTTTTTCGTTGGTGCAAAGAGATCCCCATCTGGTGCACCCCAGCTCTGACAAATGCCCTGGAAGATGTCTGGGTGAAGAACCCACTCTCCTGGGAGAAGCTGCTGGCGACTTAAGAAGCCCGCCTGCCAATTGTCCATTTCTGGAATGGAAATCGCTGATACACACGGGACATGCATTTCTGCCCAAATCAGGAACTGATCCACCTCCATTTGGGCTGCACGACCCTCATGCCACCCTGGTGATTTATATATGCGACAACTGTGGCATTGTCGGATTGAATCCTGATTGGGAACCCCAGTAATCTGTCTGTCCATGCTGATAGGACTAGACGAGCTGCCCGAATCTCTAACAGGTTGATGGGTAGAGATTTCTCGGAGACTGCCCACTCTCCCTGAAGAGATAGCTCCTCCAGTACTGCACCCCAGCAGACTGGCATCTGTAGTCATAACCCGCCAAGATATTGGAACCAAGGACTTCTGCCGAACTGTAGGGGAGAGCAACATAGGAAGTCTAAAGACCTGGGCCTTCCTGTTCCAAGCGGATAAGATGGCACACTGTAGCCTCCTTGAGTGGAACTGGGCAAATGGGACGGCCTCAAATGAGGCTCCCCTTTTCCTCCAGGAGTCGCATACAAGGCGAATGGAAGGCTGATATTTTGAACTGACCAACTGGACTAGTTCCCTTAAAGAATCGACCTCCTTTGAGGCAAAGATATCTTTCTCTGATCTGTGTCTATGAGCAGATCTTAATTTTCCAGCCTTCTCACAGAAACTAAGGCTGACTTGTCCAGGTTGAGATCCAACCCATGGACTCTAATTACCTCATGGTTCTGCGTATTGCTAGATTCGGATTGGTAATTGAGCGAACTACCATCAACAGATCTTCCAAATAGGTTACTATAGATCTGTCGTGAGGCCTTAGATTGGGCCAACAGGGGGGCCATCATCTTCGAGAACACACGAGGTGCCGGCTAGCATGAAGGGTAAAGCCATGAACCCAAAAATGGCGCAAAAGCATAACAGCTTCTGATGGCTGAGAAAGACAGGTATGTGTAGGTATGCGTCCTTGATATCTATGGACAGTAAAAGTTCCCCTCCTAGCAGGGAGGTGGTCACTGACCGAATTGACTCCAATCTAAAGGATCGGACATCTAGGAACTGGTCTTGGCTTTAATATCCAGAATGGGTCTTACGTCTCCGTTTGGCTTTAGGTACGGTAAAAAGGATTTAAATAGAAATCCAAACCCTGTTCTTCCACCGGTAGTTCTATAATCACCCCTTGAGGGTCGATGGGTAGAGAAGAGCAGATGATCCAAGGCCAATGCTAGAGACCTTCTTTTTCCCGGGTCTTACTGATAAGGCCGACTTGCCAAGAAGCGGAATGGAGGAATTCGCTATAGCACCTGTCATTCCCAGGCAGTCTCCCATCCAGGTATTAACCTGGCCTGACCCTGCTTAGCCTCCGAGATCAGACGAGATCAGGCACTTTCAGGGTGATGTGGCCGTAGGCCATAACTCCAGCTTATAGCCCTCAGAGACCCTGGATCCTGTCTTGGATCCTTCCTTGCCAAGCTTCCGCAACAGCTGAGGCCTCCCCCCACCCAGCTGAGTGGGGGTGAATCTTCATAATGCCGACTTAGATGCCGTCTGACCGGTTTACGGTTCCAAGGGCTCTTTTGGGGGCCTGAGACCGGCCCTGCTGTCTTCTACCCGTATTAACTGTCCGGGAGGCTGACAAAACTGCCTGGTGGAGGAAGTACTAGGAACAGGAGGGGAAGATTTTTAAAGGAGGGAGGACCCGTAAACCTGTCTTTACTGCTAACAGTGTGCTTTTGCCACTGGAAATTTCTGAATGTAAATATCCAGATCTTCCCCAAATAAACGCTCCTCATGGAAAGGAAACCCTGTCAGTAGTTTTTTACACAGGGTTTCAGTCGACCAGTTCTTTAGCCAGAGTAATCTGCGCATATGTACTAAGGAGAGAGAGAGAGACGGGAGGACTGTTTTATGGAGTCCTTAATAGCATCTATGGCAAAGCATAGTGCCCTGGGAAAGTCAGCTCATTCCCGAGACTGATGAGCCGGGATATCCTTCAAGACCCTTTAACTGGTCTTTTAAGGCTTGGCAACTACCAATAGCCACTACTGCAGGCTGGGCTAATCCTCTAGCATAGCAAACAAGGTTTTTAACAGCGTCTCTAATCTCTTGTCTTTCGGGTCTTTGAACACTTGAGCGTTGTCCACCGGGCAGGTCAAGAACTTCTCCTCCATGGGGAATAAGCCAAAATGTTCCTAGGAGGAAGAAAAGATCTATCCGGATGCTCTCAATCCTTGTGGATAAGATCTTCCAGCAGGGACCTGGGAAGGAACAGTTAGCTTGAGGAGCCTTTTAAAGAGCCTAGGAAGAGACTGAGCTCAATGCTGGCTCTGAAGGGGGTAACTGAAGGCCGAACGGACCATCTCCGTGAGGGACAGCACCAACAGTCTTTTCGGATTGAGACGCCGAAAATGGTTCCCCCAGGGTGGAATCCTCAGAGTCCAAGATCTCTGAATGACCCTCTGCCTGAACCCGTGAGAGTATGAGGATAATTGTTCCGCCAGGAGGAACTCTGCAGAGGGAGAGGGGGACCTTGTGCGTTTTTCTCTTGAGAGAGGGGATGCAATCAAGGTCACTAATCTCTGCTCCAGTCCACCCATAGCTGAGGTCAGAGCTTTCTGTGTTACAATACTGGAGCAGGCGGGACAAGGGCACTTGGCAGCCCTGATGGTTCACCCTGGGCCTCCTCCAATTTATTAGGAGAGGAAATAGCCACAGGAGCATGCCCGAGATCCACCAAGCCTGACTTGTCTGTCGGGCGACCCTTTGGACTTCTTTGTATTTCTAGTCCCTGAGCCTTTAGCCATAATAAAGCTGAGATACTCACAACAGTTGCAACCACTGGCGGAGCTATAGATCAGCACTGACGCTGCTATTTGATGGCCAGCAAGGTGCAGAGCCCACTATGCCCCTTAAGCAAGTGTCACTGTCCAACATCCAGTAGTAAAACTGAAAATGTGTGCATAGGTACTCTCTGTGTCCACCGTCAGCCAAGCTGAGTGAGGTGGACTGAGCTTAATTGACTAGGTGCAAATCACCTGACCTGCTCTGTCCTGTAATCTCTAGCCTCTTAGAGAACAGCTGAGATGGACCTCTTGCAAGCATGTGCACGCGCGCGCCGCTGCTATGCGTGCACCACGAGACTGCGCGCGTGCACACGTAGCCGCATGCACGCACATGTTGCCGCGTGCGCCATGTAGCCTCACGCACGCACATGTTGCCTTGCGCGCCATGCAGCCTCATGCACGCCACGCACCCGCGTGCGCGTCTGACACAGCGCATAAATTAGACATATGCGCGCGTGCACCTATGACACATCATGCCGTGCGTACGCACGTGACGCTGACGCGCCTGTGCCTGAGGTTGGAGCTACCGCAACTACCATGTGAGGACCAGGTAAGACAATTGTAGCCAAAACTTTTGGACAACTTTTCCCTGTGTAAACATTGGGGGTTGTTAACTCAATGGTAAATGCGTTTTTAGCGAGTCCACAGCAGTCAGATGTTAGGTTTGAGGATATGGCAACCCATTTTTATTGAAAGAAAACAAAACAACAGTTCACATACAGGATTCCCACGCAGGGGTTCTTCTCCAGTAATGTTCATAGAACTCAAAAATACCAAGCCTCCTGGCTCCTAGGCTTACTTAGCCTTGTAGTACCTGCTAAATCTGGCCCACTCCTGGCCTCAACAGGATTCTCCAGCTTACTGTCTCCCAGACCTCCGGACTTCCTTCAGCCCCCTTTGGACTCGCTATCTACCTCAGGTCTACCAGCCTCCCAGTCCACCAGGCACAAAGTCCCCCCCACACCAGGGATATAGTCTTCCACAGACAGATAGCTTTCCACATGCAGTGTCTTGAACCAGCAGCCAGCTGCACACACTCCACCTTTCTCTCCCTCTGCTCTGACCAGTCCTTGATTATATTGGTTGTGTTCACCTGAGCACACAACCTGCTGGCTATTCCTAAGACCTGGACACAGGGTTGGAGATACCATCCCACTGTCACGTACCTTACCAGAGGCCGAATACAGGAACAAGGATTCAGGATCACGACAAGGACTGAAGATCATGCAGCAGTTTGGTGACTGCTGCAACAAGGTTTAAATAGTGTCAGAGTCTAAGGAACTTACTGAGGCCAAGATGCTGCGGACGGCTCACCCTTGCGAACCAGTGCTGACCGCCCTCTGGTGATGGAGACAGAGAGGTGACAGCACCAGGAGGCACCGGTACCGGAAACAGGAAACTGGGTCAAGGTGTAGATCAAGGAAGGCACCGGATCTGCAGACAGGCCGAGGAGACAGTCCGTGGCACCAACAGGAACAGAGGACCAAACAGGCAAAACTAGTTCAAGGTACTGGTTGTGGATCACGGGTCAAAGAGATCAAGGAAAGTCCAGTAATGCAAGCCGGGGTCAAAGGATCGGAGAGGTCAGCGGAAGTCCAAGGATACGAGCCGAGATCAAAGGATTGGAGAGGTTAGCAGAGTCCAGGAGTGCAAGCCGGGGTCAAGGGTTGGAGAGGTCAGCAGAGTCCAAGGCAGGCCAAGATCAGGATTCAAACAGGTAAGCCAGAAGGTTTTCAGGACAAACAGGTTCACAGCAACGAGACACATACAGGAGCTGATGACAAACCAGCAACCTGCCATGTGTCAGAGGCCGGTTTAAATAGGGTGGTGAGCCCTGTGATTGGCTCAGACGGAATCGCGTGAGTTCGCGCCGAGCGCGCGCTCCCGCGCACGTCGCGTCGCCGGACCGTTGCCGCGTACGTGCGCGCGCATGCGCCGAATAGAGACGTGCGGTCGCGTCGTTCTACTGCGCATGTGCGCGCGATCAAAGTCCGCAGAATTGGTGCCCTGACAGTGCCCCCCCCAAGGGGCGAACTCCGGATGCCCAAACTGGCCATTAGTTCTGGATGTTCTTGATGAAAGGTCTGGATCAATCGAGGGGCATGAATGTTCCTGGAAGGTTCCCAAGAATTGTCCTCCGGAGGATAGCCCTTCCATTTAATGAGGTATTGGAGTTGTCTCCCTCTCTTCCTGCAGTTCAGAATAGTCTCCACTTCTCTTTCCCCTTCAACCTCTACTGGTGGAGGTGGAGGTTCCTCCCTGCCTGGAAAAGGATCCGGAACCAGAGGTTTAAGCAGGGAAGCATGGAATACCGGATGGATTCTATAAGACTCGGGTAGCACCAGTTAATTTTGAATGGGCCAATAAATCTTGAGCCCAATTTTTGTGAGGAAATAGGTAATTTAGGATGTGAAGTGGATAGCCAAACCTCCTCGCCGACCTGAAATGTAGGACAGTCCTTCCTTCCTCTGTCGAAGAATCTTTTATAGTCCTCCTGAGCTTGTCGCATTACTCTTTGTAGTAACTGGAAGTTCTGTTTAATGGCAGTTACACGTTCCTGGACGGCCGGAACAGGTGTATCAGGAATGAGGTCTGGCAGGAAGGAGTGATGGAAGCCACAGTTGGCCCAGAATGGGGTTTGGTTGGTAGTTGCATGAAGTTGCATGAACCGAATTATTGTTAGTTGCCCTCAAGGCTTATATTGATGAAAACTTGACAAAAAAATTCATTCACCCTTCTTCTTCGCCAGCCGGAGCTGGAATTTTCTTTGTCGAGAAGAAGGATGGCTCCCTCAGGCCTTGTATCGACTACCGGGAATTAAATAAGATTACCATCAAAAATCGTTACCCGCTACCCCTCATCTCAGAATTGTTCCAACGTTTCCGTGCGGCCCAAGTTTTCTCCAAACTAGATCTCCGAGGGGCCTACAATCTCATCAGGATCAGGGCCGGAGATGAGTGGAAAACTGCCTTCAGATCCAGGTTCGGGCATTTCGAGTACCAAGTAATGCCTTTCGGCCTCTGTAATGCTCCCGCCACGTTCCAGCATCTGGTTAACGATATTTTCCGCCAATATTTGGATGATTTTCTGGTTGTTTATTTAGACGACATCCTTATTTTTTCAGTTTCCCTAGAGCTACACCGGACCCACGTCAAGAAAGTTCTGGCCATTCTCAGAGAACACAAATTGTACCTTAAGGCCTAAAAATGCGAGTTTGAGAAAACAACCATCCAATTTCTGGGGTTCATCATCTCAACCAACGGGATTGCTATGGATCCACAAAAAGTTAAGGCTGTCCAAGACTGGCCCGCTCCGGTTGATAAGAAAGGCATACAGCGATTCATTGGCTTCGCCAATTTTTACCGGAGGTTTATTGTTGGCTTCTCCTCTATAGTAGCTCCTATTACCGAGCTGACCCGTCAGGGTTGTCGCTTTCACTGGCCCCAGAAGGCTCAAGAGGCTTTCACACAACTTAAAGCTACCTTCTCCTCCGCACCTGTTCTACGGCATCCCGACCCGGCTCTGCCTTTCATTTTGGAAGTTGATGCTTCTGAGACCGCCATTGGCGCTATTTTGTTACAAAGACAGGGGCTAAAATCTCTCCTTCACCCGGTGGCATACGCTTCCCGGAAGTTAACCCCTCCAGAAAAGAACTATGACGTTGGAGACCGGCAACTGTTGGCTATTAAATTTTCTTTAGAAGAGTGGAGATACCTTTTGGAAGGCGCCCTTCATCCCATATTAATTTTCACTGACCATCGAAATTTGGAATACCTGCGTTCTGCTAAACGCCTAAAACCTAGACAAGCCCGTTAGGCCCTCTTTTTTACTTGTTTCAACTTTCACATCACTTTTAGACCAGGCTCAAAGAATGGAAAGGCTGACACCCTCTCTAGAATGTTCTCGGACACCTCCGCCAGGCCAGAACCTAGTACCATCCTTACCGCCCAGAATTTCTTTTTGGTTTCTCAAACAGACCTGCTAAACGCTCTAAAAGAGGCCTCCAAATGCTGCTCTGACCCAATCACGCTTTCTCTAGAGAGACGAGACGACCTGCTGTGGTCACGGTATAAGATCTTTGTACCAGTGGAACTAAGACAACAAATTCTAAGTATGTTTCATGATCACAAATTAGCGGGCCACTTCGGAACACGAAAAACTGCTGAATTGATCAGCCGTTCCTTCTGGTGGTTGAAGTGGAGACATGACTGCAAGATCTACGTCTCTTCTTGTCCTCGCTGCCAGCGCTGCAAAGGGCCAAAGACCAAGTCCTGGGGTCTGTTGAAACCTCTTCCCGTTCCGGAACGCCCATGGACAGAGATTTCCATGGACTTCATTGTCGATCTGCCCCCCTCTGAAGGTTTTACGACGATCTTGGTTGTAGTTGACCGTCTATCCAAACTGGCCCATTTTCTGCCTATGATCGGCACACCTTCTGCGACAGAGACGGCCAAAATTTTTTTCAAAGAGATAGTGAGACTGCACGGTGTGCCCAAGAGCGTTGTATCCGACAGAGGGGTGCAGTTCACGTCCAAGTTCTGGAAGGAGCTCTGCAAAGCACTGGAAATCAAAGTCTGCCTATCTTCTGCTTATCATCCGCAATCCAACGGTCAGACAGAAAGAACCAACCAAACATTGGAACAATATCTCCGTTGTTTTTGCTCTGTCTCCCAGAATGATTGGTCATCCTTACTGCCGTCAGCAGAATTTTCCTATAACAATTCAATACATGCATCCACTAATCAAACTCCTTTTTGGGCCAATTTCGGCTATCACCCTTCATTCCTTCCGGATTCCATCCCTGAAACACCTGTCCCAGCGGTCCAAGAGCATTTAGTCCACATTCAGCAGAACTTTCAGAAACTTCAGGAAGTCATGCAACACGCACAGGAAATTTTCAAGAAATACTATGACAAGAACAAAAAGGAGTGTCCGGCCTTCAGAGTTGGGGAAGAGGTTTGGCTATCTGCTCTTAACCTTAAATTACCAATTCCATCTCAGAAGCTGGGCCCCAGGTTCATCGGCCCATTCAAAATCAAACGACAAATTAACCCCGTGGCCTTTGAACTAGCATTACCTGGAAACTACAAGATTCATCCAGTATTTCATGCCTCTTTACTTAAACCAGTCTTGTCTAGCCCGTTCCTTGGGAGAGAGGAACTTCCGCCTTCACCAGTAGAGGTTGAGGGAGAAGAGGAATTTGAGGTGGAAACTATCCTAAGCTGCAGAAAGAGGGGGAGACAGCTCCAATATTTAATCAAATGGAAAGGATATCCTTCAGAAAATAACTCCTGGGAGCCTTCCAGAAATCTACACGCTCCCCGTTTAATTAGGGCTTTCCATCGGGAACATCCAGAATTGATGGAGAGTTTGGGCGTTCGGAGTCCGCCCCTTGGGGGGGCACTGTCAGGGTATCAATCCCACTCACCTTCCGATTCCCCAGCTGCGTGACAGCCCAGCTCATCGCGCTCCCTAGGGCGGAGCGTGCGCGCGCGTGGTGCGTCTGCCCGCCGCGTGTGCGTGCATGAGCGCGCGCCCGTTCTTGGGCGCGCGCGCGTGCACGCACAGGCCTGTCCCGCTCTCGGCCAATCAGTGGCCTGAGCGGCCTATTTGAACCAGCCCCTTCCTCCTCTCTGGTTGCTGGTTTGTAAACAGCTTCTGTGTGATCTGCTAAATACTACCTGTTGGATTCCTGTGATACCTGACCCCTGGCTTTATTTTTTGGACTGCTGCTTTCTGGAATTACTTGACCCCGGCTTGAACCTTGATATCCGATCTTCTTCCGCCCTTGACCTCCGGCCTGAACTTGGACTACCGCTGTCTCTTAAACCCTGTCCACGGCTTGTTATCCGGACCTGCTTCCAGCCCTACCCGACCTACGAATTACCTGATCCCGGTCATATAGCTCTGTGCACGGACTACCATCTGCTTCATTTGCTGCAGCCTTCCAGCCGGTGACCCACTTGTACCTACTCCACGCACCTGCCTTGATCTGCTTGTATCTGCTTCACGCACCAGACCTTCAACTTCCCACTGGTACCGGTGCCTCCAGGTGCGTCTGTCCCTCTGTTCCCATTCCAGGGGACAGATCGCATCAGGTCGCAAAGGTGAGCCACCCTCAGCATCTCGGCCTTGGTAAGTGAACTTTCTGATAGGATCGCTCCAGTGGCGCTCCTAAGAGCACATGTTCACTCGTGACCAACACCTTAGACACTGGCCAAAAAAGGTACTCCCGGTATGGGAGGGGTTATATAGGGGAGGGAACTTCATGCCTTAGGGGCGTGCCAGTGTCCAGCACCTGAAGCTGGGATATAACCCACATAGTAATTACTATGCTCCTCTGTGTCCCGTGATGTACGATAAAGATTTTTTTTTTTTAATAGCACAATAGAAGAGCAGTATCTAAAGGGTGTATCTCAGACGTACAGATACGCAGGAAACACAGCAAAAAAAAAATTATTTGTCCTAAATGGGTGTTTTTTGAATAGCACAATAGAATAGCAGTATCTAAAGGGTGTATCTCACAAGTACAGATATGGAGCAAACACTGCAAAATATAAATTTTTGCCCTAAATGGATGTTTTTTGAATAGCACAATAGAAGAAAAGTATCTAAAGGGTGTATCTCACAGATATGCAGTGCTGGTGTAATTTGATTTCTGAAGCAGGACTGACTCCTATCTATTTCTCTTCCTAAAAACAACAGCAGCAAAATGTCTCCCTAAAATATCTAAAGCAGAGTGACTTGCTGTGCTATGTAGATCGCTGAGTAATTTGATTTCTGAAGCAGGACTGAGTCTGACTCCTATCTAATTCTCTCCCTCAGAGCAGCAGCAGCGCCAGCCTTTCCCTACCCTATCTAAAATCAGAGTGACGTGCTGTGCTATGTGCCTCTAGCTCATATAGAGGCTGGATCACATGCTGCACTGGGCAATCAATGGCTGTGATGGCTTCTAGGTCACACAAGTCAAATGTTGATTACATTGCCAAACACTGAACTTATGTCGCGTACACACGATCAATTTTTGTGATGAAAAAAAATGTAATTTTTCTTCATGAAAAAAAAAACGAAATTTTTCCAACTTCATCATTAAAAATAAGGTTGCCCACACACCATCATTTTTGGAAAATGATGAACAAAGCGACGGCGCTCTAAAGGGGAAGTTCTATTTGCCTTGAGGCTGCTTTTAGCTGGTTACTTGTTAGTAAAAGACGATTTGTGCTTTTTTGTCTGTTACAGCGTGATGAATGTGCTTACTCCATTATGAATGGTAGTTTTACCTCCTGTCTCCTAACTTGCTTCTGGGCATGTGCGGGTTTAAAACGTTGTTTTTGCCCACACACGATCATTTTTTATGACACAAAAAATGACATTTTAAAAAATGACATAAAAAATTCAAGCATGTTCGAATTTTTTTTCGGTCTTTTCTCAGAAGACATAAAATTGTGTTTTGCCCACACACGATCATTTTAAATGACATTTTTAAAAATGTCATTTTTTTTCATCACAAAAAGTGATCGTGTGTACGCGGCATTACAGTAAATTGTTCGGGTCCGGGTACCAAAAATCCAAAAGTCCGGTTTACAGTTTGGGTTCGCTCAACCCTATTGGCTATTGCTTTATTAAGGAACTGCACCTTTATTACTGTTGAAATATGAATATCTGCATGAGTTTAAAAAGTGCTCCTATGTCTAACATTTTTGCATGCAAATTACATAATTGATTTAATCAATGTCCCCCAATGTGGTTTTTAATACCCTTACACTACATTCTTATGGGCAAAACAGAGGTATAAAAAAAAAACAAGCTTTTTTTTTTTCTTTGCTGTTTTAAAAAAGCAAAGTAATTTTAAACCTAATGCTGGCAACATATGTGGGCAAAACGGCAAAAAAAGGAAGGAGTGCATGGTGCAGTTTCCTTCCTGCTTTTAGAGTAATTTTTTTTTTAACATCACATGAAAGGCTGCGGAAAATAGTGCCCTGGTATACAAAGGTTTCTTTCTATTTCTTTCAATCATCAGTGTTTGTCAGACATTCAAGAAACAGTCTTTACCCCAATAGGATAAAAGATAAATTGTACTCCCTAGGCACAGCAAGAGTTTCCTGCCAACCTGAAAACAATTTTCATTGTGGTATTTTAGGTGGACTAAAGCCATCCATAGATAGGTTAAAATTTCGTCCAGTTCAGCAGGGACCATCTGAGATTAGGTCTATCTGGTTCATCGATCAACTTCAGTACAACCAGCATTTTGGATTTTTAGCATGCGATTATTGCCAGCAGCTATAGCCGCTAGCAATAATCATTGTTTCTCCTGGCAGGGACAAGTAATTGCTGGGTGTGCGGTCAGTCGAAAATAGCTGCAGCCATCGGCGACCTGTCATTATAGTAAATGGGGCCGACGGCTGTACCTATCCGCTGAGAGCCGCAACAGAAAATCAGAAGATCCCTGACGTTACAATTTGCACCAGTCTAAATTGCCAGTGTTAACGTGGAGCTCCACTTAAAAGGGGAAACTGTTTGCCACAGCGTTTTGAGCATTTGCATTAGGAAACCGGCTGTGAAGCTGCAAGGCTTCACTGCTAGTTTCCCTTTGTTTCGTTTTTTGCTTTGGAATCTTATTCAAATGAATGAGCTGCCTTAAAGCGCGGAGTTCCACCCAAAAATGGAACTTCCGCTTAATCCACTCCACACCCCCTTACATGCCACATTTGGCATGTAATTTTTTTTGGGGGGGAGTGGGGGCTTCAGTAGGAGTGGGACTTCCTGTCCCACTTCCTGCTTCCGCCGAGGGGCTGGTTAGGCGATTAAGCTTAATCGCCTACAGCAGCCCCTCCCTGTAGGCGATCGCATGGGACACATGACAGGTCCCATGCGATCGCCTGTCCAATCAGCGGCAAGCCACGCACGCATGCGCAGTGCGGCTCGCGCATGCGCAGTGGGTGCCCGGCCGTGAAGCCGAAGGCACAATCTGAGCGGTGATAACCTGGATTCAGATTGTATAGCGTGCCTCAACTGTAAATAGCGATAGAACTGGTGTCTGTGTAGAGAGAACTCTTCTTGAAGGTCCATGAAAGACTTAAGAATCACTCCCCTAAACAGCTGAGCTATATAGTTTATGCCTGCCAACTCCCAAGTCCGGAAACCCTTAAGTTTATGTAGTTCGTGAAAGTATTTGTTGTTCCATATCGGGGTAAACGTGCAGAAACCCCCTATATGTAGCAGCACCCTGATGTACTTCCATATGGAATTTAGCAGTTTGATGGTGGGGAGGGAGCCCGAGAAGTGCGTAAATCCCGCTTCCAAGTGGGATAGAGCAGACAACTCCGACCCACAGGGCACCAACAACGAGCGAATCGGGTCCTCCTCGTCCCTCTCACCCCAGCCCCCGAGGTGCTGAAGTTGTGAGGCTACGAAATAGTAGCGGGCGTGTGGTACAGCCATGCCCCCCTGATCTTTGGCTAATTGTAATGAGGAGAGGCTGATACGGGCCACTTTGTTGCCCCATAACAGACTCCTGAACTGGGCATCTATTAGGGTGAACCAAGCATGTGGGATCCATACTGGGGCATTGTGCAGTATGTATAGCAGTTGAGGGGCCCAGATCATTTTCACCAAATTAGCTCTTCCCGTGACCGAGAGGGGCAGCTTCAACCATGCTGAGCATTTCAGCCGGAATTTACGAAGCAGTGGTGTCAGATTCAGTGGTAAATACTGTGCTGGGTCAGCTGTGACCTGGATACCAAGGTATTTGAATTGCTCCACTATCAAGACATCTTTAGCACAGTCAGGCAGCTGGCGCACAAGGGGGTCTAGAGGCAGGAGGACTGATTTATTCCAATTGATGCTAAACCCGGATAACTCCCCAAAGTCTGCGATCAGAGTCATCACATTCCAAGGAGCCCTCCGTGTCACCAAGATAGATCAACGTGTCGTCCGCGTACAGGGATATTATGTCCTGTCTGAGGCCCCTACAAAAACCTGTAATGTCTGGCGAAGCCCGAACATGTATAGCCAGGGGTTCTAGTGCTATGGCAAACAACAGGGGTGAAAGGGGACACCCCTGCCGAGTGCCCCGGAAGAGTCTGAAGGGATCTGATAGATCCCCGTTAACCCTCATCCTGGCCGACGGGGCGCTATACAGAAGTTGAACCCATTTGAGGAATGTGGCACCCACCCCGAATCTCGTCATGACCTCCCATAGATATGACCACTCAACACTATCAAACGCTTTAGCTGCGTCCAGCGAGAAAATAGCTCGGTTACCGGGATTGTCAACTGGGACAATCTGCGAGACTGAGGCGCATGCGCGGAGCTCTGAGGATGGCTGCTTGAGCCGGGAGCTCCTCATCACTCCAGACCAGCGGCGCCCATAAGTCAGCCAGAAACGGGCTGGAAGGGGAGCTTTCACCATACACGGCACCCCCAGACATCAGGGCACCCCCCTATCATTATAATTTCTTTAAAGGGACACTTTAAAGCCGCTTTTTATTCATTTGGAAAAACGGCAAAAATCCAAGATGGCCGCCGCTGCAGCACCTCACAAGAACGGAGCTGAAGAGATGCCTGAGGGAAGGATTTTTCCAAATATGGTACCCCTGCCTTTTACCCCACTGGTCCAAGTAAGTTACCAGCAGGACATGTCCCCCTCAACAACTCCCACAGAACCCCTGGAAGGCAGTAATATGGAGGGCATTAACAGGGAGGGCTCTGCACTACCCCTCATAGGACCTAACATAAGGAGCCAGCCTGCTCAATTCTCTGTCAGCACCCTGTCAGCAGCTTCTGCATTCTCTGTGACTGACTTATATCAGGCTCTGGCTGAACTCCTGGATAGGGGACTCGCTCAGACTGCTACCAAAATAACAGGAGATTTGAAAGCAGATTTCCAGAATCTGGGCACCAGAATTGAAGCGATAGAAGACAAGCTTGATCAAACGGTGGCAGCCACAGATCAGAACTCAGAACATATTCATACAGTACAGGAGCAATTGGATGTGGCCCTTTCCAGGATCGACGAGTTGGAGAGCAGATCCAGGAGATACAATTTCCGGATCAGGGGGCTGCCCGAATCCATCACTGACACTCCAGCAGCGGTACAAAATTTGATCCAGAACTTGATTCCAAACATTCCTCAAGATCGCATAGAGCTTGATAGAGCCCACAGAGCCCTGGGGCCACCCAGAAAGGACGGCTCACCGCGGGACATCATCGCCAAACCCCACTTTTATGCAGTAAAGGATGAAGTCATGAGACTAGCACGTTCTGTGCCCAGTGTTTTGTGCCAAGGTCATCCCGTCCAAATATACGCAGACCTTTCTCCCTCCACAATGCAGCGAAGACGATCATTAAAGCCGCTACTCCTAGTCCTGGTCCAAAAGGATATAAAATATAAATGGGCATTCCCCTTTGCGGTCAAGTTCTCGGATAAAGGGAAAAACTACTCCTTCTCAAACTTTCCTGATGGAGAAAGATTACTAAAGCGCCTTAAGCTCATCTCGCAAGAACCCGCCATGGACACTTCTCATAGCATCCCAAACACCTCCAAGAGACCGACCCCCACCAGTCCTAGTTCCCCACTCTGGACCAGGTCGAGATCCAAGAAAGCTAGAGACAGTGGACCCACTTACCCAGATCTCGGCTGACACATTGGTCATACACTCCTTGAACTTTCAAGGTTTTTGGTCGGTCCTATGCCTGAGAATTAGACTTTCTCTGATCAGAAGAATCAACTTTTTGGATAATTGATATTTCAACAGTATTTCTCCTGCTAAAAAGATCTCTTTATCTATTCTAATTTTTTCGCAGGGGGTTTTCCCCACCTTCCTTCTGAGGTCCCCTCCTCCTCGATCCCCGTTGGGGGGGGGGGACGGGGGGACTTCCGGATCGGAATTAGATCCGACCAAACTGGGTTTAGATTTACTCAATTCCTTCCGGTTTCGGTTTTGATAGTTGCTGTAACCAATTTTTCAGGGGCGCCCTGGCTGGGGTGGGCCCCATGTACCTCCACCTCTCCCTTAGACTCCAGAAGGTTTCTGGGGGCGAGGTCGCTTGTTCTCATTTGGAGCAAGCCCTTTTTTGATCTACCTTGGTAGAAATTCTCGAGGAGCATCTCCCCTCCCCGAGAATGTATTTTTTCTTATTTTTTCTCTTTTTCCTTAGTTGGATTGGGAGTCTTCTTCACCATCTCTCTCTCTCTTTCAAATCTGTCCTTTCCTTTTCTATTCCCCATCTTTCCCACATGAGCCTAACCTTTTATTATTTTTCAGCTTGCGGTACCTACGATCGAGGAGTGTCCACCAGGCTGCCAGTCGTCCATCCTGACAAATGGCAAGGTTGGGAGGACAGAAAACATCTCAGGGTGAGTGGAGGTAGAGACAGACATAGCTACTTTTCAGTTCCCCATGGCTGACCACGTACAGAGCTCCCTCAACATAGCCACACACAATGTTCAAGGACTGAACTCCCCAGTCAAAAGGCGAAAGATCTTTGATAGTTACAAATCACTCAGACTTGACATTCTCATGATCCAAGAGACCCACTTTCCTGGGCGGTACAGTCCCAAATTTGTCCACTCTCACTTTCCCCTCTTCTACTTGGCTAATGCCGAGAACAAGACCAAGGGGGTCGCAATCTTTTTCTCCAAATCCTGTAATTTTGAGTATCTCTCTGACTTCAAAGACCCAGAGGGACGGTTTATACTGGTTAAGGGTAAAATTGAGGGTCATCTATACTCCCTGGTCTCATACTATTCTCCCAACAAATGGCAAGACACGTTTTTCCAATTAATCTTGGATACTTTAACCCCACTTCTAGAAGGCACAGTCATTTGGGGGGGGGATTCCAATGTGGCTTTTGACCAGGGTTTGGACAAATCCAGACCTCTGTCCGCTCAACTTACTAGACCCTCTAGGGTCAGCCTGAAAATTGCCAAACTACTCCATGACAGGGGGTTGACGGATGTTTGGCGGGAGTCTAATCCCTCAAAGAGAGACTACACTCATTACTCTCACCCGCATAATACCTATGCCAGGATCGATCATATTTTAATTCCTTCATTTGTACTTCCGGCAGTGATCAAGGCCCAAATCAGAGACACAGTCCTATCTGACCATTCAATGGTCATCATGTCCATCCGCTCTTTAGCAGGTATGGCAAGGAACGGACATTGGCGGCTAAACGAGTCCATTCTTTCCAATCCAACCACTACAACGGAAATTAATAAAGCCCTTCAAGAATATTTCACAATTAACAATGTTGAGGATATCTCTGCGGAGACCCTTTGGGCAGCCCATAAAGCCTCTATTAGAGGTAAGATCATTCAGATCTCCACGCGAATCAAAAGAGAACACGAAGCAGAAATTGTACGTCTGGAGAAGTCTTATAGGACACTAAGGGCACAACACAAAAAGAAACCATCTTCAGCCTTACCAGAGAATATTGACAAGCTGAGACTAGAACTTAATTTAGCTCTCACAACGAAAGCGGAGAGATCTCTCCGCTGGAGTGGCAATAAATTTTACACCCAAAAAGGAAAAATAGGCCAGTTGTTAGCGACCAAATTGTCCCCTAAAACAAGGTTTCACTCCTTACCCAAGATACGCTCGGCAGGTCAAGAACCTACGTCCAACCCTAAAAAGATCCTGGAGGCATTCGAAACATTCTATTCTGACCTGTATAGTGCCCCTCCACAGATTCCCAGGGATTCGATTGACAACTTTTTGGACAGCCTACCCATCCCATCCTTAGACGTAGAACATAGAGACAGGCTGGAAGCACCCTTTTCGGTTGAAGAGGTGGCGACAGTAATCAAGGGCCTCCGAAAGGGCTCGGCCCCAGGCCCAGATGGACTGTCGGCCCTCTATTATAGGTCATTTGCAGATACCCTAGTCCCACATATGACAAACTTTTTTAATTCCAAGACTCAAGGCACCCCTCTGGGTACGCAACTTAATACAGCATACATTACGGTTATCCCAAAGCCGGATAAAAACCCAGAAGAAGTCTGTAACTATCGCCCCATTTCTCTGATAAATAATGACCTAAAAATTCTTACAAAAATTCTAGCTCTCCGTATCTCCTCTTTCATTAATAAATATATTCACAAGGACCAAGTCGGATTTATTCCAGGTCGACAAGGCCCAGATCAAGTGAGAAGGGCAGTGGACATCGTCTCAATTTTGCAATCCAACTGGGACGGAGGTCCGAAACAAAAAGGATTTCTCCTATCTCTTGATCTGCAGAAGGCCTTTGATTCTGTGTCCTGGCAATATCTTCTCCCCCTACTAGAACGATGGGGCTTTGGCCCAAGATTTATGGGGGTAATACAAGCTCTCTATTCTAAACCAAAGGCCCAAATTCGAATCCAAGGGTACTACTCTTCTCCAATAAACATAGCCAGGGGTACCAGACAGGGATGCCCCCTCTCCCCAATCATTTTCGCAATGGCAATTGAAACCCTAGCGATAGCCATTCGACAGAACCCCGACATTCGAGGCGTTTCATGTGGAGATCAAACTCATAAATGTGGGCTCTTTGCCGATGACTTACTACTATTTCTAACTTCTCCTATTACTTGCCTACCAAACCTTTGTAAGGTAATTTCGGAATTCTCTAAATTCTCAGGTCTCCAAGTCAATTATGCCAAATCACAAGCCTTGAACGTATCCCTTCCACCTCCTACAGTATCCCTCCTCCAACAGTCATTCAAATTTGAATGGTGTCCCTCATCTATCAAATATCTAGGGATTTCCTTAACAGCTCGGACAGAATCCCTTTACACAAATAACTATCCTCCCCTATACCGAAAACTTACAGCCGACATGAATAACTGGGCTAAATATGATCTTTCCTGGCTGGGCAGAATTAACTCTATAAAGATGACTTTGCTTCCTAGAATTTTATATCTATTCCGCTCCCTTCCCATTCCCATCAGAAAAGATCACGTGCAGACTTTACAAAGCAAAATACTCAAATTCATTTGGGGCAAGTCAGGTTACAGAATCCCCAAAACACTCTATATAACCATAGGAAAAGAGGAGGACTAGGACTACCGCACCTATATAAGTACTTCGTAGCTGCCAGACTAGCTCAACTATCCGTAGTTTACTCCAAACTGGACAAACCAGACTGGGTCCACATAGAGGGTCAAGCTGTCCCCCGGTTCTCCCTAGAATACTTACTCTGGTGCCCCCAAAAGAGAAGACCACCCATTTTGTCCCCCTCCCTTTCTCAATCCTACGCCCTTTGGGATAGATTTCGTCACCTTCCAGCCCTGGTTTCGAAAGGTCAACCTCTAGCCAGTGTATTCCAAAATCCGGACTTCCCACCTGGAATGGACAGGAAAGCATTCAGTTGGTGGTTGGATAAGGGTCTGTACCGCATAGGACACTTCTTCACAACCAAAGGCCCTCTTACCCTAGACCACTGTGTGACTAAATTGGACCTCCCTGACACTGAAAAATTCAGATTCAAACAAATATCACAATTCCTACACACTTTATGGACGGATAGGCCTCTACCTCCCAAATTTACAGATTATGAGCTCTGGTGCGGGCAGACCATGGGACAAAGGGGAGGGGTATCTGTCATCTACTCTTCACTCACCCGCCCGACTGAGAAGTCTTCTTATATGACGGCTTGGGAGGCAGACCTCCAACTAGGGTGGGAGTTGGAGACCTGGCAGGCAGCTTGTTCTGATTCTTTTCAGGGCATCTTAAATACTTCCCTGATGGAAGCAAACTTAAAGGTCCTTATGAGGTGGTATATGACTCCCGCCAGGCTTGCGGCCATCTACCCATCATCAGATCCCAGCTGCTTTAGAGGTTGTCAGCTCCTGGGCTCGATGGTGCATGTCTGGTGGGAATGTCCCAGAATCAGACCAATCTGGAAGAGGATTTTTAACCTCATTTGTACAGTCACTGGTTGCTCGGTCCCCAGGACGGCTTCTGTAGCTCTCCTAAATGCTCGGATTCCGGGTATATCCAAGCCCAATCAGAAGCTGATCCGATTTATGCTCCTCTGGGCTAAAATTACCATCGCAAGGGCTTGGAGACAACCCAGGGTTTCCATTGCAGAAATAAAACGCAAGATTTCGTGGATCATGGTGCAGGAAAAACTGGCCAGCATTCTTTCAAACACGAATCAGAAATTTGAAGCCGTGTGGGGATCATGGGCATCCCACTGTGGTATACCTTTGGCGACTGGGGTACATCCCACGCAACCTGCATCCTTCAGTACAAGTTAGACTCATGCTTCCCTTCCTTTCCCTTTTTCTTACCCCCACTTTTCTCTCTCTCTTTTCTTACTTCTATTCTTTTAAGACAGTTGTATGACTAGAAGGTAATGTTCTTTGTTCTTCGTCCGGTTATTCATATGTGCAATTTGGTAAAACTATAGGCCTATCTTATTTCGTTAGTATGAGCTAGAGGTTCAATGAAGCCAAATTCGAACCCACTAATTTCCCATCAAATAATTTTATAGGAAGAGGCGGATTGGGAGGCGCCTGGCTGGGACACAGATTGATCCCATTAGGGGTGTCCGGGACAGGCAGGCTTCCCCTGAGCGCAAGATCACCATATACACTTCTTTTTCCGCCTCTTCCTCTGTTATCAAGCTCGCTGGATTCCTTTAATCAACCCACAGTTGGGTAATTTGAAATCAATTGAGTCATTGTTACTGTCATTATGCCCGGTTTGTTGAATGTTATGATGTTGTAATTTCAGCCTTTGGTCATAATTTATCTGTATCCTTTATTTGAAAAAATAAAAATCTATTGAAAGAGAAACAACCTGCGAAGGTTCTGGGCAGTGTATCTCGATGGGATGAATCCAGATTGGTCCCTATGTATCACTTGATGTATACACTTGGACAATCTGTTGGCCAGGACTCTGGCCAGTAGTTTAACATCAAATGATAGTAGAGAAATGGGTCTGTATGAATCCGGCAACATAGCGTCCTTACCTGGTTTAAGTAGTACCACTATGAGAGCCTCATTCATAGAAGGGGGGAGCACGCCAGTTTCAAAGGCATCGTTGTAGACCCTCAAAAGGGTCGGCAAGAGCTGCTCTGCGTACCTCTTAAACACCTCGGCCAGCAAACCGTCCGCCCCAGGTGCTTTTCCATTCTGTGCATGTGCCAGAGCCTCCAGTAGTTCGTCCTCCGATAATGGTGCGTTCAAAAGCGCTGCATCAGCCGCATCAGCTGAAGACAAACTAGGGATGGGGTATCTATCCAGGAAAGAGGAGAGTTCTACAGGGGTAGGCTGAACCTTGGACGTGTATACATCCTGAAAAAAGTTTAAAAAGAGTCTAGAATGGCCCGGGTAGAGTAGCAGGGGACACCATGCTTGTCCCTCACCGCCACTATATATGAGGAAGATTGTTGCAACATAGCTAACATATGGCCAGTATTCTCTCCCTCCTCAAAATGCCTTTGCTGCAGAAAAAAACGCTTATTCTCAGCTAATTGTAGGGATAGCTGTTCCAGCAGGGACTGAGAGGCCAGCCAGGACCTCTTGGTGGACTCATTGGGGTCCGTCACATAGGCGGACTCCAAGCGTTGGGCCTCTGCAAGCACAAATGTTTCCCATTCTTTGGTCTTGGATTTAATCTGACTGATGACCCTTATGAATTGGCCTCGTAAAAAAGCCTTGGATGCCTCCCACAACGTGCCCACACCCGCTGAGTTTAGGTTATGGTTGAAAAACTCAGTTAGTAACGTAGGGATGGGATCAGGGTCCGGTATGAGAGAGAGCCAAAACGGGTTTAGTTTCCAGAGGGAGCGTCCCCTAGTGGCCCCCATTTCAATATCAACCGTAAATGGGGAGTGGTCAGAGACCTGCCTCTGATGGTATTGTGAGGATCTGACCAGAGGCAACAGTGCCTCCGTGCCCAAACCCATGTCAATCCTCGACAACCCCCCCACCGAGGCCAACTGACAGGAATACACTCTTGCCTCAGGATTGCACAGCCTCCACACATCAGTGAGGCCTATCTCCTTTAGGAGGTGAGCAAAAGGGGTAGGTCCTGGTGTCCCTCCCACCTGTGGAGTAAGACGTGACCCCAGCTTGTCCTGCGTGTAGTCTAGAAAATTGATAAAGTCACCCAGTACCAATGTATGAATACCTGGATACCTGGACATGTAATCAGCCAATACCCTTAGTAAGCTAGACGAGTATGGAGGAGGGATGTACATCCCAGCTAGTATACATTTAGTCCCAAAAAGGGAGCATAGAATAAATATAAAACGGCCCTCCGGATCAATCTTCACATTCAAGGGTGAGAACTGTGTCCCCTGCCTAAGAAGGATACTCACTCCCCTCGGGTACACAGAGCCAGTAGAATGGTACTGATGGCAAAACTGCCTTGTCGCAAATTGGGGTGTGGTCAATGGGGAGAAGTGAGTCTCCTGCAGGCAAATCACATCTGCGTTGAGCCGTTTAATCGTGCGGAGTATTGCTCAACAGGTATACTTAAGCAGCGTTTCCATTGGGTCAACCATCCAAGATAGGCAGGGCCGGACTTACCATTGGGCTTGACTGGGCCGGACTTACCACTGGGCTTTTTTAGGGGTCCGGAGGTCCCAAGGGGCCCGGAGGCCCCCAGGGCCCTGGACAGCAACCCCTACTTTTTTATTTATTTTTTATAAAAAAATATGTTTTTTATATATTTATTTATATATTTTTTTTATAAATGTTTATTTTTTTATTTTTGTTTTATATTTTTTTATTTTTTATTAAAAGGCCCAGAGGTCCCCAGGGCCCCCCGGATGGCAACCTCCCTTTTTTATGTATTTTTTTTATAAATGTTTATTTTTTTTTATTTTTTTTAGGGGTCTGGAGGTCCCCAGGGGCCCGGAGGCCCCCAGGGCCCTGGACAGCAACCCCTACTTTTTTATTTATTTTTTATAAAAAAAATATGTTTTTTATATATTTATTTATATTTTTTTTTATAAATGTTTATTTTTTATTTTTGTTTTATATTTTTTTATTTTTTATTAAAAGGCCCAGAGGTCCCCAGGGCCCCC
Organism: Rana kukunoris; assembly: GCA_029574335.1. Taxonomy (NCBI): domain Eukaryota; kingdom Metazoa; phylum Chordata; class Amphibia; order Anura; family Ranidae; genus Rana; species Rana kukunoris. Next base: position 414,488,315 of record CM056049.1, read on the forward strand.
CGGATGGCAACCTCCCTTTTTATGTATTTTTTTATAAATGTTTATTTTATTTTTTTAGGGGCCTGGAGGTCCCCAGGGGCCTGGAGGCCCCCAGGGCCCTGGACAGCAACCCCTACTTTTTTATTTATTTTTTATAAAAAAAATATGTTTTTTATATATTTATTTATATATTTTTTTTATAAATGTTTATTTTTTTATTTTTGTTTTATATTTTTTTATTTTTTATTAAAAGGCCCAGAGGTCCCCAGGGCCCCCCGGATGGCAACCTCCCTTTTTTATGTATTTTTTTTATAAATGTTTATTTATTTTTTATTTTTTTAGGGGTCTGGAGGTCCCCAGGGGCCCGGAGGCCCCCAGGGCCCTGGACAGCAACCCCTACTTTTTTATTTATTTTTTATAAAAAAATATGTTTTTTATATATTTATTTTATTTATATATTTTTTTATATAAATGTTTATTTTTTTATTTTTGTTTTATATTTTTTTATTTTTTATTAAAAGGCCCAGAGGTCCCCAGGGCCCCCCGGATGGCAACCTCCCTTTTTTATGTATTTTTTTATAAATGTTTATTTTTTTTTTTATTTTTTTTTATGGGTCCGGAGGTCCCAAGGGGCCCAGAGGTCCCCAGGGGCCCTGGACAGCAACCCCTACTTTTTTATTTATTTTTTATAAAAAAATATGTTTTTTATATATTTATTTTATTTATATATTTTTTTTTTATAAATGTTTATTTTTTTTTATTTTTTTAGGGGTCTGGAGGTCCCCAGGGGCCCGGAGGCCCCCAGGGCCCTGGACAGCAACCCCTACTTTTTTGTTTATTTTTTATAAAAAAAATATGTTTTTTATATATATATTTATATATTTTTTTTTTATAAATGTTTATTTTTTTATTTTTGTTTTATATTTTTTATTTTTTATTAAAAGGCCCAGAGGTCCCCAGGGCCCCCCGGATGGCAACCTCCCTTTTTTATGTATTTTTTTATAAATGTTTATTTTTTTTTATTTTTTTTTAGGGGTCTGGAGGTCCCCAGGGGCCCGGAGGCCCCCAGGGCCCTGGACAGCAACCCCTACTTTTTTATTTATTTTTTATAAAAAAATATGTTTTTTATATATTTATTTATATATTTTTTTTATAAATGTTTATTTTTTATTTTTGTTTTATATTTTTTTATTTTTTATTAAAAGGCCCAGAGGTCCCCAGGGCCCCCCGGATGGCAATCTCCCTTTTTATGTATTTTTTTATAAATGTTTATTTTTTTTTTATTTTTTTAGGGGCCTGGAGGTCCCCAGGGGCCCGGAGGCCCCCAGGGCCCTGGACAGCAACCCTTACTTTTTTATTTATTTTTTATAAAAAAATATGTTTTTTATATATTTATTTATATATTTTTTTTATAAATGTTTATTTTTTTATTTTTGTTTTATATTTTTTATTTTTTATTAAAAGGCCCAGAGGTCCCCAGGGCCCCCCGGATGGCAACCTCCCTTTTTTATGTATTTTTTTATAAATGTTTATTTTTTTTTATTTTTTTTAGGGGTCTGGAGGTCCCCAGGGGCCCGGAGGCCCTGGACAGCAACCCCTACTTTTTTATTTATTTTTTATAAAAAAATATGTTTTTTATATATTTATTTTATTTATATATTTTTTTTATATAAATGTTTATTTTTTTATTTTTGTTTTATATTTTTTTATTTTTTATTAAAAGGCCCAGAGGTCCCCAGGGCCCCCCGGATGGCAACCTCCCTTTTTTATGTATTTTTTATAAATGTTTATTTTTATTTTTTATTTTTTTTTAGGGGTCCAGAGGTCCCAAGGGGCCCGGAGGTCCCCAGGGGCCCTGGACAGCAACCCCTATTTTTTATTTATTTTTTATAAAAAAAATATGTTTTTTATATATTTATTTTATTTATATATTTTTTTTATATAAATGTTTATTTTTTTTATTTTTGTTTTATATTTTTTTATTTTTTATTAAAAGGCCCAGAGGTCCCCAGGGCCCCTCGGATGGCAACCTCCCTTTTTTATGTATTTTTTTATAAATGTTTATTTTTTTTTTTTTTTTTTTTTAGGGGTCTGGAGGTCCCCAGGGGCCCTGGACAGCAACCCCTACTTTTTTATTTATTTTTTATAAAAAAATATGTTTTTTATATATTTATTTTATTTATATATTTTTTTTATATAAATGTTTATTTTTTTTTATTTTTGTTTTATATTTTTTTATTTTTTATTAAAAGGCCCAGAGGTCCCCAGGGCCCCCCGGATGGCAACCTCCCTTTTTTATGTATTTTTTTTTATAAATGTTTATTTTTTTTATTTTTTTTAGGGGTCTGGAGGTCCCCAGGGGCCCGGAGGCCCCCAGGGCTCCGGACAGCAACCCCCACATTTTTTTTTATATATATATATATATATATATATACATATATATATATACATATATATATATATATATATATATATATATATACATATATATATATATATATATATATATATATATATATATATTATTAAAGGGCCCAGAGGTTTATTTTTTCTTTTTACTAAAGAGCCCAGAGATCCCCAGGGGATATTTTTCTTTTTTTCTTTATTTCTTCTTTTTTTTGTAAAGGCCCCCCCCCGCTTCTCAATTTCAGGTGGCAGCACCCCCCCCCCCCCCCGGTTCCTGATGGCGGCCTTGCGCATACCTCCCAACATGCACGGATTCTGCAGGACTTTCCGCTTCTTCCGGCAGTCCCGCAAAAGGGTTAATTTTCCCGCACTGCAATAAGAGGCAGCACGGAAGCAGGAGGAACCGGAGCGGTGTGTGGGGGACTGTGGCTGCTGAAGGGAAGAAAGCCGACAGCCGGGCTAATGACAGGTGCGAGGCACTCCCCCCCCCCCCCCCCGCTCAACAACTGCAAAAACTCCCCCAGGAGGAACCGAAGCGGTGTGGGGATATCTGCTGAAGGGAAGAGAGCCGACACATTCCGTGCACAGGTGAGAGTCACCCCCCTGCTCAAGAACTTTAAGGCCTCGTACACACGATCGGACATATCCGATGAAAACGGTCCGCGGACCATTTCCATCGGATATGTCCGATCTGGAGTTTGATCCGATGGCGTGTACACACCATCGGATCAAATTCCCCGCCGGCGGACGGCGCGGTGACGTGGCGGTGACGCGGCGGTGACGTTGACGCCGCCACGTCACCGCACCAGGAAGTAAAACACTTCCGCGCATGCGCCGAATCCATTCGGTGGTGGCGGTGCGGGACGACATGTCTGCTGGTAAGTGTACTAACCAGCAGACATGTCGGGCGGACAGATTCCCACTGGATAGATTTCAAAGCATGCTTTGAAATCTGTCGGGTGGAGAAATCTGTCCGCTAGCCCATACACACGATCGGAGATGTCTGCTGAAACGGTCCATCGGACATATCCCCTCGTGTGTACGAGGCCTTATGCGCACCCCCCTGCTCAACAACTTTAATGCTCACCCCCCCAGCTCAACAACTTTAATGCCCCCCCAGTCAAAAACTTCAATTCGCCCCCCCCCCCGCTCAACAACTTTAATGCCCCCCCGCTCAAAAACTTAAATGCCCCTCCGATCTAACAACTTCAATATGCCACCCCCACCGCTCAACAATTTTAATTTAATGCGCACCCCCCGCTCGACAACTATGATCCCCCCGCTCCAGTGGGGCCCCTTCAACACTCAAGCCCAGGGGCCCCCACCACCCTAAGTCCTGCCCTGAAGATAGGCAAGCATGAAGTCGTTTCGGGTCAGCAGAGGGGACAGTTCGTAGTTACAGTCCGCAGGCATGAAGCAGTTCGTGACATCAGACAAAATTAAGAGGGAGTGGTGGTGCATGCAAAAAACAAAAAGGGGGGGGAAAGAGAAAGCAAAGATAATATCCAGTCAGGGTGAATGCAGTGGTAGCTTCATAGTATCCGAGGTAGAGAGAACCGACCAACGTGGTCAAACAAATATAGCAAAAGTCAGCCCTAAGCCTAGGGCAGCCCATCCTGGGGGGCAACAGTGGAAGCACACTTCAGTGTCTTAAGAACTTCTCAGCAGCAGTACTAACGGAGTCACAACTAGTATGAAAATGCCAGTGAGGCATCAGAGCACCCCGCCTTTAGGTAGTATTGTGGAATAAAGATTGGGAATCGGTACCAGGGAGCTTGGCAGCCGTCAGTAACGCGCCGGTTGTTTATTGAGTGTCTCCCGGATCGATCGCTCCTCTCTGTCCAGCCACTGAGCTGCTGCAGATGGTGAATCAAGGAACTGAATTGCCCCGTGTACTTCAAGTCGCAGACGAGCAGGGTATAGCATAGCGTATTTTAGGTCTAGGTCACGGAGCCGACGCTTAACATCCATGAACTTGGCCCGTTGTTTTTGCAGATAACCCGAGAAGTCTGGAAACATAGAGACCTTGGCGTTGTCAATTTTCAGTGCAGCGGGATTTAGCCTGGCCAGGCGCAGAACAGCATCCCTATCCTTGTAATTAAGGAGCTTAAACAGAAATGGCCTCGGCGGAGCTCCCGGGATAGGAGGCCTAGCTGGGACTCTATGAGCCCTTTCCACAGTAAACATGGGGGAGAACGCCTCTCTACCAAAGGCTTGCAGCAGCCAATTCTCAATAAACTCCACAGGGTTTCTGCCCTCGATCTTTTCAGGGACCCCTATAGCCCTCACGTTATTTCTCCTCATTCTGTTTTCCAAATCTTCCAAACGGGATGAGTGTTGAGCGAGAAGAAGATGATTATTATACGTGAGGTCTTTCTGTATGGGCGCCATATCATCCTCCAGGGAGCTAACCCTTCCCTCCACTGCGGACGTTCTCTCCCTAAGCTTCTGAGCATCCTGTCTCAGGAAAGTAATTTCTGACTTAAGTCCCTTAAGCTCAGCTGAAAGGGCTGTTATAGACAGGTTGTTGGAGTTCACGACTGCAAAAATGTCCCGCAGCGTGGGCTCAGCATCAGTGTCAGGGCTGGGGTACTCACTGTGTCCCATAGCAGGCAGGGCCCGGTTGGATCCTCCAGAGGAACGATGTCATCTGCCTCCGATCCGCCATGGGGCGATTGGTGGGGAGCACTGACGGAGGCTGCCACTTCAGAGTACAGTGGCATGGCAAAGAGTTTCTCTGCCCCCGCTCTATGTCTGTCCTTGGGAGTGTGTTGAGCCGTGGCGCCATCTTGTGCCATGAGGCCTGAGGACCGGGGCTGGTTTTGCTTCTTAGCAGCTGACATCAGGGAGTAACAAGGCTGGAATCGACTCAGTAGTGTACCGGAGGCTTTCCGACTGCCGTGGTATCAGGTATGTAGCAATATAAATCGTTCCACAGGATAAAGTAGCGGAGATTCGGCGGAGCTCACTGAAAACACGTCCGTCTACATCTGCTGCCTGGCCACGCCCCCACAGTGGCTGTGTTTGATGGCATGGCACAGTGGCTGTGTTTGATGGCATGGCACAGTGGTGACAATTGATGGCACAGTGGCTGCATTTGATGGCATGGCACAGTGGTGACAATTGATGGCACAGTGGCTGTGTTTGATGGCATGGCACAGAGGTGACAATTGATGGCACAGTGGTTGTGTTTGATGGCATGGCACAGTGGCTGTGTTTGATGGCATGGCACAGTGGTGACAATTAAAGGCACAGTGGCTGTGTTTGATGGCATGGCACAGAGGTGACAATTGATGGCACAGTGGCTGTGTTTGATGGCATGACACAGTGGTGACAATTGATGGCACAGTGGCTGCGTTTGATGGCACAGTGGCTGTGTTTGATGGCACAATGGCTGCGTTTGATGGCATTGCACAGTGGTGACAATTAATGGGCCCAGTGGCTGCGTTTGATGGGCACAGTGAGGCTGCAATTGTTTTTTTTTTTTTCATTTGCACCCACCAAAAATTTTGAGCACCAGCCGCCACTGTAGATAGATAGCTAGATAGATTATTATCTATCTATCTACAGTGGCAGCTGTGCAAACGAAAAAAAAAAAAGAGAAAAAAGAGAGAGAAAGAAAGGTGAAGAGAGAGCGAGAGAGAAGGGAATGAAGGACACCCCATACATCAGTGTACAGTACTCTCAGTACTCACTCAGAGGCAGGCGGGACTGACTGGATGGATGGATATCAGACTCCATCTTTCCTTTCTGATTGCTGGGCTTGAATCTTCCCGCCCACATCCCTTAGGCAGCAGAACAGTGTCCGTCGGGAGAGTGGGTGGGGCAGACACGGGAGGAGGAGAAGAAGAGAGGAGGGGGAGGAGTAGAAGCAGCTCCTCTCCTCTAACTGGCTGTGGAGGCAGCAAGGGGAGGGGAGAAGTGTCAGAGCTGGCTATGATACCCCAGCTGATCTCTCTCTATCTGGCGCTGTGTTGGTGGTGTACACCCCTGGGGAGATGTGACATACGGCCCGCTGGCCGCGGAGGACCATTCGCGGGCCGCAATCGGCCCGCGGCCCACAGGCATTTGCTAGGTTTGCCCTATGGCCAGTCCGGGCCTGGCTGCAGGCACCGCAAAGCAGTTTAAAAAAAAATGGTAAAAATCTATTTTTTTTATTTTTTTAAGCCAATGTGACATGATTGCCTCAGGGGGGCAATTTCCCTGTTGCCCCCCCCCCCCTGGATCCGCCGTTGCCAGGGGCGGACTGACCATAGGGCAATTCAAGCACGGGCCGAGGGCCAGTAGGGGGCCCCATGACAGCTTCCACTTCGATCTACCCGTCAATCACAGCTAGCTAACAGGTAGATAGGGTCCCGAATCCCTGCTCCCTGCGAAGAGACTGCTGTAAACAGACCTCTCACGATGCGCTCCTCCCCGCCGGCCCCTCCTACCTCCCATCCACCCCAGGTGCTTGTATTTGTCATCACCTCGAACGGATGAGAAGAGAGGAGTGGCCGGCGGCGAGGAGCGCATCACGAGAGGTATGTTTGCAGCCGTTTCCTGCGCTACTTTCTGCATCTAGGAAGGAAAGTGCAGCAGCTTGTATGCTGTCCTGTGCCTCTGTATGTGCCCAGCATCCTGCTCTGTAGCCCTGTATGTGCCCAGCATCCTGCTATGCACCCAGCATCCTGCTCTGTGTTCCTCTATGTTCCCAGCATCCTGCTCTGTGCCCCAAAGCCCTGAACGCTGCCCCATGCCCTATGGTCTGCGGCTGTCTCCCCTTACCCCGCTCTCTGCCCCATGCCCTGCTGTTTGCCCAATGTCATGCTGTTTGCCCCATGCCCTGCTTTGTGCCCCATGACCTGATGTCTTCCCCATGCTCTAATGTCTACCTAATGCCATGCTTTGTGCCCCCTTGCCCTGCTCTGTTCCCCCATGCCCTGCTGTCTACCATATGCCCTGCTCAATGCCCCATGCCCTTATGTCTGCCCATGTCCTGCTGTCTGCACCCATGCCCTGCTGTCTGCCCCCATGCCTTGCTCTCCGCCCGATGCTCTGATGTGCGCCCCCATGCCCTGCTTTCTGCCCCATGCCCTGCTCTGTGCCCCATGCCCTGATGTCTGCCACATGCTCTGATGTCTACCCCATGCTCTGATGTCTACCCCATGCCCTTCTCTGTGCCCCCATGCCCTGCTGTCTTCACCATGCCTTGATGTCAGCCCATGCCTGCTGCTCTGCTGCCCCCCCATGCCCTGCTCTTGCCCCCATATCCTGCCCCATGCCCTGCTCTGCACCCATGCCCCTGTCTGCCCCCATGCCCTGCTGTCTGCCCCCATGCCTTGCTCTCCGCCCGATGCTCTGATGTGCGCCCCCATGCCCTGCTTTCTGCCCCATGCCCTGCTCTGTGCCCCATGCCCTGATGTCTGCTTCACATGCTCTGATGTCTTGATGTCCCCATGCTCTGATGTCTACCCCATGCCCTGCTCTTTACCCCCATGCTCTGCTCTTTTCCCCTATGCCCTGTGCCCCATGCCCTGCTCTGTGCCCCCATATCCTGTCTGCCACATGCCCTGCTCCGTGCCCCCATGCCCTGCTTTGTGGCCCCATGCCCTGCTCTTTGCCCCCATGCTCTGATGTCTGCCCCCATGCCCTACTCTGTGCCCCATGCCCTGCTCTGCCCATGCATGCCCTGCTCGTGCCCCCATGCCCTGCTCTGTGGCCCCATGCCCTGATGCTCTGCCCATGCCCCCCCATGCTGTGCCCCCCATGCCCTTCCTGTGCCCCCATGACCCTGTGCTGTCCACCCTGCTCTGTGCCCCATGCCCTGCTGTGCCCCCATATCATGCTGTCTGCCACATGCCCTGCTATGCCCCATGCCCTGCCTGTGCCCATGCTCCTGTCTGCCCCCATGCCCTGCTCCGTGCCCCCATGCCCTGCTTTGTGGCCCCATGCCCTGCTCTTTGCCCCCATGCTCTGATGTCTGCCCCCATGCCCTACTCTGTGCCCCATGCCCTGCGACCCCATACCCTGTCTACCACATGCCCTGCTCTGTGCCCAATGCCCCCCATGCCCCCTGCCCTGCTGTGCCCCATGCCCTCTGATGTCTGCATGCTCTGTGCCCTTAGCCCTGCTCTGTGCCTCATGCTCTGTGCCCCCATGTCTGCCCTGCTCCACCCCATGCTCTGATGTCTATGCCCCTCTTTGCCCCCATGCCCTGCTCTGTGCCCCCATGCCCTGCTGGCGCAGCATCTTGATGTCACCATGCCCCCATGCCCTGCTCTGTGCCCCCATGTCTGTCTTCAGCCTTGATGTCAGCCCATGCCCTGCTCTTTACCCCCATGCTCTGCTCTTTTCCCCTGTGCCCCATGCCCTGCTCTGTGCCCCCATATCCTGTCTGCCACATGCCCTGCTCCATGCTCCTATGCCCTGCTCTTTGCCCCCATGCTCTGATGTGTGCCCCATGCCCTGCTCTATGCCCCCATGCCCTGTTCTATGCCCTATGCCCTTCTGTGTGCCCCATGCCCTTCTGTGTGCCCCCATGCCCTTCTGTCTGCCCCATGCCCTGATGTCTGCTCCATGTCATTCTATGTGCCCCACGCCCTGATGTCTGCCCCACACCCTGCTGTCTGCCCCATGCCCTGCTGTCTGCCCCATGCCCTGGTCTGTGCCCCCATGCCCTGGTCTGTGCCCCCATGCCCTGATGTCTGCCCCCATTCCCTTCTGTGTGCCCCCATGCCCTGATGTCTGCCCCCATGCCCTGCTGTCTGCCCCATGCCCCATGCCCTGATTTCTGCCCCCATGCCCTGATTTCTGCCCCCATGCCCTGCTGTCTGCCCCAAGCCCTGATGTATGCCCCATGCCATTCTATGTGCCCCATGCCCTGATGTCTGCCCCATGCCCTGCTCTGTGCACCATGGCCTGCTGTCTGCCCCATGCCCTGCTGTCTGCCCCATGCCCTGGTCTGTGCCCCATGCCCTGATTTCTGCCCCCATGCCCTGATTTCTGCCCCCATGCCCTGCTGTCTGCCCCAAGCCCTGATGTATGCCCCATGCTATTCTATGTGCCCCATGCCCTGATGTCTGCCCCATGCCCTGCTCTGTGCCCCATGGCCTGCTGTCTGCCCCATGCCCTGCTGTCTGCCCCATGCCCTGGTCTGTGCCCCACGCCCTGATGTCTGCCCCACACCCTGCTCTGTGCCCCATGGCCTGCTGTCTGCCCCATGCCCTGCTGTGTGCCCCCATGATGTGCCCTGTGATGTGTCCCATGGCCTACTGTGTGCCCACGTCATATGCACTACTGTGTACCCTTGTAGTGTGCCCCATGGTGTGTCCTACTGTGTGCCCCATGCCTACTATGTGCCCCATGATGTGCCCTGTACCCTGCTGTGTGCCCCATGATGCATCATTCAGTGCCCCATAAATATGCCTTTAAGAGTCATTTGTTTGTATAGCAGCAGGAGGTAAGGAATAACACAGTTGAATTCATGCCACAAGCATAGAGTTAAGCTTTTGTGACTCATTTTTAGCCTTGCCCAATCACAGCTAATCTTACATTGAGCAGAGTCTTGACCAGCCACAGCCAGCTTTACAAACACTCTATCTGGGAGGTTCCTAATACTCCATGTGCTGCTAGATTATTCCACACAGAGACAGAAAGCCACATGGAGACATAGACACAGAGCAGAACAGACACAAGGCCAAAGTTGTGTTTTATGGAAGCCAGGGGCTAAAAATAGGTATGTGACACAGTTATATATATGTTCTTATTGTAAATAGTGTGGTTAGAACTGTATACTGAACTAGTTGTGTGTTCACTTGTAGTTCCACCTAATCTAATTCAGAAACTAAACCCAACTAAGCTAACCCTGCAAAAGCAACCCTGTAAACCAAGTTGCAAACCACAGTTATACCTTTTAGAGAAATCAGAGAATGCTTTGATAACTTACAGAGAGAGAGAGAGAGAGAGAGAGAGAAATATTAAAGAAAGAAATATATCAGCCATCTTATGTTAAATGACAAGATTGAATATTTGAACCACCATTTTCTGTTATACTTATTCATCACGTTTGTTTTTGTACATGGACTGTCTGCTGCAAAGCAGCAGTATTTTATAAGAAGAAAAGTGAAGTTAATAAAGAAGTTATTTTAAGCATTTGGTGTGCTCTTTAAACCTACTGCTTGATAGAACGGCAATAGAGGAATTTCAGAGTAATAGACATTCTTGTTGGACTGAAAAGTCAGAGATATCACAATTCTTCTAATGCCACAGCGCATGAGGCACTTCATAGTGCTGCGCCTGCCACAATCTTTTTGGTGGTTTATCTTTGCTCCCAACGTTGCGCCAACGTAACGTAATTTTGGCGTAAGCCAGCGTAAGTGGAAGTGGGTGTGACCTTATGCAAATGATGGTCCGAGCGTGGTGCAATGCTTTACGCCCGCCGTATCTTAAACGGCACATGTGCAGTGACATGGACGTACAGTTTGCGCCCCTATGCGCATGCTCACAACTACGCTGGCGCAACTTCCTGAGATACGCCGGCCCACCAGCTTACGCCGAGCACATTAAAAGGCCCAACCATACGCCCGTTTGGCACAAAAGTACATTCGCTTGTTTCCAGGGCTGTCTTAATGAGAGGGCACACCTAGGCACTGCCCGGGGGCCCCAGCTGCATGGGGGGCCCCTGCCCTTTCCCCAAAGCAGCTGGTCCTTGAGCCCGGGCTGCCCCGAAATTGGGGCAGCCCAGGCTGCCCCTCTACATCCCAGTTATCCCCCAGCACTCTGACCCCTCTACACCCCTAGATATCCCCTACCTTCTACCTACTTGATTTCTGTTTACATGCACTGTCTCCATTGTAGGGGCCCCAGAGCATTACTTTGCCCAGGGGCCCATGATGCTATTAAGACGGCCCCTCCAGGGCTACCCCATCCAGGGGAACCCCCTCCACGGCTACCCCATACAGATGGGCACAAGCCTCTCCAACCCCCAGGAAGGCTCTTCAGAAGACCAGGGGTGTACCCGGAGCCCTCCAAGAGGGGCTGCAGAAAGAGCAGGCCGGGCAGACGCACCAGATGGGTGCTATAGCGGGTGACCTACGCCGTGTGGCAGACAGCCTGGCCTTCTCGGCCCAGAACCAGGCTGAATGCACATTGGCTGTGCAGGCCACCGTAGCCGCTGTGCAGCAGTGCCTCACTCAGCAGGCTGATCAGAGCAGCTCCATCTCTGACAGCCTGCAGGATGTGAGTGACAACTGCACTGCCCTGGTCACCAGCATTGGGGAGCTGCAGGCCACAACATCAGGCCTCATGGCGGAGGTGAGGAGCCTGACAGTGGCTGTAGAGGCAGAGGGGAGAGAGACCAGGCTCGGACCAACAACTTCCTCGAGCACATTGCCCTGGCGTTAGAGGGCAGGCAGCCAGCAGCCACGGATGTTCCTCCTCCTGATGCCCCTCCCCCACCCGAGTCTCCCCCCAGGCAACTGAGGAGCCGGAACCGTGGCACCATGCCTGGCCCACGACAGGGCAAATGAGTGCCATTTTTTTTCCTCAGATGATGAGGTTTTCTTTTTTTGAGAAATGTGCACAGAGGTATGTGCCATCCTCCTATAAGGGCATGCCATGTCAGCCAATAGCATGTTCCTTTTTTTTTTTTTGCAGTATCTGCACACGGTCAGTAGTGCAGGCTACAGTGTGACTGGTGTGTGAGTGTGGGTGACATTCCTGCCAGTAAGGTGTGTCACCCTGGGTCGTTGGGGAGAGGTTATCCCCACGGCCGTGTGAATGTGGTATGAATGGACAGCAACATCATTGATGCCATTGTGTGGCGTTGCTGCTCCCAAGTCCTAGACTTGGGCTAAACCAATCTGAAGTGGATGTGGTGTGTGTGAGCTAGGGACCACAGTGGTGGGCATGCATGCATTGTCCGTGTGCCATGATGAATGTGTGTGTTTAACGTGCAAAGATACGTTCAACTCCTGACTGCTGTTCCTTCAGCAGACGGGGTAGCCTCAGGCAGGGGGGGGGACTGTGTGGTTCGGGGGTTAAGTTATCACTAGGGATGAGCCGAACACCCCTGCGTTCGGTTCGCACCAGAACCGTCGAACAGACCGAGCGTTCACGCGAACATTTAGAACCCCATTGAAGTCTACGGGACTCGAACGCTCAAATTCAAAAACGATCATTTTAACCACTTCCCGACCGCCCACCGCAGGTATACGTCGGCACTTTGAGGATGGATATCTCGGTAACGGCAGCAGCTGCTGCCACAACCGAGATATCCATCTGTTCTGTGGGCGGTCGGGTAAACGATAATGGCGGTCTCCGCGGCGGAATCGCCGCGAGATCGCCGTTATCGGTAGCGGACGAGCGTCCCCCCCCCTCCCGCTGCGCTCCCGCGCTCTCCGCCGCTTACCGGAGCCGTCGGTAGCGGCGGAGGCGATCGGGTGCGCTCGTCTGGTCAGCGGGGATGCGAGTGAGGGAAAAAATTTCCCTCGTCCATCCCCGTAGCTCTGCTGGGCGGAAGTGACGTCAAACGTCAGTTCCAAACAGCGTCTTAAAGAGACATTTTTTTTTAAATGTCATTTGAAAAATGACATTTAAAATTTTTTTTTTTTTTTTTGCATTTTAGCCTAAATATGAGATCTGAGGTCTTTTTGACCCCAGATCTCATATTTAAGAGGACCTGTCATGCTTTTTTCTATTACAAGGGATGTTTACATTTCTTGTAATAGGAATAAAAGTGATAATTTTTTATTTTTTTTTTATTTTAGTGTTAAAAAATTGGTAAAATTAATACAAATAAATACGAAAACAAAAAAAAAAATTTTTTAAATCGCCCCGTCCCGACGAGCTCGCGCGCAGAAGCGAACGCATACGCGAGTAGCGCCCGCATATGAAAACGGTGTTCAAACCACACAAGTGAGGTATCCCCGCGATCGTTAGAGCGAGAGCAATAATTCTAGCCCTAGACCTCCTCTGTATCTCAAAAAATGCAACCTGTAGAATTTTTTAAACATCGCCTATCGAGATTTTTAAGGGTAAAAGTTTGACGCCATGCCACGAGCGGGCGCAATTTTTAAGCGTGACATGTTGGGTATCATTTTACTCGGCGTAACATTATCTTTCACAATATGTAAAAAAATTGGGCCAAATTTATTGTTGTCTTATTTTTTTATTTAAAAAAGTGAATTTTTTCCAAAAAAAGTGCGCTTGTAAGACCGCTGCGCAAATACGGTGTAACAAAAAGTATTATAAAAGGAAATAAATTTTGCGCATACCCAAAAAAACATAACAAGTGACAGCTGCGACTCAAAAATGTTATACAACATAAAACAATAGTATAGAAAGGGTTGGAATCGCGCTAATCGTGAATGTATATCCCATGAAGGGCACAGGACGTGCTGTGAATATTAAACAAAAGTGAATAACCTGTAAACGCATACGGTCAATCAATTATAATGAGTACCATGTAAGTGTGGATACAAGTATAGGTCCACCAAAATTAATATTAGGTAACCATGTACATTGATGCCGCAGTATAGATATAATGTCAGTGAAAAAAACGTCAACTGATAAAGCCACACAAGTAATAAAATAGGTGAACTTAAAAAATATACTCCACCTGATGAGCAGGGAGAAGAAAAAGCAAAGTCTATATTGTGTTAAAAAATAGTCAATGTGATGAAAAAAAACAGATGAGTATAAATGTCTCTGTCTTTTTAACCTGTAAATACACAGAAGAGAAGGGAAGTCTCAAGCTGTTGTAGATGTGTCAATCTCCTGGATATCGATCACTTGCACAGATCTGAAGCTGCAGGATCTCAGCGACATAAAAACACACAAAGAAAAAAACAAAAAAACTCGCATAGTGTAAAACCTTAGGGAAACTGAAAGCACTACACCCGTGTGGAACAGTCTTGCGACCGGGGGAGGGAATAGTGCGGACCCACCACCTTTGCACACACTGACCCTTACCAGATCTGGACCCCACAGGGTAGTGTCAGGCACTCAGAGAAGGGATCGTGATTCAGCAACCATAGGACATCAACCGATGACAGTGTTGGTGATATCATGTAATATAAAACCGCACATAGTGTAAAATCGAATGATATTTAATGTAAGAAAAGTTAAAGGTTGCACTTACAAGGATAAGAATCAGTAGGGCATTTAAAAACAAACAAAGTGCCGGCCGGCTGGATGGTACGCGTGCGTCCTTCCGTCTGGATGTGGTGACGTTCCCACGTCACCACATCCAGACGGAAGGACGCACGCGTACCATCCAGCCGGCTGGCACTTTGTTTGTTTTTAAATGCCCTACTGATTCTTATCCTTGTAAGTGCAACCTTTAACTTTTCTTACATTAAATATCATTCGATTTTACACTATGTGCGGTTTTATATTACATGATATCACCAACACTGTCATCGGTTGATGTCCTATGGTTGCTGAATCACGATCCCTTCTCTGAGTGCCTGACACTACCCTGTGGGGTCCAGATCTGGTAAGGGTCAGTGTGTGCAAAGGTGGTGGGTCCGCACTATTCCCTCCCCCGGTCGCAAGACTGTTCCACACGGGTGTAGTGCTTTCAGTTTCCCTAAGGTTTTACACTATGCGAGTTTTTTTGTTTTTTTCTTTGTGTGTTTTTATGTCGCTGAGATCCTGCGGCTTCAGATCTGTGCAAGTGATCGATATCCAGGAGATTGACACATCTACAACAGCTTGAGACTTCCCTTCTCTTCTGTGTATTTACAGGTTAAAAAGACAGAGACATTTATACTCATCTGTTTTTTTTTCATCACATTGACTATTTTTTAACACAATATAGACTTTGCTTTTTCTTCTCCCTGCTCATCAGGTGGAGTATATTTTTTAAGTTCACCTATTTTATTACTTGTGTGGCTTTATCAGTTGACGTTTTTTTCACTGACATTATATCTATACTGCGGCATCAATGTACATGGTTACCTAATATTAATTTTGGTGGACCTATACTTGTATCCACACTTACATGGTACTCATTATAATTGATTGACCGTATGCGTTTACAGGTTATTCACTTTTGTTTAATATTCACAGCACGTCCTGTGCCCTTCATGGGATATACATTCACGATTAGCGCGATTCCAACCCTTTCTATAACAAAAAGTATTGCAATGACTGCCATTTTATTCTCTAGAGTGTTAGAAAAAAAAAATATATAATGTTTGGGGGTTTTAAGTAATTTTATAGCAAAAAAAAATGTTTTAGTCTCGTAAACACCGAATCTGAAAAACAGGCCCGGGGCTAAAGTGGTTAAAGACTAATATTTAATTTACTGTTGGAAAACGTCTTTCAGAACCCGGGTCTTGCCCCAGGGAACATGTATCAATGGAAAAAAGTTTAAAAAACAGTTGTTTTTTTCAGGAGCAGGACTCCTGAAAAAATGACCGTTTTTAAAACTTTTTTTCCATTGATACATGTTTAGTCGGGCAAAACCCGGGTTCTCAAAGACGTTTTCACAGGCAAACTATAGACACCCAGCAGGTACAATATTTAAAGGAATTTTTCATTTTTTTTTTTTTTTTTTAAGTTAAGCATCATTAAAATCACTGCTCCAGGAGTTTGCACCTAAAACTACGAGGTGTGTGTACTGATTTTTTAGAGAAAAGAGACAAAACCCATGGGCAGAGAGATGGTGCTGCGCACCCCGATAATAGGACAGAGAAAGTTTCCCCAATGGGGTTTTTTGGCAGCTCAATTGGAAAAATATGTTTTTGGCAGCTCAATTGGAAAAATATGTGTACTGATTTTGTCCTCTGCAGGCCATTATAATGTCTGGAAGAACAAGAGAGGCAGAGAGTCACAAGGGCAAGCAGGCTCTGCATATAGAGGCAACAGTGCTGGTGTTTCACACGGTGCATCCTCTTCAGCACGTGGCCGTTGCACACACTCGTCCTTCTTTTTGGGAGCTGGCCTTGTTGAGCCTCAACATGCAGACAAATTGGTAGAGTGGATGACCAAGCCATCCTCATCCTCCTCATCCTCTCTCACCCAGGCTCAGGGTACTTTGTCTGGCAAATTAGCTGTCAAGGCATCCTCCTCCCTCTGCTCAATGGCATCACTTACTCCTTCCCTAGTCCCACCATGTCCTTCTCAGGAGTCCCCCGAACTGTTTCAACACAGCATTGGGTACATCCTGCCTGAAGATGCTCAGCATTTTGAAGGCTCTGATGATGGAACACAGATAGAGGAAGGCAGTAATGTGAGCCCAGAGAGAGGGGGTGCCCAAGAGGGACAGCAATCTGGAAGTCATGTTCCCCCAGCTGCAGGATACTACCAGGTTTTCGACAGTGATGAGGAGGGAGGGGATGAGGAGGGCACTGACTCTACGTGGGTGCCTGATAGGAGAGAGGAGGAGGCACAGGCACATCTCCAAAGAGGCAGGATGCCCTCCAGGGCACAGCTTAAGGGCAGCACACCAACTGCATTACATCGCAGAGCTACGCCTGTGCAGGAGGCTGCTGTGTCTCAGGATTACTGCAAAAGTTCTTTGGTGTGAGCCTTTTTTGAGACATGTGCATCAGATCGCACCGTTGCTATTTGCAACATATGTCTCAAGCGTATCTCATGCTTGACAAGACATATGTCAACCTGCCATGCAGTTCGTTGGCAAGCATACCTGAAAGACCCACACCAAAGAACAAAGCGGACCTCCCCTTGCCCCTCATCAGCTGGGATCTCCAACCCCACTATACCCTCAGTCCTCTCTGAAGCCTGCACTGATAGAACTGAAGGTGTAGAATTAGGTGTGTCACAACCTAGTAGTACATGCTGGCAATCTACTATCAGTACACCAATGTCAGATTGTACCAGCCAAATTTCCCTGCCCCAGCTGCTGCAGCGCTAAAATAAGTACTCTCCCAGCCATCCACATGCCCAGCGGTTGAATGCTAGCTTAGCGAAATTGCTAACACTTCAACTAGTGCCTTTTCAGTTGGTAGATTCTGCCCCCTTCCGTGAGTTTGTGGAATGTGCGGTACCTCAGTGGTAAGTTCCCAAACGCCACTTTTTCTCATGCGATTCCGGCTCTCTACCGCCATATGGAAGGCAATGTCCATGCCTCGCTGGACAGGGCGGTCAGTGGTAAGGTGTATATTACCACTGACTCATGGTCCAGCAGGCATGGACAGGGACGTTACCTCTCTTTCACTGCGCATTGGGTGACTGCTGGCAGCTGGGAAGGATGCAGGGCAAGGTACAGTAGTGTTGGAGGTTGTTCCGCCACCACACCTCCAAAACACCACTACTGGTTGTGACACACCTCTCTCCTCCACCCCCTCCTCTTCTTCCTCTGTTGCCACTTCCTGTGCTGATGTGTTCTCGGAACCAGCCGTGCTCTGTAGGCATGCGAGGGGCTATGCAGGAATACAGGCAAAGAGATGCCATGCGGTGCTAGAGCTGGTGTGCTTGGGAGACAGGAGCCACACAGGGGCCGAGGTTCTGTCAGCTCTGTAGGGGCAGGCTCAGAGGTGGTTGATGCCACGCCAGCTTAAGCCTGGAATGGTGGTTAGCGACAATGGCACCAACCTCCTCTCTGCCCTGCGACAGGGAAAACTGACCCATGTGCCCTGTTTTGCTCATGTCCTGAATTTGGTGGTGCAGTGGTTTTTGGGCAGGTACCCGGGCTTACAGGATGTCCTGAAGCAGACCAGGAAAGTCTGTGTGCATTTCCGAAGGTCATATAATGCCAGTGCATTATATGCATTATATTTTCCAAAGGGAATACAACCTGCCCAAGAACCTGCAAAGCAGCAGTATTTTATATGAAGAAAAGTGAAGTTATTAAAGAAGTTATTTTAAGCATTTGGTGTGCTCTTTAAACCTACTGCTTCAATAGAACGGCAATAGAGGAATTTCAGAGTAATAGACAGTCTTGTTGGACTGAAAAGTCAGAGATATCACAATTCTTCTAATGCCACAGCGCATGAGGCACTTCATAGTGCTGTGCCTGCCACAGTGGAACTAATTATTCCCTTTGAGGGAAAAGCGATAGCGCTCCTCAATTTGCACAGTAAAGAGCGCATTTTGATCAGCGGCGCACCAGCATATACAACCGCCCAGCAACCGATCCTTGAGTGAAAAAGTAAAGACACCTCAGCGGAGCTACCATAGAGGCCATAAAAGCGTGTTTACTCAAACTGCAGCCGACTCTTAAAGTGGCAAAACGGCAAGATAGTCACGGAAAAGCACCAACCCTCCTGCGACCCCTAGAGAGAGAAAAAGACGCATGGTGGGAGACCAAAGTCCAGACCTAGAGTGCCTGCACCGCCACCCACGAAGAGGCCACAAACTGCAGCCAGCTAGTTTCCCGCCACTAGGCCCAAAGTCATCGCAGCTCATCGCAAATCATCGCAAAGTCATCGCAGCTCAATGCAAAGTCATCGCAGAGCATCGCAGCTCATCGCAAAGCATCGCAGCGCATCGCGACTCATCACAGAGCATCGCAACAAATCGCAGCTCATCGCAGCGCATCACAAAGCATCGCAAGTCAGCGCAAGCTTCGCATCAAGAAAAGACAAGTCTCCTCTAAGGCCTTGTACACACGAGCAGACAGATTTGTTCAAACAATTTGTTCAACAAATCTGTCTGCTGGGATGTATTGGTTTGATCGTGTACACACGATCAAAACCAAATATCCGCCGGCAGACGGCGCGCTGACGTGGCGGTGACGTGGCGGTGACGTTGATGCCGCCACGTTACCGCACCAGGAAGTGAATTACTAACCAGCAGACATATCGGGCCGACGGGTTCCCAGCCGACAGATTTCAAAGCATGCTTTGAAATCTGTCGGGTGGCCAAATCCGTCGGCTCGCCCATACACACGATTGAATCTGCTGGGACGGTCAGGCCGACCGTTTCCAGCAGATAGATTTGATCGTGTGTACGCGGCCTAAGACTGACATTTGTTCCAGCAACCTACAGATCACAGTATCCTCCTCTTCAGAAATAAGGTCAGAGCTTTCCTTTTATTACTTATCATTGCACATAGGCTTTGGCATAAAGAGACATTTTCATGTTCAGGAATAAAAGACTGTAAAGTAAAACGAAGGACAGTTTGTAGTATACGGACTCTAAAGTATTTTAAAGTGAAAGTCATTTATTGCCTGCATCTTTTGCTATTGCATTTAAAGTGAAAGTTATTTATTGCCTGCATATTGTTATAGCATTTAAACTAAAATGTCTAAGCCTAGTATTACCATGCCACTGTTAGGCCGCGTACACACGATCAAATCTGTCTGCTGGAAACGGTCTGCTAGACCATCCCAGCAGACAGATTCGATCGTGTGTACGGGCGAGCCGTCGGATTTGGCCACCCGACAGATTTCAAAGCATGCTTTGAAATCTATCGGGTGGGAACCCGTCCGCCCGACATGTCTGCTGGTTAGTACACTTACCAGCAGACATGTCGTCTCGCACCGCCGCCGAATGGATTCGGCGCATGCGCGGAAGTGTTTTACTTCCTGGTGCGGTGACGTGGCGGCGTCAACGTCACCGCCACGTCACCGACACGTCAGCGCGCCGTCTGCTGGCGGGGATTTTGGTTAGCTCGTGTGTACACGCGAGCAAACCAAAATCCAAACAGACACATTTGTTCAAATCGGTCGGACAGACCGTTTTGAACAAATCTATTGCCTCGTGTGTACGAGGCCTTAGAGGATACAAAGATAGATAGGATAGAGGGTGAAGAGCAAATGAACCTGTCTGAGGGAGAAGAGTCTGATGCAGCATTAGCCTTGCCCCAAACAAGTGAGCTAAGACGCTCAGAACGTATCAGAAAACCGACCCCAAAAATGCAGGAAAATTTGGAACAAGAAGCAGCATTAAAAGTAAAAAGGTTCACCAGAATATATGATAGGTGGAAATTATACATTACAGATGCTGGGAGAAAGCTAAAGCAAGTTAGTGTAAAAGAAAACTTGAGTGATCTGGTAGAGATGATAGAAGAGTGTGAATCAGAGCTTATGGCAGTGTATGTCAATCTGCGGTCATCCACAACACCTTCCCAGGATATTGTGAGGAACATGGACACATGTACTGCAGTCACTAAAGATTTAGTAAAGCTCATGAGAGATTTATCATCTGAAGCCAACTATGATGAAGTTAAGGCGAGAAAGAGAATGAACAAGCTCTTCACAAGAGACTATGCTAGGTCATTAGGGGGAACCACAATCTCAAGTGGGACTTCCTTCACTAGCAGAAGCGCCAGTCACACATCAGAGTCCTCAAGTACTCTAACCAAAAGAAAGGAACTTGTTGAACAACTTGCTGTCAAGAAAGCAGAAATCGAGATGGAACCTGCCATTGAAGCGCAGCGTCTACGAATAGCCAAAAGGGAGGCACAGCACCATCAAATGGAGGCACAGCGCCATCAAATGGAAAGTCTGGAAAGGCTGAAAGAAGTTAAGATTATAGAAGCCAGACTAAGGCCTCGTACACACGAGGGGATATGTCCGCTGAAAACGGTCCGATGGACCGTTTCAGCAGACATCTCCGATCGTGTGTATGGGCTAGTGGACAGATTTGTCCACCCGACAGATTTCAAAGCATGCTTTGAAATCTATCGGGTGGGAATGTGTCCGCCCGACATGTCTGCTGGTTAGTACACTTACCAGCAGACATGTCATCCCGCACCGCCGCCGCGCCGCCGCCGAATGGATTCGGCGCATGCGCGGAAGTGTTTTACTTCCTGGTGCGGTGACGTGGCGGCGTCAAGGTCACCGCCGCGTCACCGCGCCGTCCGCCGGCGGGGAATTTGATCCGATGGTGTGTACACGCCATCGGACCAAACTCCAGATCGGACATATCCGATGGAAATGGTCCGCGGACCGTTTTCATCGGATATGTCCGATCGTGTGTACGAGGCCTAAGAGTACACGAAGAGGACATGAATGGTAGTCATAGGTCCAAATCTGTACTAAGTGATGAAGCAGACTCCTACTCTCCTCCATACATCCAAGAGAATGAAAGGAAACCTCCAGTATGTAGTGAAGGAAAAAGGCATTGCCATTCCATCCCTGCTCAGAAAGACGAAAAGAGAGACTCACTTAAAGCGGATCTCCACCCTAAAGTGAAGATCCGCTGATCGGAACCCTCCCCCCCTCCGGTGTCACATTTGACACCTTGCAGGGGGGAGGGGGGTGCAGATACCTGTCTAAAGACAGGTATCCGCACCCACTTCCGGCCCGCAGTCTCGGGCAAAAGACGGGCTTTTCCCGTTGCGTGCTGGGAACTCTCAGCTCCCAGCACACAGCGGGAGCCAATCGCGGGCGCAGCGCGACTCGCGCATGCGCCGTAGGGAACCGGGCAGTGAAGCCGGAGCGCTTCACTTCCTGGTTCCCTCGCCGTGGATGGAGGGGGGAGCAGCAGGGTGACGAGCGATCGCTCATCCTCTGCTGCGGACGCCGCTGGACTCCAGGACAGGTAAGTGTCCTAATATTAAAAGTCAGCAGCTGCAGTATTTGTTGCTGCTGGCTTTTAAATATTTGCTTTTTGGTGAACCATCCGCTTTAATTTAGAACTAAGTGAAAAAATAAAAAAGGATAATTCTACTCCTAGATGTCACTGCAATGATCAGGAGAATGTTGCGACTATTGTCCCAGCAGGACGGCAGAGAACAGTAAGACCTTTCCATTCCAGAACCTACTGTATTTTCAGGAGACATACTGAAGTTCATAGAGTGGAAGGCAAGTTTTGAAATGATCATTGAGCATCATTGTTCCAGACCAGTTGACAAGTTATTCTACCTTCAGAGATATGTTGAAGGCAACTTCTATAGAACAGACGAAGAAGCCTTAAAGCAAGCCTGGGAAAAGTTAAATGCAAGATATGGTCATCCTTTCTTAGTACAAAGAGCCTTTAGGAAATTGAATAACTGGCCTAAAATAGGTCCCAAGGAACACTTCAAACTCCAAGAGTATGGTGATTTCCTGCAAGCATGCAGCAATGCCATCCCACATGTATGAGGGCTAGAAGTACTGAACGACTATCTAGAAAATCACAGGATGCTAGCCAAGCTACCTGAAGAAGTGGCTTCTAGATGGAATTGCTACGTGACTGAACAGTTAGATCTAAATAAGGACTTCCCAAGTTTTGAAAAGTTCTCTGAGTTCGTTAATAGGGAAGCACGAATAGCATGTAATCCAGTAACAGCATCTTACGCCTTAAAATCCTTAGAAGAAAGGCCTGTGAGAGATACAAGATAGGGTTGTCCCGATACCACTTTTTTAGGACCGAGTACAAGTACCGATTACTTTTTTTCAAGTAGTCGCCGATACCGATACTTTTTTTAAATGTGTCCCCAAATGCAGCCATGTCCCCCCACATATTGCAGCCATGTATGTCCCCCACATATTGCAGCCATGTATGTCCCCCACATATTGCAGCCATGTATGTCCCCCACATATTGCAGTCATGTATGTCCCCCACATATTGCAGCCATGTATGTCCCCCACATATTGCAGCCATGTATGTCCCCCACATATTGCAGCCATGTATGTCCCCCACATATTGCAGCCATGTATGTCCCCCACATATGCAGCCATGTATGTCCCCCATATTGCAGCCATGTCCTGTCCCTCATACCTGTAGATATGATGCCGCCGCTGCCGCATACCGGCGTTAATCCCCCTGCATTATAGCGTAGCGCGCATTACAAGCTTTCGTTCTGAATACTTGTAATGCCCGCGCCGCCATGTATAGACACTCCCCTTCTCGGGATTGGAGGGATCCGTCCAATCCCGAGAAGGGGAGTGTCTATACATGGCGGCGCAGGCATTACAAGTATTCAAAACGAAAGCTTGTAATGCGCGCTACGCTATAATGCAGGGGGATTAACGGCGGTATGCGGCAGCGGCGGCGGCATCATATCTACAGGTATGAGGGACAGGACATGGCTGCAATATGGGGGGGAAGTATTCTATTTTGGTATCGGGGGTATTTGCGGGAGTACAAGTACTCCCGCAAATACTCGGCATCGGTCCAGATACCGGGACAACCCTAATGCAAGATGTGCAAGAGCAGCTAGCAATCAACACAGCAGCTAAAGGTCTAGATACCTGTGAAAGCAACCTTAAAGTCACTACTGGGTTCAGTAAAGAGACAGAACCGACAAATCCTCAGACTACCTTTAAGTGCATGTTCTGTGGAGAGAACCACTCCATTCACAAGTGCCAACAATTGAAAGAGAAGTCCTCAAATGAAAAGAAAAAATTTGTACTTGAGAACCAACTGTGTTTTGGATGCTTAAGAAAAGGCCATGTTACTAAGGAGTGTAAGAAAAAGTCTACATGCAGCATCTGCAAAGGACACCATCCTTCGCCACTACATGAAGAATGTCCAAAGAAGGATGAAGCCTCAATACCTAAAGATGCTGAGGAAGAAAATAAAGTATCAGTATTCTCTTGCAGAATAAGGGAAGGAGAAAGCAACGGCACATCAATGGTTGTACCAGTGTGCATTTCAAATCCTAAAAGGAGGAACAAGAAGGTAAACGCCTATGCACTACTAGATGCCCAAAGCGACGTCACCTTCGTTGATCAAGAAATCTGCAAGAAATTATAAGTGGCTACAGAACCAGTGAAGCTCAAGCTCACCACAATGACGGAGAGAGACACATTAGTGAACAGTCAAAAGGTTAAGAGTGTATCCCAAGAAGACATAAAGTTCGTACACACTCTAGAAAAAAGTATTCAGCAGAATCAACAAGGTTATCTTGAAATTCCCTTACCCTTTAGAAAACGACCTCATCTGCCAAATAACAGAAATCTTGCCCTAGCAAGATTGAAATGCTTGAAGAAAAAGATGGGAAGAGATCCCAAATTCAAGCAGGATTATTTGAAATTCATGGAAGGCATCCTTGAAGAAGGACATGCAGAGAAGGTGAATAACCAACCTAAAGAAGGAGAAGTGTGGTACATCCCACATCAAGGTGTTTACCACCCAAAGAAACCAGTCAAAATTAGAATAGTATTTGATTGCTCAGCAAAGTATGATGGTGTTGCATTGAACGATCATCTACTAAAACAGGGATCCTCAAACTACGGCCCTCCAGCTGTTGCGGAACTACACATCCCATGAGGCATTGTGAAACTCTGACATTCACAGACATGACAAGGCATGATGGGAATTGTAGTTCCTGAACAACTGGAGGGCCATAGTTTGAAGACCCATGTACTAAAAGGACTAGATCTTACAAACACTCTGCCTGGAGTACTTTGTAGATTCAGAAAGTATCCCATAGCAGTTGTGTGACGTTGAATAAATGTTCCACCAGTTCAATGTGAAGAATGAAGATAGGAGACTTCCTGAGGTTCCTATGGTGGGAGGACTGAGATACAGATACAGAGCCAGCAGAATACAGAATGAAAGTGCATTTGTTTGGAGCGGCATCGTCTCCAGGTTGCGCCAATTATGGTATGAAGTACTTGGCTAATAAAAATGAAAAGGATTGTCCATCAGCAGCAAATTTTCTTAAGAAAAACTTCTATGTAGATGATGGTCTTATAAGTGTAGAGTCCAAAGAATCTGCATCAAGTTAGTAAAGGAAAGCCAAGATTTATGCGCAAGAGGAAACCTGCGCCTTCACAAATTCATCTCAAACAACAGAGAGGTACTAGAATCCATCAGTGACTCTGAACGTGCATCAACAATTAAGAATGTAGATCTCAATTATGATCATCTTCCAGTTCAGAATGTACTTGGCTTACGATGGAATGTAGAGAACGTTGAGTTCTTCTTTGAAGTAACCTTTAAAGAGAAAGTTGCAACCAGACGTACCATTCTCTCTGCAGTGGCTTCTATATATGATCCACTGGGATTATTGGCCCTAGTAATCCCCAAAGCAAAAGAACTACTACAAGAATTATGCAGACGGAAGTTGGAATGGGATGAACCCATACATGAAGATTTAAGGCCAAAGTGGGAGACTTGGATAAGAGACTTGCAAAATTTGAAAGAAGTTCAGATACCCAGATGTTTTGTACCTCATGATTTTGGAGAGTACAAGAAAATAGAACTTCATCACTTTTCAGATGCCAGTAGTTATGGCTATGGTCAGTGCTCATACATCAGAGTGATAGGAGAAGGAAAAATACATTGTGCCCTGGTTATGGGAAAGACCAGAGTTGCACCTACTAGTATTCAGACAATACCAAGACTTGAACTGACAGCAGCTGTTGTTTCAGCATCAGTAAGCAAGTTTCTAAGAGAAGAATTAGAGTTAAAAATAGATGAAGAATATTTTTGGACAGACTCACAAGTTGTCCTAGGATACATAAACAACGAAGCTCGAAGATTCCATGTGTTTGTCGCCAACAGAGTTCAGAAAATTCGGGAAATTGCAAATCCGGAACATTGGCATCACATTGATACAAAGCATAGCCCGGCAGATCATGCTTCAAGAGGGCTGAATGTAACAGAATTGAAAAATTCTGAGAGAGAGAGAGAGAGAGAGAGAGAGAGAGAGAGAGAGAGAGAGAGAAGAAAGAAATATATCCAGCATCTTATGTTAAATGTCAAGACTGAATATTTGAACCACCATTTTCTGTTATACTTTATTCATCACGTGTTTTTTGTACATGGACTGTCTGCTGCAAAGCAGCAGTATTTTATATGAACATTTGGTGTGCTCTTTAAACCTACTGCTTCCATAGAACGGCAATAGAGGAATTTCAGAGTAATAGACAGTCTTGTTGGACTGAAAAGTCAGAGATATCACAATTCTTCTAATGCCACAGCACATGAGGCACTTCATAGTGCTGCGCCTGCCACATGTCCGGCCAGCTTATGGTCATGACAAAGTTCCAGAACTGTTACCCGTAGACTCTCTGGGACTACGATCTTACCCTCATGCCAGATCAGGCCATCTTGTGCCTTCACACAGGTATCTGGGAGTAGGGTTAGGTCAGCTGGGGAAAGGAAGCACAAACAGGACAAGGAGAGGATAGATGGATCACAGGGGGAACAGGTATGGGTACTGAGTAAAGAGTACAGGACCACAGGATTACAGGTACAGGTTTCAGGTTCAGGGCGCAAGAAAGATATCAAGGCAAGCCAGATTGTCAGAGCCAGGTATTTATACACATCCCTGCAATCAGGCTCAGGTGACACCTGATCGCAGGAGATGTCGGCCCCACACTGCCAGGAACCCCCCGCTGGTGGATGCCAGTACTGCGGCCCAAAGATCATATAATACCACCAGGGGAGAGCTCCCCTGGCAGTTCCAGACTGCCAGGAGACACCTGGTGGTGGACCACAGTACTGCACGGCACAAATCAGGCAGAACCATCAGCGGGGGGAACCTTTCCTGACAGTACCCCCCCTCAAAGGGGTGGCCTCCGGATGCTCCAACTAGGTGCTTCTGAGACGAGTCCAAGGTATTAAACCAGCCAACAGGCAACTCAAGCTTGACAGCAGATGTTTCAGGCAGAGCATCAGGAACATCAGGACAGACAACAGGCACCTCCAGGTCGTCGAGCTGGGCAGCGGGCTCCGGGTCGTCGAGCTGGGCAGCAGGCTTCGGGGCGTCGAGCTGGGCAGCAGGCTCCGGGGCGTCGAGCTGGGCAGCAGGCTCCGGGGCGTCGAGCTGGGCAGCAGGCTCCGGGGCGTCGAGCTTTTCAGCAGGCTCCGGGGCGTCGAGCTGGGCAGCAGGCTCCGGGTCGTCGAGCTGGGCAGCGGACAGGAACACCTCAGGCTGGGCAGCTGGCACAGGAACAACAGGCTGGGCAGCTGGCACAGGAACAGGCTGGGCAGCTGGCACAGGAACAACAGGCTGGGCAGCTGGCACAGGAACAACAAACTGGGAAGCTGGCACAGGAACAGGCTGGGCAGTTGGCACAGGAATAGGCTGGTCGGCTGGCACTGGAACAGGCTGGGCAGTTGGCACAGAAACAGGCTGGTCGGCTGGCACTGGAACAGGCTGGTCGGCTGGCACTGGAACAGGCTGGTCGGCTGGCACAAGCTGGACAGCTGGCACTGGAACAGGCTGGGTAGCTGGCACTGGAACAGGCAGAGCGGCTGGCACTGGAACAGGCTGAGCGGCTGGCACTGGAACAGGCTGAGCGGCTGGCACTGGAACAGGCTGGTCGGCTGGCACTGGAACAGGCTGGTTGGCTGGCACTGGAACAGGCTGGTCGGCTGGCACTGGAACAGGCTGGTCCTGGAACAGGCTGGTCGGCTGGCACAAGCTGGGCAGCTGGCACTGGAACAGGCTGGGTAGCTGGCACTGGAACAGGCTGAGCAGCTGGCACTGGAACAGGCTGAGCAGCTGGCACTGGGTCAGACTGGAAGGCAGGTTCTGAACCGTCAGACTGGAAGGCAGGTTATGAACCGTCAGACTGGAAGGCAGGTACTGGGACTTCAGACTGGAAGGCAGGTACTGGGACTTCAGACTGGAAGGCAGGTACTGGGACTTCAGACTGGAAGGCAGGTACTGGGACTTCAGACTGGAAGGCAGGTACTGGGACTTCAGACTGGAAGGCAGGTACTGGGACTTCAGACTGGAAGGCAGGTACTGGGACTTCAGACTGGAAGGCAGGTTCTGAATCTTCAGACTGGAAGGCAGGTTCTGAGACTTCAGACTGGAAGGCAGGCTCTGAGACTTCAGACTGGAAGGCAGGCTCCAGGACGTCAGGCTGGAAGGCAGGCACCGGGACGTCAGGCTGGAAGGCAGCCACCGAGGCGTCAGGCTGGAAGGCAGCCACCGAGGCGTCAGGCTGGAAGGCAGCCACCGAGGCGTCAGGCTGGAAGGCAGCCACCGAGGCGTCAGGCTGGAAGGCAGCCACTGAGGCGTCAGGCTGGACAGCAGACAGGTTAGTTGGTGTGGAGACAGGCTGGGTTACTGGCAGGATCGTCTTGGTTGGGAAAAACTTTTGTTTTTTCTTGGGCTTAGCCACGGAAGTTCTGTAAGTAAGGGGTGCAGTAGACTGAAAAGGAGGGTTGGAATATGACAGAGAAGAGGTAACAGTAACTGGAGGAAGTTTTTGTGGGTTTGTAGGCAGCTGAGAAGAGACAGGTGGGTTGAATGCAGGATAGGTGCAGGGAGCAGAGACTGGATATTGGTATCTGGTGGGAAAAAGTGTGTACTGAGCTGCGACTGGGGTTGCCATGGGTGATGGGAGAAAAGACTCTTGAACAGGTAGGTGTCTGATGGTGGAAGTGGCTTGCTGTGGGTTGGCTGGGATTGATTGTAACATATCAGACCATGCAGAGAGTACTGGTTGGAAAAAGAATGAATCAAAAGCTGCCTGTCTGACAAGGGTCTGTACTGAGTGAATACATTCCAAAAGCTTTTGCCTGGAACACACTAAATAGTGCTCAACAAAGCATGATGGATCATCCTCTAGCAGCCACACCAGAGATTCCACCTGATCAGCACTGAAAGGGGGAGAAAAATCATCACAGCCTTCTGGAACACAAGGCAGGGCTAGCTCAACACATATTTAGATCAAAGGCTGCACCTCTCCAAACAAAACACAGCCTTGGTCAACCTGGGAGTGGGCCAGATGGATGATCTCAAGTAGCTGGTCATGGGTCCACTCCTTTAGTGTCTGGCGTAGATAATCACCGCTTTTAGACGCCAGCAAGGCATAATAGGGAATCACGTTAGGGCTCATTTAAACAAGCAAACAGAACCAAAAATGGTTCCTCTGTACAGCCACTTCTGATCAGGGATGGCCTTGATATACTGTCATGAATCAGATGTGATCAGAACTGTGTGGACTGCAACAGAGGGAACCCAGACGTGTTTTAAGTGAAAATATGGTTTATTAAGGATAGTGAAATAATATATTAAAATAACAACCTCCAAAAACACTCCAACCAACACCAACAGAAACCACAAATAATAACAGTAATATACCAATATGTACAAGTAATAGGGACAAACCGGAATCACAACAGGGCCAGGCCAGGATCGTCAATGGGAGGTCAGCAGCTGGGGAAAGGGAGCAGAAACAGGACAAGGGGGGATGGATGGATCACAGGGGGAACAGGTATGGGTACAGAGTAAAGAGTACAGGATCACAGTATCACAGGATTTCAGGTACAGGTACAGGTTTCAGGTTCAGGGCGCAAGAAAGATATCAAGGCAAGCCAGATTGTAAGAGCCAGGTATTTATACACAACCCTGCAATCAGGCTCAGGTGACACCTGATCGCAGGAGATGTCGGCCCCACACTGCCAGGAAGCCCCCGCTGGTGGATGCCAGTACTGCGGCCCAAAGATCATATAATACCACCAGGGGATAGCTCCCCTAGCAGTTCCAGACTGCCAGGAGACACCTGGTGGTGGACCACAGTACTGCACGGCACAAACCAGGCAGAACCACCAGCGGGAGGAACCTTTCCTAACACATAGTTTTTCTATTCAAGCTATGGGACCAATCCCTGTTGACTATTCCAAGTCCTCATTTGCATGGTTAAGGAGGATCTGAGTGAGGACTGCATATACTTTACAATTGACCAATAGGAAAACATTTGTTGGGGGTGGGATGTTCCAAATTCTGTATAAAAATGTGTTGTGTACTTCCAAATAAAGAGTCCTGTTTGAACATACATACAGCCTACCTGGTGTCTGTTCTAATGGGTCCGAACGGCACATAGCTGTAGTTTCGATCCCGGAACCTTGGATGACTGGACCATCAGATGTTGCATTCGTCAATCAGATCCAATAGAAGCAGAGGAGTGTCGGGAGAGCAGAACCGAGCGAGCAAGGGTCTCGTCGGATTGGTTGGCAGCGGTGGGATTTGCTCTCCGGTTACTGGGACACTCCAAACCACCACCATGGATGACCAGCTATGCAGCCTGCAGGAGAACCATGCTGAAAGACTTACTTGAAAAACCGTGGAGGCACCGGTGGGACAAAGAACAAGGCCAACCTGATCAGTGAGCTAGCCGAGATGGATCAGAGGGATGGTGATGCAGGAACCAGGTCAGTTGAAGACTTGTTTCAGCAACGTGTTCGAGAGCGGTTGGCATTATATGGCGCTAAACCCATCAGAGACTGCCATACAGAATGCCATTAGAGGCATCCAGCTGCAGGATGAGCGAAACAGAGAGAACGAGAGCGACAAGAGAGAGAACAAGAGCTTCAACATGAGTTGAGAATTGCAGAAATACGGCAATCGGTAACAATGCCTAAAGAAGCAGCACCAAATGAAAGAAGAGGAGAGGTACAGATTCCAGTAACCATGGAAGAGGAATTCAGAAGGAGGTTGCGAGAGAAGCAGATACAGCACAGAGGACCAGTATCAGAGGAGGTCCTGCTTGGATGGTCTGATTCGATCCGCTGCGAACTCTGGAAAGATGCGCTAGCCCGTGAGCAGCGACACCAGGGAAAAGCTCTCCCCTCCAACCATGTAAGGTACTGTTCACAGTATGAAGTATGAATGCTGTTATTGGGGAAACAACCGAAGCAGGAGTGGACAGCAGAGTCAAGCAGGCTGATCCGGGCAGAGATGCGGTTGGACGAGAGCTACAGAGCCCTCCGGTGGTATGTAGTCCAAGAGTGCCAGTGGTCAACGGATGACAGCCCCACCGAAAGGCTTTGACTATGATGGCCTGGGATTGTTGTATTGGAGGATGTCCAGTGATCCCGACTTTGGGAGCAATCGGGAGTGGCGTTTGGAGGAAATAATGGAGCACAGAGAGCGAAGACTGAATGTCTCGGAAGTGCACTGGTTACAGGAAGATTTGGAATTCCTGGTCGTTCAGGAATGGGAGCTGGAAATCGCCTACAAACAACTGCTAGACTCCGCTCAGCAGCAGGATGGGACTCCCTTTGCCTGGGACTATGAGGAAATATCAGCTGACAATGCTGAAATCCTGGCTGATGAATGGGCAGTGGAAAATCTGGAGATTGCCATTCCCAAAGCTGAAGTGCTGACCGCAGGGCCGAGCTCTGCTAACCTCTGCTCAGTACCTATAGCATCTTCTGGGTTTCATGGACAGGAGATGGTGAACCTCTATTCCCAGACACCAGTTGCAGAGACAGGGGA
The DNA here is from genome assembly GCA_029574335.1 of Rana kukunoris. Taxonomy (NCBI): domain Eukaryota; kingdom Metazoa; phylum Chordata; class Amphibia; order Anura; family Ranidae; genus Rana; species Rana kukunoris. Next base: position 414,519,708 of record CM056049.1, read on the forward strand.
TTTAATAGATTTTACTGCTGAGGAAGAACAACCTGATGAGCCTCCAGCAGAAGAGCTGGGATCAGGACCAAACTTCACTGTGCTCTGCGCAGCACCAAGGGCAGTATTTGTGGAGTTACAAGGAACTTCCCCAGCTGAAGCGCTGGTCACCGGGTAGAGGGTTCAAGACCTCTGACCCACCCCTGTGGCAGTTCCAGAGGCTCAGGGTGAGAAGATGGCGATCACTCCCCAGCCACAGATTACCGAATTTATGGACTGTTCAGTGGATGGTATGGATTATACACCCCCAGCAGAAGTGCTGGCAACAGGGCAGAGTGCTAGCAATCTCTGCCTAGCATCAGAACCAACTGTGGAGTTCCAGGGAGCCGGGGCAGTTGGCCCCCCTCCCCAGCAACAAGATGAGGTGGTAAAGCTTTTACTCCCAGCTGAATCACTGGCAGCAGGGCAGGATGCTACTGGCTGCTGCACACAACTACAGCTTGAGCGGATATCGGTGGATGGGACTGTGGTCTCCACTCACAGCAACCCAGCGGAAGAGCTGGCAACAGAGCAGAGTGCCCTGGGCCTCTGCTCTCAACTAACAGAAGAGGGGGTTCCTGTGGTAGTGGATGGGACTTCGATCTCCACTGACACAACCCCAGAAAATGATGCGGCACTGAGACAGGAGGATGTCGGCTTTGCTTTGCAAGCACCGGGGGATTTTCACCCACCACAAGTGGATGGGACTTCAGTCTCCACTTGTATACCCCATGGATGGGAGACAGTTGGCCCAGAACCCCAACAGCATGACGAACTGAGCCCAGTCACCCTGTCTTCTCTCCAGCGGCTAAAAGGACTACAGGGAGAAGGGCCAGTCCAGGCCTCTCCCCAGCGGCAGGCATGTTCTCTGAGAAAGGCGGAGGTTGGCTGGGTGAGTAATGGTCTATTTGGGACAAGTTATCTGGGGTACAGGGTGGGTACCGGAATTGGGGTCTCTCTCAGTGTTAGTCTCCTGCCAAAGGGAGAGATGTATGACAGGCCTAGCCAGGACAGGGGCTTTTGGAGAGGACTGAATGCGAGCCTCTTGCCATCCGATTATGGGCCAGGGCCTAAAAAACAGGAAGGCAGATGGGTTATCCCGGCAGACAGTCCTGGAACCTTAAGACTACTTTTCCAACATCCTTGAGTACACGCGTTTGGGTCCCACTGCGGCTGTTGGACTGTTTCCCAGGGGAAGTAAAAACTTCTAAATTCAACTCTAAATTCTTGTGGTCAGTGTAGACAAGAATGGCACGTGCTGCACCCTCAAGTAGGTAGCGCCATTCCTCTAGAGCGGCCTTGATGGCCAAAAGCTCCTTGTCTCCCACGTCATAGTTTCTCTCCACTGTAGATAACTTACGGGAAAAGAAGGCTACCAGATAAAGAAGAGTCTTGACCCCTTGTTGCTGGGATAGCACAGCCCCTACTGCGATTTCTGATGTATCCACTTCCAAGACAAACGGTAGTGCTGGATCAGGGTGTTTCAGGATAGAAGCAGAAGTAAATAATTCTTTAATCTTTTCGAAGGCAGATTGAGCCCTAGAAGACATGAGAAATATATTCCCTGTTTAGTCAACTCAGTAAGGGGGGCAATTATTGTGGAGAATCCCCAAATGAATTTCCGATAAAAGTTGGTGAAGCCGATGAAGCGCTGGACTCCTTTTCTATCTGTGGGAGCAGGCCTGTCCAGGAGAGCGAACACCTTCTGAGGGTCCATCTTGATGCCCTCAACCAAGATGATAAGCCCGAGAAACTGGATACATTGAAGTTCAAATTCACATTTCTCGGGTTTAGTGTACAGACCATGTTGCCTGTTACAGAAGAGGAGAAGATCAAGATGTCCTCCAAATACACTATGTAGCACTACCCCCGAAGGAGCTGCTCATTATGATGGGATGGCATATTATCTCGTGGCTCTGGTGAAGTGTCTAGGGTGAACGATGAATGCAATAGCAGTAAAGAAATGTCCGCAAATAGGAAGTCTCTTTATATGTGCTCTTTATTACCCAGCCGTGTAAAAACTGTTAACAGGTGATGGAAATGGATAAAGGTTGGAAGGAGAATAGCAGATTCAGGTCTTGGATAGGGAAACAGTCCTGTCATTGTGAACAATTAGCTTCTTTCACCACTCCAGCCTGAGTGGGTATAGCGTACCTGGACAGGTCTCTCTCACAGACCTGGCAGCCAGAGTATCACTCGGAACTTGAAAGGAGGTCTCTCTCACAGACTCTTTCAGGGTGAACTTCAGCAAAGCGCCTCTGCCACAGGCCTTCCCTGAATATGGTTTCGGAGGAGCCCCTCCTTGGTAAAGTTTGGCCCGAATCCTTCCGTTAACGTCGCCCAGGTACCGACTGAGAGAGGAGTCAATCCCTCAGTGTCCAGTACCTTTATCCCCGATGGTTCGCCTCAATACTACTGTTGGACCGCCAGCCTCTCAATGGCGCTCCTCAACTGGACCTCCCCACCGAACAGCTAAACTCGCTTGGGATCGTCAAAGTGGGAACTCAGTCGATCACTGAGCCCCCGTCCTGTGTGAGTGTCCCAGGCCCAAATGGCCCAGGATCCAAGAACAACGCGTAGCACCCACGCCCCGGCCAGGTAGGCCATAACGCTCAGGGCGCGGTGATGTGGTCACCCTAAAGGTGGGTGCCACACTCCAGGAACCAAGAACCACCTAAGATGGGGTCTGCCTCATAAGTATCCTCTCCCAGCATGCCCAGTGAGGCCCTAGCCTCCTGATTGGCTGCTGGGAAGAGCACCCGAACCTCAGCTTCCACTGCTGCCACCTGTCGACTCGGGGTGGAACTACACCCCAGGTACGACAGAATGAGCCCACAGCACAGCCAAGCTGAAACAGAGAGCCTTACCTTAATCAGAATTGAGATCACTCTGATCATTCCCTTTAAATTTCACTAGCACCCGTACTTGGAAGTACATGGCGCTATAACTATAACATATAAGTCCAGGTAATCACGGAAGATGTCGTTGACAAAGTGCTGGAATGTAGCCGGGGTGTTACATAATCCAAATGGCATGACTAAATACTCGAAATGTCCGAATCGAGTAAGAAAAAACGTTTTCCACTCGTCGCCCTCTCAGATGCGGATTAGGTTATAGGTCTAGCTTGGTGAAAATAACTGCGGATCCCAGCCTTTGAAAGATTTCTGGTACAAGTGGTAAGGGGATAAAGTTTTTTTTATAGTGATTTTGTTAAGTTCTGGATAGTCAATGCAGGGACGTAGGGAATGGTCTTTTTTTTTCAATTAAGAAAATGCCTGTATCGGCTGAGAAGGTGTAAGGACGAATTAAGCTTTTCTTCAAATTATCATCAATGTAGGCTTTCAGAGTCCCCAACTCCTGCTCAGTCAGGGGGAAAATTCTCCCAAAGGGTACTTCAGTTCCAGGTAGGAGGTCTATAGGGCAATCATAAGGTCTATGAGGTGGTAGGGTCTCTGCCCCTTATTTACTAAACACGTCCAAAAAGTCATGATAGGGTGCAGGAATGGACTGCAGTAATTCAGTGTCTAAGTCCAGGCAGAGGAGATGAGGAGAATGGGTTGAGGTTTTCTGCAGACAAAACCGCTGATAGTAGAATTTAACCTCTCCAGTGGTCCAGTCAATACTGGGGGTGTGGGCTTGCAGCCAGGGCATCCCCAAGATAATAGGGGAGAGGAAATGGCATCCAGGCTTAATAGTTCTTGATGGTAGGACACCATGGTGGCAAGCAGAGGGACAGACTCCTGGGTAACAGGACCAGATCTGATGATGGAGCCATCAGCAAGATGTACTGCAAGTCCCCGGGTCTTTGGCTGAAGAGGGATGTGGTGGTTGGCAGCGAATGTCAAGTCGACGAAGCAGCTGTATGCTCCAGAGTCAATTATGGCAGACACTGGGATTGAGGTCTTCCCTTCGGGCAACTGCAACAAGATGGAAAGAGAAAGAGGAGAAGAAGGGTTAGGTAAAACAGGAGCACATTTAGGAGAGGTAAGCAGACACTTGTGCATCTTGGCAGGACAAGTCCTTACGTAGTGTGCTGGTTTTCCACAGTACATGCAAAAGTTGTTGCTTCGCCTATGCTGGCGTTCCTCTAAAGAGATAGAAGGCCGGATTACAACCAGCTGCATGGGTTCAAAAGCATCGAGGACCAGAGTGGGCTTACCATGCCTTGTTTTGTTTCTGTGTGGAGGAGGCCATTTTGGTGGAGGCAGGGATTTGTTGACTCATGTCAGAGCCTCCAGCATGTAGAACCTTTTATCTCTCAGGAGGGATTGGCTGTACATGTCACCTTGTCGCTGTATATAGGACTGCTGCTGTGTGGTCCAGACGGAGTAGGACTGGCAGACCCTGTATGTGTGGCAGTAAAGTGTTCAATGTCATGAATGCTGGTAGGAGTTCCAGAATATTGGAAACTAGGCCCTGCGTGGGAAATTTCCACCTGTCCTGAATCTTGAGTAGGGTTGCCACCTGTCCGGTTTTGACCCGGACAGTCCGGGTTTGGACACATGTGCCCGGTTTTGAAGCCTCCTGAAACCCGGGCACATTTAAAAAAAAAAAAAAAAAAAAAAATATTTTTTTTTTTTTTTTTTTTTTAGCTGTCCATCCTGGCCCGGCGCAACAGAGCTGCACATCCACCAGCTCCACCAGCTTGCCTGAGTGTTAGTAGAAGGTGTGCCGCCCGCAGCAGCGCTCTCTGTTAGCCCCCCGGCCGGGCTGTAAACATGTGTGCAACTTCTCACTGTGCTAGCCCCTCCCCCTCCCTCCTTCCGGCGCGCCTCCGTCTGCATTGTGTGCTGCAGAGTGGAAGAGGACACATGGGACACAGAGTGCTCAGCTCTTCTCTGACTGGCTACAGAATACACATGGAGGTGGGTGGATGGGCGGACCATACACTACCCCCACCATACACTAAACATACAGTTCTGCCCCCCCCCCCTGCATATACCATTACCATCCACAGCGTATATACAGTTCTGCCCCCCCTCCATACCATCCACAGCCATACATACAGTCCTGCCCCCCCTGCATATACCATCCACAGCCATACATACAGTCCTGCCCCCCCTCCACACAGGGCCGGATTAACAGAGGGGCTGATGGAGCGGGGGTTGTAGCTCGATGACCAGAGGTCACAGAAACCCCACATTTGGGGGGTAGTCAGTTGAAGACCTACCCCACAACTGGTCAAAATATGGGATGGCTATCATTTATGGTTCTGGAGATACGGGCCTGCTTGCACAGCCTGTCAGAAGCTACATACAGAGCGGCCATTATAAATACAAGCTGACACACTGCAGCAGACTGAGAAAAAAAAATCATCATTCATTTTTTGCTAGAAAATGACTCTATGGTGGTCTTTGCAACTTTTTATGTTGCACGGCATAGAGCTGCACGATTCTGGCTAAAACGACAACTGCAATTTTTTTGCTTAGAAGATAGATGACGATTCTCTCACGATTCGTGCGGCATAACATCATCTTTCACATTAAAATGAAAAAAAATAAAATATGGACTAACTTTACTGTTTTGTTTTTATGGTTTTTATTATTCAATGAAGTGGGCAAATGCAGCGTGACATAAAATATTGCATCAATTCCCATTTTTGTCTCTGCTAATATATATATAATGTTTGGTGGTTCCAAGTAATTTTCTAGCAAAAAATATTGCTTTTTAACAAGTGTTGGACTTTAAGTGGTTACATTTCTTGCATTTACACACAGAAGTTTGATCTAAAAAGGAAGTTGGTTACAATGTTTCATGTTGTTTACAAACTTGGCAGACAGTCGGATATTTTCTTTACACACAGAAGTTTATCCCTTTGTTCTATGAAGAAAGTGTTAGTTACAATGTTTCCTGCTAACTTAGCAGACTGTCCAGATATTTTCTTTTGACAGCTGGAAGTCTCTCCACTTGTTATATGAAAGAATCAGCAAACTCTGCATTGGAGATGTCAGGGGGGGGAGGGGGGGAATCGACATCACAATTTTTTAACGATTAATTGTGCAGCTCTAGCACGGTACTGTATTTGCGCAGCAATTTTTCAAACGTGTTTTTTTTTTGGAAATAAACTGTTACATTCATTAAAAAAAAACACTAAAGTTAGCACGATTTTTTTTGGTATCCTAAGCGATGCTTTACATTTTTTTAGGTTACATGTTTAGAGCTACAGATGAGATCTAGTGCTAGAATTATTGCTCTCGCTCTAACGATCGTGACGTATGTAACCTGTGTGTATCTGGCTCTGATACTAGCCAGTGCCTACCCAGCTACTGACTGGTATCTCTCCCCAGCCTGTCCCCACACACCCTCTCACCTGCTGACCTGTGGATGGGGGAATCACTCCTGTAGTGTTGTTGTGTTCTGCCAGTGAGTACAATGATCAGTGTTGCTATCTATAGCTGGCAGCACTGATTGTTTTTGGAAAAACAGGCTGGTTGTACTCAAGTCGATTAATAGATTGACCTGTGTAAAACCAGCTAGCCCATACATAGATCGACTATGGCTGGTCTCTGCATAATTGGTGTAATTTCAATTCATGTATGAGCCGCTTAACCACTATGCAGTCCCTAAACATCCTTCCACTCCTATACATTGTGCCCACTGTCATACCCTCCACACTCCTCTCCTGTACATAGTGCCCACTGTCATACCCTCCACACTCCTCTCCTGTTCATACTGTCCCCATCATACCCTCCACACTCCTCTCCTGTACATACTGCCCACTGTCATACCCTCCACACTCCTCTCCTGTACATACTGCCCACTGTCATACCCCCCACTCCTCTCCTGTCATAGTGACCCTGTCATACCCTCCACACTCCTCTCCTGTACATACTGCCCACTATCATACCCTCCACACTCCTCACCTGTCATACCCTCATACCCTCCACACTCCTCTCCTGTACATAGTGCCCACTGTCATACCCTCCACACTCCTCTCCTGTACTGCCCCCATACTCCACACTCCTCTCCTGCCCACTGTCATACCCTCCACACTCCTCTCCTGTACATCCCACTGTCATACCCTCCACACTCCTCTCCTGCCCCCATCATACCCTCCACACTCCTCTCCTGTACATACTCCTCTCCTCCACACTCCTCTCCTGTACATAGTGCTCCCACACTCCTCTCCTGTATACCCTCCCCTCCACACTCCTCTCCTGTACTGCATATACCCTCCACACTCCTCTCCTGTACATAGTGCCCACTGTTACACCCTCCACACTCCTCACTCCTTTCCTCCTCTCCTGCAACTGCCCACTGTCAACCCTACCTCCTCTCCTGTTCACCCTCTGCACTCATTTCCCTCCACACTCCTCTCCTATACATACTGCCCACTGTACATAATGTCTTACACTTTGCACTCCTTTCCTACACATACCCTCCACACTCCTCTCCTGTTCACATACGCACTCCTCTCCTGCCCCCACTCTTGTATATACTGTCACTGTAAATTCTGCACTCCCTCCCTGCACATACTCCTTTCCTACACATACCAACATACGTAATACCCTCTGTACTTAATGAAAATTAAAAGGTGAACTAATGCCCCTGATCTCCACTGCACTTACCTCTGTAGTAATGGAAGAGTTTTATTTAAATGATTGTGCTGAGGTTTATTCATGTCAGTGAGACTCTTACTTGTGGCACAGCAAAGTAAGCATATTTTATAGGTAAAATAATTATTTTGTTTAATTTAATCATGCCTCGTGAGGCCCCTCCCTCAATATGGCCACACCCACCATATGTAGTGGCGTGTTCGGGTTTGGCTTGAGGAAAAGGTGGCAACCCTAGGCAGGGATGTATTTAGGTTTTGTGCTGTTTTTTTAAATCCCTCTGGTGCCCCCGGCTGGAGGCCTGACTAAACTCGTGCACCCCTAATTTAAATATGACCCACCCCTTAGGGAGTTTGAGGTGGCTGTCAAGGCCACACCCCTTGCTGTTAAAGACCTTCCCTTATAGGTATATTGCCTTACCATTATTTATGGTATGGAGAGACTCTATCCAAAATTAAATAGTTCTGGGGGCTGTCGTTTGAAAAGTGTTGGTAATGATTAAGCCTATAGTTCTACTTTAGGCACAAAATTCTGATAATTTTATGGAGAGGACTAAAACTGCCTCCTGGGCAGATATAACCATGCCAATGGTACAGCAGCCCTTGCCCTTGGAAAACATATAGCACCCCCTCTGGCTCTTGGAGTGATTTTCCTCCTATAACCCTGGAAGGTTTGGGGCAAAACAGCACCTTCCCATTAAAAGGTCCAGGATGGGCCTGGCGTCCATAGTGCTCTTTTGGCTGTGACTGACAGTCAAAATTAGAAGCTGAGAGTTTTATCCGCCCCCCCTACAGTTGCGCCCACACTCACATAGAATGCTTGGATATTATGAAAGGAGGAAGAGTCCTCTCTGCCCAGTTGGTGGGTTAGATAAAGGAGTCCATCCTTCTCCGCCCCATAAGACTCTCTCCCTTTTCTCATTCCTCCTGGCTTCTTATTTCTGCTAAGAGAAAGGGTAGCACTAACAGGAACCCAAAGGCTGCTACACTAATAGTGCAAGCATTTGATATTGTCGGTGGAGAATGTTTTAAAAAGCTCTTTCCGTGCTGCCCCTGAAAGGATAGGGGCTGCAATGTGCTGATTGTATGGTGTGTAATAACCCTAGGGTGATATTAGTGTAAAACCTCAGCCTTGTTGGCCTCTCCCTCTGCCTGAGGCCTGGGTCTGGGGAGGATACAGCTCTGCCTTGAGGGGGTATGAGTGGCCCATACTCTACTGACTTCTTTTCCTGGCTTGCCGAGTTGCAAGGGGGTTGGGGACAGATAAGAATGCACGCTCGTCAGGGTTCATCTCCACATGCATGCCTTTCGTGCGCTGACTCTCAGAGGAAAAGCTTTCTCCCATACATTTGCGTCTTCTTACTTACCAAAAGTTGGTGTATTTAGGTTTTGTGCCTTTACCTGATAATTTAAATATGACCCACCCCTTACTGCGCGGTGACCTTCCCTTACCTTACCATTACTCTATCCAAAATTAAATAGTCTTTATTATGTGGCAGTAGGCAGCAGAAAACATTATGAGGAAGGTTTGTGGTCTGATGGAAGTTAACGAAAGCTTGCCTCTCTGCCCATGCAAGGGAGACTGCATGGCTCTTTCCGTGCTGCCCCCTGCAACAGAGCCTTGTTGGCCTAAATAAGGGAAGTGAAAGAGAAAAAATTTTTCTCCCGCGTCTTCTTATACAAATATCTCTTTTTGGGGGGGGGGGGGAATAGTAACAAATTTAAACTCTTTTTGGGGGGGGGGGGGGGAAAATAAATCTGGGAAACCCCCCCCCCCCCCCCCATCCCCTAGGAACATATTGCTCCTTACTCCTCCCCCATCTATCCCCATTACTAGGATAGCAAGACTTAACTGTTATTGACTTTTCCTCAGAAGGAGATCCTGCCTCTCTGGATGCTTGAATAGCAAAGGCATCCATTACCTGGCCATTTGTTCCCTGCAATTAGATCATCTGAAACTCAGCCCTCTTTCACCTCTTCTCTAAAAAAAAAAGGGCTAATACAATTAGGAGGGCCAACACCCACCCACACAAAAGGACACTTTTAAGCTGGCTACACACCATACAATCTTCTGCAGATTTCTTCCCTCAGATTTATCAAAACCACACAACATGAGGCCAAACCTTAAAGCCTCAACCTATATGCAATCAGGCAGGCAACACATGGTCCCGGAAAATCTAAAGGAAATCAGACAACAAAAGTTGCAGTGTGTATGGGGACTTTAAAGACATGAGAGCAAGAGAAAGAAAAAAGGTTTATAGAAATTGACAGACCTGGAAAGGGTTCCATAGAAGAGAAGGCATCATGCAGTCCCAGTTTGCTTAAATCAGACTCAATCGCAGGCAATGCCAAAGGAGGACTGTCGTCTCTGATTAGAGAACACCTCAACCCCAGAAGACCACCAAACGGGGTTCCCCACCTTGTTGGTGCATTTAGCGTGCCTAATGCTGCATACACAAGATCATTTTTCGGCATGAAAAAAAAAGAAATTAAAAAAAAAAGTCATTTAAAATGATCATATGTGGACTACACATCATTTTTCAGGTTCGGAAAAACAACAAAAAAATAATTCGAACATGCTGCATTTTTTAACGTCGTTTTAAACTATGTCGTTTTTCGGGCTGTAAAAAATGATCGTGTGTGGGCAAAAATTACGTTTTAAACCCGCACATGCTCAGAAGCAAGTTATGGGACGGGAGCGCTCGTTTTGGTAAAACTACTGTTCGTAATAAGTCGAGTAAGCACATTCATCACGCTGTAACAGACAAAAAAGTGCGAATTGTCTTTTACTAACAAGGAATCAGCTAAAGCAGCCCAAAGGTGAATAGAACTTCCCCTTTAGAGTGCCGTTGTACGTCACAGCGCTTTATTCATCATTTTGTAAAAACGATGGTGTGTGGGCTCCATCGTTTTTAATGATGAAGTTGGAAAACTTCGTTTTTTGAACATGGTGAAAAACGATGTTTTTTTTTTCATGCCGAAAAATTATCGTGTGTACGCGGCATAAGATGTGGGACCTGGCACTGGGAGAGGCTGAACCTAGCCGGAACTTCGAAATAGTCGATAGGTAAGGGCTTATCCTGAATGTGACGGTCTGTAGGTTGATCTTTGAGGACAAAAAGGAGAATGGGGGAGGTTGCTCTCAGTCAGACTTTTATAGAGAGTTAAACGAGTCCTGTGGGTGGATATAGGGGCGGGGCTATATCATATGTATGCTGCCATGTCTGGCGTCAGGAAAAATGTTTTTACACTAATCTATACAAATTATGCATTGTGACGCGACCCTTGCTCGCTCGGTCCCGCTCTCCCGACACTCCTCTGCTACTATTGGATCAGATTGCCGATTGCAACGTCTGATGGTCCAGTCATCCAAGGTTCCGGGATCCGAACTACAGCTATGTCCCGGTCGAGATCCATTTAGAACATACACCAGACAGGCTGTATGAAAGTTCAAACAGGGCTCTTTTAATGGAAGCATTCTGCTGGTTATATAGAGTTTACAAGCTTGTCATCAATCAAAGAACAATGAAATCTCCACCCCCTTTAGATAATGACATCAGTGAAGTTAATTACTAATTGTAACAGAATCCGTTATCTAGACAGCTTGGCTCTGGTCTATATAACATGACTTAATTACTACACCTGAGAGATCGCATTCCTTTAGATAATGACATGCTAATTCAATACTCCTGACAGGAGACTTCTGACCTTTAGAACAATACACAATCTTTTAAGCGTAAACAGAGAGCAGCTTTACACACACAATGAACTTCAATCACATTCTAAAAGACATTCTGTTGAGGCAATTTTCCCCCCAGACGTCCTGTCTCCGACAACAGCTATTCACCTGCAGAACACAATGAAGGGTCTTTCACAAGCTGGCTCACTTAGCATCTTAAAAGCCTGTTACACAGGGGGGTGAGTCACTGTTCTATTGACCTAGTCAGGTCAACATAAACCACTTGTAATATTCCAGTATATCCTGCAATATGAACTATCTGTAATGTCCCATCTATTTGTAATACATAAATTATGATTTATTAGCCACATCTACTCCTGTGTAACAGATGTCAAGTAGAAACACTTTAGCATTCCAAGGTCCATGACATGCATGTACAATGTGCATACAATAATAGCAAATAAAGAAATTGGTCAGAGTAACAGCAGTTACTGGGTAGCAATCAGTAAGGATACAGTTTCAAATGTTTTTTAACTTATAGTTTTAAATGATGTGTAAAGTGTGCAACAGGTGGAAAGTTATGTTGTTCAAATGTATTTTCCTGAGAAGAATATGTCCTGCCTATAAAGAGAGCAACTATTATTTGTGTTCTTTCCATAAAGTTTCTCAAAGGATGAGTAAAATTACTGCATACTGTAATAATTCAACAACCAACACAGCAAAACATAAAACTTGTGTAAGCCACAACTTATAAGGTACACCGTAAATAGCATACTTGAAACAGAACAAAATTACATATTTAAGTAAGCAATTAACAGTTCAAAACCCAACTCCTGTTTTTTACATTTTGAAAGTAGAAATTGCAGCTTTTCACCACCATTCTCAGAAGCATTTAGAGCTGCCCTCTGCTGGAGGAAAGGAGACGCTGGAAGAAGAGGAAGAGGACCATGCTCATCATGTTATGGGCCAGGCATAGGTGTGCGCAGCCTAATGCATTAGGGTGTGCACCCTTAAGCTCAAACGCACATGCATGTGTTTGTATGTATCTACATATATATATGACCCCGGGAACATTCATCTCCCTGCTGGCACAGTGAAAGAGAAGAGCATAAACACATTTTATGGAAGAACCGGTAAGAGGGAGATCTTTCCCATGTTCTTGTTGCTACACAGAGTGATAACACTAATGCGCATGGGGTGATTAGGGTGTGCCTGTGCGCACACCCATGGGGCCAGGAGAGACTTGGAATTTAGGTATGTATTGGGAATTTTGTTTAATTAACCAGGAGAGACCTGGAATTTAGGTATGTATTGGGAATTTTGTTTAATTAACCAGATGGTCACCAGTCATCTCTATGACCGTCGGAGGACCCGGGCGCGATGTGATGACGTCACGCCCGGGTCCCCGTAAGTAAACAAAGCCGCCATTCATGAAATCGGTGAATTTTTTTTCACCGATCTCATGGTTTCCAGCCTGGAGGAGAGATGTGAGGTCTTACTGACCCCGCATGTCTCCTTAAAGAGTACCTCTCACACACATTTCCTATAACAAGGGATGTTTACATCCCTTGTAATAGGAATAAAAGTGGAAAAAAAATTTGAAAAAAAGGAAAAATACATAAAAAATAAGGAAAAAAAAAGGAAAAAAAAAAAATTAAAATGCCCCTGTCCCCGATAGCTCGCGTGCAGAAGCGAACGCACACGTAAGTCCCGCCGACATACTGTATGTAAACGCCGTTTAAACCACATAAGTGAGGTATCGCCGCGTGCGTTAGAGTGCCAGCAACAAATCTAGCACTAGATCTCCTCTGTAAATCTAAATTGGTAACCTGTAAAAAAAAAAAAAGAATAAAGCGTTGCCTATGGAGATTTTTAAGTACCGAAGTTTGTCGCCATTCCATGAGTGTGCGCATAATTAAAGCATGACATGTTGGGTATCTATTTACTCAGTGTAACATAATCTTTCACATAATACAAAAAAATTGGGCTAACTTTACTGTTTTGTCATTTTTTTAATTCATGAAACAATTTTTTTTACAAAAAAAAGCGTTTGAAAAATGATTGCGTAAATACTGTGCGAGATAAAACGTTGCAATGACCGTCGTTTTATTCCCTAGGGTGTCTGCTAAAAAAACATATATAATGTTTGGGGGTACTGCGTAATTTTCTAGCAAAAGAATGATGATTATTACATGTAGGAGAGAAGTGTCAGTATAGGCCCGGTATGGAGGTGGTATAAAAGCCCGGTATTGAAGTGGTTAAAATATAAGGGGGAGGGGAGCAAAATACTTGAACTAATAGGTACAGCATATAGCGCTGCTCTATAGTGAAAAGTTGTCATCTATAATATACAGAAATTTTATGTTGGCAAATCATATACCAGTAAATGATATGTTAACCACTTCAGCCCCCATTTCTTGACCAGAGCACTTTTTACAATTTGGCACTGCGTCACTTTAACTGACAATTGCACGGTCATGCAATGCTGTACCCAAACAAAATTTGTGTCCCTTTTCCCCCACAAATAGAGCTTTCTTTTGGTGGTATTTGATCACCTCCTGCAGTTTTTATTTTGTTCACTTTAAAAAAAGCAACAATTTTGAAAAAGAACAATGTTTTTTACCTTTTTTATCCCTAAAATAAAAAAAAAATCTTCATCAGTTTAGGCCAATATATATTCTTCTACATACTTTTGGTAAAAAAAAAATCACAATAAGCGTATATTGATTGGTTTGTGTAAACGTTATAGCATATAAAAGCTACAAACTATGGGAAAGATTTATGGCATTTTTTTTATTATTTTTTAACTAGTAATGGCGGTGATCTGCAATTTTGTAGCGGTATTGTGATGGATAGATCAGACACTTGACAAATTTTTGGGACCATTGACATTTATACAGCGATCAGTGCTATAAATATGCACTTATTACTGTGTGTCAGAACCTGGGCGTGAACCTGGGACCTCTTCTGTGTCCAGCATTGACGCTTCCCACTGAGCTATCTGGGATGCTGGATGGCTCCCTGCCGAATCTATTGGACAATCCTATCTGACCCATTGGACAATCCTGCCTTGCTGTTGAACCTTAAACTCCTTGCTCCTCCCATGAACTTCCTATGAAATTCCTTAAAGCCTTGTCTCAGCACTTCCTCTTTGCCAGGTTATTGTGCCTTCTCAGCCAGTGCCTTGCGCTTGACTTCCCTGCTTCCATCTGTATTTTTCTACCACTCGTGATTGAGGCATGGAGGAGCTCAGCTATGAGGAAAGATTAGAGGAACTGAATTTATTCTCTAGAAGAGGAGAATAAGGGGATATGATCAACATGCAAATACTGATCCATATAGTGAACAACCTTTAAGCAACTAGGACAAGGGGGCACTCTTTACGTTAGGAAAAGAGATTTCACCCCAAATACGAAAGGTTTCCTTAAGAGCTTGAAAATGTGGAACAGACTCCCTCCAGAGGTGGTTCTGGCCAGCTAGTAGATTGCTGAGAGGCCTGGATTCTTTCCTAAATGCACATAATATAACTGAGTACTGTTTTGTAGGTAAAGTTGATCCGGGGTAAATCCGATTGCCTTTCGGGGGATCAGGAAAATTTTTTCCCCTCCGGTAGCTTGGATCATCTGCTGGGGTTTTTTGCCTTCCTCTGGACAACTGGGGTATGGAGTTGGGTGTATGGGAGGATGTACTGTGTTTAACTTTTGTTTATTTTTTATTTTTTTATGGTTGAACGGATGGACTTGTGTCTTTTTTCACCTGACTAACTATGTAACTGTAACTATGTAACTATGTAACCCTTGACTACTCTACTGTGCAACCTGCACCTGAGACCTTTTGGCTTGCTTACTGACCATGCTGCTGTTTAACCCTTATCTGCTCATCTGCTACTGGACCCGGGCTTGCTCACACCCTGGTGGGTGCAAACCTGAGGACTGCGACCTGGTACTAGCACGGAGCTAAATCCATCTCCACCATCAGATGCTCTGGTGAACACGGCTTGTATTTAGACTCCGCACTTCAAGTGAGCCTGTGTCATCTGCCAGAAATGATTGCCTGTATACCTTTCCCGCAACTGCTATAGCTACTGGTCTTCAAGCCCGACGCCTGATCGTGACAGAATAACCTGGCCTAAAACATGGAGGCCGCTATAGCAAATGCTGTGGCTCCTTTCAGGCAGTAAATTGCGGAGATGCAAGAGTTTGGTGTCACCTACCAAGAAAAATTTGCCGAACTGGAAAGCCTGGTTAAAGGGCAACATGAAGAGATCCGTGCTCTGCAAAAACAATTGCTGAATGTTCCCAGGATGATGCTAATGCACATATGACTCACTCACCCAAGTTTAATGGAGATTGCCGCCATTACAGAGGTTTTCTTAACCAGTGTCGCATATATTTCCAAATGCGACCTGCTGCGTTCACTTCTGAAAAACAGAAGGTAATGTTTGTTATCAACCTCCTGATAGGGAAAGCCTGGGCCTCCCCTTATTGAGAGCAAGACAGTGCTATGCTGAATAATTTCCAGACTTTTGAGGCTGCAATGAATCAGGTTTTTGATGATCCCAATCGCTGTGCTACTGCTGAAGCAAAGTTGCATAGTTTATGGGAGGGTAAACGTTCTGTTGCTGAGTACCTACGCGGTTAAGGAGATATTTGCAGAAAAAACTGCACCGATGTCTACAGTGCATTCGCGCCATGGACAACGGCGCAGGCGCACTGAGCATGCCGGTTTTATCAATGGCATAATGCCGGAAACGCACGCATAGGCAGGGATCGTGCCGGTCCCACGCACATGTGTGGGAGTGATGTCATACAAGGAAGACGCTCCAAGGGAACATGGCGGCGGAGGGGAACGAGGAGTGCTTCGGGGGCTTCGATCTCGGGTAAGTGCCACATTATGAGCTAGTATGCTATACATACTAGCTCATTATGCCCTTTTCTTGCAGGTTTTTTTCTTACAGGAAACATTCTTTTGGGTTTATTTTCTCTTTAAAGGTCCTCAGGGAATGAATTGATGAGACTTTAGAGAAGGGCTTAATTAGACCCTTAACATCAAATGCAGGGGCAGCGCTGTTCTTTGTAGCAAAGAAAGATTCCACCTTGCGTCCATGCATTGACTACCGTGACCTGAATAAAATCAGTATTAAAAACCGCTATCCACTTCCTTTAATCTCTGAAATGTTGGAAAGACTCTGCTCTGCCAAAGTCTTCACAAAACTAGACTTACAGGGCGCATGTGTCAAGGAGGCAAATAGAAAACCGCCTTTAGGACCAGATATGCCTTTTAGCCTCTGCAACACCCCTGCCAATTTCCAGCACTTCATCAATTATGCTTTTTGAGACCTATTGGACCAGTTTTTAATTGCTTATCTGGATGATATTCTCATCTTTTCTAATAATCTGGAGGAACATTGCAAACATGTTTGCACTGTCTTTGAAAGGCTAAGGAAGAACCAACTTTATATTAAATTGGAGAAGTGCGAGTTTGAACTAACCCAGATGCAGTTTATTTGGATATATTGTTTCTCCTAAAGGAGTAAGCATTGATCCTGAGAAGTTCAAAGCAGTGGTGGATTGGCCTGCCCCTAGAAATGTTAAAGTGGAGGTTCACCCTAATTTGCAAGTCAGCGTTAAATACAAGGGCTGACTGTATCTTTAAACAGTTCGCTGTCCAAAAAAATTAAAATAGCTTCCATAACTTATTATCAGTCTTCTGAACCAGGCACTTCCTGGTTTGAGTCCCGCGGGAGTGGGTGTGTTGCTTCGGCTGCGATTGCTGCAATGATTCCTGGGATCACAGCGTGACGCTGCTCAGGAGAGGATTCTCCCTCCTGGGGCAGGAGGGAGAAAAGGAGGCCATGGCTCGGACCTTCCTTGAGGAGGCAGGACTACCTAAGGTGGGTGAAGATGATAGCTTAAATTTGGATAGGCCCATTACAGAAGAGGAAATCCGACAGGCTCTCAAAAATATGGTAACAGGGAAAAGCCCTGGCCCCGATGGGTTCACGGTTTTATATTATAAGAGATTTAGCGATATCTGGATACCCAGACTCTGTAGCTACTTTAATGGCCTGGGTTCTGAATATGGGATGAGCCAGGTAGCATCGGCAGCATTGGTTGCTGTCATCCCAAAGGAAGGGAAGGACAGCTCCCTATGCGCCGGATACAGACTGTAAGCTGGGGATAGGTAGCGGGTACAAAAACTCCCTGGGATGAGCCAGCACAGATACCAAAGTCCATAGGATAAGTGAACAACAGTGGGATGTTTATTGGTGCTATACAAAGTCTATTTACAGGTGCTGTACAGTGTGCAAAAAAAAAAAAAAAATAGCCAAACAAACACCTAGCCGTGTCTCGGCTCTAACTACACGATATGCAGGTCCTAACTACTAAGCTAAACAAGCCTACCGCTTGTTAGCTCAAACACAAACTTCTCACCAGTTTTTTCATCAGCCTCCTTGCTCTCACAGATTCACACTGTTTCCCAGGACAGAGCAATGGCTGTTAGCTCAGATGAGCTTAAATTGGCCTGGGGGAGAGGGCCAACACCTGACCTGGATCAGGGATCAGAGATCCCTGAACGTGTAAGAGAGGAGCCTGGGAGAGGTATAAACCCCGAACTGGACACCACGGCCAATAGTGTAGCCCAAATACTTGGCTTCCTCTAGACCAGGCATCCTCAAACTACGGCCCTCCAGCTGTTGCGGAACTACAAATCCCATGAGGCATTGTGAAACTCTGACATTCACAGACATGACTGAGCATGATGGGAAATGTAGTTCCTGAACAACTGGAGGGCCATAGTTTGAGGACCCCTGCTCTAGACCAATGGCACATTTTTTGGGATTTGCCGTAAACCCTTCTTTGAAGAGGGAATCGAGGACCGCTTGGACACGTGTCAAACTTTGTCACTGCATTAAGCTTCCTGAAGTCATTACAGAACCTCCAGGTGCCATCCGGTTTTGGGACTAACACGATGGGGCTCGACCAATCACTATTGGATTCTCAATGACATCTAGCTCCAACATTCTTTTAACTTCAGCACTGGTCCTTTCTCCTCGCTTCAGGAATTCGGTACGGTTTGACTTGACACGGACCCAGGTTCAGTAACAATATCATGCTGAACCTCCGAACTCGTGCCAGGCAACTCTGAAAATTTCTCTCTATTCCTTATCAGGAACTCTCTAGCTTCCTGTTTTTGGGAAAATTACAGGGTGTCTGGAATCATGACCTCAGGGATCAGAGGGGATTCAGTACCCTTAGTTACCGGGAGGGACCTTGCAGTTAACGCCAGTCTATCCTTCCAGGGCTTTAACAGGTTTACGTGGTAAATCTGTTCCGGCTTCCTTTTACCTGGTTGATACACCTTGTAATTGACTTCCCCAACTCTTTCAATTACTTCAAAGGGGCCCTGCCACTTAGCCAGGAACTTGCTCTCAACAGTGGGAACTAATACGAGGACCCTGTCACCCGGTGAGAAAACACGGAGTTGGGCCCCACGGTTGTATATTCTCTGTTGGGCTGCTTGTGCCTGTAGTAAATGTTCTTTCACCACTTATATTACTGCTGCAATCCTGTCCTGCATTTAAGCGATATGCTCAATTATGCTTTTGTGAGGTGTCTGTTCCCCCTCCCAAGTTTCAAAAAGTTTCAAAAAGTGTCTGTTCCCCCTGTCCAAGAGTCCCCGAGGGTGTCTCCCGTAAAGCAACTCAAATGGAGAGTACCCTGTAGAGGACTGGGGAACCTCCCTGATAGCAAACATCAGGTACGGTATCAGGAAGTCCCAGTCTTTCCCATCTTTGTCAACAACCTTTTTTAACATGCCCTTTAACGTCTTATTAAAACGTTCCACCAAGCCATCTGTTTGCGGATGATACACAGAGGTTCGCAACTGCGTCACCTTAAATAACTTGCACAGCTCCCTAGTTATCCGTGACATAAATGGGGTACCCTGGTCTGTAAGGATTTCTTTAGGGATGCCAACCCGACTGAACACCATAAACAGCTCTTTGGCAATATTTTTAGCAGACGCGGCGCGTAAGGGAACGGCCTCAGGATAACGGGTAGCGTAATCCATAATCACGAGGATATGCTGATGACCACGGGCGGATTTGGGGAGCGGACCCACAAGGTCCATGGCAATCCTCTCGAAGGGCACTTCAATGATGGGCAAGGGCACTAAAGGACTTCGGAAGTGGGGCTGGGGGGCTGACATCTGACACACCGGACAGGATTGACAATAATTTTCAATATTTTTCTGTATCCCAGGCCAGTAAAACCTGCGCAACACTCTTTCAGTGGTTTTCTCAACCCCTAAATGGCCTCCTAGCAAGTGCCCATGGGCAAGTTCCAACACCACCCTTCTATAAGGCTTAGGGACCACCAACTGTTCAATAACTTCATCATTCTTTTTACATACACGATACAGTAAATCATCATTGCTGCTGCAATAAGGAAAACAGGGCCTATCCCCTAGTTCGACAGGTACATCATTAATCACCATTACATTTTCCCAGGCCCTGGCAAGGGTAGGGTCTTTTCTCTGCTCAGTACCAAAATTTTCCTTGTGCACATTGAGGTCAGTAAACTCCAACGTAGGCTCCGAGTCGGCAGACGGCTGTCCGGCTCTACTGGTTGTGGGGACTTCCTCAGGCTCCTCCAGCTCCCCTGCCATAACCGAGAAAGGAAAACTCGGAGAGCCCTGAGATGAGTCCCCTGATCCCACAATATCGGAAGTAGCCAGGAGCTCTGGCTCTGCGACTGAGTCAGGTACTGCGACCGGATCGGGACGATCCCACAGCTCCCAAAACTTCGGGAAGTCCCTACCAATAATGGCCTCATGCACCAAGTGGGGCACAAGTCCGAACGCATGGGACACCGTACCTAAGCCAGTTTTAAACTGAACTGTGGCTATAGGATACTCCCGGGTATCCCCATGTACACAGATCACAGCAACTTTTTTTTCATGAAAATTCACAGTTTTAACTATCTCAGCTGTAACCAAAGTAACCAGACTTCCAGAGTCCAGTAAGGCCGTAATAGGCTTATCATTAACAGTCATGTGATACATGTGTTTCCCCACATTTGGCACTGCAGCGCATGAAACAGCAGCAAACATAGACTGCCTTCTAATAGACAGATCACACTGCATTGGTTCATCAGTCAAAGGACAATTTGCTGCAACATGTCCCAGCTCTTGGCAACGAAAACACCTGATGTTTCCCCAAGTTGGTTTGCTGACAGGCAGTGGTTTCCCTTGCTTGGGACGCCAAACTTCCGTCCTGGCACCAAACATCCTCCCCCCTATTTCCTTGCCATGCTTACCACCCACTTCCCCTGGAACAGTCTTACCAGTTGCCTGGGGAGAACGTGGCTTTGGGTGGAAAGTCCGTGCGGCTGTTGGGGTGGTGACCAGGTTCTCTGCAGCAAAGTACCTTTCGACGAGTTCCACCAAGTTATCTGCCGACTTGGGGTCCCCTTGACTCACCCACCTCTGCAGGGGAATTGGGAGTGACCTCAGGAATTGGTCCATGACCACACGCTCCACTATTTGTGGCGCAGACAGGGACTCCGGTTGTAGCTGTGGACCCGTTGGGCTCGAACGGCCAAGGTGACACCGAGTCGCGCCAGAATTTCCTGCTTGACCTTTTCATAGTCTCCCGCTTCTGCCGACTCCAGATCATAGTAGGCCTTCTGCGATTCATCAGAAAGTAAGGGGGCGATCAGTCCCGCCCACTTGGTTTTAGGCCAACCTTCCCTCTCAGCGGTCCGTTCAAATGATAGCAGGAAAGCCTCTGGATCATCATCCGTAGTCATTTTAGACAGAAAGCGAGCCACATGGATGGCTGAAGGCTTGTCTCTAATATCCTTGATTTCCGCAGGTGCCCACTGTGCTAGCGTTTCTGCAACCTTAGTTAGGGTTTTCCTATCCGCTTCTGCAGCAGTGGCAAGCTGTTCAAACAGCCTCTGCGATTGCTCCTGTACCATAGCGTTGGCTTGCTGCAGCGCAGCATTTGTTTGCTGTTGTGCAGCGTTTGCTTGCTGTTGTGCAGCATTGAATAGCACCATTTGTTTGAGGATTTCCTCCATGTTGTCACTTTAGTTACTGGCCTTTTAAATAGTAACTTACTATTGCTGCCCGCATTCTCCACCATATGTAAGCTGGGGATAGGTAGCGGGTACAAAAACTCCCTGGGATGAGCCAGCACAGATACCAAAGTGCATAGGATAAGTGAACAACAGTGGGATGTTTATTGGTGCTATACAAAGTCTATTTACAGGTGCTGTACAGTGTGCAGAAAACAAAACAAAAATAGCCAAACAAACACCTAGCCGTGTCTCGGCTCTAACTACACGATATGCAGGTCCTAACTACTAAGCTAAACAAGCCTACCGCTTGTTAGCTCAAACACAAACTTCTCACCAGTTTTTTCATCAGCCTCCTTGCTCTCACAGATTCACACTGTTTCCCAGGACAGAGCAATGGCTGTTAGCTCAGGTGAGCTTAAATTGGCCTGGGGGAGAGGGCCAACACCTGACCTGGATCAGGGATCAGCGATCCCTGAACGTGTAAGAGAGGAGCCTGGGAGAGGTATAAACCCCGAACTGGACTTTCCCAGGCTCTCTCTGGGACGCTCTGCTACAAGACCCATTTCTCTTTTAAACATAGATATCAAGCTTTTTACAAAAGTGCTTGTGGAACGTTTGAAAGGAGTCATGCATTCTTTGATTCACCCGGACCAGGTGGGGTTTGTCCCTGAGAGGGAGGGAAAAGATAATGGTATTTGGGCATTGCTCCTACTGCAGAGGATAAGGCAGGTCGGGTCCCCCAGTCTATTCCTGTCAGTAGACGCTGAAAAAGCGTTTGACAGGGTAGACTGGGGACTCATGATGCAGACACTGGCCGCAATCGGAATAGGGAATAGGCTCATTAAGTGGATTGAAACATTATACCGTCGGCCCACCGCAAAAATTAAGAATAATGGATCGCTCTCGGACGCCTTTGAGATGAGAATGGTACAAGGCAGGGCTGTCCCCTATCACCCTTGCTTTTTATTCTATCACTAGAACCGCTGCTGAACATGATCCGTAAAGATCCCGATATCAAGGGGATTCGGGTGGGGGCAGAGAAACATAAATTAGCGGCTTATGCTGACGATGTACTGTTTTTCATCACGGACCCGGTGAACACTATTCCTAAGTTAGCACTGATTTTGCAACAATACGGTTCCATCTCTAACCTCAAGATTAATATCGCAAAATTCGAAAATATTAAATATTAACCTTAATAAAATGGAAGTCGGGTTAGTGAGATATGTTAGTGAGATATGCGCCTACCCCTGGAGAAAGGAAGTAAAGTACCTAGGTATTAAATTAGCTAATACGGTCAATAAGATTTACAAGATTAATTATGTCCCGTTGTTAAATGAAATTAAAAACGATTTAAAAAAAACAATTAACAAACCTATTTCATGGGTGGGACGTATAAATATGTTAAAAATGATCTATGTCCCTAAAATATTATACAAATTTCAACTAATTCCAATAGCGCTGTCTGCACAATATTTAAGACTCTTAAATTCCTTATTAATGAATTATGTCTGAAAAAATAAAAAGCATAGAATATCCCTGACAACTTTAAAACAAAATAAGCAAGACGGCGGCCTGGCGGTCCCTTATATTAAAAGTTACTATAGAGCAGCAGTTCTCTCACGGGCGGTGGAATGGGCTAGAGACAATCAAGGGAAAGGTGGTTACAAATTGAAAAGTCACAAGAAATGACACCATTGAGTAAAAGTTTGTGGATGCCAACACAATATAGAGCACCAATGCACAACACATATGAAATGACAAAAAGCACTATGATAATGTGGGATAGGGTAATGATATTACTGAATTGTAAATTTAATTCTCTACATAAATTTAAAAGAAAATGCATATTTCACGCCTGGTGAAAAAAAAAATTGGAGGGAATTGGATTAAAAAGGAGGTGGTTCACTTAGGGGATCTCATAAGGAGTGGCGAGTTGGCCACCTTTGAGGAGTTGAAATCCAGACAGGATGTTTGGAACCTCGATGGCATTACTCGCAGTTACGTCATTTTATACAGCCACTCCCTCGCCCATTAAGGTCGGGGTCGGAGCTGACACCATAAGAAAAGGTTTGCACTGGGGAGAACACAAAGGGCACAATTTCAAAATTATATAAAATACTTGTTAGGAGCGGGGCACGAGGAGCAGCACCTTTTGTCGAAAACTGGGAAAGGGAGCTGGGAATTCCTCGGGGGGAAAACACGGTTAATAAGATAATGTCCCTTACCCATTCTTCCGCTATAGACACTCGAACTGCGGAGATAAACTATAAGTGCATTTCCGGCTGGTATATTACTCCAGCCAAATTAAGTAAATTTAAAACTGGCCAGTCTGCCGAGTGTTGGCGCGGATGCCCAGAGATTGGGACGATGGCACACTTGTGGTGGTTTTGCCCGATAATCCAAAAATATTGGGATTCTATACTAAGCCAGGTGAAGGTAATCACGGGAATGGCAATAAAAAAAGATCCGTTGGTAGTTCTCTTCCACGCAGTCGTGAGGGAATCAAAAAGTACAGACGGTCATTAGTGCCCCCACCTACTGAATGCAGCGAAAAAACTCATCCCAAAAAAATGGCAAGAGAGTGGAAGTCCACAGATATGGGAGTGGGTGGACGCGGTGGAAGAAACCTATAGATTGGAAGAGTTGAAGGATAACGCCTCAGAAACTAAGACGGACTTCGCGATTAAATGGCAGAAGTGGAAGGATCATAAAAAAACATGGCGTTATGTTGAGGGCCTAAGAGCCTTTGTGTAATGGTAGCCAGCCGTACCCATATAGGAAACAGCATTCTTTTGGAGGGGATACTAAGACTCTTTTATCCATATCTATAACTGAAGTTTCATGTTGTAAGTTATAGTCCAGGGCCTGCTTTCAATGAGAATAGACAGACAGAGTCCCGGGGGGCCACGGGGGGGGGGGGGAGGGGGGTAAAGGGAGGGGAGATAAGGGATGTATTTAGCGATTACTGTAGTTAGTCAGCCGAAGGGCAGTTATTAGTGGGCGGCCTAAACTAACTTAGTGATATGACATAACTATGCTGTTCTCCTTCTATAAATATAAGGATGGGTGTTTAAGACTAGCAGCAGCATGTAATATATACTTAGGCAGGCAATATTTATGTTGGTACTTTACATGGGTTTTCCAATATTAATTAACATGTCATAATGTAATTTTAATCTCATTTTACTTTAATTGTAGCGATATTCGTTACTGAAATCGTAACATATATATACTGTTATATGCAACAGGCCAAAGACATTGCATATATGTAATATATTAGACGTATATGACAATGTTGTAATTGGAATTGTAATTGTAGAATACAGCATATAGCAGGGTTTGTTTGTATATGTAATTGTATAGTGTTCGATAGCGGGACCGAGGCTTTACATTCGATTGGCTGGTTCCCCTATCATTCTCAATTGGCCATCGGGTAAATACAACTCCATAGCGTGACTGGTTACGCTTCCTGATGACGTAAACATACGAAACGTACGTCGAGGCGCTAACCAGTCACGCATTCCCATTCCACTTCCGGTTTCCGGGTCCGTTGGTTTCCGACGGTGGAACGCACGCTGACTAGTGGGACTAGCAGTGCGACGGATTTCCGATCCTTCTCCGTATCCACGCTGTTTCGACGGTAGAACGTACGCCGGCCAGTGAGACTACCAGCGCAACGGACCACTGATCCTTATCCGAATCCGCGGGTTCAATTGGATATCGAATACACGCTTCAAGCCTCAGTGCCGGGATCAGGGCACAATCTAAGTAAGGAGCCATTTGGCATGTTACTTTTTACAATATTTTAATAAACAATACTTCACTATGATTGCCTTTCTGTTTCTATGACCCTTATCTATATGAATATTGGATCATCTGATGTGCCTTTCCGGATCATTCTAAATCATCCCATTGACACAAGCAGTTTATGACTTCTTTTTTAATTAAAAGAGTCTACTGTTATTGGTAAGGAGCCATTTCTATCGATCACATCGGGTGCAAATATATGGTGGTGGTTCCTGAACTGCAATATATACGTCATTTTGGGCTGTGATATGCCATTGGGTGCTTATCGTTTAGCACTATTGGGACTTTCCTTTCACTTCATTTTATGGACACTAGTTCACTATATTAATAATTTTATGATTTTTGTATTAATAGACTGCACATTTTAATGTATATATATACACTTGAGTATACATACCTTGTATTGATTTTGTGCATCCAGCGCCCCTTCACCCCTGTTTCTATTTGTATTTTCACACACTGAAAATGTTTAGGTGGCAGCTCTTAAACTGGTATATTTAAATATATTTAGGTTTAATCACGTGTTATCCTACCCATTAATTGGGAGAAATAACACTTTTTCTTCGTGGCGCAAAACATACACATTTTTCTCACATAAGGATTATATGTTAAAAAAAAAAAAAAAATACTTATAAAGATAGTAAGGATGTATGGTTTCACAGATGATGCAAAACCGCAAACAGAGACGGTCGAAGCATAACGCTATGTGCGGCTCTTTAACCGTCTGGTAATAGCTGATGTGAAAAAAAAAAAAAAAAGGAGAGGATTCTCTAGAACCCAGCAGAAGTCTTGTGTGATTTCTACACGTCACATGACTCTTGCAGCCGGTCATGTGACGGGGGCGGATACTATTCCGCCATTTCAACTGCACTGTACCACGGAAAGAAATCCTGTGGGGCTTCAGAATGACAACTATCAAGATGGAAACGTCCATCTATCATTTTTATAAACTATCTTTTACGGGAGAAAGACGATGCTGGAGGCTAGAAGATTAGCACACGAGTGTAGCAGATTGACTAAGGTAACAGCGCAAGAACTATAAAAAAAAAAACACATTCCCGCGGAACCCCCGCTTTAAAAAGATGCAATGATTTGTTGGTTTTGCCAACTTCTACAGAAAATTCATAAGAAACTTCTCTGAAGGTGATAGCACCAATTACTCAGCTGACAGAGAAAGGGATGTCCTTTCTGTTTTTATTAAGCTAAAGACTCTTTCCACTCCTGCACCAATATTGGTACATTCCGATCCAGAAGTTCCTTTTATAGTGGACGTAGATGCCTCAGACTCTGCTGTGGGAGCTATCCTTGACTGGTGTACTACTAGTGTCTTTGCTACTTAAACCAATAACAAACCCCAAAACCTCTTAACCCCCTATATAACCACGCAACACCTTCTGGATTAAATGGCCACTAAAGGCCTCTTTATTTAACCACTTCCCTACGGCAGGGTGGTTCTAATTCTCTGGGGCGCCAGAGCGTGCATCGGGGAACTTCTGTGCTGGCCGTGTCCCTTGGACAAAGCCAATCACAGATCGCCGTGAACGGCCAATCAGAGTGGCCGCTTGCAATGCGATCTGTGCGACGAATGAGAGATGATCTCATATGTAAACATATGAGATCATTTCTCATTGCCGGCTTTCACAATGACAGCGTCCTGTCAGGGAGAGAGGAGACGGATCTGTGTCTCTTGTACATAGGGACACAGATCGGTCACCCCCCTCCCCCCACAGTTAGAACACTATACAGGGAACATATTTAACCCCTTCCTCAACCCCTAGTGTTAACCCCTTCCCTGCCAGCCACATTTATACAGTAATTCGTGCATATTTATAGCACTGATTGCAGTATAAATGTGAATGTCAAAAGTGTCCGATGTGTCCGCTATAATGTCGCAGTTGCAATATAAATCGCAGATCGCCTCCATTATAGTAAAAAAAAAAAAAAAAAAAAAAAAATAATTCTGCCACTTATTTTGTAGGCGCTATAACTTTTGCGCAAACCAGTCGCTTATTGCGATTTTTTTTTTTTTTACCAAAAATATGTAGAAAAATACGTATCGGCCTAGACTGAATTATTATTATTTTTTTTTTAATTGGGCTATTTATTATAGCAACAAGTAAAAAATATTGTATTTTTTTTTCCAAAATTGTCGTTCTTCTTTGTTTATAGCGCAAAAAATAAAAACCGCAGGGGTGACCAAATACCACCAAAATAAAGCTCTATTTGTGGGAAAAAAAGGACGTCAATTTTGTTTGGGAGCCATATCACACGACCGCGCAATTGTCAGTTAAAGCGACGCAGTGCCACAAGCTGAAATTTCACCTGGTCAGGAAGGGGGTATACATGCCCAGTAAGGAAGTGGTTAATACCAAAAGGTAAATATTAAAATAGCTTTAATAAAATACCAATTATAAATATATATATCTTTATAAAACTTCATATATATATATTTACCAAAATAGAATAAATTAACCCAAACACAACAATTATACAAAACTGCTGTAAACGGGGGGTTCCTGAGAGAAGGGAAAGAAAAAGTGCTAGGTAATCGACTGTACTCCATCAGGAAGCATCCTGGCCTCTAGCCCTGCTCCAATCAGCTCACGAGACAATGACTTCCTCCTTCATTTCACTCTTCAGCACGATTGACCAATAGCTCCCACCTAACCAGATAGGGAATGTGCCCATCCCATGACAGGCCCCAACTCCTACCAACCATCTGAGGTATATACATCCCATATATATATACCAACCACCACCCAACCCTCAGGAACCCCAGACCAATGCCACAGACGCACACGGTGACACCTCACGCATGGGCGGCCCGCCACAGCCCTAAGGCACGTTGTAACCCATCCTGGAGCCCCCAGGACCCACATATCAATACCCACCGGGATTAAATGTACTCCATCACCCCTAAGGTAAAGAGCAAAACCACTTTCCAGTTCGTAATGGCGAACAACCAACCCCCCGCCACGGATGACTAACTTGGAGACCACCTTATTGGCCTTAATTCTGGCTTTGTTAATCCTGTCAACAGACCGGGCACCCCTCCAGGCTCCATTTCTGACCACAGGACTAAAGTATACAGAAGCACACTGCACAAGCACATGAAGTACCATGCAATATCCTGTATCAAATCACGAGACACCATAAGGCAAAGGTCATTGCCCCCCGACATTAACCAATAGCACATCCGGGGGCCTGTCCAATCTCGCATAATGCCAAACTTCCGGCATAACCCTGGACCAGAGCATGCAGGGAATCCCGATACAACTCAACCTGGCTTCTTCCCTAGAAGAACCCATCTGTCTGCCTTCTCCTCTAACCATCGCCCTCTTGGCCCCCCAATGAACATAGGAGTGGCCCAAGATATATATCAAGCATGCCAGGCCTGAAAGAAACAGACAGGGAAATACCAGAAACAGAGAATTAAACATATAAGATTCACACAACCACACAGAACAACCACACACCCAGAACAAGCATTGACGTACTGACACATAACAGGGTAAGGAATGCCTAACTCCCTGCCCCCCCTTATAACAGTTGCGGTCAGACATACAACCTGAACCGGCGGGACTCCCCACGACCTATCCGCTGCAGGGTCTCAACACTCAAGCCCCAACGCGAGCCTCCCGTTGCCGCCCCAATCCAAAAAGAATGAGAGGAGTAGACCACCACATTGAAAACCTCCCGCCCCCAAACATTGTTTAAAAACTGCCCCAAATTAATATTTCTGGACAAAGGCAGCCCATTCCTAAAACAAGGGGCGGATCCCATCCCTGGAGGCCGTGAACCTAACTATTCCCGAACCACTTCCATCGGGCACACCCCCAGCCCCCGACACTTTTCCAGAACCACCTTGGTACCCTTGCCCAATTGATCGGTTTATTGACCTCCGCATTAACAACGTGACCGAATCAGCGATTCTTACCGTCATATCAGATATATGCATCCCCCTGCATCCGCCTTAGCAGGGCTGACCAATTCCCCAACCCTTAAAGCACCAAAAATTGCCAACAAAAACGCCGTCCGAAACAACTGAACCTCAAAGTTTGAAAAGCACACCTGAGGCAAAACACCCACAAGAACCTCCAACATATGCCAAGAAACCGGCTTCCCAGAATCCGAACTGACCCGACCTTTTCTATAACCCTGCAACGCCTTGCGAACAACGAACGCCTTGGTAACATCTCACACCCAATTCAATTGAAAAGGCATGCCAATCCAGCCATTATTTTGTTTAGTAAAGCCAAGTAAAAAATACGTGTAACCGGTCCTCAGCTGAGGAACCAACCTCAAGATCACTCACCAGGCCATGCCACTCCTGCAAAACACGCTCATATGACCCACAAGTGGAGTCAGCCACTGACCTCAGAACTAGAGTCATCACCGTTCCAACACGAGGTACCACAAGCCACTGGGGGCGGAACCCCCTCCTGCTCTGCCTCCGGCGCCAGCTGTCGTAACCAGTCCCACTGTAAACGAGAGTGTGCAACAGCCACCTCATATTCGACCCCAGGGAAATGCACTGCACCCACAACAATATTCAGCGCCAAACAGTTTAAACCAATACACACAGTAACAAATTACAGGCAACGACGAAGCTGTCGGGGGAGAAATGTCCTGTACTACCCCCAAAATATCATGATGAAAGCGAACCTTCCGGTTCCTAACACCGCCCCCCCACAGCTCAACCGCCAACACTATCGGGAACAACTCCAGCAGCCTCAAATTACTGATCAATGCGAACCGGCCAGTTGCTCTGGCCACCGACCAGCGCACCACATACCCTCAAAGTAGGCCGCAAAAAAACCTACTAACCCAGCCTCATCAGTAAAAAGCTCCAATTCACTCGCTGGTACCACCGGAGACAACCACAATAATTTTCCATTGTATTGCTCCAAAAATGAGTCCCACACCTTCAAATTATCCCTATGTTCTCGACCCAACCGCACAAAGTGATGCGGAGCTCTAACACCCGCCATGGCAGCGGACAACCGTCCGTAGAAAAACTCTCACCATCAGCATGGTGCGTCAAGCGAAGTTGAGCCTTCCCAATAAAGACCGCAAATTCTTAACTTCACTTTCGCACAACGTGCCTCCACCGCGACTGACTCATGCAATTCCCCCAGCTTGTCTTCTGAAAGCCGGCATTCCATCCTAACCTAATCAATGATACTGCCCCAAATATTTTCAACTCAATCACCAGCCCTTTTGATTTGTCCTGAGCCAGTGGGACCCCAAACACCTTGAACACCTGCTGAATGGTGGTAAGTAAAATAAGGCAGGTCCGGTCATTCGACAGACCGACCACCCAGAAATCATCAAGATAATGCAACACAAACGCCAAGCCAGTCGGGACCCGAACAACCCGTTCCAAAATTGAACTGAACATCTCAAAATAAGAACAAGAAATGGCGCAGCCCAAAACCGGTCAACAAAATACTACCCCCCCAACAACACGCACACTATCCGGGTGAACCGGCAACAGCCGAAATGGCGATTCAATGTCAGTCATAGCCAACTAGGCCCCCCCAAAACGCTGGGCCCAGCACCCTGCCTCAAC
The DNA here is from genome assembly GCA_029574335.1 of Rana kukunoris. NCBI lineage: Eukaryota > Metazoa > Chordata > Amphibia > Anura > Ranidae > Rana > Rana kukunoris. The sequence continues at coordinate 414,550,424 of CM056049.1, forward strand.
GAAAGATGCATACGGCACCTTACACCGGGCAGGGTAATGACATCATTCACCAACTCCATTTTTGGGGTGAGAGAGATGATGGATGAGCCGAAACTGATTAGGCTCACGCTTCGACACTACCCCAGTGGCGAAACACCCACGTCCCCAACGGGCGGGGCCGCAAACGGCCCCACCATCCTGCTCAATCCCCCTTCCTTCCGGAGCTTTTCAGTAACCACCTCCGGGTCGTCGTAAGACGACTTTAGATTAGCCACCAAAGGAGGGATTTCTTACAAATCACTGGGAATTGGGGAACCCTACTTAAAAAAAAACACAACGCCCACGCAGCTATCCTATTTGGGTACCTACTTAGTTACGGCGCCATCTTCTCCACTCTCACTGGTCCCCCTTTTTCCAGCGTCACCTGGCTTCCTTACTTTGTTGAAACACTTTGACGAGGGGAGCCCTCGTTAAATTGCCAGCAGAACCCCTTGCGATAAGCGGCTGCCGGCGAGGAGGTCTGAGCTCCCCCGGCCCCTACCCGAAAAGACTGAGGCACCTGAGTCATAAGCCCCATACACCAGGTGAAATCCTTTTGCCCGTACACCCTCTCTGCTTCACTGATGACATCAATATAGCAAAAACAAGCCCGTGCAATTCTGCGGCGCCATTCCCCAGTTACCCTAGCCGAAATATAACACGCCTGTGCCGGCAGACGAAGAACCCCCACTCCACTCGAACTCACCTGGGACTTAGCCCCACTCCCGACACCCACTGATGGAACGGAGGGAGTTAACAACCCACCACCAACCCCGCTCCCCTGGGAAGTCCCACCCAAACCTGAATGCATCACATTAAATGTACCTACATTAAACCGGCCCAGTCACGGGAGGAACCAGCCACGCGGCAGCGGGAGGCACCGTGACGGCAGAAGGGGGGGCCCGCTTGGAGGGGTGGAAACCAAATGACCAGCCGCCACTCCGGGTCCCCGCTGAAGCCCCGGCGGGCCCGCCACTATGCCTGGACCTTCGTAGTCCTTGTCTGAGATCTCACCCTCCGACCGTTGGTCCCCCCGCCCAGCAGGGGATGCTGTACCCGTCAACAAGGCTGGATGCCCGCTGCTGGACAAACTGTAGGGGCCCTGGAATTAGGCCGTGCCTCTTCTGACGTCACCCTCAAAAGGAACTCTGCTTTCTCCAGCTCCAGCCATGGCCGCCCTGGATGAGGGGCCCCCAGCCATGCCCATCGTTCTCCCGCATCGGGTACCACACTACCGCTCCATCATCACCACCCCGATCAGGCCTAGCAGGTGACAGGGATGCCGCTCACAGTGCAGTGTCACGCTGCGGCCTAGGCTCCCCCCCCCGTGTCCCCCGCCGGAGCGGCAGTCAGTACGCTTCCCGGGACCCGGAGGGTCCATGATCGGGCTCCCCCCACGCGGGCTTCCCCTAGCAGGGCCCCCAGGGCTGTACCCCTCCGATGTACGGGACCGCCATGCGCAGCGTGGAGATGGGGGGGTGTCGCAGGACCTACCTTCCCCCGATCCTGGCAACGTCACCACCAGCTACTTTGAGTGCTACTGGAGTCCCCTGCTCCATGGCCACCGACCACAGCTGCTCCAACAGCATACCTCCCAACATTTTGATTTTTTTTGCAGGACAGTTAGTAGAGCGGAGGGAGGGGTTGCCAATCGGATAGAAGTTGTCGAGCGGGGGGGCCAATCGGAGTTGTCGAACGGGGGGAATAGCGGGACTCCATTGCAGATCGCGGGACCACGGGGATTTACCGGGAATCGCAGCAATCGCGCGGGGGGGTTGGGTGGGGAGGTATGCCAACAGGCCGCCGACGAGATCCATGGATTAGGTAACAGCAAGAAAAAACAGTCTGTGTGTTACCTCTTCCATGGAATGGCCCCAGAATGACCAGCCCCGCCCACCCACTACTTTTAACTAACCCTCCTCGTGCTAGGTAACCCCACCCCTAATCCCTCACTTCCCTATCCTGTGTGTGCACCACACAGTGTTCCCCCAGTCATGTGGCCCCTCCGCCTGGGTTCCCTTTACTATTGGGCTTTCTTTCTCAGCGAAAAGGAGAAAAGATGCAGCTTCATCCTTGTGCGTATTTCTCTCGCTTAATGTCATCAGCCAAAAGAAATTATGGCATCTGCTGGAAGGGGCTAAACATCCAGTAACTGTCCTCACTGATCATAAAAATCTAGAATTCATTTGTTCTGCCATGAGGATGTCTTCTAGCACGTTGGTCACTGTTCTTTTCCAGGTTTAATTTTATCATCTCGTATTGACCTGGGTCAATGAATTAGTAAGGCCGATGCATTATCAAGGATGTTTACTGAACCATACCAGGAAGACAGCCCTGAATGTACTATCCCGCCTCAAAAGAACTTCATAGGGGCCACGGGTTTCAAAACATTCTTAAATCTCCTAAAGGAGGGGTATGAAAATAACCCTCTTCTCAATAATCCGCCTACGGATATTAACTTTGTGTACAAGAATGGCTTTTGGACTTCCGCTGGGGGGTGCCACCCACCCGGTCTTCTACGGTGTCTTCCGCCGGGGCCCCCCAACCCCTTTAAGCTCTTTTACATTCGGGGGGGGGGGGGGGGCGCGTGTTTCGACGACTTCTGCGGGGGGGTGCGCCACGGCTTCTTTCCGCTGTCTTGTCGTTGCCTCTTCTGCCAGCCTCCTCCGCGGGGGCCAGGGCTTCTCTCCGCTGCCTTCTCTGTTGCCTTTTCTGCCTGGCTCCTCCGCGGGGGCCAGGGCTTCTCTCCTCTGTCTTCTTCCTTCTCTTCCATTCGATGTTGACATGACGAGCTCCTCCGCTGTAATGCCGTCTGAGCGGTGGGCATCGACTTATATAGGCATAGGGCGTGGTCACCGGGTGATGCCACCATGTGACCTCAACCCTTGTGACATCACATTCCCATCATCCGGGGGGATTACCAAAACCTGGCTCTGGACAACGTCTTGCTGAGGCTTCGGTGAGTCACAGAAGGAGCGGTGGAGAAGGTGGCCGTCTGACCGATGCCTTCAGACAATTTTTTAGTCCGCAGCCCCAAGGTCTGACCGGTTCCAGCAACCATCGCCAGCGTCTGGTTTACATGGTCCTGGAATACCTAGGGGCAAGATCCGACTTGGACACCTTCCCCACCGAAAAATCCTCTGGCTTACTGGGTCTTGAGGATGGATCACTGGCCCGAGCTTGCACAGTATGCAATTGAGCTTCTGGCTTGCCCTGCATCCAGTGTTCTTTCAGAACGGACATTCAGTGCTGCTGGAGGCTTTGTGACTGATCACAGGGTGCGCCTCTGACTCTGTTGATCGACTGACCTTCATCAAAATGAATCAGGCTTGGATCAACACCAGCTACCAAGCACCTGATGCTGATGTTACTGAATAATTTTTTGTTGAAATGTCAGATCCCTTTGAGACTGCGTATGCTGATGCTGAGTGACTGTCCTGTTATGCTGCTGATGGAATATCCTTCTCCTCCTCACTTTTCTTGCTGATAGCTAGTAAGAAATGTTGTGTTTCTGGGCTCCGCCACCAGTGCCTAAGGCACAATTTTTCAGCCCCTGTTTAACAGGGGCGCCTAATAACAATTTTTGATGCAATACTTTGCACGTGGCTCTTTGTTGTGCTCCAATTACAGTTATTGGGAGAGGTTGCAGTGTTGGGTTGTGCCTAGGGCGCAATTTTTCTGCCCCTTTTTAACAGGGGCGCCTAATAGGGATGAGCTTTGAGTTCGAGTAGAACTCATGTTCGACTTGAACATTGCCTGTTTGCCGAACAGCGAACTATTTGGGGTGTTTACAGCAAGTGCGTGTGAACTTTAGAACCCTGTTAAAGTTTATGGGACTCGAACATTTGAAATCTAAAGTGCTAATTTTAAAGGCTAATATGCAAGTTATTGTAATAAAAAGTGCAGATTTTTTTTGGCAGCAGTGATTTTAATAATTCCTTTAACCACTTGCCTACTGTGCACCTACACCCCCTTCCTGCCCAGACAAAATATAAGCTTCCGGCACTGCGTCGCTTTAACTGACAATTGCGCGGTCGTGCGGCGTGGCTCCCAAACAAAATTGGCGTCCTTTTTTTCCCACAAATAGAGCTTTCTTTTGGTGGTATTTGATCACCTCTGCGGTTTTTATTTTTTGCGCTATAAACAAAAATATAGCGTCAATTTTTAAAAAAATGCAATATTTTTTCCTTTTTGCTATAATAAATAACCCAAAAAATATATAAAAAAAATATTTTTTCCCTCAGTTTAGGCCGATACGTATTCTTCTACATATTTTTGGTAAAAAAAAAATGCAATAAGCGTTTATCGATTGGTTTGTGCAAAATTTATAGCGTTTACAAAATAGGGGATAGTTTATGGCATTTTTTTTTTTTTTACTATTAATGGCGGCGATCTGCGATTTTTTTATTGGGACTGCGACGTTATGGCGGACATTTCGGACACTTTTCTGACATTTTTGGGACCATTTACATTTATACAGTGAACAATGTTATAAATATGCATTGATTACTGTATAAATGTGACTGGCAGTGAAGGGGTTAACCACTAGGGGGCAGGGAAGGGGTTAAATGTGTGTCCTATGAGTGTTCTAACTGTGGGGGGAGGGGGGGGGGGTGACTGGGGGAGGTGACCGATTGTGTCCCTATGTACAAGGGACACAATCGATCTCCTCTCTCCCTGACAGGGACGTGCAGCTCTGTGTTTACATACAGAGCTGCACGTCCCAGCTCAGTTACTGAGCAATCGCGTGTGCCCGGCGGCGATCGTTGCCGCCGGGCACTCGCACGGGATCCCCGCAGAGCGGCGGGGCTTTAAAGGGACATCACGTCATATGACGTGATGTCAGGATAATGGAGTCGTCTGCCCGCCGTCATTTGACGGTGGGCAGATGACAAGTGGTTAAGTGAAACATTAAAAGTGAAATATTCCTTTAAATTTTGTATAGTAGCGCTTGTTTCCCATGCTTAGAACTGTCCCTGCACAAAGTGTCATTTCTGAAGGACAAAAAGTAATTTAAAATCACTCGAGGCTATAATGAATTGTCGGCTCCCGGCAACACAGAGAAAAGTCATTCATTAAAAAAAAAAAAAAAAAAAGTGTGGGGGTCCACGGCATTTTATTTAAAAAAATTGGGGTGGAGTTCCCCTTAAAATCCATACCAGACCTGAAGGGTCTGGAATGGATATTTGGGGGGAACCCCACATCATTTTGTTTAATTTGACATAGGGTTCCCCTTAATAACCATACCAGACCCTAAGGTGAGTGATTTTAAATGACTTTTTTCCCTTCAGAAATTACATTTTGTGCAGGGACAGTTCTAAGCACAGGAAACAAGCTCTACTTTACAGGCATACTATACACCCCCCTAGGTACGAAACTTAAAGGAATATTTAAATGTTATTGTTTCTCTTTAAACATTATTAAAATCAATGCTCCTGAAAAAACGGACGTTTTTTAAAACTTATTTTGCATTGATACATGTCCCCTGGGGCAGGACCCGGGTCCTCAAACACTTTTTAGGACAACAACTTGCATATTAGCCTTTAAAATTAGTACTTTAGATTTCAAACGTTCGAGTCCCATAGACTTTAATGGGGTTCTAAAGTTCACACAAACTTTTGGTCTGTTCGCAAGTTCTGGTGTGAACCAAACCCAGGGGTGTTGGGCTCATCCCTAGCGCCTAATAACAATTTTTGATGCAATACTTTGCACGTGGCTCTTTGTTGCACTCCAATTACAGTATGTTTGAGGGGTGCCCTTTTTTCTACGATTTTTCGTTCACAAAACAATAATGGCCCCCCACCACCGCTAAAATATTTGATATATTGTTGCCACACAACAAGTGCGCAAGCAGTATTAAATTACTTTTTTGCTTCTTATAGTACTCTCATGTTGTGCAGGGACATTTATAAACACGTGCCACTATTATAGAAACCCAGCAGGTGTGATATTTAAAGGAATTTTTCATTTTTTTTCACTTAAAGCATCATTAAAATCGCTGCTCCGGAAAAAACTGCAGTTTTTAAAACTTTTTTTTGCAAAAACCTTAGTTAGACTTACCGGTAACGGTATTTCTATGAGTCTTTCAGGTCAGCACTTGGAGAGAGCGCAGCTCCACCCATTTCCCAGGAAACACTGCAGTCGTCGCTTTAACTGCACCCCACCCCCAAGAGCTTGCATCCGTAGTCAGGACCCTTGTGGTGGGGAAGGACCACGCCATACCCAGACTCAGATTTGCGTAAGTCCTCCACCACCAAAGTTTCCCCTTCACTGAAGGTGGGACTCTGAACTTCTTTTCTAGGGATTCCCCGTAAGCTCAATTCTGTAGGATCGCCTGTTGGAGGTCCCTTGAATGAAGGCGAGCCCACTGAACCGCTGGAATGGAGGCTGTGAGCAAGCCCAATGTGGACATGGCTGAACGGACCAAAATCGCTAGATTTGTTTGTACTGCCTTTACTGTTGCCTGCACTTTGCCTATCTTTTCTTCTGGCAGAAAAATCTTTCTCTGAACAGAATCTATGGTGTATCCTAGAAAGACTATCACTTGGGCGGGAACTAGATTCGATTTCTCTTTGTTCAGAATCCATCCTAGACCCTCCAAATGAGCCCGAGTCCTCCTCAGGTCTTGGAGTAACTGCTCTTCCGATTTGGCGAATAATAGGAGGTCGTCCAAGTATGGAATCACAGAAACTCTTTTCAGTCTGAGCGGAGCCAAGGCTTCTGCCACCACCTTCAAAAAGACCCTGGGAGAGGAGGAGAGGCCAAAAGGGAGGGCTCTGAACTGGAAATGCCTTACTCCGCTTTCTGTTCTGATTGCTAGGCGCAGGTAGCGCTGAGATGAAGCCCTTATCGGGATGTGCAACTATGCATCTCTTAGGTCTATGGAGGCCAGAATGCAACCTGGTGGAAGAAGCAAAATGTGTGTGTTTGGTCCGTGGGCAACATGGCCTCCAGTTTCCCGTACCAAGTTTTCTGCTCCTGGGCTACATGGTTTGGCTACCAAGGGGGCCCTAAATCAAGGATAGCTTGGCCCACTATGTTAATCTATCGCACACTATCGGGAACTTTGAGGGGCCAAAGCTTGGGCCCCAAACATGTCCAGGGGCTCGAGCTGTGGGCACTTAACGTTTCCAACCATTACTGCGCCATAGATTAACATAGTGGGCCAAGCTAGCCTGAATTTAGGGCCTTGTGGTAGCCAATGCTTTCTTTTCATGGGGACCTGTATTGGGGTAGAATTTGCCCTACCACTGCAGGACACAGGCATTGAGGAGAGTGAACTCTTCTTATGTTGTAATCATGCAATAAATTACCTATTTGGATGCTACTTTTTTGTCAATCCATGGTGTGCTGGCAAATATCTATTTTTTGACTTGAACCAATATACAGCTGGTTGTTGCTGTAGAACCAAAACTTTGAGAGCTTATCCAGGAAAGTGTGCGCTTGGAATATGAAGTTTTACAGGCATTGAGAAGCCCCGCTCTGCAGGTACTGTTAAATAGTTAAGAGTCCAGAGATTCCTGGAGTACTCAGCATTACATTTTCAGGGCCCAAGCTGTGCCCACTCTAAGCTTCCCATACTACACCAAGCTGACCAAAACCCCCAAAGTGCTAGGTACAGGCAAACTTGGTACAGGTATCCTAGAGGCCCCCAGAGGTAATCCTTTCCTACCTCTGTGCCAAATTTGGGACACCAGACATTTGGGTAAAATATTGCATGACCGAGTAATTGCCAATTAAATGGTCACTAAAGGAAAAAAATGTATAGATAGGGTATACAGACATAATAGTTGACTGATTCCTTTTAAAAATTATTAAAAAAATAGATAAAGTTAATCATATAATCAACCTACAGTTCTAGTTTAGTTTTTGCGGTTTCCTGTCTCTCTGATGTACAGAGCCAGAGAGCCAATAGAGGGCAGTGATGGTTTGTCTAAAACCCCTCAGCCCAATCTAGTTTCAGTTTACACACAGTAATCACACCTCATTGATTAGTGACCACAGTGAGAAAGCTCCCAGTACTGTAGTTATAAGGAAACAGACAACCAGGAAGTGTCCAGAACAGAGCAGGATTACAGCAACATCAAAGCAAAAAAACAAACAACGAGGACATGAAAACAGCACTGCAGTAAGGTAAAGTAAGCTATTTAGCTAAAAAAAAAAATATTTCCTTTAGTGACCCTTTAAGGCTGGGTTCACATTAGTGCGAATTGGATGAGGATTTCTCTGCATCTAATTCGCATGTCAGGAGATCGTGACCGGATCTCTGTGTGCGTCTTTTGTTCTGTTTCAGCCCAAAATTCGGACCTGAAATGGTGAACAGGACTCACTGGACCCCCTGCTGCGAGCCGCTCCAGTGTGCAGTGTGAACCCAGCCTAAGGCTACGTTTACACTGAGGAGCTTTGCAGGCAAATATATCGCTAAAAATAGTGCCTGCAATGCACCTAGAAAGAGCCTCTTCTTCCCTTGGGCTTTCACACTGGAGTGGTGCACTGGCAGGACAGAAAAAAAAAAAAAAAGTCCTGCTAGCTGCATCTTTGAGGCTCTGTAGGAGCGGTGAATACACCTTTCCTAAAGCGCTCCTGCCCATTGAAATCAATGGGCAGCGCCGCTGAAAAATCGCTTTTCGGCCGCAAGTGGCGGTTAAAAGCCACAAAAATTACGGTAAAGCGCCGCTAGAAATAGCACCCCAGTGTGAAAGTAGCACAGTGCTAGATAGCAAACACTACTATGGTCATAAAGGGGGTAAAACTTCAGGAGGTCAAAAACAAACAACAAACTGAAAGACAAAAGTAAAAGTAAAGGAACAAGGCAGGCGTATGAGCAAAAATAGGCACGGACCATTTTATTGATGTTAAAACATATCATTTATAAACTTTCAAAACAGGGAATTTTATTTAAAATAAAAAATAAAGCGGGGCATGAAAAATAAAAGTAAATAAATTACCGACACCAAAGCCGAGACAGCAAGACTCAACCTATACAACAATAGTCCATTTAAGCATTTAAAGTGGAGTTCAACCGAAAACTGGAACTGCCACTTTGAAGAAAGGTGACCCCCTGACATGCTATATTTGGCATGTCAATTTGGGGGGGGGGGGGGGGGGGGGGGGCTCATTTCAGCTCCCAATTCCTCCCGGGCCGCCGCGGCGGAAGTAAGCTTACCTTTCCCCCTCCCTCTCCGCAATCATCTGGGACATGTCACAGGTGATTGCTTCGCCAGTCAAGGTGCGCAGTGTGGCTCATGCATGCGCAGTGCGTTCTCGGCTGTGAAGCCACAGCCGGACGCCCACAGGGACAATGCTGGCGCCACGGAGGGAGAGAAGCGGGGCTTCAATACCCTGCATCGCTGGACCCTGGGACAGGCAAGTGTACAATTATTAAAAGTCAGCAGCTGCAGTATTTGTAGCTACTGACTTAATATTTTTAGGTGGAACTCCCCTTTAATCACAATGTTTACCAAAAAAAGTTGGGCAACAATATCCCTTAGGTCGCGTACAGACGAGGAGACATGTCCGCTGAAACATGTCTGACGGACCGTTTCCAGCGGACATGTCTCCTCGGATATTTGGTCCGATGGCGTGTACACACCATCGGACCAAAATCCCCTCGGGCGGATAACGCGGTGACGTTGACGTCGCCACGTCACCAATCCAGGAAGTAATAAACTTCCACGCATGCGTCGAATCCATTCGACGCATGCGGGAGATTTATGCCCGCTGGTTAGGTGTACTAACCAGCGGACATGTCCGACGGACAGGTTTGCAGCGGACAAATTTCAAAGCATGCTTTGAAATTTGTCCGCTGGAAAAACCTGTCCGCTAGGTCGTACACACAATCGGATATGTCAGCTGAAACTGGTCAGCGGACATTTTCAATCGTGTGTACGCGGCCTAAGAAAGAATAGCTAGGATTAGGAAAGGAAGGGTGGGCCAGGTGAGCTTGATTGTAAAGCCATTTCTGCTGACAGACGATACAAGATTGGATAAATGGAAAGGTGAGCTGCATTAAGAATTGATATATCCAAGTACACGGCCAATCACGGGTGGAGGAGAAAACTGCAGATTTGCATGGTGGCAGCCAAAACAGATGGGGGAAGCTGAAAAAATAAAAAAAATAATATTCGAAGAGTCAGAAACGGACAAATTTAGAAATACATTGTACCATACCTCTTTAGTTAACTAAAAATTAGTGGGCCAGGGATTTAAATTCCCATTTAGCACTGGCTGTGTTTACATGGAGAATGCAGCGGCTCACAGCAGAAGTCAGGTGCGTCTCCATTCACCGCTTCAGGTGAGATTTCGGCTCGAAATTTCGGCTTAATTCAGACCTGAAATGAAACAAAATATTACATGGCCATGAAAATCCGTATCCCCCCCTTATAATATTACAGGGCCATGGAAATCTGTATAACCTCTTATATTAAAATATTACAAGATCCTCACCTCCCAACAACTAACCCCCCCTCACTCACAATTCTTTGCCCCACAAACTAAATACTGACCCCCATTCCCCACCACGAGAGCCACACCTCTGATAGATTGTCACCTCTCAACTTATGACCCTTGGGCTCCACCCCCCATGACATGCTGACTGTGGCCCCCCCCCCCCGTGACATACATACTGACCCCCTCGTGACAGACAGACTGACCACCCCCCTCTGTGACATACAGACTGACACCCCCACCGTGACATAAAGACTGACATCCCCCCCCATGAAATGCTGACTGACCCCCCCCCATGACATACAGACTGACCCCCATGAAATACAGACTCACCCCCCCCCCTGACATACAGACTGACCCCCGTGAAATACAGACTGACCCCCCTATGACATACAGACTGCCCCCCCTCAAGACTGTCCCCTGTGAAATACAGACTCACCCCCCCCCGTGACATACAGACTGACCCCCGTGAAATACAGCCTGCCCCCCCCTGACATACAGACTGACCCCCTGTGAAATACAGACTGACCCCCCACCCCAAGACTAGCCCTTGTGACATACAGACTCACTCCCCTGACATACAGACTACCCCCTCCCCCCGTGAAATACAGACTGACCCCCCCCATGACATACAGACTGACCTCCTGTGAAATAGACTGCCCCCCCGACATACAGACTGACCTCCGTGAAATACAAACTGACCCCCCCACCCCAAGACTGGCCCCTGTGACATACAGACTCACTCCCCTGACCATATAGACTGACCCCCCCCAAAGACTGTCCCCTGTGAAATACAGACTCACCCCCGTTACATACAGACTGACCCCCGTGAAATACAGCCTGCCCCCCCCCCCCCCTTACATACAGACTGACCCCCTATGGAATACAGACCTACCCCCCTGACATACAGACTGCCCCCGCAGCCGCTGTCATCCACATCCAGTGTAATCTGCAGTGTATGTCTCGGCGAGTGAAGGATTATGATACGGCCGCCCAGCACTTCCGGACAATTCTGTGACGGGGAGCAGAAAATGACAACACACCGTGTTCGTCGGCAGCAGCTCTGCGCTCGATTTCAACTGTCTGAAATCGGCACATGCGCATTTGATGCCAGGGATACCAATTTTCACGGGCTACAGAATTTCATGCTACACCGGAACCTGACAGGCAGATCACCGGCTGTCACCCTGCTGTCACTCCAGTGATGCCACCCGCAGAGGTAACGTTCTTTTGAAGGTAAAACATAATGAAAACATTTGTGCCAGGAGCTCCACTTTAAGACGAAATCGGACACAGTCCCCTCCCCCTCCTTAAATAGCTCAGAATCCGCCCAACCCAGAAAAGGTGAGTCAACCCGTCAACCATAAACACGGGTGACGTCATCCCCTTGGCAACAAGGGCGCGCCCAGAGGAACGTCACTTCCGTCAGCACCGACAGGGACGAGTGTGAAGCTGCTTTAACGTTGAGATGGTGAATAATCGCTTTATAGAGTGTGAGGAAGAGCTGGAGATCGATAGCCCTCGGTGAGCTGGCGGCGGGGCTGTGACAGGAGACCGTACTGGGAGGAGGGGAGAGGGGCGGGGGCTGGCTCTCCTAAATGTCTCTACTGTTCTATGTGTCACTGTCACTGACTGGCCTTCCAGATAGAGGCTGTGTGCTTGTTATTTAGCTTTATCTAGATTCTAGAACATTAGCTATAATGCTGTCTTTGCTCGGGGTTCTCTCTTTGTAACGTTATACACAGCATCATTTTCCTAAGTGTATATTATCAGCTGAGTAATATGACAGCTGGCTGGGTTTGTCCTTCCAAAGTGTGAAATAATGCCAATGTGGTTTTAAAGTCTTAATAATAAAGGTCTAATAAAAAGTAATAATATATATATATATATATATATATATATATATATATATATATATATATATATAAATACATTTATTTTGGATATACTGGAGTTATAACCACTGATATTTACTTTCATTTCATGTCCTAGAGACAAAATAGAGAGAACACTACTCAAATCCCCCATCAACAGAGTCAGTGTTGATGGAGAAATCCCTCCTGCTGCGCTTATGTGTTCTGCTAGCGTGGAGGCTTCCCAGCTGGCAGAACAAAATGATCACTGCTGGCTGCTATAGCCGTCGGCAGTGATCGCATGAAAAAAATCCAACAGGCTGGTTGTGATGTGAATGTGGCACATGGGCAACAATTATTCTTTATGTGCACAAGCAATGACCTGTGTTTTTTTTTTTTTTTTTTTCTGCATTGGATTAAACGTTTGTAGTGTAAACAAAGCTTTTTATCCTGCTCAGCCATGCTCTCTAGCAGAACGTAACGCTGTTCTTGAATTGGGGTTGTGCTGACTGCCCTATCACATTCACACCTGAGTGTAGCGGTTTGCAGCATTTTTTACCGCGATTTGCCTCGTCAAATTGCAGAGTTTTTTACCGCGACAAAATGCGCCGTTTTTTACCGCAATTTTGTCCAGGTCTAGGGTCACCAATGTTAAAAACAGAAAAATGCCAAAATGCGCTCAATTTGAGCGACAAAAAAGGGTCCAAAACTTGTTTGAGCTTCAGGCGTCAGGTGTTTTGTAGTGGAGATGTGAACCATCCCCATTGAGAATAATGTATTTTTCCCCTCTGGCCTTTTGGAGCTTCATGCTTCAGGCAATAAACGCTCAGGTGTGAATGCAGCCTTGCTACAGGGCGGCAGCTATGCACAGGATCACATGTTTGTGTGTGTGTGTGTATATGCATAGGCAGTTTTGTCTGGTAAAGGTGAACTATGCCTTTTAACCACTTGCCGACTGGCTCACGCCAATATATGGCAGCAAAGTGGTTTGTTTCTGCAAATCGCTATATGGGTGCATCCTTTTTTTAATAAGGACGAGAGCAGGCGCGCATGCGCCAGCTGCACGGCAGGGAACCTGATGCATGAGAGCAGGAACAGGGATTTGTGTGTAACCAAGAAGGAACAATGATATGTCTTCTCCTCCAGTCGGTCCTATCCCCTCACAATTGGCACACACCTAGGGAACACACATTTAACCCCCCTTGATCGCACCCTAGCGTTAACCCCCTTATTTGCATATGACATTTACACAGAAATTGGTGCATTTTTATAGCAGTGATCGTTCTATAAATGTGATAAGTGTCCAATCTGTCCGCAGTACCACTAAAAACGGCAGATCACTGCTATTACTAGTAAATAAATAAATAAATAAATAAATAAATATATATATATATATATATATATATATATATATATATATATATATATATATATATAAAGGGCTGCGGAAATTAACGATTAATTGTTTGATTAATCGTTAATTTCTTTGATCGACTAAAAAAAATTTGATAGACGATCTGCGGAGTGAGCGCCGCGGTCTCGCCGATAGGAAAGACCGCGGCTTCGGCCTAGCTCCGGAGCCGCGGCCATCTTGGTCCACCCGGCGGCAAGCAAGTAGCGGCGCGCTGATGTCATCATCACCCGCCCGCCTGCTTGCATCGTGCACGTGTCAGTGTCAGCTACTCTGCGGACGTGTCCTCCTGCCTTAAGAAGATAAGAGAAGACAACCATCATGTATAGCATGCAGGCAGATGTGTATATGAAAAGCATGGGAGGCAGATGTGTATAGAAAAGCATGGGAGGCAGATGTGTATAGAAAAGCATGGGAGGCAGATGTGTATAGAAAAGCATGGGGGCAGATGTGTATAGAAAAGCATGGGGGCAGATGTGTATAGAAAAGCATCTGCCCCCATGCTGTAATAGACACATCTGCCCCATACTGCAAGAATATATACATCTGCCCCCATGTTGTAATGTACACATGGGGGCAGATGTGTATCATCTTGCAGTATGGGGGCAAATATGTATCATCTTGCAGTATGGGGGCAAATATGTATCATCTTGCAGTATGGGGGCAAATATGTATCATCTTGCAGTATGGGGGCAAACTGTATATTACAGTATTGGGGCAAACTGTATATTACAGCATGGGGGGCAAATGTGTGTATATTACAGCATGGGGGGCAGATGTGTATATTCTTGCAGTATTAGGGCAGATGTGTACATTAAAGCATGGGGGCAGATGCTTTAATATACACATCTGCCCCCATACTGCAAGAATATACACATCTGCCCTCATGCTGTAATGTACACATGGGGGCAGATGTGTATATTCTTGCAGTATGGGAGGCAGATGTGTATATTAAAGCATGTGGGCAAATGTGTATATTACAGCAGATGTGTTTGTATTTTACAGCATGGGGGTAGATGCTGTAATATACACATCTGCCCCCATACTGCAAGAATATACACATCTGCCCCCATGCTGCCCCCACCACATTTACCACTGACTAATGCAGAGTTGCAATGCAAGGAGATCAGCTAAAAGTAGTTGTATCTGTATGTGCGTTAATTAATCGAGATTAATCGATTAAAAAAAAAAACCAATTAATCGAACACAAAAATTGTAATCAGTCATTATGATTAAAAATGGCATAAATCTTTTCCATAGTTTTGTAGACACTATAACTTTATTACGCTTATTGCGTTATTTTTGTATAAAAAGTAGAAACTGAGGAAGAAATCCTGTTTTAAAAAATACATTTATTATTATTTTTTTTTTCAATATTTGCGCTCATTTTTTGTTTATAGCGCAATAAATAACCGCAGAGGTGATCAAATACCATCAAAAGAAATGCTATATTTGTGGGGAAAAAAGGATGTAAATTTTGCTTAGTTACATCGTCGCATGCAATTGTCAGTTAAAGCGACGCAGTGCTATATCGCAAAAAATGGCCTAGTCATTAAGCAGCCAAATCTTCCGGTCTGTAACTGGTTAAGCTTTTGTTCTAATCCGAATTGAACAAGCAAAAGCATCCCTCTGCACATATTAGAAGTGTCCATAAAAGTACATATGCCACAGCATTGGAAATTTGGTTGTAAACCATGACTATTGGTGGTCATCAGTTGTACACATTAGAAGACCTTCTCTGTTTGTTGTACTCTATGCCAGTGCTGCTCGTCTTTTTCCACCTACACTTTCCATAGCTGCAAAGGTTATGCTTTGACAAACTGAGCTATTTATGTTTGTGATCCTACCAGTTGTTGGGTAGCCATGCTAATTAAAACTGCCCTCCAAATACAGTACACGTTTTAGAGACCGCAATGAAGTACCACTATTAAAGTGGAAGTCCATGCTAAAACTAAAATCCCTGCATCTATAGCCACTAACGTTTTAACACTAAGGGTCCTTTCACACTAGCGGACCTTTCGTCCGTTCATTACAAGTCCGTTTACGGAGTTGTAATGAGCCCCTATGGGAGCGGATCCATTAGCGGATGATGCATCCACTAACGTCCGCCAGATCCGCATCTGTTTTTGCGGACGGAAGAATGTCCTATTTTTCTTCCGTCCGGCCAAACGGATCGGATGCAAACGGACAGACGGTCCGTTTCCATCCGACTCCCCATAGGGGAGAGCGGAGGAGAGACGGGGCGGTCCCTGCACAGTGTGCGGGGACCGTCCTGTCCGCCGACAGCTGAGCGGAGACCCCCTGCTGAGCTGACGGACACACGGAGCGGACCGAAAAATGGACCGCTCCGTGTGTAAGGAGCCTTAAGCCTCGTACACGTCGGGAAAACTGCCATGACAGCTTTTAACCCAGAAAACTTGCTGTGTGTATGTTCCATGGCAGTTTTCCCAACAGGAAAACCGATGGGAATAGCGGCAGGAAAAATTAGATCATGTTCTTGTTCTTCTCTTTTTCTGCCGCGATTCCTGGTTGTCTTTTCCCCGGCAGTTCCCCTATGGAAAACACTGCAGTGGAGCAAACATGCGGCCGGAATTCCCGGCCAAAGCTCTCGCCACAGTTTTCCTGACGGGAAAACCTCTGGTGTGTGTATATGGGGAAAATGACTGAGCAGGTTCTCAGGGTTACCAGCAGACTTTTCACCACCGGAAAAGCAGATCGTGCGTACGGGGCATAACCTATCTAGCACTGTAAAGAAAAAAATCTGTATCGGCTTTTTCTGCAGGTGATCCGACCCAATCTCAATCAGCAGAAGCTCTGCTGTCCGACAACGGCTGTGAAATTAATGGGAAGTGACATCACCCGTAGATTTAGTATGGGGCTTTCGTTGCCCACACAGGGAAGCTGCGGCTGACAGCGAAGCGTGGGATGGGAGCTTCCGCCACTGGAGATGGGGTCGCATCGCCTGCAGAAAAGACATGTATACTGAATTATTTTTATTTACAGGTTAGTGTTAGAATATCGGTGGCTATAGATGCAGGGATTTTAGTTTTAGCATGGACTTCCACTTTAAGTGCAAGTAAACAAAAATGTGGCATTAGAGATTAAAAAAAAATTGTTGTGTTTGTGACCATTATTTAGTTTTGTTAACTCAGTTGTGCAAACCAAGTACTTCATTCAAAGGACATTGTGTGACATATTTCTAGAGCCTATATTTTATTGCCTTATATGTTTTGTAACTGTGTAGAAGCCTCCATAGTGATTTAATGAGTTACATTGTTATCTGCAGTTCCTGTTGATAGGAGTACATTTTATGTTGGTGTGGGTGGTTTTCAGTATCAGACCTGCAGCATACCTGGTGGTGAAATCTGAAAATCTAATATCCCAGAGAAAAGGCAGATGTAGGCAAATTATTGGGTTACACAGGCAGGTGACAGTTTCTCAGTTTTCTTGTTGAATATGTGTACCTAATTATTTGTTTTCATATAGAAGAAATATACTAAGTGTTCCTTCCTAATGATTAATAATGGTTATTTTATTTGTTACAGCTTGGATCAATGTTGGTATGTATGTGCCATACCTAGTAGTAGTCACCGATACCACAGTGTATAGCCGATGGCTTTCAGTTCCCAGTGCCATATGGCTGCCCTCCTGTTTAGTTCAAAGTATTCCATAATTGGACGACGTGGCAAGGCAGGGCAGTGACAGTATGGCCTCCATCTTGTCTAATCGTAAAACATTTTGGGCACTTTCACATTGAGGCGCTGGCTGTGTTGACGGTACCCCCCCCCCCCCCCCCCAAGCGGCCGAAAAAGGTTTAAAAGCGCTCTTAAAGTGGGCCATTGAATTTATTGGCAGGAGCGATGTGTACAACGCTCCCGCACCGCCCCAAAGATTCTGCTTGCAGGACTTTTTCCTGTCCTGCGAGCGCATCGCCCCAGTGTGAAAGCACTCAGGCTTTCACACTGGGGCTGCAGAAGAGGCAGTTTACAGGTGCATTTCAGGCACTATTTGTAGCACAAAAACATCAGTAAAACGCCTCCGTTAGTATTAGCGCAATTGTTTATGAAGTGCAAATTTTCAGTAAACGTACACCATTAATTTTAGTGCACACAAACGCAACATATTATCCAATTTTTGGTAAAATATAAGAGATTTGATTGTGCCTACCATGTCAAGGCTTAAAATTGTGTGCACCCATGAAATGACAAAATTCAGTACACAAATTATTCCATGGGCAACGCTGTAAAACCCCCTGGGCACCACTGATGAAGTCTTTTGTAACATAATATAATGTGTAGGGTGGAGCTTTGGGTGACATCATCATGCCGCACTATTTGGGGCTGGGCAGCAGTACATGTTTAAAAGATGCTCCTGAATCGGATAGTCGAAGAATATATATTTTCCGCTGGCAAGATGGTGCAGCCTATGATGCACTTTTACATTTTTTATGTTTATTTTTTACAAATGCATGTATACACTGTGGTTGAATTTTTTTTTATGTTTGCGTTATTTCGCGATTGACAGTTCCAAATTGCAATTAAAGTCACACCCCATTGTCGGCAATGGAACCGTTCAAAATTGGCACGACCTATGTCGCAACGACTTTGAAAGGCTCCTGCACTACTTTTTTTTTTTTACAGATTTAATTGCGACTTGCATTGATTTGTTGTATCAAGTCGCAAGCCACGATAAAATCGTCAGTGCAAATCGCACTGCTTTCAAAACCACACTGGTGCCTAATGAAAATGTAAGGAGGTGGAGCAGAGGTAAAACGCCAAAAATCTGATTCTAGCTACTGAGGGAAAATGTATTTTGACCTTCGTGTTCTATCAGGTCCATTTTGAAAGGTGAGCAGGTTTTCAGTTTTAGGTGGAGACACAATATCTTATTTAAAGAGGAAGTAAACCCTGATGGGTTTTACTTCCTCTTTTGCTCCCTGCAAAGCCTGCAAATTATTAGCATAATGGGCTAGTATTGCATACTAGCCCATTATGTGACATTTACCTGAAAACAAATCCTGCACTGTCCCCTGTGCAGGCAGCATCCATCTTCGCCCCTCTTCCTTCAGGGGCCACGGACTCCGGCTCTGTGACTGGCCGGAGCCGTGTGATGTTACGGCACACGCTGGAGAAGAAATGGCATGGAGGTCCATTTCTTCGCAGCACATGCACCGATGACGACATTGGCTCACTACAAGTGAAATATCTCCTAAACGGCGCCCGTTTAGGAGATATTTCCACTCCCTATAGGTAAGCCTTAGGGCTCTTTCACACGGGGCGGATCAGTAATGATCCGCCCCGTACACCTCCGTTTGCTCAGCGGGGATCGCTCTCTTGATCCCCGCTGAGCCGGCGGACTGTTTCAGCAGACAAATTCGATTGTGTGTATGGGCGGACAGACAGGTTTTTCCAGCAGACAAAAAAAATCTGTCTGCTGGGAACCCGTCCGTCCGACATGTCTGCTGGTTGTTAGTACACTAACCAGCGGACATATCTGCCCGCACATGCGTCAAATGGATTCGACGCATGCGTGGAAGTTTTTTACTTTCTGGTGCGGTGACGTGGCGGCGTCAACGTCACCGCGCTGTCTGCTGGCGGGGATTTTGGTTTGATCGTGTGTACATGATCAAACCAAAATAGCCCAGCAGACAAATCCGATCAAATCGGTCTGACAGATTTATTTAGTTGTGTGTACGTGGCCTTAGACATTTAATACATGTGACTTTAGCAAAGCTGAGAAAAGAAAAGGATTTTATTACAGTGAGTACTAAAAGTAAGGATTTTTTACGGTGTTCTTTTTCCACACAAATAGACCTTTTCGTTTGGTATTTGACCACCACTGTCTGTAAATACAAAGTATGTACGCGGCTAGACTGTACGCAGGAGAAGTAGCAGAATGTACGTTGGGGTGTAATGTCGCATCTACCCATAGCATGTGTGGGAAATATATAAAGCTGCACGATTTAATTGTTAAAAAATAAAAATCACGATCTTGATTCAACCCCTCACGACCCTAATGAGCCATTTGTGCGATTCTATGTAAACAGTGCAGAGCTGAGCTGTCCCAAAAAAAAAAAGCTGGCAAATGTTTATCAACATTCCTCAGTGCTGAGAGATAGAGAAGAGATACAATTTAACATTTGGTTCTTTTAGATCAATTGAATGGACTCTGGTCTGTAAATGAAGTCAGTTTAACCACTTAAAGTGGATGTAAACCCGTTTTTTTCTTTATATATGTCACAATGTAGATTATAAGATTTCCTATCATCTGTGCCCAGTCTTGCCACAAAGAGTTAATCCACCTCTAAAGCAATCCTCTTTTATTGTTCAGTGAAATAAAACAGACTAAAGCCCCATACACACGGTCAGACTTTTGGCCAACCAACTTCAAAATCTGCAACTTTTCAAATTTGTCTGATCGTGTGTACGCTCCATCGGACCAACTTTTTCAGGTTTCATCTGACAAAAAGTTGGGTCTGCGAACGGACCAACTTTTCAGCAACAAAAGTCTGATGGTGCTTTGTGTGACCGTGTGTGCAGCAATCCAACCAACTTTTGTGCAAAGTGCAAATACGCATGCTCAGAACCAATGTTAAAATCAACCAACAATAGCAGAAGTTAACCAAAGGGTGGCGGTAAAGAGCAGAAAAACCATGTGATGATGGGAAAGTTTTAGAAAGGTTTGCAGAAAAGTCTGACTGTGTGTATGCTATGGGTGTGAACGGACAAATCAATTAGGACAAAAATCCAAGGGAAATTTTGTTGGATGTCCTACCGTGTGTGCGGGGCTTTACAGAGAAAAACCTTAGTCCGTTCCGCCCCCTTGCTGTGAGTGACAGGATATTTACATATCTCATGCACTAGCCTGGAGACGGGCATTATTTTTTAATTCCCACCCCTACTCCTTTTCTGAAGTCATGTGGTTACTTTTCTGGGTTTTGACTGGATGTTGGTGATCATAGCAGAATTCAGTGTAAGGAATACACAGGACAAAATGCATGTTGACAAGGGGCGTGTAAAGGTGGGCAGGGAGTCTACTGACATCACGACTCGGAATCTGCATTTTTTTTTTAGTTCTTGTAACAGACAGAGGGGAAACATTTGACAGGTAAGGATACATGCAGGCATGTGTATATTCTTATTGATCAGCACTATGGCAGTAGTTTAGAAAAGATGAGAGTGAGTTTACATCCACTTTAAAGACGAAACCTTTTTCTGACACTTGTTGCTTACAAGTTAAAATGGGTATTTCCTGCTAGAAAATTACTTGGAATGTCCAAACATTATTTTAGCAGAGTCCCTAGAGAATAAAATGGCGATTGTTGCAATATTTTATGTCGCACTGTATTTTGCGCAGCCGCCTTTCAAACACAATTTTTGGGGAAAAAATACACTGATTAAAAAAAAGAGAAAAACCGAAACTGTAAAGTTAGCCCAATTTTATTTTTTTTATAATATGAACCATGATGTTGGGTGAATGGCTGGTCTTACTCAATGATTGAAGTGCATTATTTCTATTACATTGTCAGAAGTAATTGGTTTAACTCGCCATAATGCAGAATCAGTGGGAGCCCTGAGCGTGTCGCCTGCCACCAGTTGGAGCACGTTACTTGCCACTGTCGCCTGCCACCAGGTGCAATCACTTTTATGAGCACTCGCCTAAAATAATGTCCGCCTTCAAGTAGCGCCAGGTATCTATTATTTTCCATGTGTTAAACCTCCTTGGTATACCTAACCATCTGTAACAATGAGACATTCCTATGCTACTTACTTGATGTATCCATAGATGTTTTCAGCACAACAATCACAAGAGTATAAACAAAGGGAGAAGGAAATCTTTTCATTGCTCACCTCTCCAGTGCACAGCCCCCAGCATCACTCCTCTCCCAACCTACACCACTTAGGCCCCTTTCATACGGGGCAGTGGCGGTATAGCGGCACTATCCTGTCGGGCTTTCACATTGAGAAGGCTGGGGCAGGAGTTTTTCAGGTGGTATATAGGCGCTATTTATAGAGAATTTTCGTGAGTTTAAAAACCTATTTTATTTTACTCGCGATTATTAAGCGAAAAAAGACGTACGATCCGTCGGCCGATATTCGGATCGTGTGTATGGGCCATTAGAAGTACTGAATGACACCTAACCACAGCCTTCTCCAATTTGTAATCTCCACATGCTTGAGTTAATTAGTACTCACCTGTGCTGTCTGAGAGCATGTCATTTCCTCCGTATGGAGCAGACAAACTGTTTCCTCTAGGGTAGGCTATTTCTCTGGGCATTCCAGGCACAACATGCAAAATGCCCATAGAAGTGGCAGATCTCATATGACACGCACACATGGCATTTCAAAACCATAATAAGAAAAGCAAACAGCGGACCAGCTACACGATCACCCTGCCCACCACACATTTAAGCAATACCTATCACCCACCGTGAGTTTATAACCCCTTAGACCCAGCATGGTCAATAACCACTTCAGTACCAAGGACGTCAATTGACGTCCTGGCTTTCAGTGGGGATATCTGAATGATGATTGCAGCCACAGGCATCATTCAGATATCAATCTCTTCAGGCGGCGAATCCCTGCACCATAAGAACAATCATAGCGGCGGTTCCGCCGCTTGATCGTTTTTATAGGCCGCCATCCGGTGCATCTCTGGGCTCTCCTTTGCCATCGGAGACCCGAAGAAACGATCCACCGCCGTCCGCTGTAAACCATAGAGTAGACTGGTGACCAGATTGTCACCAGTCATCTCTATGATCGTCGGAGGCCCGGGCGCGATGTTATGACGTCACGCCTGGGTCCTGGAATGTAAGCACAGCCGCAATCGCGGCTGAAAGCATTAGATCGGTGATTTTTTTTTTTTTTTCACGATCTAATGCTTTCCAGCCTGGAGGAGAGATGTTGGTTCTTATTGACCCTGCATCTCTCCATAAAGAGTACCTGTCGTACCTGTCGCACACATTCCTATTACAAGGGATGTTTACATTCCTTGTAATAGGAATAAAAGTGTCAAAAAAAGTTTAAAAATAAAATAAATTGTGTAAAATAAAAAAAAAAAAATTTCAATGCCCCTACCCCCGGTAGCTCGCGCTCAGAAGCGAACGCACGCGTAAGTCCCGCCCACATGTGTAAACGCCGTTCAAACCACACATGTGAGGTATCGCCACGTGCGTTAGAGCACCAGCAACAATTCTAGCACTAGACCTCCTCTGGAACTCTAAATTTGTAACGTGTAAAAAAAAATAAGCGTTGCCTATGGAGATTTTTAAGTACTGACGTTTGGCGCTATTCCATGAGTGTGCGCAGTTTTAAAGCGTGACATGTTAGGTATCTATTTACTCGGCGTAACTTAATCTTTCACATTATACCAAAAAATTGGGCTAACTTTACTGTTTTGTTCTCTTTTTAATTCACAAAACCGTTGTTTTCCCCAAAAAAAGGCTTTTGATAAATGATTGCGCAAATAATGTGCGAGATAAAAAGTTGCAATGGCCGGCATTTTATTCCCTAGGGTGTCTGCTAAAAAAACATATATAGTGTTTGGTGGTTCTGAGTAATTTTCTAACAAAAAAAATTCGAGATTTTCCTAGCATGTGACGGAAAATATTGATTATATGAAGACAGGAGGCGAGTATCTTATGCATTATCTTTCTTTTAATAATGCCCATAGCAGAACAATTCTTAAAATAGTTTAAAACCAAAAACGATAGAAAAAACAGGGAGAAAACTACGTTTCCCAGCAGTCTTAGCTTGTGGCCACTCCCCTTTGCCTCTATATAAGGACTGCTGACCCTGAAGACTTCCTCTTTCTTTAGCGAAATTCAACGATGAACGAAACTTGGCCTCCGAGGTATCTCCACATCCGAATCTTCGGTCCCTCCGTTTGTTCTTCCATCCGGGAAAACATCTTGACTGGCGTAGATAAGGTCCAACGAGGACCAACAACCATGGATCGTAGCCAACAGGGCGTCCGAACTTTTTTAAAACAATCCCGAAATGCAGATCGTCAATATCCAACGGAAGCGGGTGTTATCAGTATCCTGAAACAAGACATATGTATGTAATAGGGATGGGTAGGGAGGGAAGATACTCGCCTCCTGTCTTCATATAATCAATATTTTCCGTCACATGCTAGGAAAATCTCGAATTATACTTCAGACAGGAGGCTCATATCTTATGCAAATTCAAAGCTTAGCATCAACAATACAGATCATATTCAAAGAGATATACACAATATATATATATACATATACATAACCATGAACGTAATTACAAAACTGTCATGGCCACATGTTCCTCTGGTCTGAAGTAGAAAGAGCGAAAGACGGTCTCGGAGGACCAATCCGCCGCAAGAAGTAGGTCCGACAAGGAACCCCCCGTTTTGATCACCTTGGAAGCCATGGCTCCTCTGGCTGAATGAGCTCCAAACTGGGATATGTCTATGCCCGCCATGGCCATAGTCGATCTAACCCATCTAGCTAAGGTAGCGGAAGTCACTGGGCGATGGGGTGTGACGTAAGAGAGCAATAGTTGGGACGATTCCGGAGAACGTAATTCCGTTGTGCGGGACTCGTAGGTTTGCAGACATCGAACCACACAAAGTCGTGGGTGTTCAGCGAAGAAAGGATAGAATATTGACGTCAGGTCCGTCTTGGTCCTGCGGACCACCGAGAATCGAACGCCTTGCGGGGAAAATTGACGTCTGGAGACCTCTAAAGCCTTTACGTCTGAGACGCGTTTAATTGAGACCAAGCATAAGAGAACGGTAAGTTTGAATGACAGGAGTTTGAGAGATAACGATTCGTTATCGTCCCAGTTAGAAAACATGGTAAGGATTTTGGAGACGTCCCAGGTTGTTTGATACTTAGGACGAGGAGGGCGTTTGAATTTTATCCCTCGCATAAGTTTGCAGATTACCGGATGTTTGCCCACCGGCAGCGAGTCCACCAAACCATGGTGGGCTGAGATGGCGGATCTATATACATTGATAGATCGATATGCCTTACCGGAATCGAAAGCATCCGCAAGGAAGTTAGTGACAAGCGTTATAGGTGCTTGAAAAGGATCAGCCTGCCGTTGAAGACACCAACGCACCCAGATTCCCCAGGCCGATCTATATGCCGATCGAGTCCCGGGGGCCCAGGCCATGGCGAGGAGGTTTCTAGCTGATTGTGAAAGGTCCTCACCAACACCGATGACCCTGATATCAGGCAGGCCAGAAGGGTCAGAGAGCCGTCCAATACCAAAGGATGTACCGTCTTGGACTGGTGTCGAAGAATGTGCGGAACCGAGGGAAGAACCCGGGGGTGGTCTATGACCATCTCCAGTAGAAGGGGAAACCATGGTTGCGTCGGCCACCAGGGTGCGATCAATACTACTGTCGCTTTCTGGGAAGCAATCTGCAACAAGGTTTTGGGGATCATTGCGAAGGGTGGAAACGCATAGTGTGTCTCTCCTTTCCACCATTGGCGGAATGCGTCCACCGCTCTGGCCCCGGGGTCTGGTCTCCAGCTGAAATAGCGGGGTAATTGATGGTTGAGGCGGGAAGCGAACAAGTCCACTCCTAGGGGACCCCATAGCCGGTTGATTTGGGTAAACATGGACCGGTCCAAACTCCATTCGCTGGAGTCCGATAGATATCGGGAATTCCAGTCTGCAACGATGTTGGAAACACCCGGTATGTACTCCGCTATCGGAACAATATTGCGGTCCAAGCAAAACTGCCAGATGTCTTTGGCGAGATTCGCTAAAATTTTGGATCTGGTGCCGCCCAGGCGATTGATATATTGCACCGCCGCGATATTGTCCATGCGTATTAATACGCAGCAGTCGGAGTATTCCGAGAGGAAGCTCTGGATTGCGAACGAGGCCGCTAGGAGTTCCAAGGCGTTGATGTGCCACAGGGACTCCTGTTCGGACCAAAACCCCCCTGTCGACGTCTCGCCCAAGCGAGCTCCCCAACCTTTCCGACTCGCGTCGGATTCTAGAATAACGTCTGGCTGTGGGTTGAAAATCGACTTGCCATTCCATTCGATGGCATGTCTCAGCCACCATTGTAGTTCCAATTCGGCTTCCGTGGACAGTGGGATGACGTCTGCGTATCGAAGACCTTGCCGAAGATGCAGTATCTTCAGACGCTGGAGTGCCCTGTAGTGGAGGGGGGCCGGGAAAATGGCCTGAATAGAGGCCGCCAAAAGACCCACTATCCTGGCCAGAATCCGAAGTGATACGCTTTGTTTGCGTAGCACTGCTCTGATCTCCGTCCGGATCAGCGTAAGTTTCGCCTTGGGAAGACGGAGGATCGCCCGATTGGTGTCCACCAAGAAGCCCAGGAATTCTAACTCTTGAGTCGGGACCAACATAGATTTCTCTTGATTGATGAGAAAACCTAACCCTTCTAACAGATTCACCGTCCAGGACATATGAGCCCGGATTAGTGACCTGGAGTGCGCCATGATGAGGATGTCGTCCAGATAGATTATGAGACGTACACCTCTGCTCCGTAAGGTCGCTACGACCGGTTTCAACAGCTTGGTGAAACACCATGGGGCTGAAGACAGTCCGAACGGTAGGCATGTGAACTGCCACGCGCGTCCCCCCCACAGGAAGCGCAGTAGATGTTGTGAGCCCGGGTTCATGGGTACCGTGAGGTAGGCGTCTTTGAGATCTACCTTCACTAACCAATCTCCTGGTTGAAGGAGATCCCGGAGGCAATGAATCCCTTCCATTTTGAAGTGGCGATACACCACATGTTGATTTAACTCCCGTAAGTTTATCGCGGGACGGGAGCCGCCCCCTTTCTTCTTTACCAGGAAAAGATTGCTGGTGAAACCTGGGGAGTTTGGATCGACTTCCATGACGGCCTTTTTGGATATGAGGTCCCGTAATTCGTTGTCTATCAACATTGCGCTTTGCGTGTTGAAATAAATGGGGGGCGGAATGACGCCCAGTAGGGGGGGGGATAGGAGTTCTATGTGAAACCCGCGGATGGTATGTAATACCCACGGGTCTGCCGTAATCGCAGACCAGGCGTGGGTAAAATATCTCAGTCGTCCCCCCACAGGCTTGTGACAATAAGTTATAACATTTGGACTCACCGGTAAACGGGCGTGATCGAGGGTCTCCTCTGCTCCCTCGTCCTCTCCATGGCCTCCCTCGGGGTGGGAAGAAGGGCGCCGGTTGAGACACTGCGGCGTATGAGGTATGGGTCGGAGCATAAGGAGGTGCCGTTGTTCTGTTGAATGGCCTGAATGATTGGCTACGGCCGGCAGAGCGGCCCCTACCTCTGCCGGCCCGAGCAAAAATCTTGGTGTTGCCCGTTCGTTTGAGGGAAGACTGGGCCTTGTCCAGGCTATTGAATAGCCCTACAAATTTGTTAATATCCTTGACTAAGGAGTCGCCGAACAGTAATCCTTCGGCACCCGGGCCCGGTTCAGTTTCGGCTAAATGAGCCAATTGTGGATCAAGGCGCATCAGGATGGAACGTCTACGTTCCGTGGAGCAGGCTGAGTTTGCGTTTCCAAGAAGGCATATGGCTCGTTGAGCCCAACCACGGAGTTGGGTTACGTCAACTACCGCGTCTGAAACCACCGCCTGTTCGGAGAGGTTCAGAATTTTTGTTAGTGGGCCTAGGAGGTCCAGAAGGCGGTCTTGAATGTTCCTAAAGGAACGGTCGACCCCCTTTTTGGAAAATTTTCCGGATTTAGTCAAATATTTGGCTAGGATCGGATCAATCTCCGGGGTATGAACCACTTTTTTAGGAATGTGGGGGCGTGGACATTCTGCTCGCAATTTATTGCGGTTTGCTTTGTCTAAGGGCCTCCGTGCCCAAAATTCAACATATTGGGCCACATGAGGTAGTGGGGCCCAATCACCCGAGCGGGGATGGGAAATGGCATCCGGGTGAAAAAGCGGTTCGCCAAGGGCGTCCGTTAAAGTAATGCCCTGATCATCAGGGTTGGCGTCGAGGGGGAGCGCCAATGACCCAGCATCCGCTCTGTCGTCCTCATCGGACCCAGAATCCTCATATTGAGATGAATCGGTCGATGAAGCATCGTCCGAATCGAGGACGAACGAATTTGGTTTCGTTCGTCTCGAAGGTGTGTGCCTCTTAGTTGACTCCCTGAGGCCCAGGGGTTGAAAAGGGTCCGAGGGATGCGTGGGGTGGCATTCCGGGGAGGGTAATGCCTTAGACATATTGTTTACTTCCCCTGCCGGGGAGTCAGTAAGCAGTGCCACATGTTTCCTCTTCTGGGAGGATTTACCCCTCTTCACCTGAGGCTCATCACATATGGCCAGCGGTGAGGGGGTGTTAAGGATAGGAGCTAGTGGTGCTGAGGGGAGAGAAACTGCAGCCATGGCAGCTTGGACGGACCGAGTGACTAACTCCTGGATCTGAGCAGCGTTCAGAAATCCAGATGCTCCTTGTGGCATGCCATCTCCCATTGTGGGAGAATCATTTCCTTCAGCCATGTTTATGGTATTATTGTAGGTAGTTACAGTATATTTTGGGGGTTAATGCACCGCTCACCCTCTCCCTCACACGTCCGCAGCGGTACTGGTGTTGCGGTGAGGGAGGGGAGAAAAAACGCTCGTGCCCTACGAAAATCCCGCGAGATTACGGCCATGAAACTTCCCATTGGCCGGCGTAATCTTGCGAGATCGCGGAAACGAGATCTCGGCAACAAGAGGGGATTGTGAGGTAGTCTGAGCCCCCCCCCGCAGCGCGCGAAAAGGGCGTAATGGGTAAATGGCGGCCGGCCTCACGGGAGGTGAGGGTGCCGAATGTGAGGGGAAAAGTCAGGTAGGATAAAGACCCTAAGTCAAAACTTGTGCGCTGACACAAGTAACCTATAGGGAAAAGCAGTAATAATAACATTCAGTTAGAGAAATATATGAGAGAAAAAACACTTATCTGTTCTGTTTCCATGAGCAGAAAGAAAGAGGAAGTCTTCAGGGTCAGCAGTCCTTATATAGAGGCAAAGGGGAGTGGCCACAAGCTAAGACTGCTGGGAAACGTAGTTTTCTCCCTGTTTTTTCTATCGTTTTTGGTTTTAAACTATTTTAAGAATTGTTCTGCTATGGGCATTATTAAAAGAAAGATAATGCATAAGATATGAGCCTCCTGTCTGAAGTATAATTATGATTTATGCATGTAGGAGAAGTGCCAAAATAGCCCCGGTATTGAAGCGGATATGGAAAGCGCCCAGATTAATATTTATATTTGGGAGTATATCATGGGCATATTTCCATGATTATTTATGGGAGACCCATGATTCCACCACCTCAACTCAACCTCCTTGAGAGGCATGGGGCTGAATTAGTCCCCATGTCCCCAGAATGTTTATCCTATACGGAAAGAATTTAATAACAATAGCCCAATATGTTCTTTTTGTGACATTACTACAAACGTGTACCCCAGGCTCCCGCTGCAACCCCGGGAAAAACAGGAGGACCCAAAATGGGAGACAGTGACACTACACAGGCTGCAAAAAATTAACATTTGCATAATCAATCATTTATATTCCTAACTTTTGGTAATCATAAACTTTCCTCAACATATTTTTTTTTTTTTTTTTTACCTGATCTTAAGACAAATCCCACTATTCCTATTCATTGTAAGAACAGAACTTTTAAAAGCAATTTTCAGCAAATTAAAGCATGGAGACATGGATTGATGGGAGTTTGTTTCTGATTATTAAAAATGAATTAACCACTTCAGTACCGTGGGTGTTTTTCAGATTTGGTGTTTTTAAGACTAAAACTGTTTTTTTTGCAAGAAAATTACTTAAAACCCCCAACATTATATATAAACACCCTAGAGAATAAAATGGCGATCATTGCAATACTTTTTGTCACACCATATATTTGCGCAGCGGTCCTACAAGCGCACTTTTTTTGGAAAAAAATCACTTTTTTTTATTAAAAAATAAGACCGCAATAAATTTGGCCCAATTTTTTTATTTATTGTGAAAGATAATGTTACGCCGAGTGAAATGATACCCAACATGTCACGCTTACAAATTGCGCCCGCTCGTGGCATGGCAAACCTTTACCCTTAAAAATCTCGATAGGCATTTTTTTAAAAATTCTACAGGTTGCATTTTTTGAGATACAGATGAGGTCTAGGGCTAGAATTATTGCTCTCGCTCTAACGATCGCGGCGATACCTCACTTGTGTGGTTTGAACACCATTTTCATATGCAGACGCTACTCACGTATGTGTTCGCTTCTGCGCGCAAGCTCGTCGGGACGGGGCACTTAAGAATTTTTTTTTTTTTATTTCTTTTTATATATTGTATTTTTTACACTGGAACAAAAAAAATGATCGCTTTTATTCCTATTACAAGAAATGTAAATATCCCTTGTAATAGAAAAAAGCAAGACAGTTCCTCTTACATATGAGATCTAGGGTCAAAAAGACCTCAGATCTCATATTTAGACTAAAATGCAAAAAAAAAAAAGAAATTGAAACTGTCATTTTTTTCAAATTACAAAAAAAAAATGTTTCTTTTAGACGCTGGGCGGGACTGATGTTTTTGACGTCACTTCTGCCCAGCAGAGCTATGGGGACGGGTGAGGGACATATTTCCCTCACTCGCATCCCCACACAGCAGCCGAGCGGACCCGATCGCCTCCGCCGCTACCAAGGCTCCGGTAAGCGGCGGAGGGCGTGGGAGGCGGGCCCTCTCCCGCCGCCGATAACGGCGAATCCGCCGCGGAGACTGCCGTTATCTTTTACAGGACCGCTCACACTAAAGATGGATATCTCGGTTGTGGCAGCAGCTGCTGCCGTTACTGAGATATCCATCTTTAAAGTGCCGCCGTATAAAGTCGTAAGTGGTTAATGAAGTAAAAAAAAAAGAAGCTAAACGGTAAAGTTGGCACAATTTTTTTGTATAATGTGAAAGATATTAGGCCGCGAGAATCGTGATCTTTATTCTAAGCAAAAATATCTTGGTTGTCATTTTTTTTCCAGAATCGTGCAGCTGTAGTATGTACTAAGCCAGGCATTCATAGTTTTTTGTTGGATAAAAAAAAGTGTTTATTGTGCAGAATTGGTATACAAACAGTGTCATAATCGCAATACAGTACCGTACAATGCATCTCAACAACATAGGATGCATTTAAGGTGAAAAAACATGACGGTTTATTTTTATCCAACAAAAAGGTATTTATTGTGCAGAATTGGTAAACAAACAGTGTCATCATCATCTGTGCACTTGAAATTGCAAGGAAAATAAACAGCATTTTAGCTTGCACATGATTGGATGATAAAATCAGCAGAGCTTCCCCTCATTTTAGATCTACCCCTCAGATTTACAGCGACTGCACTTCCAAGAGCATTTGTGTTGTTGAGGCCTGTCTCTTCTGCTGTCGCTATCACTGTTGATGCTGTAACTGTTAAAAGAAAAGTAAACAAAAACTGCATTTCAACCGAACCCTTGAACTTCACAAACCTCCAACAGGGCAACCTTGGTATTCACATCAATATTCAATCGCCCGAATTTGTCCAAGTTCAAAATTTGAGTTGAGTTGCTCTCCTATTGATCTGTAGCAATATTATGTCCCCCAGCCAGAGAACAGCATCATAGCATACGGACGGGTTTTCCCCCCATATTCAAAGACCGGAAACCGTAAAGATGGGTTTGTATACTTGGAGCCAGAGATCTCTCATAATTCATATGTCAGTCCTCCTCCACCCTATGCGCTTGTCCACTTTAAAATGGTGTATTGTCTGTGTCCTTTACTGCCAGCCCTGATTTCCAAGAGTGGAATGTGTCATAATTGAGTCTGTAACAAACAAATGGCCCCTGCCCCACCTATAACTGGCCTTCACAGCAAGGAGCACATAAAAGGGCAAACGCATAAAAGACAAACAGAACATTCAATATCTCAATTCGCCAAGTCTGCTGACCAACCGAATTAACTTGTCCAGCAGTCTGCGTGACATAATTAGGTCCTGCACCATTGATAATATTTTTAGAAAACAAAAACTCTCAATGTGTCATGCAGCTGAACACAAACCTCAGGCTAGAGGCTGTGCCATTAAAGTAATGCTTTGATGGCATTCATCGTTAGGACATTAAATTAAATTTTTTTTATATAAAATGGCACAGTTTGCAAGCTCATTAAGCCAGCTATATACTGAAAAACCCTAATAAACATGACTGTTCATTTCTCAAGGTTAATGCTTGATGACATTTTGAAAGCCTACATTAAGGCTATAGCTATGAGTGTTTTACATGGGGTATATTATTTTAGGCTTAGGCCCCATACACACGATCGGATATATCCGATGAAAACGGTCCGCGGACCATTTCCATCGGATATGTCCGATCGGGAGTTTGATCCGATGGCGTGTACACACCATCGGATCAAATTCCCCGCCGCCGGACGGCGCGGTGACGTGGCGATGACGCGGCGGTGACGTTGACGCCGCCGCGTCACCGCCACGTCACCGCACCAGGAAGTAAAACACTTCCGCGCATGCGCCGAATCCATTCGGCAGCGGCGCGGCGGTGGTGGGAGCCGACATGTCTGCTGGTAAGTGTACTAACCAGCAGACATGTCGGGCGGACAGATTCCCACCGGATAGATTTCAAAGCTTGCTTTGAAATCTGTCGGGTGGAGAAATCTGTCCGCTAGCCCATACACACGAGCGGAGATGTCTGCTGAAACGGTCCATCGGACCGTTTTCAGCGGACATATCCCCTCGTGTGTACGCGGCCTTACAGTCTAACACTTATAACCACTTTAGTATTTGTGAAAATAAGGCACATTTATATTCTTGTTTTGAATGTGCTAAAATGTTTACTCTGAAAATTGTATGCACATTTACAGACTACATGCCAAATACAATTTACTTTGTGTGGGCAATCAGTGTTATGATACTTTAGGCTTATAGTGATGCACCAATAAACCTTTTATATTTTTAGGTGGCAGCCACAATAAAAAAATATTTTTATTAATGGTTATTATTAGGGCTGTTACTGATTAAAATTTCTGTGTTCGATTAATCGTTTTTTTTTTTTTTTTTTTTTTTTTTATCGACTAATTTCGATTCATTATAACGCACATACAGATCCAACTACTTTTAGCTGATCTCCTTGCATTGCAACTCTGCATTAGTGGTAAATGTGGTATACACTATATACAATCACCTGACACTAGTTTCCACAATCCATGACTTAACTTCACAGTTCACACAAATACCTTTTTTAAATTCAAACTGTAGCACTGACGCAAGTCATTTTTTCTTATTAAACTTTAGGCCCCCCCGTTTTTCATGCGGTACAGCGCTAAAAATAGCGCTGCTATACCGCATGAAAAATCATGCCCTGTAGTGTTCAATGTGAAAGCCCGAAGGCTTTCACACTGAAGCGGTGCGCTGGCAGGAACGCTCCAAAAGTCCTGCTAGCCGCATCTTTACAGCGGTATAGGAGCGGTGTGTTCACCGCTCCTATAGCGCGCCTTCCCATTGGAATCAATGGGAAACCGCGGTAATAGCGCGGTAATACCGCCCGCAACACGGGCGGTATTAACCCTTTTTCGGTCGCTAGCGGGGGTTAAAACCTCACCGCTAGCGCCCGAATATCGCGGTAAACACGACGGGATAGCGGCGCTACAAATAGCGCGGCTATACCGTCACCGCGGCTCCACGCCTCAATGTGAAAGGGGCCTTAAGAAAAACATACTGCCAGTCACTTTATAGTAGGCAAGTAGGCATCACTTCAGCCAGTCACGCAGACATACCAGAGTGTTTACATTTTCTGGAAGCAGACATGATCGCATTTTATTGACAATATACCCTGAAGAACTGAACAGTGTTTTGCATGGAACACATGTTGCCGATACACAAAGAATTGTCTGCACAAAACTGCTTAGGACAGTTAAACGATGGTTATGTTTGCCCCCTTCCCCTGATGGAGCGTGATGTATCCTCCTGCTCCACAGATGCAAAGGTACCTCAATCCAATGGGTGCAGTTTGCTCGCATCCAGCAGGGTAAGTATCACTGTCCAGGCTGTCCAGTGGCGTAAAGAATTTTGATCGGTCAGAAAAATTTAAGATTAATCGAGGAATTAATCTTTAATTTCCCCAGCCCTAGTTATTATTAATGGTTCTGGACAAATCAGAACAAAAAAAAAAAACTTGGATTAACCACTTAAGGGCCACCTACTGTACATTTACGTTGGCAGAATGGCACGGCTGGGCACATCAACGTATATATACGTTGGTTCTAGTACCCAGCCGT
Source organism: Rana kukunoris (assembly GCA_029574335.1). NCBI lineage: Eukaryota > Metazoa > Chordata > Amphibia > Anura > Ranidae > Rana > Rana kukunoris. Next base: position 414,584,410 of record CM056049.1, read on the forward strand.
GGGTCACAGGCGCGTGCCTGCGGCGCGCTCCCGTGACCCAGTCCGAAGCTCCAGGACCGCGGAACTCGCGTACCCGATCGCCGCTGGAGTGCGGCGATCGGTCCCCGGAGCTGAAGAGCGGGGAGAGCCGTGTGTAAACACGGCTTCCCCGTGCTCAACTGTGGCCGCAGCATCGATCACGTCATCCCTGTTATAGGGGGACGTGATCGATGACGTCACACCTACAGTTGTAAACGCACACAGGGAACACACAAATCCTACAGCGCCCCCTTGTGGTTGGCTCCCAAACTGCAACTGTCATTTTCACAGTAAACAATGCAATTTAAATGCATTTTTTGCTGTGAAAATGACAATTGTCCCAAAAATGTGTCAAAATTGTCTGAAGTGTCCGCCATAATGTCGCAATCACGAAAAAAATCACTGATCGCCGCTATTGGTAGTAAAACATATTTTTTTTTATAAAAATGCAATAAAACTATCCCTTATTTTGTAAACGCTATACATTTTGCGAAAACCAACCGATAAGCGCTTATTGCAATTTTTTTTACCAAAAATAGGTAGAAGAATACGTATCGGCCTAAACTGAGGAAAAAAATATGTTTTATATATATTTTGGGGGGATATTTATTATAGCAAAAAGTAAAAAATATTGCATTTTTTCAAAATTGTTGCTCTATTTTTGTTTTTAGCGCAAAAAATAAAAACCGCAGAGGTGATCAAATACCACCAAAAGAAAGCTCTATTTGTGGGGAAAAAAGGACGCCAATTCTGTTTGGGAGCCACGTCGCACGACCACGCAATTGTCAGTTAAAACGACGCAGTGCCGAATCGCAAAAAGGGGCAAGGTCCTTTAGCAGCATTTTGGTCCGGGTCTTAAGTGGTTAATAGCTAATTTTAACTGGGTGGAGAGCAATTGGTACAAACAAAAATTGGAGGGAAAAAAAAATGCAAACCTGGACTCTAATAATACAAAATTCTTATAAATAACTTGTTGAATGATTGTTGACTTTGCATTGTCATTTATGATTGATAGTTGAGACAAGAATTGAACAAAAAGGAAAACATTTGTTTTGTTTTTAAGGGGGTATATACGAGGGCTGTTACTGATTAAAATTTTCGTGTTCGATTAATCCTTCTTTTTTTTTTATCGATTTTAATCGACTAATTTAGATTAATTATAACGCACATACATTTTTTGGGATCACCACCATATATAGTCCCCATTGTAATATCCACAGACATCTCCTCCCCTCCCCCCCCCCCCCCCCCCGTAAGATGGTCCACATCTCTCCCCCCCCCCCCATGTAAGATGGTCCACATCTCTCCCCCCCCCATGTAAGATGGTCCACATCTCTCCACATCCCCCTCTGTAGGATGGTCCACATCTCATCCCCCCCCCCCCCCGTAAGATGGTCCACTGCCTTTCCTATGGGCGGGGCAGCAGCGGAGCTCCGCAGATCACGTGGTGTGCCGATCCACATATGGTGACCCGTTCGGATCACGGGTCATTTGCGATCCGTTGCACCACTAGTACCGATCAAAAGAATTTATGAACAGGTTGCCCTCTTCCCCCCCCCCCCCCTTTCCACTCTATTTCAGATAGCGTGCCCATATCGTCCGATATCTCCCATCCTGATCTTTCATTGTCATTGTGATGTTTTCCATTTGTTGGATACATGCCCTCGCAGCTGTGATGAGGTGTTTTACCAGTGAGTTTTTTTTATATTTTTCCACTGACCTAGGGATATCCAATATGAGAATGGGTGCTGGTCTGTCTTCTAATGAGATTCCTGTAACTTTAATGGTTTCTATTACCATTTTCCAGAACGCCTGTATTTTCACACACTCCCAGAAAATATGTAATAGTGTCCCTTCTGTTATATGACACCTCCAGCAGGCATCTGACATCTGATGGTATATTCGATGCAATAATGTTGGTGTTCTATATCATTTGGTTAAGATTTTATATCCTCCCTCCTGATATCTGCTTGCTACTGAGGCCTTATGCGTAAACAACAAAATACGGTCTCTCTGTTCCTTGGAAAATGTTAGTTCCAGGTCTCTCTCCCATGCCTGAAGGAACGTAAGATCTTGTGGTACGTCTAAATTAATTGGCATTGCATAAAAATAAGACGAGTGTCCCAGGGGACTCCCATTTAAGCATATATTTTGTCCGTAAGCACGCTTCTAGGTGCAACATCTGGAAAAAATCTAATTCTGGTGCGACCTCTCTTTTAATTTCTCTCTTTGTGATTAGTCGATTATCTTTTGAGAAATGAATAATCCTGCTAGTGCCCCTTTGTCGTAAGGCATTAAACCTTTGATCTATCAGACCTGATTAAAATGCCCTAGTACCCAGATCGGAGTCATTGGACTCGGATACATAGACCTATTTTATCAGGCTTTTATCAGAATTTTTTCGAGGGGAAAAAACCCCAGAACTAGTGGGTTTGAAGAGGCAATTTCAGCTGTAAAAAAAGCTCTAAAGCTGAAAAACTCTCAAAAATGCTAAAAAAAACTTTGAGCCATAAGCCTTTGTCGGAGTAAAGTTTTGCTGTAAAACACTACTGCAAAAAAAGTGCCTTAGAAAATGTCTGACTTTAAGGCCTCATGCCCACGGACGTTTGAAAAAACGCGCTGTAAAGCCAGTACAGACGCTAGGAAAAAAGTGGCGTTTAAAAATGTGATTTTTATCTGCGATTTGCATTGAATTGAATGCACGTTTTAGCCTCGCTAGCTTTCAGCCTGTTTCTCTGTCTCTATTCAAAAATCAATGGTTCCATATGGAGGTTCCCCCCCCCCCCCCCCCAAGACATTACCAGACCCTTCAGGCTGGTATGGCTCTTAAGGGGAACCCAACACCAAAAAAAATGGTGTGGGGGGTCACCCCAAGATCCATACCAGACCCTTATCAAAACATGCATCTTGGCAGGTCAGGAAAGGGGGGGGCTAGCGAGCGCCCCACCTCCTGGACCATACCAAGCCACATGCCCTCAACATGGGGGGGTTGGTGCACCCTAAAGCACCTTGTCCCCATGTTGATAAGGGCAAGGGCCTTTTCCCGACAACCCTGGCCATTGGTTGTCGGGGTCTGCGGGTAGGGGCTTATCGGCCCCCCCCCCCCACCCTATGTGAATAAGTATGGGGTACAAGTGTAAAAAAAAAAAAAAAAACGCACTACAAAAGGTTTTTAAAGGAATTTATTGGGCAGCTCCGGGGGTCTCTTCTGATTACTCCACGCTCTCTGGTGTCTTCTGCTGGGCTCCTCCACTATCTTCTGCTCTTTTTCTAGCGCTTGCCCGGTCTTCTCCATCGTCGTCTTCCCTCTGCTCTTCCTCATATGTTGACTCGATGCTCTATCCTGCTGTAATGCCGTGTGCGTGGTGGGCAACGACTTATATAGGCATCGGGGGGTCACCGAATGATGTCATCCGGTGACCCACGCCCCTTATGACATCACCATCCTGTGGCATGATGGGACGGTGTGCGTGGTGGGCAACGACTTATATAGGCATCGGGGGGTCACCGAATGATGTCATCCGGTGACCGCCGTCCCTTATGACATCACCATCCTGTGGCATGATGGGACGGTGATGTCGTAAGGGGCGGGGGCCCCCATATATGTCGTTGCACGCGGCATTACAGCAGGAGAGAGCGTTGAGTCAACATCAGAAGAAGACCAAGTGACAAAAGGTGGGAGGCCAGGATCTGGGGGCTCCCATATTAAAGGGGGCTCCCAGATTCTGATAAGCCCCCCGCCCGCAGACCCTGACAACGGGTTGTCGGGAAGAGGCCCTTGTCGTCCTCAACATAGGGACAAGGTGCTTTGGGGTGGGGGGCGCAGGGAACCTCACGCAAATTTTTTGCCAAATTTTCGCTGGGTTCCTCCCTTTTAAGATTCTCAGCACACAAGTCGCACCGCAAGGCGGATCCTCTTGATCTGACTTCTGGTGCAACATCTATTCAAATCAATGGATTCCCATAGGGAACCACTGATTTTTGGGACAGAAACGATGGTCAAAGCTTAACACAGCGTTCAATTGCGTTTTACAGCTTTTGTCGACGTCTGACGTTTTTACAGCTCTAGCGCTGGAGCCTCAGAACGCACTGGTCCTGTTTTTTTTTTTTTTACACAGCCTCAAAATGGATATGCCGTTTACAGCTCAAAAAACACCATAGGCTAACATGGAGAAGTGTCTTTAAGCTGCACAAAAACTCTCATAAAAGCAGCTGTAAAAACGTCCATGGGCATGAAGCCTTAGCGTACAGTATATGGTGATGATTGTTTATTATAGTCAGATCCAGATCAAAAGCTTTTTTGAAAACCATATTTGACAACATTTTTGTATGTGCCTTTTTATGTCTTCATGTCTCATTTTTATGGCTCCTGTTATTGTTGATAATGTGTTTTGCTCGATCTTGCTCGATCTTGCTTTTTCAGTATACAAATGTTTAGATATAAACAAGCAGGCAAATTATCCAACGATGTCCTCACCCGAGCCGATTCTTCAATCAGTTTTGGGTGTGTCAAAAACCAAGAATCGGACCGAGACAGAAGTACAGTTAAATCACACTTGTTTAATAATAATAATAAAAAGGTAAACAGTAAACCAGAGTTTAGTAACCGGATCGGGTAGTCGGCCCAGCCAATGTCAGAGAGCCAGAGATAAACATATATGTCCAACAAGCAGGATCAGGGGCCATAAGGAACGCCAGCCGAGCAAATCAACAACAGGAACGCAGGAGAAAGTCTCTGATGTGGCAAAAGCAGAGATGAAGTGAGCTGGAAGGCTTTAAGTAGGCATGACTGTCAAGCAGATCATCAACAGTGGGTCACTGTGGTGCGAAAGAAACTGGCAATTAGCTGACAGCTGACTGGCCAGCTCAGAGGGAAGGCAAGGGGCTGAACTTCTGGCTCGGATCACAAGGAGCACCTGACCAGAAGCCTGCTCTATCTGTTGTTGAGGAAGAGAGTAGTCTCCTCCCAACAGCAGGCGCCGCAGCATCAGAAGGATAGAGGACACAGGGCTTTGCGGCCACATGATTGCACATACAAAACACTGATCTAAGATGCTGTATTTAAACAGCAATTTGTGACCAAGGGCTTAAAGGGCCTTGAGAAGGTAAGTCAGTTTAATAGTTGGTCTTCTCTTCTACTTTAACATTGGCTTTATAGCCATCAGTTTTTTTGTATTTTACATTTGACATGTGATCCTAGATCCCAGCTAATTCTCTGTATTTTATTTTTCACAGGTTAATAATAGAGGACTGCCTCCCACCACTCCCAAATTCTCCTAAGAAAGTCTGTGCTGCTAAACGGAAGCAATACTATATAAATCGTGCCATCCGCAACTCTGACCTGACTCCAAAGGCTAAAGGGAGGAAGAGTCTACGCCGCCTAGAAAACAGTGAGACAAATTCAGGGGAGAGGACACTCAAAGATATGAAATCTGTGGCACCTTTTCTCTTCATAATTTTTATTATACAGGATTTATATAGCTCCAACAGTTCCCTTACAACATCAGGGAAGACAATAATTATTTGCAGCATGTGGCACTTTAACAGGGTTCTGCTGCATATTCCATAATGTTGCCCTTGTTGAATATTTTCTCTAGCAGTATGCTCATACCACGCAGTAGCACTATCAAATGTTGACAGTTCTAGCAAATAGATATGTAACACAGTGGTTCCAGCTGGTTACCATATACTCGTGATTTACTTGGACCTAAGATCTTGTTAACAATGTTATAGTATGGGGTCTGTGTGGGTAAATATACTCAGTGCACATAAGAGTAAGCCATATTTGCATAGTAGAGGAGGTTGAAAAAAGACACAAGTCTAGAAGTCCAACCTATGTGTGTGACTATATGTCAGTATTACATTGTATATCCCTGTATGTTGTGGTTGTTAAGGTGCTTATCTAATAGTTTATTTAAACTATCAATGCAGCTAAGGAACCCGGGCATTAGGTCAGATAGGCCTTACCTTAGCAGGGACCTCTACTCCATCGTCTGAACTATCTGTCAGGGTGTGTCTGCTCTCTACATGTTTGTATTCTGAGCCTGATTATGTCAGTGAGTCTTCCCTTTTTCACTCATCTGACATACTCTGAATCCTGTAGGCCTCTTCACTAATGTACCTTTCTATGGACATTTTGGCCACTAAATTTACAGGTACCTAGTGTGACTCACAGAAAAAAGACCACCTGGCTGTCAGGGACTGCTTAACCACTTAAGACCCAGACCAAAATGCAGGTAAAGGACCAGGCCCTTTTTTGCGATTCGGCACTGCGTCCCTTTAACTGACAATTGCGCGGTTGTGCGATGTGACTCCAAACAAAATTGGCGTCCTTTTTTTCCCCACAAATAGAGCTTTCTTTTGGTGGTATTTGATCACCTCTGTGGTTTTAATTTTTTGCGCTATAAACAAAAATACTTTTTGCTATAATTAATATCCCCCAAAAATATATAAAAACAATTATTTTTTTTTCCTCAGTTTAGGCCGGTGCGTATTCTTCTTTTGGTAAAAAAAAAAAAAAATCGCAATAAGCGTTTATTGATTGGTTTGCACAAAATTTATAGCGTTTACAAAATAGGAGATAGTTTTATTGCATTTTTTTTTTTCGTGACTGCGATATAATGGCGGACACATTGGACAATTTTGACACATTTTTGGGACCATTGTCATTTTCACAGCAAAAAATGCTATAAAAATGCATTGTTTACTGTGAAAATGACAATTGCAGTTTGGGAGTTAACCACTAGGGGCGCTGAAGGAGTTAAGTGTGACCTCATATGTGTTTCTAACTGTAGGGGGGGGATGGATGTGTGAAGTCATTGATCACCTTTCCCTATATCAGGAACAGACGATCAATGACAGCGCCACAGTGAAGAACGGGAAAGCTGTGTTTACACACAGGTCTCTTTGTTCTTCAGCTCCGGGGACCGATCGCGGGACTCCGGCGGCGATCGGTTCCCACAGCCCCGGTCACGGAGCTTCAGACAGGGTCGCGGGAGCGCGCCCGTGACCCACGGCTGGGCACTTGATGAGGACGTACAGATACATGCTTGTGCCCAGCCGTGGCATTCTGCCGAAGTATATGTGCAGGAGCCGGTCCTTAAGTGGTTAAACTGCTACAATTTTTTTTTATTTTTATTTTTTTACCTGCTAGTGCTAGCAGAGATCAGGCCTGATCTTGCTAATGCTGCAGTTTTGTATTTATCAGAAGTGACGGTGATCTACTGACACTGCACTTGTTTGGGGGGTGGGCTAAAAGCAGATGATGGGGCTGAGTCCCTTGAAAGAAACTGAAAGTAAACCAAAGGAATGAACAGAGGAGAAGCTGCAAAGCACGCAGAAAATTGTGGAGAGTCACGTCTCGCCAGCATATTGCGCCTTGTCAAAGTGCAGGAGTGTGAATGGGCCCCCTAAAGTCATTGAACTCAAACACTTGTTACATGGCTGAGAATGTCAATACATCGGGAGGACCCCAGACTCAAGTAACCTGTTCACTTCCAGTAAATTTGTGTTAGAGCTGCACTCGCACACTACACAGGTACCTGTTAAGCATCAGATCTAAAATAATTTTCTGAGGTGTAACATGACATTTGGGGTGCTCTACGCCACTTATTTTAATGGCTTCTCCCAGTGTACCCCTACACCTGCATCCACAACACACATGAATAAAGAAAATGCTAGTGGAGCATTTACAGTTTGTCACCATTTAGGGTGTCTCTGTCTGGTAATAAAAATAGCCTTGAAATTCTGTATATCCCTAAAAGAAGAGTTCTTTAGTGGCTACACGCAGGGTCAGAGAGGATCCACTGACTGCAGGAGATCTCAAGTGTCATTTTATCAGCAGACCTCATAGGAAGATTTCTATTTAACAAAGCAGTGCAGGTAGCGGGAAAAGTAAGTACTGTATTTATTGGCATACAACACACTTTTTTACCCTGAAAATTGAGGGTAAATTGTACCTGCGTGTTATACACAGGGGGCCGTGGAAAGTTTTTTTTCCCTGAAACTTCCCTCTTAAAGTTAGGGTGCGTGTTATACACCGATAAATACGGTATTTTACTCTCTTTACAGGGATATTTTTCTGGCCAATATTATTTTCCTGACAGGATGGCTTTAGGAAGTTGATGATAAAACAAAAATGCAATGTCACTACTGCCACGTGATGCATGTGCATTATATGTGTAAATAGCTGCGTAAATTGGCAACACTTTAAAAAATACAGGGCCAGTCATGGGAAGAGATTACTTGGTGATGGGTATCTCATTGTTTTCTTTTCATCATAGATCGCTATTTGATGACTTTGCTGGAGAAGGATGAATGTGTGACGGAAGAGGGTGAAAACTGCCCTTGTTCTCCCCCCAGCATATTTACAGAGGCTTGTAATAATGAGACTTACATTGAGGTAAACCTATATGAAATTGTAATTATGGAGTCTTATTTATTTGCATTTATAAACCACTTCAAAACTGGGCCAATTCTCAAATTTTTCACAATCTGTATTTTATACATAAAAAATATACATCGGGAAAAACAAGTATTGAACACGTCACCATTTTTCTAGGTACATTTCTAAAGGTGCTATTGACATTACATTTTCAGCACATGTTGGTAACAACAACCCATGAAATAACTTCAGAAATTAAGTTCTGTGTAATAAACTGGGATGACACAGGGAAAGTCCTGAACACGCCAACTGAAATGTATTTAATACTTCGTACAAAATCCTTTGTTGGTAATAACTTTAAGACTCCTCCTGTATGGAGAAACTAGTCGCATATATTGCTCAGGTGTGATTTTGGCAAGTCTGTAAATCTTGAAGGTTCCGTAGTCCTCTTCCATCTTTAGTTCTTTCCATAGATTTTCTATTGGTTTCAAGTCAGGTGATTGGCTCGGCCTTTCTAGCAGCTTTATTTTCTTTTTATTTGAACCCAATTGAGAGTTTCGTTGGCTTTGTGTTTGGGATCATTGTCTTGCTGAAATGTCCACCCTCATTTCATCGTTATCATCCTGGTAGATGGCAACAGATTTTTATCAAGAATGTCTGGGTACATTTTTCCATTCATTCTTCTATCCACAACATGAAGTTTGCCAGTATCGCATGCTATAAAAGGCCCCACCTCCAAACTCCACTGTTGGTATGGTGTTTTTTTGGTGATATCCGTCCATTTGACCTCCAAACATGGTGTATATTATGGCATCCAAAGAATTCAATTTTGGTCTCATCTGACCAGACTATGTTCTCCCAGTATTTCACAGACTAAATGTTCTTGTGCAGCAAACTTTAATTGAGTTTTAACATGCTTTTTCTTCAGCAATGGAGTCTTGCGTGGTGAGCCTGCATACAGGTCATGGCGGTTGAGTGCATTACTTATTATTTTCCTTGAAACCATTGTATCTGCTAATTCCAAGTCTTTCTGAAGCTTACCACAATTGGTCCTTGGCTCTAGCACAACTCTTCTGATTATTTTCACTCCTCTGTCAAAAATCTTGCGAGGAGCACCTGGTCGTGGCCAGTTTATGGGGAAATTATGTTCTCTCCACTTCTGGATTATGGCTCCAACAGTGCTCACTGGAACATTCAGAGTTTTAAAAATCCTTCTGTAACCAATGTCATCAGATATGTTTTGTAACAAGAAGGTTGCGAAGGTCTTTACTTTTACCCATCATGAGATGTTTCTTGTGTGACACCTTGGTAACACCCCACCCCATTCTCCACAGGTGCTCAAAGCGCCGCTGCGCTTTGCTGACAGTATAGCCGCAGTGCTTTGCTGACAGTATAGCCGCAGTGCCCATTCATTCCAATGGGCAAGAGCGTTTTAGAGTTATAGCGCCTGCATAGCACCTCTGTGTGAAAGGGATCTTAAGAAAAACATTGCAACATATAGTTCTTTTATCGCAAAGGGATGAACTTCTGTCTGCAGAGACCCTATAGAATAAAATGGTGGTTGTTGCAATATTTTATGTCGCACTGTATTTATGCAGTGGTCTTTCAAACGCAATTTTTTTTGTGAAAAAATGCTCTTGATTAAAAATAAATAAACCGTAAAGTTAATTCAATTTAATTTTTTTATTTTTTTATAATGTGAATCTTTAGAGAATCGTGATCTTTATTCTAAGCAAAAAAAAAATGTGATTCTCATTAAAGCAAGAAGAATGCAGCTCTGGTGCGTGTGTACTGACCTGGAACCTCTCCCACATGGAGAATGCCGTCTCAAGGATATTGCCTGGGTTCCTAAACGGGAGCACGCCTCTAACCTATCTGCAGCAACTGCTCCAACACACTCCTACACCTCTCTGAGCTATGCTCGGATCTGCCTTATAATGGATGTGTGCACCTGGACCGACACACAACCTGCAGATTTTCTGTAAAACCTGGAGACTCTATCCCTCCCAATGCTCTTTGGAGTCTTCAAGTCTCCAGCCCCGACCCAGAATTACCAAATCCAGATGTAAAACATAATTTTCTCTGCGAAGCTCAAGCAGAAGCTTTGTGAACAAACTGACTCTTTGAGAGTCCTATGTCCATTTTTAGCCACCTCAATAGTGGGCACTTACACCCCCCTTCCTGCCCATGGCATTTTTCAGCGCTGTCACACTTTGAATGACAATTGTGCGGTCATGCTACACTGTAATTGTGTGTTTTTTTTTTTTTTTTTTAAATTTTCTGCACAAAAATGTTACTTTCTTTTGGTGGTATTTAATCACCGCTTATCTTTTTATTTTCTACAAAAAATGTTTTTGGGGTAAAAAAAAAAACTTTTTCTTTTTTGTTTCTGTCAGTTAATTTTGTAAACCAGTAATTTTTTTCTCCTTCATTGATGTGCGCTGATGAGGTGGCACTGGTGGGCATTGATAGGCGGCACTGATGGCCAGCTTTGACTGGCATCACTGGTGTGGGCACTGATTGCTGGCACTGGTGGGCAGTAAACGTGTACATGTCTCCTGCAAGGAGAAGCCGTTGATCGGCTCTCCTCGCGACAGACACTCCTGTCAGTGTGAGGGAAGATTACCGGCATCTCTGTGTTTACGTTTAACTGGCTGTGATTGGACACAGCCGGTCACATGGTTAAAAAGCTGGTGTTTGCTAGTACACGGCGCAACCATGACAATGATCGCCCCCGCGAAAGCGTCCGTTCTGGAAAGACGACGTCCCAGAACGAGAGCCACGCCGCCCCCTCTGTCATTTGACTGTGGCCAGGCGGCAAGTGGTTAAACAAATTTTCACGGAGGCGTGCTCTCGCTATATAATAATTATAATATTTTATATATAATGTATGTATATATGTGTCATGGCCAAAGATATTGGCACCCCTGCATGTTTTGGTAGCTAATGCACCATTTCGCCCAGGAAATTGTTGCCATTACAACTGTTCAGGCATTCTCACATTTATTTATTTTGTTTGTATTTGGTATGACACAAAGTGGAGAAACAAAAAGCCAAATCTGACACATTCCACGCAAAACTCCAAAAATAGACTGGACAAAATTTATTGGCACCCTCAATTTAATATTTGTTAGAACACCCTTGGGAAAAAATTAACTGAAATCAATCACTTCCTGTAACCATCGTTGAGTTTCTTACACCTCTCTACTGGATTTTTGGACCACTCTCCTTTTCCCAATTGCGGATTTGAGATTCTCTTCACAGGGGATCTATAGCAGTGGTCATCAACCCTGTCCTGCAGGGCCCACTAACAGGCCAGGTTTGCAAGATAACTGAAATGCATCACAGGTGATCTCATTTGCTGCTCAGTGATTGCAGTATTCTAGTCTGTGTCTCCCTGAGGAAATACATAAAATCTGGCAAGTTAGTGGGCCCTGCAGGACAGGGTTGATGACATCTGCTCTATAGGATTTTGACCTGGACTCATTGCTGGCCAGTTCAGTATTCTCCAGTGCTAGTAATCTCAGCTCGTTGTCTGTATAAACTCCTGGGAGCCAGCAATCTTGGTGCTTGGTAGGGGATCAAATGCTTATTTCACTCATTAACCACTTTAGCCCCGGACCATATTGCTGTCCAAAAACCAGAGCACTTTTTGTGATTCGGCACTGCGTCGCTTTAACTGACAATTGCGCGGTCATGCGACGTGGCTCCCAAACCAAATTGGCGTCCTTTTTTTCCCACAAATAGAGCTTTCTTTTGGTGGTATTTGATCGTCTCTGCGGTTTTATTTTTTTGCGCTATAAACAAAAATAAAGCAACAATTTTGAAGAAAATGCAATATTTTTTACTTTTTGCTATAGTAAATATCCCCCAAAAATATATAAAACATTATTTTTTCCTCTGTTTAGGCCGATACGTATTCTTCTACATATTTTTCGTTAAAAAAAATCGCAATAAGCGTTTATTGATTGGTTTGCGCTAAAGTTATAGCGTTTACAAAATAGGGGGTCGTTTTATGGCATTTTTATTAATATACATTTTTTTTTTACTAGTAATGGCGGCGAGCAGCATTTTTTTTCAGTACTGCGACATTATGGCGGGCACTTCGGTCACCTTTGACACATTTTTGGGGCCATTGGCATTTTTATAGCGATCACTGCCAATGGCATTTTTATAGTAATACAATGCATTTTTATAGCATTGAAGGGGTTAACACTAGGGGGCAGGGAAGGGGTTAAGTGTGTTCCTGGGCGTGTTCTAACTGTATGGGGGGGTGGACTCCCTGGGGGAAATCACTGATCTTCTGTTCATACATTGTATGAACAGAAGATCAGCGTTTCCCCCGCTGACAGGACCGGGAGCTATGTGTTTACACACATAGCTCCCGGTCCCCGCTCTGTAACGAGCGTTCGCGTGTGCCCGGCGGCGATCGTACCCGCTTAAGAGCGGACGTATAGCTACGGGCTCTCGCCCAGCGGTGCCACCGTCCCGCAGTAATATGACGGCGGGCGGTCGGCAAGTAGTTAGAAGGCAAATCAATTTATTACTATTTTTTTTTTTTTTTTTTTTTTTAAATTGCATTTTTATTTATTTATTTTTTGTTCTGTCTCTCACTGTTAAAATAAACCTACCATTAAAATGATATACAAAATCAGAAGGTGATTAAATACTTTTTTCCTCACTGTAGCTGAGGGGTATTCTGTATACAGAACTCTTCCAGGTAGCCATTTTGCCTTTTACATAAAATTACAGTGCTGCCGATTTTTTAAATAACATTTAATTACAATTTCATAATTGTATACACTAGTATTATTTATTTATTTTTTAATTTTTTTTTTTTTTTTTTATTTGCATTTATTTATTTTTTCACAGATTCTGTGACCAGATTCATTGAGAAGAGGTCTTGTAGCCAGACTTAGCTGGATTAACCATGTCTTCCAACAAAAGTTTGTTTTAGACTTTGGCTTAAAGGCTGGAGACCCAAGAGGGAAGACCATTTCCCTTGCTACAAAAAAATTAAAAAAAATTATGAAAAAAAAGATTTCCTGCTTATGCTCTACATTTAAAACATTTATAGGGCAATGCGCCCTATAAATGTTTTAAATGTAGAGCATAAGCAGGAAATCTTTTTTTTCATAAGCCAAAGTCTAAAACAAACTTTTGTTGGAAGACATGGTTAATCCAGCTAAGTCTGGCTACAAGACCTCTTCTCAATGAATCTGGTCACAGGAGATCTCTGATGTCTGGGTCCTGACTGTCAGTTCTTGGGGCTACAAGCTGGAGTAGCAGACCCTGCCTCTTCCCCCACTTCATGCTCTCAAATTTACCACTCTCCTTGCCATGGCAGGCAGATCTTTTTGCTGCTGTTAAGCAACTTCTTAAAATGATCTTTACCCCAGTCTTGGGTTCCGCTTCAACTTGTTAGTGTATTTAAATCTGCTAGTACATTTTAACAATCCCCTCCCACCCAGTGGAGGCATTCCAATACAGGAGGTGTGTCACTGGCCAGATCACCATTTGAAAACTTAAAACAAATGCTGCCACCACATCTAATGATTGGAAAGCAGCAATATATTACATGTTTTGGTTTTGGGCTTAATACTGTTTTAAGCAGTCCAGTGCTTCCATTGTGATAAGAAGAAAAAACATATCTCTTTTTAGATTCAACCATTATGGCTTTTGGCTTTTCCAATCGATTCGGTTTTACGTAATGTGTATTTTGGCCACTTCTGCAAACCCTTCTAATCCATTTAGCAGTAGTTGGGCACTTGAACGCACCTGTCCTCCTTTTTTTTTTTTTTTTTTTTTTTTTTTTTTTAATGCTGTATCAATAGGCACTGTGTTGTGCTTCAGATGAAAACGCATATGGATTGTAAAGTATTGTTAGAATTCTGAACTTGCACACTACTACATTGTGCAAAAGCACTTGCCTCTAAAGGTCGCATCTAACCATCTTATGCAAAGTTTTTGTGTTGTGCTTTTGTTTTGAAGTTGTGTCCTGCTACATAGCTCTTCTAAAAAAAATAATCATGTTTTTTTGCAGATATGGAATGAGTTTATGAACCGCTCTGGGGAAGAGCAAGAGAAAGTTCTTCTGTACTTGGAACAGGAAGTGAGGAGACCTAGGGAAAGAATTAATAAAGGAAAGGATAAGAGGACAGGTACCTTGCTAAACATTTTTGCCACAATGTGTAATACTTTGGGTATTTATTTTCATTATATCATGATCTGTTATACAGAGAAGGTATTCACTTACAAGTAGGGTTGCGCCGATACTAATATCGGTGCCGATGCCGAGTATTTGCACAAGTATCTGTAAGGCCTCGTACACACGAGGGGATATGTCCGCTGAAAACGGTCCGATGGACCGTTTCAGCAGACATCTCCGCTCGTGTGTATGGGCTAGCGGACAGATTTGTCCACCCGACAGATTTCAAAGCAAGCTTTGAAATCTATCCAGTGGGAATCTGTCCGCCCGACATGTCTGCTGGTTAGTACACTTACCAGCAGACATGTCGTCCCGCACCGCCGCCGCCGAATGTATTCGGCGCATGCGCGGAAGTGTTTTACTTCCTGGTGCGGTGACGTGGCGGCGTCAACGTCACCGCCGCGCCACCACCACGTCACCGCGCCGTCCGGCGGCGGGGAATTTGATCCGATGGTGTGTACACGCCATCGGATCAAACTCCCGATCGGACATATCCGATGGAAATGGTCCGCGGACCGTTTTCATCGGATAAGTCCGATGGTGTGTACGAGGCCTAAGATGCCTGAAACCGATAATTTTTGGCTTGGTTCTTTGACCTGTCAGTGGGTCTCCCCTGTTGACAGCTGAAGTGTTAAAGAAGTCGGTAATTGGAGCTGTCCAAAAAAAAAAAAAGCAGCCAGCAATGTTTATGAACAACATTGCTCACCTGTTGAAACACTGAAATAAAAAGAAACCTTGTTTCTTTTTTGTATCTTTGTTTCTTCATCTGCAGATCATAAAGATGGACAAATGTTCCTCTGTTTAACCCCTTATTAACCCTTAATTTATTCTAATCATCCTTAACTCCCTATTCTCCTCCATTTAATTATTATTTTCCTGCTTTTTTTTTTTTTTGTTACATTCATTTTATAAACGATTAACAATTAAAACTTTTTTTTTTTTTTGATAGTGAATATTTAGACACATATATTGTAACATATATTTACACATTTCACATTGAAAAAGCAAAAAATTAAATAAAAAATTGGAATCTGTAATTTGTATCGGCGAGTACTAAAAAAATAAAATGGCATCGGTGCATCCCTACTTACAAGAATATGGTTGATTCCAAAACCGTTGTCAAATTGAGTGTTTTTTGAGTTTAATATAGAAGGGAACCACTTCTAGACCATTCAGCTTCCTACTGGTAAAGACACAGCTTGGAAAAGCATTCCTAATTTGTTATTCACTGGTAATGATTTCTGCACCAGCCATGGCATGGCAGCCAAGGTGATGATTTTTCCTCAGCACAATTTTTGTCATTTTTGTGTTCGAGTCTAGCCACCCTAAAGAAACCACAGACTTCCATAAAGTAAATGCACATCTTGTTATATTAAAAGTCTAACAGTCCAGACTAGGAGGATTTCATCTCTTTCAGAATTGCAGTATCATATGATACACAGGACAATGTGAAACGGAAGCAAATCTGAGGTTGTTGGTCTGGCTAAAGGTAGAAGCACAATGGCCTACATTTACTACTATGAAGAGACCGAATAAAAGCTTTGCTTGGCTTTCCTATTTGGCCCCTTTCATCAGTTCTGCCCCCCTCATACCCCCCCACTCCAAGAAACCTTGCTCCCAAGTTGATGGGGACAAGGGCCTCTTCCCGACAAACCTGGCCAGTGGTTGTCGGGATCTGCAGGCAGGGGGCTTATTGGAATCTGGAAGCTGGTTACCGCTCGGGTGTGGTTTAACATGGGATAAAAACATACACATACCTTTTTATAGCCTGCTGCAGATTCACTTTAAAGGAGGGGAGGGGGGATTAAAAATCCTACTCTTCTATGTAGAAGCAGCATTAATCTAATGCTGCATCCATTCCCATCTACCTCTACACTGAGAACTGAGTGATCAAAGATCTCTGGGTCTGCTCGGAGCACAGAGCGGTGACTGTCAGTCATCGCTCTGTGCTCTGCCCCTCCAGTGCTCCCTCGAGGGTCATACTATGAAAGGGGTTAGTGGTTGGCTCGGGCTCTAAGCTGCATGCTGAGTTAGCTGCCAGTCAGGCATCTGGGAGGATTCCGACAATATTGTCAGGATCCCTGCAGAGCCTGGTGAGAGGCTCTGTAATATCAGCTAACAGCCAAATCTAGCTAAATCTCGATTACAGGGGTACACAACGAAGTGCACTCCTGTGATCTGCAGGACAAGTATGGTCAAACCAGCTAAAGAGCAATACAAAACTGGCAAAATATTGAAACCCTTACCCACAGAAGAAAAAACAAAAAAGTTTTAATGTATGTGTGCCCAATTGGAGACAAGTGATAAATTACTTAATAAAATGCAGAAATTTTAAATAAAAAATTAATTGGTCCAACCTTTTTTATTTTCCCAAAAGAAAGTTGGGGGTGGGGCAGGGGAAGTTGTGCTTGGCATTACACTTTATTTTAAACAGAAAGTGCTGGGACATTTTGCAGAACGATGACTAATAATAAAATATGAAACCTTATTAATTTAGAACGGCATAAATGTACAATCAGATTTTGGATGCTATTTTCATTTTGAAGAAATTCATTCACTGTATCCAAAGCCTAGCAGTGACTCCCACTAAAAATGTGATTGTAAACGCTTACAATGTGATGTTTATTCCGCTTGTTCAGTGGAAGGATCATCATTTTCTGTTGATGCTTTGCTAAAATTAATTATGTGCATTTGTTTTTGTTTTTGTTTTTGCTTAAGAGCACCCTGCTTACACCGCCGATGAGTGTTACCAGAGGATTAACCGTAGTCTACGTTGTACCCTTAAAAGACGTCAAATTCCAATGGTTAAGTACTGTTTTTAATATACTTATTAGCTTGCTGCAAACCCACATCCTCAACACTATGATTCTTCCAAAGTATATTGTTAACCACTTGCTTACTGGGCACATAAACCCCCTTCGTGCCCAGGCGAAATTTCAGCTTCCGGCACTGCGTCGCTTTAACTGACAATTGCGCGGTAGTGCGACGTGGCACCCAAACAAAATTGGCGTCCCTTTTTTCCCCACAAATAGAGCTTTCTTTTGGTGGTATTTGATCGCCCGTGCGGTTTTTATTTTTTGCGTTATAATGAAAAAAGGAGCGACAATTTAAAAATATATATATATTTTTACTTTTTTGTATAATAAATATCCCATTTTTTTTTTTTTTTTTATATTTTTTTTTCTCAGTTAAGGTCGATACGTATTCGTCTACGTATTTTTGTAAAAAAAAAAAAAAAAAATCACAATAAGTGACTGCTTTGCGCAAAAGTTATAGCGCCTACAAAATAGGGGACATAATTATGATTTTTTTTTTATATATTTTTTTTTTACTAGTAATGGCGGCGATCTGCGATTTTTATTGGGACTGCGATATTGCGACGGACACATCGGACACTTTTGACACATTTTTGGCGCCATTCACATTTATACAGCGACCAGTGCTATAAAAATGCACTAATTACTGTATAAATGTGACTGGCATTGAAGGGGTTAACACTAGGGGGTGAGGAAGGGGTTAAATGTATTGCCTGGGTGTGTTCTAACTGTATGGGGGGAGGGGGGTGACTGGGGGAGGTGACCGATGCTGTCTCCCTATGTACAAGAGAAACAGCATCTGTCACCTCACTGACAGGACGTGAAGCTCTGTGTTTACACTCAGAGCTCCACGTCCCTGCTGTCTCACCGACGATCGCGTGTACCTGACGGACATCGCGGCCGCCGGGTACACGCATGGGATCCTCGGTGATGCGTCGGGACTGTTTTTCCCCGCCGCGCGCCACCCTGTGGCGCGCGCGGGGAATTACAAGCAAATCACGTCCAAAGACGTCAACCCGGCGCCTCAGGTTTGCGCTGTTCACGTCTTTGGACGTGAAGGAGGATTGAAGTGGTTAAAGCAGTATTAAACCCAAAACAAAATTGTTACATTGCAGCATAGCAATTCTTGGCCCTTCCTTCCTTCCTTCCCTTCCCTTCCCTTCCCTTCCTTCCTTCCCCAAACCATTTAATACTGATATAGGGGTGCTTACAATGGTTAGCTTTTATTCATTTTATGTACAACCTTTATCCCAAAAGGAAAAAAGCAATTACGTAAAAGGTATTATGCACCTATAAAGCGACTAAATCGTAAGTAGTAAAGCTGGTTACAATTTCCGTCAATTTCACTCAATATTGTTCCACTTACCACCTCCTGCTCATTTTAAGCCCACACAGTATCATCTATTCCATTCCACCACAGCCCGTCTACCTCCTCCAACAGTAGTCGTGACTTCAACCTTCTCATCCCAATTCCCCTGATTCCACAAGTCAGCCCCCCTCTTTTATGTGCCCCCTGGAATGCCTGCTCAGTCTTCAACAAACTAGCTTCTGTCAATGACCCTTTTCTTCTCCAAATCCCTTAATCTATTTGCTATAACCGAAACCTGGCTCCAGGAATTCAATACTACCTCTCCAGCAGCCCTGTCCCACAGTGGCCTCCTCTGGACTCGCTCCACCAGACCCACTGGACGAAAAGGAGATGGTGTCGGACTTATCCTCACAATGCACCTTCCAGGTACTTCCCACACCTCCCTCTCTTTCCCCTGCTCTTTCGAAATGCACTGCATTCGTCTTTTCTCTCCAGCTTGTCTAAGGGTTGCAGTCGTTTATCGGCCTCCTGGACCAGTGTCACGCTTTCTGCATGACTACCCTTTTTTCTCTCATCTGAAGTGCCTGCCATCATCCTAGGTGACTTTAACATTCCAATCAATGTTAATACTACTACCACTTCTAAACTCACCCTAACCTCCTCTTTTTTAACCTAACACAATGTACACAAACCACTACTCACTCCAATGGCAACACTCTCGACCTCGTATTCTCCCATCGCTGCACTCCCTGCTACCTCTTCCCTACCCTTTAATTCTTTACTTCACCCCCCACTGCCCCCACCCACAAACTTGCTTACCGCTCAACAGAACCATTTCAATAGCAAAATCGACACAATTCGCAAGGAAATATCCAGCATTCAAATTCCTCTCTGACTGCATCAACTTTGGTTGTTTTTTCATTTGATTTTTTAATTTTTTATGTTCTGAATAAAGACATAGTTTTTTGAGGAGTGCGGCAGTCCAGGATTTTTCTTTCATCCCATTCAAATTCCTCCCCTACCCAACCAGTCGGGTCCAACACCACACTCGATACTCTCCTCCTTTTTGCCCAGTTACCACCGATGAAGTTGATAAACTCCTCTCCATGGCCCACTTAACTACCTGTCCCCTCTCAATTACTGCGACCACCTTCCCGCTCTATCCTCAACTTCCTAACCCACATCTTCAACCGCTCCCTCTTCTCCGGCACTTTTCCCCGCTCAAACATGCACTGGTTACCCCCATACTTAAAAAAACAAACAAAAAAACCCTCACTAAACCCCACCTGTTTGAATAATTTAAGACCCATCTCCCTGCTCCCTGAAACTGCCCTACTAAAACTCACCAATGACCTATCAACTGCTAAAACCAATGGCCATTACTCCATACTCATTCTCTTAGACCTCTGCTGCCTTTGACACAGTTGAACACCTGCTACTACGCGAATTACACTTCCTTGGCCTCCGTGATTCTGCTTTATACTGGTTCTCCTCCTACCTATCTCGGCGCACTTTCAGTGTCACAACTTCTTCATCTCCTGTTCCTCTTTCTGTTGGGGTACCCCAAGGCTCCCCCCATGAATTCACCGTTAATATCAACAACACAACTATTGGTCCCTCCACACATGCCAGGGTGTTGGGTGTAATCCTTGACCCTGACCTCTCCTTCAGCCCCCATATCCAATCACTGGCTAAATCCTGCTGCCTTAACCTCTGCAAATTCTCCAGAATTCGACCCTTCCTAATGACCACAAAGCAACTTATTCACTCCTTGATTATTTCCTGCCTTGACTCCTTCAACTCTCTCCTTAATGGCCTACCCTTAAAGCGACACTAAAGTCAGGTTTTTTTTTTTTTAAAACAACAAACATGTTATACTTACCTCCACTGTGCAGTTTGTTTTGCACAGAGTGGCCCGGAAAGCTGTCTTCTGAGGTCCCTCGGCGGCTCTCTAGGCTCCTCCTCGTAAAAGCTTTCCATATTCATGCGAGGGCGCTCGCACAGTGGAAAGCTTTTGCAAGCGCGCTCCCGTGATACAGCGGCGGCCATAGCCGCCGACTGTATCACTCTGCTCCGCCCCCCGTCGCGCCGCGTCATCCGCTGTGATTAACAGCAGCGCCAGCCAATGGCTGCGCTGCTATCAATCCGCCCAGCCTTGCCAATTAACGGCCAGGCTGGGAACCAAAGAGGATGACGTGGACGCGCCCGGGAGTTTCGAACGGTCAGGTAAGTAAAACGGGGACTCGGGGGGGGGGGGGGGGGGGGGGGCGGAGCGGAGCTGTGAGATGTTTTTTTACCTTTATGCATAGGATGCATTAAGGTAAAAAAACGTTTACCTTTACAACCCCTTTAAGCAGGCTATTCCGCTTCAGTTCATTATGAATTCTGCTGCTAGAATAATGCACCTCACTCACCGATCCGTGACTGTTGCTCCTCTCTACCAATCCCTTTACTGGCTTTCCCTACCCCACAGTGTAAAATTCAAAATGCTAACCATATAACCTACAAGGCTATTCACAACTTCGCCCCCATCTACATCACCAACCTCGTCTGCAGTTATCGCCCTAATCGTCCCCTCCGCTACTCCCAGGACCTCCTGCTCTCCAGCTTCCTTGTTGCCTCCTCCTATGCTCACCTTCAGAACTTCTCCAGGGCCTCTCCCATCCTCTGGAACTCCCTGCCCCAATATGTCCGATCAGCGCCTACCCTTTCCACCTTTCAGGAGATCCCTGAAAACTCATTTATTCAGGGAAGCCTATCCCACACCCACCTAACAACTGTCCCCGAGCCACCCCCATCAAATCATTCTCTGCAGCTATTACCTTTTGTACCACCACCCCCCTTTCTTTAGAATGGGGGGCCCTCCTGTACCTTTTGTGTTGAACTATACTTTAATTGTGTTGCCCCCCCCCCCCCCCCTGAATATAAATGTAGGACGGTCCGGTTCTTAAATGGTATATTAATCACCTAGTTGCTCATGAACTTGTTCACCTGTTGTCACACTATCGAAAAAACACACACACACACTGCCTTTAAACACCGTATTCATGCCCCTTGACTTTTTCCACATTTTGTCATGTTACAGCCAATAATGTAAATTTATTTTTTTGGTATTGGATGCGATAAAGAAAAGTGGCACATAATTATGAATTGGAAGGAAAATGATAAATGTTTTTCAATTTTTTTTTTACAAATAAATATCTGAAAAGTGTGGCGTGCATTTGCATTCAACCTCCTTTACTCTGATACCCCTAACTAAAATCTAGTGGAACCTATTGCCTTCAGAAGTCACCTAATTAGTAAATAGAGTCCACCTGTGTGTAACTTAATCTCAGTAATCATCTGAAAATGGAAAGGGTGGCACAACTGCAAACTTACCAAGACATGGCCGTCTACCTAAACTTGGGTTAATGGTGTAGTCCAAGGTTGCGCTTAGCCAATCAAAATATTGGGACTGCTGCATCAGAAAATCCCTGCATACCAGGATAAGTAGTAGTGAAAAAGATGGGTTGTCTCAATAAATACACAGTGATAATGGCTAATCACAGCTTTATATCAAATGTGACACTAGTGGTGGTGCATGTGGTGCATGCCTATTTAAAGATGCACACACTCCCAAAAACTCAAAAGTGCAAATGAATTCATTATAAACCATAATGTAGTAAATTGACAGTCTTTTTTTCGAAAAATTATTAAGTGAAAATACATATAAATACACAAAAGTGCAGGGCTCGACAAAACCCAGGCGCCAGGTCGCAATGGTCACTGGAAATTGAGTCCTGGCGCCTGGGCTACACCGCAGCAGATGGGAAGTGGCCCCACTGTAGGTATTCGGACTTCAGCCTGGGCTAGCCAAAATTGAGGCTGTTGCTTTTTACGAATCGATGCCCTCTGGTAGACAGTGCTGTGATGATCGCAGCTTGCTCTGGCTGCCTGCCAACTTCCGACATCATCTTCCCAGTTTGACAGCTGGGCGGGCATGTACGCCCCCCCCCCCCATGCTGCTCTGGTCCCCTCCGCTCCTCGGTTCCCCCCCCCCCCCCAGCGCTCACCTCTCTGGCTTAGTGTAAGCAGCGCGACCCCCCCCCCCCCATTCTGCTCTAGTCACCTCCGCTCCTCTGTTCTCACCCCATCGCTCCCCTCTCTCTGGGCAGCGCGACTGAATGACATGCTCCTCGGTGGTCGGCACTGAGAAACTCGTACGATCCGGAAGGAGGGCTCATGGCAGCCGCACACAGCTGTGATATAAGCTTCCTCATCATCCATTCTCCTGCTATTTCTTTCCCCCGCTCTCCATCCTGTCTGCTGCCGCGGAGAGTCTAGATGGAGAGTGGGGGAAGGAAATGGCAGGAGAACGGGTGAAGAGGAAGCTTATGTCACAGCTGTGTGTGGCTGCCGTGAGCCCTCCTTCTGGATCGTATGAGCTTCTCAGTGCCGACTCCCGAGGAGCATGTCATTCAGTCGCGCTGCCCAGAGAGAGGCGAGAGCTGGGGGGAGAACAGAGGAGCGGAGGGGACCAGAGCAGCATGGGGGGCCCGCGCTGCTTACACTAAGCCAGGGAGAGGTGAGCGCTGGAGGGGGGGGGGGGGGGACAGAGGAGCTGAGGGGACCAGAGCAGCATGGGGGAGGGGGGGGTCGTGCTGCTTAACTAAGCCGGGGAACAGAGGAGCGAAGGGTACCAGAGCAGCATGGGAGGGGGAAGCATATGGAGGGGGGGTGAGCATATGGAGGATGAGAGCAGCATGGGGGGGGTGAGCATATGGAGGACGAGAGCAGCATGGGGGGGGTGAGCATATGGAGGACGAGAGCAGCATGGGGGGGGGGAGCATATTGAGGACCAGAGCAGCATGGGGGGTGAGCATATGGGGGGGGGTGAGCATATGGAGGACCAGAGCAGCATGGGGGGATATGAGCATATGGGGGGCCAGAGAAGCCTGGATGGATGAGCATATGGGGGGCCAGAGCAGCATGGCCTGGGGAGTTTCTCACTTTCCTGCCTATACTTGTCCCATAATGGGGGGGGGGGGGGGGTTGCCAAACAAATTCTTTGCCCTGGGTGAAATCTCTAGCAGATTCCCCACTGGTACTGCCTATAAGAGAAATAATGTAGAATGGCTAGTGAAGGCGGGGGGGGGGGGGGGGGTCTTGGGTGGCCGGCACGGGGGTGGGTTCTTAGTTCCCAACGACCCGACATGCGGTGCTGGGTAGCTGATTTAAAAAACTGGCTCCTAACTTTTTCAGTTGGCTCCTAGATTCTAAGGAAATTTGTCAAGCCCTGCAAAAGTGAAAATTGAAAATAGATAGTGGAGCCAGTCAAATGCCCCAATTCCTCTGTGTTGGTGTTTTGTTGGGAGATGAGGTAGCCTTCAAAGTGCTAGGTGCATCACCGCCATGCTCTTACTGAAAAAATTGCTGCTTACCAGACCCAAAGGATCAAATGCGTATTATAGTTAATCGTAGATGAAAAACACACTGTCACACCTCTGGCTCCCAGGTGATAAAAATTGAAATGGAGGGTTGTTGGTGCATTCTCTTTTAAAACGGAAGCTTTTAATGTAAAATGTTGTACTTGGAGAGGTTTTGTGTCGGCACGACCTCCTACAGTACGGTCCGTGCGCCGTGACCGTACTGCTGACTCAGCCCAACGCCTGTCCCCTCGGAAGGTGTCAACTGGGATTGGAGGGACCACCAATCCCAGTTGATGCCTTCTAAGGGGAAACGCGTCGGCAGAGTCATCGGTGATGTCGCAACGCACGGACTGTACTGTAGGCAGCCTTGCTGACACAATATTGTGTGATATTATTCAAGAGACATCTTAAAAGCTTTCGTTGTTAATGAGAATGCACTTTAAGTCCTCCCTTTCAATTTTCATCACCCTGTGAGCCGGGAGCCTGGGGCATGTCTGGAGTTCCAGATTAGTGGCTATATCGAACAGTGTCCTTTGCATCTGTGATTACCTGTAATGCGCATTTGATCCTTTGGGTCTGGAAAGTGGCTGCTTTTTCACCTACACCTAAGAGCACAGTGGTGATGCACCTGGCAACTGTGAAGGCTACCATACCAGAGGCACCAACACAGTGGAATTGGGACACTTGACCGGCTCCACTACCCATTTTCATTTTTATTTTTTCACTTTTATGTGTTTTTTCACTTCTATTTTTTCATTTTTACATGCAATAATTTTTTAAACGGCCTTTTTAGTCTTACTACATTATGGTTCATAATTCATTTGCACTTTTATGCACATTTATGTGTTTTTGGGAGTGTGTGCATCTTTAAATAGGCATGCACCCCCCAAAGTGTCACATTTGATTTAAAGCTGTGATTAGCTATTATCACTGTGTATTTATTGAGACCGCACATCTTTTTCACCTCCATGATGTCCACCTAAACTGACAGGCCAGGCAAAAGAAGCATTATTCAGAGAAGCAACCAAAAGGCTAATGGTAACTCTCTCTGGAGAAGCCACCGAGATCCACCACTCAGGTGGGAGAATCTGTCCACAGGACAACTCTTAGTCGTGCACTCCACAGATTTGGCCTTTATGGAAAAGCGGGAAGAATAAAGCCACCGTTGAAAGAAAGCCATGAGAAATCCCGTTTGCGGTTTGCGAAAAGCTATGTGGAAGAAGGTGCTCTGGTCAGATGAGACCAAAATTTAACTTTTTGGCCTTAAAGCAAAATGCTATGTGTGGTGGAAAACTAACACTGCACATCACCCTGGACACACCATCCTCCCATGAAACATGGTGGTGGCAGCATCATCTTGTGGGGATGCTTTTCTTCAGCAGGGACAGGGAAGCTGATCAGAGTTGATGGGGCAATTTGTTAGTCTGCAAAAGACTTGTGACTGGGGTGGTTTACCTTCCAGCAGGACAACGACCCTAAACATACAGCCAGAGCTAACATGGAATGGTTTAGATCAGGCATCTTCAAATGGCCCTCCAGCTGTTGCGGAACTACACATCCCATGAGGCATTGTAAACTTCTGACATTAAGACATGACTAGGCATGATGGGAATTGTAGTTCCTGAACAACTGGAGGGCCGTAGTTTGAGGATCCCTGGTTTAGATCAAAGCATAGTTATATTAGAATGGCCCAGTCAAAGTCCAGACCTAAATCCAATTGAGAATCTGTGGCAAGACTTAAAAATTACTGTTCAGACACTGTCCATCCAATATGACAGAGCTTGAGCTATTTTGCAAAGAAAAATAGATAAAAATTTCACTTTAGATGTGCAAAGCTGGTAGAGACATCCCCAAAAGACTTGCAATTGTAAATGCAGGGAAAGGGGGTTCTACAAGGCTGAACACAAATGCACTCCACACTTTTCAGCATGCTGCAGTAATCAACTGACAAAGACACCCTCCACCCACAACATCACACAATGGGGGGGCTAACAAGTCTCCAATACATATCCCACAGACTTTTTGGCACCGGTGTGACATAATTAACATGAACTAATTAATTACTACAGCTGACAAGTCACATTCCACATCTTAGACAGACGTTCTGACTCTGCGATAATCTATTCACTGCTACATAATGCACATTTCTTTGTAGACATAATTGACATGCTAATCCAATACACCTGAAAAGAGACGGGAAAGGCGACCAGCTGTTAATCCCGACGGGCCGCAGAGAAAAAAGAGAACCTGCTCTCTATTTTCTCTCGGCGGCTTTCCCGACGGGATGCTCGCCGAGAGTGTACACACAGCCGAGGTTCTCGGCCGTGTGTACGGGGCCTCAGAGTATCATGGGTCATCCCGTTACATCTCTCGAGTTTCGGTAGGAGACTAACACAGGAGGAGACCCCAGACGGGTTGACTCCGAAGTTAGTCAGTATTTCCATTCCTCCAATGCTGGTATCCCCACAGTACCCCAAATAAATTGCTCCAAACAGCATTACTCACCCAGCCAACCTCTGCCTCTCTGAGAACATGCCTGCCGCTGAGGAGAGGCCTGGACTGGCCCTTCTCCCTGGAGTCTTTTCAGCCACTGGAGAGAAGACAGGATGACTGGGCTCAGTTCATCAGGCTGTTGGGGATCTGGGCCAACTGCTCCCCATCCCTGTGGTATACCAGTGGAGACTGAAGTCCCATCCACTTCCACAGGAACTACCTCTCCTGCTAGTTGAGAGCAGAGGCTTGTGGCACTCTGCTCTGTTGCCAGCTCTTCTGCTGGGTTGCTGTGAGGGGGGGCCACAGTCCCATCCCCCGATGTCAGCTCAAGCTGCAGTTGTGTGCAGCGGCAAGTAGCATCCTGCCCTGCTGCCAGTGATTCAGTTGGGAGTAAAAGCTTAACCACCTCGGCTTGTTGCTGGAGAGAGGGGCCAACCGCCCATCTCCCTGGAACTTCACAGTTGGTTCCAGTGCTGGGCAGAGATTGCTAGCACTCTGCCCTGTTGCCAGCACTTCTGCTGGGGATGCATAAACCGTAACATCCTCTGGACGGCCCATTAAGTCCATACTTTCAGTAATATATGGCTGGGGAGATGAGCCGACTGCCCTAGAAGTCCCAAATATATGAAAACATTAGTGAGAAGTAAACTCCAAAAAATCTTCCAATAGAGGGTATTCTAAAAATGGCACCACTTTCCACCAGGGGTACACCCGAGTGTCCAGAAATGTAGTCTCCTTACCAGACGTGCTGACCACAAACGGCGGTCAGACTGAGCACAGGTTGTTTTAAAGTCACCCAAAAGACTATGTACTGAAGCTGCCATGGATCAGATGCAATCAGTCAAAGCGAATGGATGTCTCGAATACAAAAGAGAGAAAGGGACCCATAGTGCAACTTTGCAGAACAGTTTTAATGTAAAGAAATATATTGCACTTACTTAAAATTTCCTCATAGTCCCAGGCAAAGGGAGCCCCACCCTGCTGCTGAGCCGAGTCTAGCAGCTGTCTGTAGGCGATCTCCAGCTCCCATTCCTGGATGACCAGAAACTCCAAATCTTCCTGTAACCAGTGCCCTTCCGAGACATTCAATTTTTCCACTCTGTGCTCCATTATTTCCTCCAAGCGCCACTCCTAATCATCCCTGAAGTCAGGATCACTGGACATCCTCCAATACAACAATCCCAGGCCATCATAGTCATAGCCTTCTGTGGGGCTGTCATCCGCTGACCATGGGCACTCTTGGACTACATACCACCGGAGGGCTCTTTAGCTCTCGTCCAACCGCATCTCTGCCCGAATCAGCCTGCTTAACTCCGCTGTCCACTCCTGCTTCAGTTGTTCCCCCAACAACGGCATTCGTACGTCATACTGCGGCCAGTACCTTACATGGATGGAGGCCAGGACCTTTCCTTGGTGTTGCTGCTCCAGAGCTAGCGCTTCCTTCCAGAGTTTGCAGCGAATCGAATCAGACCTCCTCTGATACTGGTCCTCTGTGCTGTATCCGCATCTCTTGTAACCTCCTCCTGAATTCCTCTTCTATGGCGACTGGTATCTGTACCTCTCCTCTCTCTTCAGTTGGTGCTGCTGTGACTTCTGCTGCTGCTGCAACACCTCTTTGCATGAAGTTTTTGGTTGTAACATGACAAAATGTGGAAAATTTCAAGGGGTATAAATACTTTTTCAAGGTAATGTAGATGCTAACGCCATCTCCCTAGGTATACAATGCTGCTGTCCAAGGGTGCATTGGTTGGTCATCCATCAAAAGTGGAGACACCATATAACAGGAAATGTGCTACCGGCTAGAAGATCACAGGTGAAAATAAAGGCAAAAAGCCTACAAAAAAGATTAGCTGCCACATTTAAAGATTGGTAAGCTGCAATATATTAAACATTTGGGTTGAATTCTACTTTAAATTGGGTTACATACTTAATTCTGAACTCCAGATATGCATATGCTGTACCTGTGCGTGCTGTGGAAGTAGAAATCGCTATACTAGATACCACTACTACAGGGATCGTCGCCGTCTTCCAGGTCATGTGCCGAGCAGTTTCCCTGCTCTATTGTATCCACAGGGGGTTGTTTGCTTAGCACAAGCACAATTCATAGAATGCCTTGCATTTTTCTCAATAAATGCTCACTGATTGGATGAGGTGGAGATTTTGACATCACTGCTCCTGTCCAACCTGTTCAGTCAGAATGGGGACCAAGGAGAGGGCAGCAATCCGTGTAGTAGTGGCCGCTACTACACTGATTTTTGTGCTTTCACAGCAGTCCCACAGGTATGGCATATATGTATAGCTAGACTAGATTAACTAGGCAATACAATCCATACATGGAATTCAGCTTTAATGTTTACACACTGATCTCCTCAGAAAAGATTCTAAATGGGAGGTGATGAGAGGCAATGAGGAGAAGGGTGTGGCAGAATAACTTTTCAAGGATAATTTGTGGGTAGAATAGACAGTGAAAAAACTGTTCTTGGCAGTGGTGGTGGGGGGGCTGTGGAGAAGAGTGTGGCACATTGGTAGAAGAGGCAGACCTGAGAGGTAACCTTGGAGATGGCGTAGGAGAGTGGATGAGCATTAACTGGGAGGATGAGATAAGAGGCAGAACTGGCCATGTTACTATTGGAAGAATAGGCAGTGTGAGAACTGTTTAAGGGGAATATGGGAAGGGGGAGGCAGAGCAGGACCTAGTAGTAGACCAGAGATGGAGGCGAAAGGGCAGAAAGAGATGATCATGGCCAGGGGGGGAATTAAATGTGACTGCGAGCATTAGAGAATTAAGCCTTGTACACACGATCGGATTTTCCGCAGACAAAGCGTCTGAAGGGCGTTGGCCATGAACTTGTCTTGCATACAAACGGCACACAATTGTCGGCCAGCAAACACGAACGTAGTGACGTACTACATGGTTTTTTTCAGCCCTTTAGCGCCACCTATTGGGCACTTTCTGCTAATGTTGTTTTGGTGAGCATTGCTTCCGAGCATGCGTGCTTGTACTTTGGACCTTTTGTCTGATGGACTTGTGTACATACGATAGGAAAATCTGGCAACAGACCGTTGTCCGTTGAAAATGTATCAGCCTGCCATCCAACGTTTGTCGGTGGGAAAGTCTGACAATTGTCAAGGGAAAATGTCTCGCTGCCTGCGATTAGCAGAGTGCAGTGCCGACTTCCTGGCAGGTTCCAAATACGCCTAAGCTCATCCTTAATTGTGAGCAGGGGATAGGGCAGCATAAGACCTGACTGCTTGAGTGGGGAATGGGAGAAGGCAAAGTGGGAGCCAAAAGTGATTATGCTTATTATAAACCATAGGTTTGGATTTTTGTTTTCAGCATTTTTGCATGGTTTGTAATGTGAGGTATGATCATAAATTGTTTTAAGATTCCAAAAAGCAGGTACACTTTGTACCGAGTGAAAATTTTGAATTCCAATCAAATCTTGGGATTCGTATGGAAAATGTATGCCACAATTAGTAACTGTAATTAATCACTGTAGTAAGTCTGTGTGTGTTACCTTCTGTTAGGTTCTATCTGTTTAATAATTCATTAATTGCAGCATAATACATTTACCATTTATCCTCCTGCTTAAGCCTTAATTCGGGTTATGTTCTTCGTTTTTTTATTCTGTTATTGTTTTTTAGTCTAGTCAGATGAAAAGTATTCCTTTCTGAAATAATGCAGGAGATGACAAATGTGTTTAAAACTGATAACTATTCCCTTGTGAGTCAGCATTTAGTTACTGCCACGCAAGAAAATGGTTATCAGTCTTAAACCACAGCCTGCTGGTGAAATTTGTTCCATGCAAAATCTTTTACAGATTCTGATCCCAAAAATAAAACCCTGAAAAGATAGATTTATCTGTGTCACTATATAGGGTGCACACGCTCAGAAGCAAGTTATGAGATGGGAGTGCTCGTTCTGGTAAAACTTTATAGTGCCGTCGTACGTGTTGTACGGCACCGCACTTTGCTAGATCATTTTTTTAAAACGATGGTGTGTGGGCAACATCGTTTTTAATAATGAAGTTGGAAAAACGTTGTTTTTTTTTCTACATGCTGAAAAACTGTTTTTCTTTTGCTGAAAAATGATTGTGTGTACGCGGCATCAGAGCCAGGAGGCTTGGCGTTTTCTGTTGTGCGAGTTTACTAGAGAAGAACTGTGTGGGAAATCCTGTGTATAAACTTTTTTGTTCCTTTCAATGTCATATCTATCTATCTATCTATCTATCTATCTATCTATCTATCTATCTATCTATAGCTATCTAAAAAAAAAAAATGTGCTCATTTTCTATATTCATGCTAGTCGCCAGCAATCTTAACGTTCTCTAGTTGCTCAATTTATGTGCCGAAAGATTTCCCATAGTTTTATGTGTATTTTTATTCTATCCTGTCGCATGCAGACCAAGCAACAGGAACACTGGATGTGGATGGCAGATTGGGTTGTGTGAGGCTACCCATCCAAATTGACATTTTAAAGTGGTTACAACCTCCTTTTAAAGTTATTTGCAGGTATAAAACAACTATCAGAAAACCTGAGCTGCTTAACCACTTAAGGACCCATTCACGCCAATATACGTCGGCAGAATGGCACAGCTGGGCACAATCGCGTACGTGTCTCTTTAAGCCCCAGCCGTAAGGTCGCTCGCGACCCGGTCCGAAGCTCTCTGACCGCGCCCGCGGGACCCGCAGACCCAATAGCCGCCGGTGTCCCGCGATCGGTCACCGGAGCTGAAGAACGGGGAGAGGTGTGTCTGAGTAAACACACCTTCCCTGTTGTTCATTGTGGCAGTGTCGGTGATCGTCTGTTCCCTGATATAGGGAACGATGATCACTGACTTCACACGACCAGCCCCGCCCCCTGACAGTTAGAAGCACATATGAGGTCACACTAAACCCCTACAGTGCCCCCTAGTGGTTAACTCCTAAACTGCAATTGTAATTTTCACAGTAAACAGTGCATTTTTATAGCACTTTTTGCTGTGAAAATTACAATGGTCCCAAAAATGTGTCAAAATTGTCTGATGTGTCCGCCATAATGTCGCAGTCACGAAAAAAATCGCTGATCGGCGCCATTAGTAGTAAAACAAAATATTAATAAAAATGCAATAACACTATCCCCTATTTTGAAAATGTTGCTCAAACCAATCGATAAATGCTTATTGCAAGTTTCTTTCCTTTTTTGGGGGGGGGGAGGGGGATATTTATTATAGCGAATAGTAAAAAATATTGAATTTTTTTTCAAAATTTACGCTCTATTTTGGTTTATAGCACAAAAAATAAACACAGCAGAGATGATCAAATACCACCAAAATAAAGCTCTATTTGTGGGGGGAAAAAAGGATGCCAATTTTGTTTGGGAGCCACGTCGCACGACCATGCAATTGTCAGTTAAAGCGACGCAGTGCCGAATCGCAAAAAGGGGCAAGGTCCTTAACCTGCATAATGGTCCAGGTCTTAAGTGGTTAATCATTTCATAGGACTGTTGTGGTATACACATGTAGATTTACATAATTGTTAATGTAATATGTAGCCCACTCATGGGTCTGATCTTGCCTTACCTTCACGTTTTCCTTACGTGAGTCAATTTGTTCCCACCCTGGAAGACGCACACGCCCCCTCTCTGGCCGGTGTCTCGGCTCCTGATTGAATAGATTAATAGCAGCGTAGCCATTGGCTCCCGCTGCTGTCAATCAAATCCAATGACATGGGTGCTGGGGGGCGGTGCAGAGTCCTGCTTTCTGTGTCTATGGATGCAGCAGCAGGACAAGGGAGCGTACCTGCACGGGTATCCGAAGGAGAGTGCTTTTCCGATGGGTCACTCCATGCAGGGAGGAGCCAGAAACGATGCGGAGGGACCCCAGAACAGGAGGATCGGGGCCACTCTGTGCAAAACCAACTGCACAGAGGAGGTAACTTTTAAGTAATAGCTAACATTTGAAAAAAATGTAACCTCAAGCAGTCAGTTCCACAACCCCAACCGCCTAATTAGCTGTATTTGGCAACATTCCAGTTATGTGTTTGTGTATCTTTTTAAAGCACAGCTACATCCTATAAAAGTTGGTCCAGCTGTCTTTTAGGTGCTATTGAGCTTTTCAAGCAAGCCAAGTGCAAAAAAAATATTTGCAAAGCGGCACGATTCATGGTAAAAGCAACAATACACATGCAAATCAATTTAGCTCCATAAGGGCTTATTGAAAATGTAAATGCTTTATATCACATCTGGGGGGGGGGGGGGAATCTTGGGCTCCTGTCAGAAGAAAAACACAAAGGCCCTTAAATGTGTCATGAAGCTGTTGCTGAGATTGCTATGTAACAGCTTGCCTTTTTTTTTTTTTCTCCAGGGTACCCTTGAATGTTTGGAGGAAGAGATGCTCTCATTCTTCTCTGTCAGTCCAGAGTCCGTGTACACTGCCATGATGGAAAATGGGTACTGATTCTATAATTTCCCTTACTACTTTTTTAGTGGCATTTAATGAACCCGCAAAGAGGTTAAAAATAAATCTGTCTTTTGTTTCTGTGTGCTTAGTAATTATAATATTGTCAGGGTATTTATGGTGTTAAACTTGTAACATTGGCCCCTTCCAACATAAAACTATAGAGCTGATGCACTTTGTTCATTGAGGGACACAGGAATTTTGAGACTGTTGGATTATACTGCTGCCTATAATAGAATTTTGATTGACTGTTTCTTGCTTTGCCAAGAAAAAAAAACTTTTTTTTTCCTTCAATCAAGACTCCAATACATCACTATTTTAACTGGTCTTTAACCCTTTGCCACCCACACTGGAGTCCCTTCTGAATGCTGGGAGACCGGAAAGATTTCCGTTGGTTTATCATGGAAAAAGGGTTAAAGCGTTTGTTAACCAAAAAATAAGGCTTACCTGTAGGTACTGGAAATATCTCCTAAACCTGCAGTTTACGAGGTAGTTGCCATATACACTTGCGCCAATGTCATCGGTGCATGCACACTAAAGAGAGGGCACAATCTTGTTGTTTCTCTAGGGCCTGTGCTCCCACGCGACTCCGGACAGTCTCAGAGCCGGAAGTTCACGGCCCCAGAAGGAATAAAGGTGAAAATGGACGCGGCCACCAGCAGAGACTTTGCAGGCTTCGTTTGCAGGTAAGTGTAACATAAAGGGCTAGTATGCGATGCATACTAGACCATTATGCTTTTACTTTGCAGGGGAATAAAGAGGAAGTAAAACTCATCTGGGTTCAATTCCACTTTAAAGCATGTTATACAGTACAGTGCTGTGTAATTTGGCCCCCTGTATCACCTAAAAACAAAACTGCCAGACCCTGCCTGGCTATACCCTCCCCCTGTAAGCGGACCATGGTGTATCATGGCTTCTGAGCCCTGACACCGTGGTCAGTTTATGTATCGTCCTCATCTGCAGCTCTCCTCTGTCCCCCCCCCCCCCTCCCGGTCTGTCAGCATTGTATCAGTCACCGATGCTGCTCAAATAACTTTTTAATAACGTTTTTTTCACCATCCTCTCTTTGTAATGTATGGTGCTCCTGTATTTGTGCTGTGTAAAAATAAGCAGC
Source organism: Rana kukunoris (assembly GCA_029574335.1). Taxonomy (NCBI): domain Eukaryota; kingdom Metazoa; phylum Chordata; class Amphibia; order Anura; family Ranidae; genus Rana; species Rana kukunoris. The sequence continues at coordinate 414,618,596 of CM056049.1, forward strand.
TACAGTGGATATAAAAATGTCAGGTTTCTATGATGTAAAAAAAATGAGACAAATAATTTCAGAACTTTTTTCCACCTTTTTTAATGTGACCTATAAACTGTACAACAAACTGAAATCTTTTAGATGGAGGGAAGTAAAAATACAAAATATGGTTGCATAAGGGTGCACACCCTTAAAATACTTTGTTGAAGCACCTTTTTGATTTTATTACAGCAGTCTTTTTTGGTATGAGTCTTATCAGCATGGCACATCTTGACTTGGCAATATTTGCCCATTCTTTGCAAAAAACACTCCAAATCTGTCAGATTGCGAGGGCATCTCCTTTGCACAGGCCTTTTCAGATCACCCCACAGATTTTCAATCTTTGTTGATTTTGGATGTATGCTTTGGGTCATTGCCATGCTAAAAGATGACGTTCCTCTTCCTTTCTAGCAGAAGCCTGAAGGTTTTGTTCCAATGTTAACTGGTATTTGAAACTGTTCATAATTCCCTTTACCTTGATTAAGACCCCTGTTTCAGCTGAAGAAAAACGGCCCCATAGCATGATGCTGCCACCACCATGCTTCACTGTGGGTATGGTGTTCTTTTGGCGATGTGCAAAGTTGTTTTTGCACCAAATATATCTTTTGGAATCATGGCCGTAAAGTTCAACCTTTTGTTTCATCAGACCATAACATTTTTTCTCACTTCCTTTTGGGAGACTTCAGATGTGTTTTTGCAAAATTTTGCTGGGCTTGGATGTTTTTCTCCATAAGAAAAAGCTTCCGTCTTGCCACCCTACTCCATTGCCCAGACATATGACTAATACGGGAGATTGTTATCACATGTACCACACAGCCAGTGCTTGCCAGATATTCCTGCAGCTCCTTTAACCACTTAAGCCCCGGACCAATATGCTGCTAAATGCCCAGAGGCGTTTCTACAATTCGGCACTGCGTCGCTTTAACAGACAATTGCGCGGTCGTGTGACGTGGCTCCCAACCAAAATGTGCATCCTTTTCTTCCCCCAAATAGAGCTTTCTTTTGATTGTATTTGATTGCCTCTGCGATTTTTATTTTTTGCGCTATAAACAAAAATAGAGCGACATTTTTGAAAAAAATCTATATTTTTTAATTTTGTTATAAGAAAAATCGAATAAACTAAATTTTAGTCAAACATTTGGGCCAAAATGTATTCAGCCACATGTTTTTATAAAAAAAAAAAAAAAATCGCAATAAAAAAAATTAGCTACCTAGCGGCAACAGAGATACTAATACAGCGATCAGAAAAACGATCGCTTAGTGATGCTGGCAATAGGGGGTGAAAGGGTTAACTAGGGCATTGATCAAGGGGTTAAAACTTTATTGGGGGGGGGGGGTACAGGGCTACCCTGGACCTAACACTAACTGTCACACTGACACTAAATGCAGTGATCAGTAAATATATGATCACTGCAGTCAGTGACAGTGGGCTGGGGGGGGGGGGGTGATCTGAAGGGGTTAAATGTGCCTATGTGTGTGGTGTCAGTGTAGTGTTGGTGCGACTTACTGTGAGTTTTCTCTCCTCTCGGCGGATCGAAAATACCGCCGAGAGGAGAGCTGACATCACTTCCTCTGCCTGTGTTTACATTACACAGGCAGAGGAAGTGACACACGGAGGCTCAGGGGATTGGCTGGGGAGCGATCACGAGGGGGCGGACAGAAACCAACAGCCGCCCCCTCGTCCCGGATCGCTCCCGAAGGTAAGCCGCATGCAGCAGAGGGAGTCCCGATCAGACCCCCGACCTGCTAGAAGGCAGGGAAGTACATGTACGCCCATCTGCCTGTACGTGCCATTCTGTGGACGTACATAGTTGTACGGCGGGCATTAAGCGGTTAAGGACCGCCTCCTGCACATATACCCCGGCAGAATGGCACGGCTGGGCACAAGCACGTACCTGTACGTCCTCTTTAAGTGCCCAGCCGTGGGTTACGGGCGTGCGCCCGGGACCCGGTCCAAAGCTCCATGGCCGCGGGACCCACGTACCCGTTCGCTGGAGTCCTGCGATCGGTCCCTGGAGCTGAAGAACGGGGAGAGCTGTGTGTAAACACAGCTTCCCCGTTCTTCACTGTGGCGCTGTCATTGATTGTCTGTTCCCTGATATGGGGAAAGGTGATCAATGATGTCACACATCCAGCCCCGCCCCCCTACAGTTAGAAACACATATGAGGTCACACTTGACCCATTCAGCGCCCCCTAGTAGTTGACTCCCAAACTGCAACTGTCATTTTCACAGTAAACCATGCATTTTTATAGCATTTTTTTGTTCCCAAAAATGTGTCAAAATTGTCCGATGTGTCTGCCATAATGTCGCAGTCACCAAAAAAATCGCTGATCGCCGCCATTAGTAGTAAAAAAGAAAATTAATAAAAATGCAATAAAACTATCCCCTATTTTTTGTAAACGCTATAAAAAATATATATTTTTTTTTTAAACGCTTATTGCGATTTTTATTTTTTTTCAACCAAAAATAGGTAGAATACGTATCGGCCTAAACTGAGGAAAAAAATCGTTTTTTATATATTTTTGGGGGATATTTATTATAGAAAAAAGTAAAAAATATTGCATTTTTTTTTTCAAAATTTTCGCTTTATTTTTGTTTATAGCGCAAAAAATAAAAACCGCAGAGGTGATCAAATACCACCAAAAGAAAGCTCTATTTGTGGGAAAAAAAGGACCCCAATTTTGTTTGGGAGCCACGTTGTACGACTGCGCAAATACTGGCCAGGTCCTTTACCTGCATTTTGGTCTGGGTCTTAAGTGGTTAATGTTGCTGTAAGCCTCTTGGCAGCCCTGACCAGTTTTCTTCTTGTCTTCTCGTCTTCATCATTTTTGGTGGGATGTCCAGTTATTGGTAATGTCACTGTTGTGCCATATTTTCTCCACTTGATGATGACTGTCTTTACTGTGTTTAATGGTATATCTAATATCTTGGAAATTCTTTTGTACCCTTCTGACTAATACCTTTTTAACAATAAGATCCCTCTGATGCTTTGGAAGCTATCTGCTGACCATGGATTTTGCTGTAGGATGCAAAATGTCCGGAAAGGCCTACTAGAACAGCTGAACTTTATTTGGGGTTAATATGATTGCTTAAACACGGCTATATCCCCAGTTATAAGATGGTAGTTCTACTTATACTCCGTAAAAGGTTTCAGTTGGTTTTTCAATTGAGTTGCACAGTTTATAGGTCACATTAAAGGGAGAAAAAGTTCTGAAAATATTTCTTTGGCTCTTTTTTTTTTTGCATTTCAGAAACCAGACATTTTAACATTTTTTTATTTTATTTTTTCTCATCCACTGTATATACGTGTTTTGCGAGTGCTGGTCGACCACTTGACCCGCCGTTTCACTCCTCTCTTGTATAACCGGTGCAGTGGGCCGGGCCTCCTCTCCTGACTAATGTCAGCAGGGGATCCGCGGCCCTGCACACTGAGCAAGAAAAGAGGCACGGATCGTGTGATCGCTGATCAGCACTTGCAAAACAGTTATATAGCTGATTATTTTTAGAAAGCACAGACACAGGAGCACTTTGCATAATTACACAGAGAGGATGATGTAAAGTACATATAGTGGCTTAACAACCACTTTAACGCTGAAGGACTGGGCACAGATATCATCTGCTGTCTGGAGTGTCTTGCACTCTGTGCTCTTTCCCTCCATTTAGCTTTAAGGAAGCATCTTTCCGCTGCTGCTCCTGACTGCAAGTGACACATGCTACACCTGAGGAGCTTCTGCTACTTCTCCCAAACTTGGAGACGGTTTTGACTCTTATTGACATGGTATTCACCACTTTGAAACCTGATAATTAGCCTGTAGGGTCTACCTGTGCAGTCTAGATTTATTTTGCTTCCTTAAGACTGCTAAGAAATTAGCTGTTCGCTACAACAGACTAAGCTGTTCACTAATCCCACATGACTAGCAGCCCTATACTCATTTGAAGAGGACTTTGTTAAAAAGTCGGTTGCCCCTCTGTCGATACTCCAGTATCCCACCTTAAAGGATATTTCCACGTTTTCTCGCATCACCCCCAGCATTGTCACTCTTGAATTTTGCAAATCGTAGTCCATTGACACTTGTTCCAGCATTGCATTTTCAAAATTTGGCCTTAGCCTTTAACAAAGCCTTAGCCATTCCCATGTGTGATGCGCCTGTGTTTGAGTACCCCATTGATTAGCGTTTGGAGGCCCTCTTTAAAACCTTGTTCCTTCTGGCAGACGGATAAACCTTCAGCATGCGTGAGCAAACCTACTTTACAAGGTGAGGGGACATTTGTTAGCCTTTGCTGACATTTGGACAAAGAGCTTGGGTGCAGAAGGAGTTTTTTAAGGGCTCCAAGCTAGAGTTTGCTCCCAGCCCCCTCTTTCATGCATGTCTTTAAACCTGGTTGTGTCACTGCACAGATTTCCCTACAGTCCTAATAGGTCTTCCAGAACAGGAGGTCATTGCCCCAGTCCCTGTGGCAGTTCTACTCCAACCTGTTTGTGCACAGTTCCTAAACCAAAAGTGGCATCCACCTCATCTTCGATCAAAAGGCCCTAAATGTCTTCATTTGAACCCAGAAAATTCTACATGGAATCTGCCAGGTTTATCATGGGCCCTCTCCATCAGGTATTCTATGGACATAAAGGATGCTTACTTTAATGTCCCAATTTGGCTTCTGCAGCAGTCCCCCCAGTTCTTTTCTGTGTTTTGTTGCTGTTTGAATACCCCTTTGTTATACTTTTTGGATGTCCCTGACAGTCTCTGAATTCCGTGTCCCTCAATAAAAGAAAATAGTCATTTTTTTACCTAATGGAAAATGTATTTCTTGGAGTTCTTTGAGGGACACAGGTCCCACCCTCTATCTTCTTGGTACTGCTTTTCCACAAAATTTGAAGGTATACCGGCTTGGTCAGTTTGTCAGTGTTTCAATCCAACTATATTTGAACAGTGTCTGAATTCTTGGGTCCCTCAATGAACTCCAAGAAATAGATTTTTACAGTAAGTATATTCTATTTAGCATTCCAATTCGAGTATTGAACGGTAAATGCGACTTAATGTAGGAATATCAAAAGGTCTGCTGCAAGTTGCATGCAGCGGCCATAGAATTCTGAATAATCTTGGAAGCATCTCAAACTGATGCCATTGACTAAACCCAAAGCCTGTCGACCCAGGCCTTTTGTATTTAATTATTTTTTTTGCTTATGTTTACCTAAAGTTATGGTGCACAAATTCAAATTTCCTATTTTAGGCTCTTCCAAGCCCTGATTCATTGTATACTAGCGGTTTTATAGTTTCCGATTTTCTTTTTTGGAATTAGGACTTTTTGCAATAGAAATATCTGACAAGTATGAAAAATATAATTGTGTGAAGCCGCTTTCACACAGGCATTCCGTATGTCCGTTTTTTCCTCTGTCTACACACCACTGTATTTCTATGGGCAAGCATAGATAATCGGCTGACATACGCCTTTGTTAACATCCATTTTTTTTTTTAAACGAAAGCCCTATTTTTCCTCCGTTTTTAAAAAGAAACAGAAGCAGACCTAAATAGATGTCAACGGACGAACGGTCCGTTTTTGCATTGGTTGTTAGGAGCCGACACTCGCTGGCATTTTAACAACTGATGACTTATCAGCTGTCAATTGTGTTTTTCTTTGAGCCATAGCTGTGACTGGAGTTAATACAGTGTGGGAAAATGGCAGTAACCGCACTGTGTGAACAAGCCCTTAAAGCACCCACAGTGTAACCAGAAAAGCCTGACCCCTGATGGTAGGAACAGTGGAACACCCTTGCTCTCTGTGGAGAAGTGGCCTTGTTGCAATGGTCTGACATGGTCCCCTACTGATTCAGAGCCATAACGCTGATTGGAGAGCTCTGACTCGGCAGGGGACATTGTCGGACCTCTGCAACAAGATCACTGCTTCCCCACAGAGAGCAAGGGTACCACTCTGCAGCATGCAGGCAGGACACAGGCATGTCTTTTCAGGCTATGGCTGATTATACAATATTTTGCATACATTTTGTTTTGATGATCCTAGAATGTATTTAGCTAATTTAAAAAAAATAAGTTCAGTCGGGCTTCAAAGATTTTGGATGATTGGCAGTGTTTAATAATTGTATATATGATCGCCCCCTAATTGATATCTAAAGTTTCTGCTTGTTTCTGGTTAATCCCTTTGTTTTTATATTTAACCACTTAAGGACCAGCGACTGCAATTGTCCTAAGGCAGGTTGGCTCCCCTGCGCAAATCGCCATCATTGTATGTCGGCACGACAGGCACAGCTGTGGGAGTGTGCCCCGAGGATAGGGCGGACTCTGTCAGCAGGTGACCCACGATCACCTAGTACAGAGGCAGAATGGGGCTCTGCCTTTGTAAGCAAGGCAGATCCCCATTCTGACAGATGACATGATGGAGATCTAATGTTCCCAGTGATCTCTGTCATGTCCCTGGCAGCCCATCCCCCCTACAGTTAGAACACACCTAGGGAACACAGTTAACCCCTTGATCGCCCCTAGTGTTAACCCCTTCCCTGTCGGTGTCATGTTTACATTGATCAGTGCATTTTTATAGCACTGATCAATGTAGTAATTTCACTGGTCCCCAAAAAGTGTCATTTGGGTCAGATTTGTCCCGCTAGAAATCACAGATCACTGCCATTACCAGTAAAAACAATGAAAAAAATAGGTCCCTAAATCTATCTTATAGTTTTGTAGATGCGACAACTTTTGCACAAACCAATCAATATACGCCTATTGCGTGTTTTTTAATTTTTTTTACCAAAAATATGTAGAAGAAAATATATCGGCCTAAACTGATTAATACATCTGTTTGTTATATATTTTTGGTATATCTATTATAGCAAAAAGTGAAACCTGCAGAGGTGATTAAATACCGCCAAAAGAAAGCTATATTTGTGCGAAAAAATGACAATTTTTTGGGGTATGGCGTCGCACAACTGCGCAGTTGTCAGTTAAATCAACGCAGTGCTGTAAGAATTGACCTGGACATTAACCACTTAAGAACCTTGCCTGTTTTTCAGACTTGGTGCTTACAAGATAAAAACTTATTTTGCTAGAAAATTACTTCAAACCCCCCAAATATTATATATATTTTTTTTCTAACACCCTAGAGAATAAAATGGCGGTCATTTGTCACACCGTATTTGCGCAGCGGTCTTGCAAGCGCACTTATTTTGGAAAAAATATACTTTTTTTTTAATAAAAAAATAAGACAACGGTAAAGTTAGCCCAATTTTTTATATTGTGAAAGATAATGTTACGGCGAGTAAAATGATACCCAACATGTCACGCTTCAAAATTGCATGCGCTCGTGGAATGGTGTCAAATTTTTACTCTTAAAAATCTCCATAGGCGACGTTTAATTTTTTTTATAGATTACATCTTTTGAGTTAGAGGCGGTTTAGGGCTAGAATTATTGAATTATTGATCTCGCTCTAACGATCGCGGTGTTACCGAACTTGTGTGGTTTGAACACCGTTTTCATATGCGGGCGCTACTCATGTATGTGTTCGCTTCTATGCGCCTGCTCTTTGGGACGGGGCGCTTCAAAAAAAAATGTGTTTTCTTCTTTATTTTTATTTATATTATTAATTTTTACACTAAAAAAAAAAATGGGTCACTTTTATTTCTATTACAAGGAATGTAAACCCTTGTAATAGAAAAAAGCATGACAGGTCCTCTTAAATATGAATATCTGAGGTAAAAAAGACCTCAGATCTCATATTTAGACTAAAATACAAAATAAAAAATAAATAAAAAATGTGTAATTTGAAAAAATGACAAGAAAATATGCCTTTAAGAAGCATAGGCGGAAGTGACATTTTGACGTCGCTTCCGCCCTGCTTTGGGACGGGGCGCTTCAAAAAAAAATGTGTTTTCTTCTTTATTTTTATTTATATTATTAATTTTTACACTAAAAAAAAAAATGGGTCACTTTTATTTCTATTACAAGGAATGTAAACCCTTGTAATAGAAAAAAGCATGACAGGTCCTCTTAAATATGAATATCTGAGGTAAAAAAGACCTCAGATCTCATATTTAGACTAAAATACAAAATAAAAAATAAATAAAAAATGTGTAATTTGAAAAAATGACAAGAAAATATGCCTTTAAGAAGCATAGGCGGAAGTGACATTTTGACGTCGCTTCCGCCCTGCTTTGGGACGGGGCGCTTCAAAAAAAAATGTGTTTTCTTCTTTATTTTTATTTATATTATTAATTTTTACACTAAAAAAAAAAATGGGTCACTTTTATTTCTATTACAAGGAATGTAAACCCTTGTAATAGAAAAAAGCATGACAGGTCCTCTTAAATATGAATATCTGAGGTAAAAAAGACCTCAGATCTCATATTTAGACTAAAATACAAAATAAAAAATAAATAAAAAATGTGTAATTTGAAAAAATGACAAGAAAATATGCCTTTAAGAAGCATAGGCGGAAGTGACATTTTGACGTCGCTTCCGCCCTGCTATGCTATGGTGACTGTGGGGGCCATCTTGCCCTCATTCGTATCCCAGCCGAGCAAGTGACAGGACCCAATCGCCTCCGCTGCTGCAGATGGCTCCGGTAAGCGGCGGGGGGGGGGGCCCTCTCCCGCCGCCGATAACAGTGATCTTGTGGCGAATCCGCCACGGAGACTATCGTTTAAAGGACCGCTCACAGGAAAGATGGATATCTCAGTTGTGGCAGCGGCCGTTACCGAGATATCCATCTTTAAAAAAATTACGTATATATACAGTGAGCGGTCCTTAAGTGGGAAAATTATTCCGGTCCTTAAGTGGTTAAAGAGGAAAAAGCAGAGTCAGGCTTTTTGCGATTATGATTTTATGTATACCAGGGCTCGACAAATCCCGGTCGTCATGGCGACTAGAAATGGTTTCCTGGCGACTTGGCTTGGAAGGTGGGCAAAAAAAAATGTTTTGGGAGCTGGTGCCATCTGGTGGTGAGCCGTTGGTATTACAAGTTATTACCACCAGATGTGAGCTGGCGCCAACTGGTGGTGGCCGTTGGTATTACAAGTTAAGCATTACAAGTTAAACAGCAATTCTAATGTCATTTTTCACTATTTTCACTGCCATCTTCCCTCTAATTAGAACCCCCAAACATTATATATATTTTTTATCAGAACACCCTAGAGAATAAAATGGCGATCGTTGCAATACTTTCTGTCACGCCGTATTTGCGCAGCAGTCTTACAAGCACACTTTTTTTTGTGAAAAAATTACACTTTTTTTAATTAAAAAATAAGACAACAGTAAAGTTATCCCCCTTTTTTTTTTTATATTAAGAAAGATAATGTTACGCCGAGTAAATTCATACCCAACATGTCACGCTTCAAAATTGCGTCCGCTCGTGGAATGCCGACAAACTTTTACCCTTTAAAATCTTCATAGGCGACGTTTAAAAAATTCTACAGGTTGCATGTTTTGAGTTACAGAGGAGGTCTAGGGGATAGAATTATTGCTCTCGCTCTACCAATCGCAGCGATACCTCACATGTGTGGTTTGAACACAGTTTACATATGCGGGCGCTGCTCACGTATGTGTTTGCTTCTGCGCGCAAGCTCGTCGGGACGGGGTGCGTTTTCTGGCTCCTAACTTTTTTTAGCTGGCTCCTAAATTCCAAGCAAATTTGTCAAACCCTCATGTATACAATCTAAAAACTGGCACCCATAGCAATTGCATTTTATATTTAAATTGTCTGAATATCTGCAATTTAGTTGCACATTCACTCTTTCCTTTTCTTTTTTTTTTTTTTTAGTTTGCTTCTTACCTTTTTATCAAAGATGTTTATGGCACACAGAAATGTATATGAAATGTATGCTCTGTGAAATAGGAAACTGGTTTCAATGTATATATTTTTCCTTTTTTTCTTAGCTTTTTTTCTTTGCTTTTTATTTTTTTTTTGTAAGTCATAATTGTTATCCTGTTAAATGCCATTCACTAATTAAACTGATCATAAATTGTAGATAACCTGTACATTTCAAATATATAATTTCATCTGGTTTTCTCACAGTTACCAGCGCCTCCTGCTGCACGCTGTGTGTCAGTACATGGATCTGGCCTCTGCTAGTAAGAATTATGGGATTTGTATTGGGATGGGGCAGTGCAGGAAGGTCTGTAGTATATTATATGGATTGTTGAAGTGCTTGGAGGGCTTTTTTTTTTTTTTTTTTTTTTTTTAGCTTTTTCAAGTATATATGTATATATAAAATTATAGATGTTTGTCTCTGTCTGTCTTTTACTATATCAATTTAGCTTATTTTTTTGCTACATGGAAATATTGAATAACTCTTCTCTTGGGTAAACGTTGAAGATGAAGCACAGTTCTGTTTAAGTGTTAATTACATTTTCAGTCACTTAATCAAAGTGTGTGTGTGTTTAATTTTTAACACAGCTGATTATACAGCACGTCAGTTCTTCATCGTTATAAAGGCAGCCAATGATTTTTATTTGCTTTAGTAAATTTCTTGTATCTTTTAATAGACAGGAAAGAAGTCTTAAATTGTCAGGTTATACTGCCACCTACAGGAAGAAAAATAAACTAGGGCAGCCCATTATATCCCCTCCTAATCCCAGGATGCCTCACTACTGTCCCAAGGAAGATTGACATCTTTTCCTCAGCTCTGCTTGGTAACATTTTAAAGTGATTTGTAAAGGCAGCCCAGATCCTCCTCAGTTTGTGTCCCTCTTTGCTGCTCCTAGCGCCTCAGCCTGCTACAGGGGTGCACCCAAGCCGAGTCAGAGCTCCGTGTATCCATTCAGACACAGAGCCCCACCTTGGCCCCCGCCCCCTCTCTCCCCTAATTGGCTGTTTGACTTTGACAGCTGCAGGAGCCAATCGCGCAGCTGCTCTGTCTTAGCCAACCAGGAGGAGTCTACTGGATGGCTGAGGGGATTGTGGACATTGTTGGAGAGAGAAGGAGCTCAGGAAGACAATGCATTAAGATAATAAAGCTTCTGCCTTTTCAACTCCTTTAAACCTCATACAGGATAAAGGCAAAGTAGTCATAGACCTTGAGTTATAGGCTTTGTACCCTCAGGGGATTGGACAAGGTAAGCTTCTTACAGAGTTGTCATATTTTAGCCTAAGGTGATGGATTCTCTCTCTAGAGATAACACAATAGAAGCAGTGCATCCAGATGAGCACAACCTTGGTAAACCCCCTCCCCCCCTCAACAACTCCGATCCGCGAAACCCCCCCCCCCCCCCCTCAACAACTCTGGTCCGCGTCAACCCCCCTGCTTAACGTTTAACAACCCTGATCTGTGGCACCGCCCCCCCCCCCCCAAAAAATGCTTGATGCAACACATGTAGTTAGCTGCAGGATGATATACAGGTCAAGGGCTGTGGTCCATCCTTATGGAACCCAGACTCTGAGGTGCTCTTCGAATGGCATAGCCCTTAAAGCTCAGTTTGTAAGGGACAGAGGTATTTCTGAATACGTGATTTCCACTATGTTGAAAGGCTTGGAAGTCTACTTCTTAGAGGGTTGTTTTGTTTTTGTGGGCCTGTTACGGATTTGGTGTTGCCCACCCCTTCAGTTGGGCTGCATTTGGACATCCAACAGTAACATGAATGATACTGCGGGTTATTTACGAAAAGGCAAATCCACTTTGCACTTGAAACTGCACTGCAAGTGCATTTGGAAGTGCAGTCGCTGTAAATCTGAGGGGTAAATTTGAAATGAGGGCAAGCTCTGCTGATTTTATTATCCAATCATGTGCAAGCTAAAATGCTGTTGTTTTTTTGTTTTTTTTTTGTTTTTTTTTGCATGTTCCCCTTGAATCTACAGCGACTGCACTTTCAAGTGCACTTTGCACTAGTAGTGCAAAGTTGATTTGCCTTTAGTAAACAACCCCCTTTCTGTCCCTCAATGAACAAGAAAGTTGACAGACAGGCTTTTGTACTTCCTGTAAAAATCCTTTTCTTGGGATCTATTGAGGAACATAAGGGCCCTTTCACACGTCCGTTCAGTTCGTCCGTTTTTTTTTGGACGTCCATTAACGGACCTCAATGCTTCCCTGGGTTAGCGTCCGTTAGCGGATGAGCATCCACTAAACGTCCGTTAACATCCGTCTGCGGTAAGCTCCGTTTTTTTGGACGGAAGAAAACCCTATTTTTCTTCCATCAAAAAAAACGGAACGGACGAAAAACGGATGAAAAACGGATCAACTGAAGGGAAAAAAAATGATCTTAAAAACTGAACGGACGTGTGAAAAGAGCCCTGAGGCCTCATTCACACATAGCCGACTCCGTCGCAGTCCGTTCCGACGGAGTCCGCCAGCTCAGCGGGAGATCAGTCCGCAGATCTCCACTGAGCCGACGGATGACAAGCTCCGCTCTGCTCACTGAGCGGGGAGGAGCTTGTTGAGCCCCGCTGTCCTCTATGGAGCGATCTGATGAAAACAGACAGCATGTCCGTTTTCATCAGATCTTACCCGATCCGATCCGCATGGACGGATGGGGACGTGAGCCCCATACGTTTGTTTTTAGCGGATCGGATGAGGTCGGATGTCAGCGGACATGTCTCCGCTGACATCCGACGCTCCATAGACATGCATGGAGCACCCGTTCAGGTCCGCCTGAAAAACTGACAGACGGACCTGAACGGATCCATGTGTGAATGAGGCCTATGTCCCAGTCCCACACTTCTGTGTTTATAAACATGGTCTTTGTACTGCTTTGCAACAAAACTGAGGCATGTTGGGAGAGTAGGAGGGGTTATCCTGGACTGGCCTTACAGTTTTTCTGCCAGTGTTAAATGTTCATGTAGGTGGCAGTTTAACCTGACCGCCTAAGACTTTTTTATTTATTTATTTTTATACCCTCCTGCATTTTAAGAATACAATAATGTAATATGAATACATATATTAAATGGTGATCTATAATACATGCTTGAAGTTCAGCTTTAAAGAGGAACTCCACTTTAGTTGGGAAAAAACATTGAAAATAAAAAAATATAGCATATACAATTGCGACTCAAGCCCTGTTGTAATTGAATGCTATTGAAATTCACCTTTTCCTTTTTTAATTTGCAGCTCTGTAATTTTCTATAATATGCAATGTGGCTACCCGGCGGAGTTCTCTACCCAGAATGTGTACAGAAGGACCCCCAGTAACATAATTTCCTGCTTGTGTGAATGACTCACTGATTTTTTACACTAGAATACAAGTCATATTTCAGGCATCCCCTGCAACAAAAAATGTATTTTTGGTGATATACTCCTAATAGGAAATCATGACTAAAGGGATGCAGACCCTGTAATTTCCATCATTGGAGCCCTGTAGGTGCAGCAGCTGATTAGAAATTATGAAACCACTCTCATACAGATTGACTTGCCCCATAGACGCAGACAAACACACAGTGATTTCTTCAGAATAAAATAAGGTCGGAATGTGCATCAGTTTTTTAAAAACCTTGTAATGTACATGGATCACCCAGAGGGTTTTTTTTTTAGTCCTCAACAAATGTGGGTTACTCTTTAAATATGAACAAATATAATTCTCAGTAGCATGTTTGCTTGTACAGCTAATGTTCAAATGATTTTGTAAACAGTATTTGTGACACTTGTAATTTTAGAAGACAATAAATGCTGTCAGTACCGTCATCCTCATCTTCATTCTCCTTCTAATTTTCCTTATTCTAGGTTCCGACTTCCAAGGCAAACGTCAGATGCGTGTGGTGAACAGAAACAGAGATTTTTGCCCCCCAGACTTGCTTCTCTCCGCCTATCTGCAAATGAAATTCTGACCCATAAATAAAGTGGCGGCTGCTCCACAATGTGTTTAAAATAAATGACCTAATAACAGGGTACAAAGAACAGCTCTGTGCAATAATTCACAGTAACTTTAGCACAAAAGCTGACTCCTAAGTAGGGGTGTGCATCTTCACTGGTCTCACGATTCGATTAGATTGCGATTATCTGGTCAACGAATCGATTCGATTCCGCGATGCATTACGATTACTGACGAGCTCTCACTTCCGCTTGCTCAGCCTAGGCGGCCCTTCCTCCTTGCAATCTTCTGAGATGCATCACAGGTCCCAGAAGATTGCCAGGCTATGCAGGACAGCGCAATAAAAAATGCTCACCTGGCTGTGAAGCTGCAAGCTGTCACAGCCGTTTGCCCACAGTAGTATTGCCAGCGCCATGGACAGAATGGAGGGTTTGGGTGGCCACGTCGCTGGATTGTGGGACATGTGAGTGTCTTTTTTTTTTTAATTAAAAGTCAGAGGATACACTTTTTTTGTAGCAGCTGACTTTTAATAAAACAAAACATTTACTGAACTCTGCTTTAAATAAAAATAACCTCACTCCCTTAAAGTTCAGTTCCACCCAAAAGTGGAACTTCCACTTTAAGCACTCCTCGCCCCCTGACATCCCACATTTGGCATGTCATTTTTTTGGGGGTGTCCTTTTTAGTGGGACTTCCTGTCCTGGCCACCTAGGTGGCCCCTCCCTGCCAGCGATCTTCTGGGACACAACACAGGTCCCAGAATATTGGCTGGCAATGGCAGATCACAGTGCGCGCCTGGTCATGAAGCCGTAAGCTATCATGGCCAGGTGCCCACAGTAGATATGACGGCGTTGAGAAGAGCGGTGAAAAGGTACGGGGCTCTGTGCGGCTGCATCGCTGGACTGTGGGACAGGTACGTGTCGGTTTAATAAAACTCCGCTTTTAAGAAGTGCACTAATATGGTGCACTACAAGGTACAGCAATATACGTATGTGGCTGGTGGGAGGTCCCGAGGGATTGGAATCCACAGCAAACAGCCCTGTGAAGTTCCCTGTACTGTCTCTGTGTTGAAATTTCCCTGTGCTCCCAAGTTTGCACATTCCAGTACACTAGGAGTTAACACAATGGAATGTGCAAACTTGGGAGCCCAGGGAAATTACAACACAGAACATTGTGGAGGACAAGAAATCATACTGCTGTTGGAATACATGCCGTTATAATCCATTAAGTGGCCACTGCTGCATGTGCTTTTTAAAATATACAGTGTTTCATACCTGCATTTCTGTCTGTGCATACTCTGTATTTTCCGCACATGTGACTCTGTCCGGCCCGTCTCTCGTTCTCCTATTTCCTGATGTCAGTGGGAGTTCCCAGCCCTGCCCACCGACTGTACTGTAGCTAGCTATCAGATCAGAAGAGAGGCGGGTGGGGCTGACATCAGGAGAGACGTGGGAGGTGAGAGGCGGGCGGGGCTGACGTCAGGAGAGACGTGGGAGGTGAGAGGCGGGCGGGGCTGACGTCAGGAGAGACGTGGGAGGTGAGAGGCGGGCTGGAGCGAACAGTCACATTAGAGAAATATACAGAGTATACAGACAGAAATGCAGGTATGAAACACTGTATATTTTAAAAAGCACACCCAGCAGTGGCCACTTAATGGATTATAACGGCATGTATTGCAAAACTGCTATTTTATTAGACACGCTCGGAACGCTCTCCCGGGAGGGGCAGGGCAAGTCTGGATGACGTCACCCGACATCCCATTAATGGGGTCACATGCATCGATGCTGCATCGCGGACCCCCGAATCGTGATGCAACGATTATATTCGGCACCCCTACTCCTCAGAAGCTACTGTTTGGTTTCTAGGAGTTATTGCACACTGCTTATAAATCCCTCCAGGGTATTAAGCAGCCAATAGATTATTTTTTTTATTTTTTTCAACCAGTGGGTTGAATAAAAAAAACTGTCCCGATTCCCAATCCACACATTCAAGGTGGATGGGGTAATCCCGCCGGCTGAGCGATTTATGTTCAGAATACAGTGATCGGCACTGCTGGCTATAGCGATAGATTGAGCAGCATTTATCTGGCTGGCTGGTTGTATAGCAGTCGATTGGTAGATCACTGGCCCCATAGACATATTGAAATTAAGCCTGAATTCCTGCTGAATTTTGATTCCTGTATGGCCAATTTTATTTACATATATTGCATTTACTTGTAAATTTGTTTACAAACCAGATAATACTATGTACCAGTTACATAAGAACCATTGACTGGTTGCTATGATTACGGGTCTGTTCACACTCGTCCAGTCCACTGCAATGCATTAAACGTATGTTTAAATTTGTTGGTTTGCATGTTGGTGTTCGGTCATCCCATTCAGTTGAAAGGGCTTCCAAACACACCACAACAGACTGAAAATCGTGCATGAAGTGTTTTGGCAGTGCACTGAGGAGGTGTATAGGGATGCTATTCGGAATAAATGGCATTGTATCAATGCACATGCGTTTTATTGTGCATGTTACCACATTGAAATGGTGTGAAAAGGCCCCAAGTCGAATTTGATGCCAAATGCATTATTTGTAAATAACACTCCTGGCAGCCCTTTTTGCTATTACTTTGCACATGGTGGGCTTATCTTTCTTTGTATTGCTTTTGTTTCGTTCTGAATCTTAAGCTGCTTTTTATTTATTCTTAATGCTCTTTCAGAACTTGGTATAGTTAAATTTATTTATAATATCATGTTTAGAATTCTGTCTGACAGATGGGCCTAAAGTGGAATGTATTAATGTAAAATTGTACATTATTTAATTGTATAGATGGAAATCTCATAGTTCAGAAGATCTGCTGAGGCATACCAGATTAGGACCAATGTCACTGCCTAGGATTTTTCTATGGTTTACATGATTATGCTTTTTCATGCCTTTTTAAATCAGGTTTCGCAATCTGTAAAATGGCATACTTGGCTCTTTGATGCAGAATATGGTGCTATTTTGTAATACAAATAAAAGTAGGGAGACACTGTCATGTATTTCCTGTTATCCTTACCACATTGTGGTATCTTAATCAAACTAATATTTTTTAAAAAAAATCTAGGCTATATTTTCAGATGTTAGGACTGAGCCTGTTCCCTTCTTCACAGTGCCAAAACATGTTAAGATATGAATGCAGCTTTGAGACTTTTTTTTCTTTCATATGATGATGTAAGGATCGTATGCAGCCACCTGGTTTTAAATTACTTCTGTGGGTAGTGAAAATGGAGTGAAATCTGTGCTTGTCAAAAATCAGTGCAATACATTTGCTAAGACAATATCGACTGGAGTTTCTTGTGTCTGTGTTTTATTAATAACGATAGCAATGCCTCTCTACTTTTTATTTCCCCCCATTTGAGCTTTGAGTGTGTTAGCTGGTACAGAACTTCATTTTACTATTTTTTTAAATTAAAATAATAAACTTATTATACTCACCTGCTCTGTTCAATGGTATTGCACAGAGCAGCCCCAATCCTCCTCTTCTGGGCTCCCTTGCCGGTTGTCTTGAGGAGTCCTCTTTATGTGCCCCCATAGCAAGCCACTATGAGGGCACATGTGCCTGCTCGCCTCCCGAGCTGTATTTATCACTCCAGAGACATGCACAACGCAACTTGGCCCCACCACTGCTTCCTGCTCACAGTATTTGATTAACAGAAGCAGCAACCAATGGCTCCTGCTGCTGCCTGAGTCCCTGTGTGAAGAGGAAGGGAGTACAGTTCTGGACCGATTGAAGACTGTTAAGTATTTAGGCAGGTGGGGGGAGGACAGCAAGTTTTTTTTTTTTTTTTTTTTTTTTTTTAAATACCTCGATGCAGGGAAGTGCATGGGGTGAAGTGAAATACCACACTCGGAACAGTGCAATGAAATAACTTCTTTTGAAAGAATGCAGAAATAATTCACAAATAACCCAGTGAGATGGCAGCTGTAACTGTCACCACCGTTTACGATCTTCCATCAACCCAAGACAGCTTATCCGACACTCCAACAACCCATGCAGACACGATCCATTCCATTTCCCAGAATAACTGAGACACACAGCCGGTCTCTAGTTTCAAAATGTATGAATGAACTCTTTGATGGTTAGCTCTCTTATATACAGTACAGCCATGTTAGTTATCAAAGGAACAAAGACACACTCCACCCACACATCACACAATGGGGCTTCATACACATCCTTTTAGATAATGACATTCAGGTGAGTCAATTATCCCCCAGATGTCCTGACTCTGCCAATAAGTGATTCACCTGCAGAATACACATTCCTATGTCAGATGTTCTGTCTCCGACAATAAGCTATTCACACCTGATCATCAATAGGCTTTAAACAGTGTTATTAGCATACACAATGAAAGGTCTTAGGAGCCAGGCCTAATTAACACAAAGGACACAGAATGCAATCACAGCAAAGCACTTTAACCACTTAAGACCCGGACCAAAATGCAGCTAAAGGACCTTGCCCCTTTTTGCGATTCGGCACTGCGTCGTTTTAACTGACAATTGCGCGGTCGTGCGACGTGGCTCCCAAACAAAATTGGCGTCCTTTTTTCCCCACAAATAGAGCTTTCTTTTGGTGGTATTTGATCACTTCTGCGGTTTTTATATTTTGCGCTATAAACAAAAATAGAGCAACAATTTTGAAAAAAATGCAATACTTTTTGCTATAATAAATATCCCCCCAAAATATATATAATTTTTTTTTTCCTCAGTTTAGGCCGATACGTATTCTTCTACCTATTTTTGGTAAAAAAAAATCGCAATAAGCGTTTATCGGTTGGTTTTCGCAAAATTTATAGCGTTTACAAAATAAGGAATAGTTTTATTGTATTTTTATTCATTATTTTTGTTTTACTATTAATGGAGGCGATCAGCGATTTTTTTTTTTTTTTTTCGTGACTGCGACATTATGGCGGACACTTCGGACAATTTTGACACATTTTTGGGACAATTGTAATTTTCACAGCAAAAAATGCATTTAAATTGCATTGTTTACTGTGAGAATGACAGTTGCAGTTTTGGAGTTAGCCACAAGGGGGCGCTGTAGGGGTTATGTGTTCCCTGTGTGTGTGTTTACAACTGTAGGGGGGGTGTGGCTGTAGGTGTGACGTCATCGAACACGTCCCCCCTATAAAAGGGATGACGCGATCGATGCTGTCGCCACAGTGAAGCACGGGGAAGCCGTGTATACACACGGCTTTCCCCATTCTTCAGCTCCGGGGACCGATCGCCGCACTCCAGCAGCGATCGGGTCCGCGAGTCCCGCGGTCACGGAGTTTCGGACCGGCTCACAGGAGCGTGCCGCGGGCGCGCGCCTGTGACCCACGGCTGGGTACTAGAACCAACGTAAATATATGTGGATGTGCCCAGCCGTGCCATTCTGCCGATGTATATGTGCAGGAGGCGGTCCTTAAGAAGTTAACATACCATAATAGCCAGCCAGGCTGACTCTCGGTTTCAATCCACAGTAGCAGACTTGGCATCTCACAATGGAATGTCTAGGAGCAGACGCAATTAACACCTCAAAAGCATGTGTTCCCACCTTGAGTTAAACATTGAGCTTTACAGCTTGTAATATATGTCCAGATCTCCTGCAAAACACAAATTATCATTTATCAGTCACCCTATGCCCAAAAGGGGCACAGGGTGACCTTAGACCCAAGAGTCATTAGCGATGCTGGCACAGGAGTACCCCCCCATCCCTCAAAAGTCTCTGGGTGTCACGGGTCAATTCCGTTACAGCAGCCCAGCTTGGAACACTCACAGTTCCAACAGCTTGTAGAGAGCAGTGTGTAGCTGGATTGTCGGCGTCTGTAGAGGGGAAGAATGCAGCCTTGCCTTGGTGCCCAACAGGCAGGTGTCCAGGGAAACTGCAAGCCCTACACTTTCACTCCTCGCTGGGAACCATTCCGTGCCACTAGTACTGTTCCTAGCAGGTTCCCCCAAACTCCCCCTTGACAGATCCGCCATCCTCTGCATTTCAACAACCTGAAAACAACAACATTGAAGTGAAAACACAGAGTATGGTTACTGTAGAACAATAAACAATTCAAACAACATAGTCAGATTATCTTCCAGGTAGCTGCCCATGGTTGATCTGCAAAGGGCAATGACTCTCTTGATTCTTGGTAGTCATTTGGTAATGTTTCAGTTGCAGACAGCGACTCGGGGGGCCTTAGGTAGCAAGGCATCAGGTATGTCTTCTTATCCCCCCCAAGCCCAAGATTGAATCTTTGGGTGAATCAGTACAGTCTGTAGTACTTGATGGGCTTCCCAAGGTCTTAACTTCAATGTCACCAAGCTCAGGACTGTGATAGGCAGGTACAGTCGGTTGGAGCTTCACACACTGGAGGAAGATTTGCGGCTTCAAATGCCATTCTCACCTAGCACGCAGGCTCTGCATATTTCAATGCAGTCGCTTTTTTCACTGGGTTAAGCCCCTCTGAGACCAGATTATAGACAAGAGTATGTGGGTAGGGCAGTCCCATTACCCATTATGGGGTGCTTTTCCCACTTGGGCTCTAGCTTGCTCTCTTGGGTGTGCTTGGCAATCTTTACCAACTCCCAGTCCAGATGTTTTTATGTGTTCTTCAAATGTCTTGGGAACTTTAATTTGAAGACTGTTTATCTCGGTGAGCTCATTTCTTTTCCAAAACCTCTCTCCATTAAGTGCTGGAAGGTACTAGGAGCATTACTAAGGCTGAAGGGCATACGGTTAAATTTAAATAGTCTCAATGCCTTGATAAAGGCTCTTTTTCTTATGGTCCTGGTCCCACACTGGGACCTGCTAGTTACCATTTGCCAGGTCCAAGGTGGATAAGAACTTGTCTGAGTGCCATTAGCGATTCCTCGACCCAAGGAAGTGGGTAGGCATCCCTGTGGGTGCATGCGCTTGAACCATGAATCAGATGGATATGGAAACTGCAGTAAAAAAATTCTTTTTAATAAAATGGTACAAATAGTAAACATCAGGGATCAAGTCCTGGGGAAAAAAGTGTGGGAACTCTCACCCAAGATCCACTCCCCCACCAAAAAAAAAAAATGATACGCTCATATGCATAATTACTAAACCGCATGTTTTTTTTTTTTTCCGATTCACTGTATCTTAGTAATCCTATGTTACTGTCCGCTTCCTGTAGTTGGAGTCATTGGGTAGCAAGTTCTTTCTAAATCCTGCGATAACTCGCGGCAGACCTCCACAGTGTCACCTGGGAACAATGACAAAAGCTCCAAGGAGACATTGGTGGCATCGAGGAAGTGAAGGAATACCCGCACACTACCCGATGAATCCATATACAGGAAGCGGCCAGTAACAAAGGATTACTAAGGTTCGCCTGCCAGTGACTTGAGCCTGGCATCGCCGCTTAGTGAAAGATTGTTTCGGGTGGCTTGGCTGCTCTACTCCTGCAAAGGGAACGGAGTTCCTGCTGTGAAAAAAGTGCAGGAACTCCGTTCCTAGGCGTTACCACAGGACTTGAGCCCTGGTAAACATCGAAACACATCCAGGGCTGGCAGCTGCTGCAGCATTGCCAATGTTGAGTTCAACCTGGTGGGCGTGTCACAAATCGGGCAGTTTACGAGCAGGTGGAATTCCAGCTGAATTTCAGCCAACTGATCACTGGCTGTGTATGACAACCTGAAATAGCTACAGACTCTTCTGGCCTGCTTCAGAAGATCTTGCAACTATTGGTACCAGTGTAAGAAGTGTTGCCACCACCAAATTGAGGACATGTGGCAGGCATGGTACATGTGTCAACTTTCCCTGTCCAAGGGTGGACATGAGGTTAGTGCCATTATTGCACACCACCATTCCTGGCTCCAGCTGACATGGTGTGAACCACTTCTGGGCCTGCTCCATTGTGGCTCCTGTCCACTAGACAGACCAGCTGAAGCACTGCATGACATCTTTTAACCTGATTCGTTGACTAGCCCCTTGAATGCTTAGGGAATACTGGTGGTTCATAGGACAATTCAGCAGAAGAGAGCATGAAGAAGCAGGAGGAGGAGGGGTGAAGGCGACAAATCTTGCATCATTACCAACATCTGTATGAAAGAACTGAGCCCTGTCCTGCATCCTTCCTAGTTGCAAGCAGAGTTACCCAGTGTGCTGTGAAATATATCGTCCCTGACAATGCTTGCTTGACCACGAGTCAAGGCTGACTGCCTTGCTAAACTATGCCACTACATTGCCTTCCACGTGATAGTACAGAGCTGAAATGGCCTTGCGTGCAAAGACATAGCGACTGGGAACCTGCCATTCTGGTACAGCACGTTCTGCAAATAAATACGGAAGGGGGCAGAATACACCACACTGAAAGTCAGGAGTTCTAAAGCCAGCAGATTGGACAAGCTAGAATTTAGATGCTGGACAGATGGGTGACAGTGGTGATTATTTTATTTTTTGCTGGGGCAGAGAGATTTGCCTGCTATATTCTACAGCTGATGGTGTGCTGCTGGCAGATGTTTTGAAAAAACCTGTGACACCCTATCAGTGGAGGCTGAGAGGCCATGAGATATAGTGGGTAGACCTGGAAGGTCAGGAGCAAAATAGTTCCCCTTTTGTGTGGATTTCAGGTGCTCTTGTCAGTGGGCGGTGGGAGGTTAAATGCCTTGTCAAGCATGTGGTTGATTTGCTTGAGGCAAAATGTGAAAATTGCAACAGTGCGATTGACTACACGTGTGCTAAAAAATAGGCTCAGACAGCTGAGCTGTTGGAAGTGGCCTGGGAGATAACCGCTCCACAATCTGATGGAACAGGGTGGCTGCTCTCTACCCTTCTATGATGGCTGCCTCTGGACGACATACTTTCTCGTTGGGGTTGTGCCTCGCCCTCCTCTGCTCTATCCGGCACCCAAGACGCATCTGTGACCTTCTCAACATCATCATCATCACGGGTGCTAACTTGGCAGTGTGCTGCAGTTGGAGGAACATGACTGCCAATTTGTTGTTTATCAGTGTTCTTCCCTCTCTTGTAGGCTCATGTTCCTACCCTCCTCAACCCCAGAGTCGAGATCCTATGTCCTAATCAAGTAATGCATGTGCATCGTCAAGGAGCAAGTGGCTGATGCTGTGTTCAAATAACTCGGCTGACTCCTCCATGCATGATGCTGGGGCTATGTTAGGTGTAGCTGTGGACAAGGAGGCAGAATATGCCTCTCTGGCAGCTGCGGTGGACTGCACACAAGTCTTTGCTTGGGTGATAGATAATGAGGAGGATGAGACAGGTTTAGTAAGCCAGTCCACTATCTCCTCTGCATGCTGTTGCTGGATAGCATGGGCAACATCACAACGGAGAAAAAAAAGCTGACCCCCTGTATTTTTGCCCCAATTACACTACTGCATAAAGGTAGACATCAAGCTCCTCCCTCCTCTGGGGACTAACGGAGCAAATAACATCCCTGAAAATACTAAAGGCAAGGACAAAATACAGAATGGGGAGCTTGTGGTTAAGCCTGTGATCCCTGGGCTTGACTACCACAGAGACCTCACCACAAGCAGATGACTTATTGTTGGCTATATTATGAGCCGCTATCAACAGAGCATCTCAATTGACATCTTTACCATCTAAAATGTCCTTGATATTTGCTGGGATGAAATGAGTCAGAGTAACTGAAAGCGAGCTAACACCTTTACCTGAGACCAACAATCCAACCAAGGGGGTCACGGAAACCGATTTACATGCTGGGAATGGCGGGTGCTCCTCCGGGGCCGGGCTACTGTTGTGTCCACTGCTCTACTGACACCATAGTCAGTCTTTTGACACTGTCCACTGCCCTACTGACACTGTTTACTGCCCTAATGTCACATCCACTGCTCTACTGACACCAGTGTTGCCAAACTACCAGATTGAAATTTACTGGCCCAGCCAAGTTTTTACTGAAATCTCCAAAAGTTACTGAAATTTGCACTTAAAAATTTAATTTTGTATTTGGGCTACAAATTAGTTCAGTATGCAATTAGCAATGTGATTTAAGGTAAGATATTCAGGCAATAGCATATTTTTTATTTTATTTTCAATATACTAAGTGGCTCAGGGAAAGGACTCAGGAGGGTAAGAAATTAGAATGGGCAGACACACACACATGAAATTGACTCTCACAGTGACATTGACAGCAGTGTGCAGCAGCACAGATCACCGAAATGACATGTCCCCTCCTGAGTCACAGTGACATGACTATGGTACCCCATATGTACCCATTGCTGCTAATCGACCCAAACAATACTCCATTACCTATACCTTTAATAAATAATGAGACCACCACCAATTACCTTGGAGTAAAAACTGGCCGTAGTAGCTTTCTTTATTTTTGAAATACATTTAAATATTAACTCTTTAAATAACATATAAACAACAACATTCCTGAAAACACTTTTCTCCATAACTAGTGCTGGACTTTGCAGGTACACTAAGACACTATCAAATAACCTTTTAGAACATTTTAAACATTTTGGGCACTGCGGTACCTAACCTCTGGTCATAGGCCTCAAGCCGACAAGCTGGCTCAGAGACGACCACTGACCGCAGTGCCACCATTAACCAACATTCCAGCTACCCTTTTGGGTAACTGGAAAACATAACACCCCTTCAGCACCCATACCACTGCTGGGTACTGCCATCCTTCTTTGAGGTATTTCTTCTCCTGCAAAGTCCAACACCCGCCACCGCCACGACTGTCAGAAAGCTTCATACCTGAACAAAGAAAAAAAAATGTCAGACACAGGAGAACAAACCACAGAAACAAGCACCATCACTTACCAAATGACCTGAAACCAAGGGAGGGTGGGCGGGAACTTTCCCCATGCTTCTGCTTGCCCGGGAAGAGGGACGGGAGTCATTCAGAGACTCCCCGCCCCACTGTCCTCTCACCACGACCCCTCCTCATCCGGCAAGAGTTCTGGTAGCCCTGTAATGCCGGCCTTACGCTGATTGCAGGTTTTCTTTTGCTCTGGGCCTTTCTTGACTATGGTACCCCAGATGTACCCATTGCTGCTAATCGACCCAAACAAGGGGCAAAGGGGCGAACCAGGTAAAGGGTACACTTGCACCAATTTACCCCGCCCCCTCTGATCCATTTTGGATCTCCGCAAGAACATGGTCACCCCTTCCTGTGACAACACCACATGCGTCGCCAACATACCCCCCTGCACCTTCTTCGAAGGGCTGACCAACTCCCCAACCCGAAAAGCCTCAAAAAACGTCATTGAAAATGGCGCGTGAAACAATGCCACTTCGTACCGTGACGAACTTAACTTCCCCAACTCCCCCATAATACCTCTCAAAATGTCGAACGACACCGGGCATCTGGAATCCGCAGCCCACCCTTGTTTCCTATACCCTTTCATGACTTGACGCACCCAAAAATCTTTTGTGAAATCCGTACACCCCTGCCATTTAAACAAAAAGGCCAAACTTGCCAACTTCCTATTCAGCACAGATCACAATACCCCGTCCGCCATGTTCCTCTACAAAAAAGTACAAGACCAGCTCACGGACCTCCGGACACGAAGGATCCACCTCAGCCTCCCGAACCAGCGCCTGCCATTCCACCCAGACCTTCCCACGTTCCCACACCCACCGATCGTCTGATCCAGTGGGAGACGATTCCAGCGGAATCCTCCACAGCCAGTCTGGACAAGGGACCCCGTGTTCTGCCTCCGGCGCCAGCTCCCAAAACCTGTCCCACTGAAAACGAGACAAGGCGTCAACCACTACATTTTCCACCCCTGGTAAATGCACCGCATATACGAATATATTCAATTGTAAACAGCGGAGTACCAGATGCCTCGGCAGCCGAATAACTGGAGGAGAAGATGCCGTAACCCTATTGATGACTTGCACCAACCCTAAATTGTCCCCATGGAACCAAACCTTCCGATCCCGGAAGGCCTCGCCCCACAACTTGACCATCAGCACCACCGGAAACAATTCCAGCAGCACCAAATTCCTTTGTGAAACCTGCGACTAGCCAAGACTGGGGCCAAGGGCCTGCACACCACTTGCCCTGAAAGAACGCCCAAATCCTGACCCCCCCCCCCCCCCGGCCGCATTCGTGTACAGATCCATGTCGAAATTGCTCATCGGGCCCGACATCCACAACGCCCTTCCATTAAAGGACTCGAAAAACGAGTGCCACACCTCAAGATCTGCCCGGTGGCCACTGACCAGCCGCACATAATGGTTTGGTGCCCGAACTCCCGCTGTGCTAGCCGACAGCCGTCGGCAAAACACCCTGCCTATCGGGAGGATGCGACACGCGAAGTTGAGCTTCCCCAGAAGAGACTGAAGAACTCTAAGTTGCACCGACTCGAACATTGTCTGTTCGTACGTTCGAAGAAATTCGAACAAAAGCGGTTGTTCGCGCCAAATTCGAGTGACACAAAACGGCCCATAATTCACTGCGGCAATGTGCGCTGATTGGCCAAGCATGCTGTATGTCCCGCATGCTTGGCCAATCACAGCGCGCAAAAAACGAAGAGACATAATTGGCCAAAGTCTGGGTGGCTTTGGCCAATTATGGCTCAGGGCTTTAGCACACGCCCCACACTATATAAGGCCGCCTGCTGGGCAGCCTCGTGTAGTGTGTTCCAGCTTGTTAATGAAAGCAGTCAGAGACAGAGAGATTGTCTTTTTAGATAGCTAGATAGAGCAGACAGGCAGGCTAGTCAGTTTAGCTTAATTTACAGTGTGTAGAGGATATATATACATCCCTAGGAGTTGTACATATATTTATACACTGTATAGCTTAGATAGATCAGTTCTTCCTAATTTACTGTCAGGCAGGTGATTATGCTTTTTAAAGACATTATCACAGGTATAGACACCCAGAAGGTACAATATTTAAAGGAATTGTTTTCATTTTTTTGTTTAAGCATCAATAAAATCACTGCTTCAGGAGCAGTGATTTTAATGATGCCTAGCTTAAAAAAAAAAAAATTAAAATTCCTTTAAATATTGTACCTGCTGGGTGTCTATAGTTTACCTGTGAAAATGTCTATGAGAACCCGGGTCTTGCCCGAGGGAACATGTATCAATGGAAAACAAAGTTTTAAAAACGGTAATTTTTTCAGGAGTCCTGCTCCTAAAAAAAACAATCGTTTTTTAAAACTTTTTTTCCATTGATACATGTTCCCTGGGGCAAGACCCGGGTTCTCAAAGACGTTTTACAACAATAACTTGAATATTGGTCTTTAACCACTTAAGGACCGGACCAATACGCTGCTAAATGACCCAAGGGGTTGTTACAATTCGGCACTGCGTCGATTTAATAGACAATTGCGCGGTCGTGCGACGTGGCTGCCAAACAAAATTTGCGTCTTTTTCTTCCCACAAATAGAGCTTTCTTTTGATGGTATTTGATCGCCTTTGCGATTTTTATTTTTTGCGCTATATACAAAAATAGAGCGACATTTTTGAAAAAAAAAATTTTTTTTACTTTTTGTTATAAGTAAAATCAAATAAACAAAATTTTAGTCAAACATTTAGGCCAAAATTTATTTAGCCACATGTCTTTAGTTAAAAAAAAAATCACAATAAAAAAAAATAGCTACCTAGCAGGAACAGCGACACTAATACAGCGATCAGAAAAATGATCGCTTAGTGACGCTGGCAATAGGGAGTGAAAGGGTTAACTAGGGCGGTGATCAAGGGGTTAAAACTTTATTAGGGGGGTATGGGGGCTACCCTGAACCTAACACTAACTGCCTGTCACACTGACACTAAATGCAGTAATCATACATATATGATTACTGCATTTAGTGACACTGTGACGGGGGGGGGGGGGGGTGATCGCAAGGGGTTAAGTGTGCCTGCATGTCCTGGTGTCAGTGTAGTGTTGTGCAGACTTACTATGTGATGTGATCTCTCCTCAGCGGCGGTTGAAAAAAACGCTGAGAGCAGAGATCACATCACTTCCTCCTCCAGTGTTTACACAGGAGGAGGAAATGACACTGAAGGCGAGCGCCCGCATTGGCTGGGAGCGATCCGGAGGGGGCGGACAAAAACGAAAGACCGCCCCCTCAGCACGGATCGCTCCTACAGCCACCGGGGCCGCCGTATCTTTCCTAAATGCACATATTATAACTGAGTACTAAGTTTTGTAGGTAAAGTTGATCCGGGGTAAATCCGATTGCCTTTCGGGGGATCAGGAAGGAATTTTTTCCCCTCCGGTAGCAAATTGGATCATCGCTCTGCTGGGGTTTTTTGCCTTCCTCTGGATCAACTGTGGGTATGGAGTTGGGTGTATGGGAGGATGTACTGTGTTTTACTTTGTTTTATTTTTTTTTATTTTTTTTTATGGTTGAACTGGATGGACTTGTGTCTTTTTTCAACCTGACTAACTATGTAACTATGTATGTACCAGGGGGGTCCCGATCGGACCCCTGACCCACGTCAAGGCAGCCACGTACAGGTACGTTAATGTGCCTGTCCGTGCCATTCTGCCGACGTAAATGTACATGCGTCGGTCCTTAAGGGGTTAAAATGATCGTTCTTGAATTTGAACGTTCGAGTCCTATAGACTTCAATGGGGTTCTAAATGTTTGCGCGAACGGTCGGTCTGTTCGACGGGTTTTGGTGCGAACCGAATGCGGGGGTGTTCGGCTCATCCCTACTCACCGTACAGTCAACCGAGCTAATGGCATCGTTAACTGGCCCCCCTAGGAAATGAAAGATAATGAATGAGCCGAAACTTGTTCGGCTCCTTCTTCGGTACCACCCCCAACGGGGACACTACCAAATCCTCCAACGGCGGGGACTGAAACGGACCACCCATCTGACCCAACACAACCTCCTTCCGCAGCTTCTCTGAAACCACCTCAGGATGTGGCGGAACCACCGACAGCGAGCACGGAATGCGAAACCCCTCTCAAAACCCCTTCTCCAACAACCCTATCCGGATACCTACCTAGAAACGGCCGCATCCTTTCCACCATCACGGGAGTCCTCCCTCTTGTTTGCAGACTCTCCGGCACGCCCCTTACCCTGCCTGAGTAGGGGTGGTTGCCTCCACAGCCCGAGCACTCGTGTTTGAACCGGCAGGCCCCCCAAACTTGCAGCTACCCTCATTAAACTGCCAACAGGTCCCCTTCTTTTTTCCGGCCGATTTTTTCAGGGGACGAGGTTCCACCAGCCCCTCCCTGAAAAAACGGCGTGGACGTACGCGGGGCCGACATAAGCTGCGTCCAAAGGCCAATGTCCTTGGTATCCCACCGAATATCCGGCCTGTACGCCCTGCACTGCCGAAACTGCTCATCGTAACGGAGCCACCCCGTGCCCCCGTAACACCTGTAAGCCTCACTGATTGCTTCCTGATAGCTGAAGAGAGCCAAACAATGTTCGGGGTTCTTCTCACCTATCACACTCGCCATAACAGAGTAAGCCTGCGACCAATTCGCGAAAGTCCTAGGTATAAGCCTATACCTCCGTTTCTCTTCGTCGTCCTTCTTGGACTCCTCCGGCTTAATTCTATCCAAATTAAACTTTTCCAAAGGTAATAGCGCAAAGATCTCAACGTATTCACTCTTCCAAATTTTCTCCTGCACCTCCTGTTTCAAATGCGAACCCAGGGGTGCCTCGTAACACGTGTATACCTCCCCCTTTGCTGCGTCCGCCAGACGAACCAAATCTCGCTAGCGGGGCTAGCACTACCACTTCCACCACTCACATCCACAGTTTCCAGGACAGCACCCCCGAGCCGCCCGTTGGCGCCCAGGCAGCCGCCGGGCTAACGCCAGGATTGTCCCCCCCTTTTAGCTGGCTCACCAAGACCTCCAGACCTGCCAAAAACCGCTGTAACCCCAAGTCAGCCACAACACAACCCCCCCTGGGCACCGTCCCCCACGACAGCCCCACCCCCTTCACCTCCCGCAACCGCGGGCACCACTAACAGCTCGCGAGGACCCCCCCGCTCCCCCCAGACCCACCAACAGACAGTAAATAAGCATGAACAGCAGAAACTTACCGGGCTGCCTGGAAGCAATCCCACCAGCCGAACGTCCAGTCTCCCGCGATGCCGCAACCGACCTGGACCCAAAATCCTCGTCCGACTCCGACAGCTCTCCCTCCGACATACCCCCGGGCCTCACATCTTTCTCAGATGACGGACTACCAGGCAAGAATCCAGGCCTCCCGGTGCACAAGTCGGGTGGGCCTAACCGCAGGCCCGGAGCCTGTGGACAGGCCGCTCCCCACGCTCCGCTCCCCCCGCTGGGTACTACTGGGGCCCCTTGTTGCCGCCGCCGCTCGCTTAGTGAGGGGCCTGTTGATGCCCTGGGAGGACTCCCGTCACGCCACGGTGCCCCTGAGGAGGGGCCCGGCGAATACCGAACTGGAGGCCGCGACCTGCGGCCCCGAGTAGACTCCCTCCCTGCCGCCTGTACCCCGCCCCCACCCTGCGGGAGAAGCGGCCCCAGCATCTGCTGCAGCCACCCCTCACCGCGCCTGTCTGCCTCTTCCCTCAGCCTCTCAAGCAGCTCCTCAGTGGCCGACATAATTTCTCTAGCTCCAGACGTGCTCCTACCTTACAACTTTCCCCACGCTTCTGCTTGCCCGGGAAGAGGGGCGGGAGTCATTTATAGACTCCCCTCCCCACTGTCCTCTCACCACGACCCCTCCTACTCATCCAGCAAGGGTTCTGCTAACCCTGTCATGCCGGCCCTGCGCTGATTGCAGGTTTTCTTTTGCTCCGGCCCTTTCTGTCTCTCGCCATGCCAGGTGGTCCCTTCAGTCCCCTCCAGTCCAAACGGCACTGACAATTCCGCTCCCAGCTTGCCTTGCTCCTGTCCCGCAAACCCGCACTCAAGGCTCTGGCCGCTCTGCTTGGCTCCCTTGCACCATGACATCACACGACATGCTCAGGCACAGCCTCTGCCAGACCAGCCGCCCTTTGGTACCGCCCAAACACACTGTAGCAGGGACTTGGATGGTCTGGGCTGGCTTTGGCCCCTAGCTGCGTATGGAGTCCATGACAGCTAGGCTGGCAGACCGGGTGGACTGCCATTCAGCAACGTGTGAACCGTGGCATCAACGAATAGACCCCCCATGACCTTACGAGACCCCCCCCCCCGTTCTGTACAACACGATCACTCGGAGCCCAAGGGGGACGCGCCCTTCTGTTTGGGGCTTTCTTATACCCCTCCCTTGCTCTTATCCCCCCCCTTTCCTCTTTCTTTCTTTTTCTTATTACTTTTCTTTTGCTCTTCTCTCCCCCTTTTTTTGTTCTCTCTTTGGAATAGCGGGATACGCAAATGTAAATCACGGACCCTACTAATGGTCTGTCTTATGAGAGAAGCCTGCGCTGTAATTACTTTAGCGATACCTCGGTCTGATACGCAGTGCTTTCCCTTGTTGATTCATCTCTGTGGTTTGTATGTGAATTTTGTAATATGTAGACCTCCGTGCCCATTCCAGAGCTGATGGTGACTACTAACTCCCTTTTTATTTCTTTATTGTTTTGTTCTTTTGTTTATGTTTTAAACCAATGTATGGTGTATGTTGACATCCAATAAAAATTGTCAATTATAAAAAAAAAAAAAATACTGATGGTTGACAACACTGACTGACACCATATTCTGCCCTACTGATGCCGTCCAATGCCTTACTGTCACATT
The DNA here is from genome assembly GCA_029574335.1 of Rana kukunoris. Classification (NCBI taxonomy): domain Eukaryota; kingdom Metazoa; phylum Chordata; class Amphibia; order Anura; family Ranidae; genus Rana; species Rana kukunoris. The sequence continues at coordinate 414,649,990 of CM056049.1, forward strand.
CACTGCTCTGACACAATATTCTGCCTTACTAAAACTGTCCACTGACCTACTGACACTGTGCACTGCCCTACTGACACCATATTCTGCGCTACTGACATTGTTCACTACCCTACCGTCCACTGCTCTGACACCATATTCTGCCTTACTGACACTGTCCACTGCTCTGACTGACACTGGCCACTTTTAAGGTAGGCTATACTTATATTTTAATTTACATCTTTTTATTAATCTAATGATATTTTATGGATGCTTTTGCTTTATTTAACCATGCCCTTTTAAGTTCCCTCCACCGTTAACGCAATTTGACCACAGCCATTGTTGCCTCATTACTACTCTCCTTGGGTAACCCAAAGGTATCACTGGTCTTTTACAATCCTATAGCTTGTACTACGAAAAAAAAAATTGTTCGGGTTTAGCTTGAAGAAAAGTTGGCAACCCTAGGTGTGACTAATGAACAGAACAGTATTGCTAACTACACTGGCACTTAGTGGGGGCAATTGAGACACTGGTAATAGCTTATGTTGGTCTGATGACACTGTGACTGGTGTGGTGTCAATCAGGAATACTGTTGCTGGCTGTACTGGTGTGGTGATCCTAGAACTGGCATGGCAGGGATTAGGAACACTGTTGCTGCGATGCTTACACTGATGTGTTAATGATTAGAAATATATTGTAGACTCATCTGAAACCACTAACCCTGCAATCAGGAATGCTGTTGCTAGAGTACACTGGTCTGCCACCCCCTAACCCTGTGATCAGAAATACTGTGGCTCATTGTCCCAAGCTAGTGAGGTACTGGAATAGCGTTGTTATCAGAATAAATAGTGTATACCAAGTTCAGCTTGTGGTTGAACCGCTAATGTGTTTTCTAGGTAGCCTAGAGGAGGACTTGTACCTCCCTTCGTTATATATTGCCCTCACAAGGCTCCTATACTTGGCCGTTTGTGGCTATCAACACGCACCCCGGGGGAGGCGCAGTGGCTCCAGATAGTCAATGCTACTCTTATTCGGAAAAAAAAAACACATATCAACATAGGAAATCCCCAAACAAATTTACCAACATCTGGCAGCATTGGTTGAACTTTCCAGAGGTGGCACCACCTCAATTGGTTCTGGATAGGCTGATGATGGGATAAACAGGCCTGTGGTGCTGTTTTTGAAACCTTTGTTTGCACAGAACATTATGTGCTGTGCTGGAAGAGCTTTGCTTGATTGACAGATTTAAACCCTGGGTGGTATATCGATGGTTGGAATATTTCTTGTTTATTTTAAGTTAATTTAATTTTGTTTTCTTTCTCCTTTTTATTCGTTGTACACTGGGTTTTTCATTCGTGTGTAACCAAGAACTCAGGGTTCAGTGCAATGTGTCTAGTATGTATGACGGCAGTGTTGGCATTATTGTCAACGCCACTCTTCTGTTGATGTGAGGAATGGGACTCCTGTTATTTTTTATATGTCATATGTATGCAAATGCACAATGTAATGCCTTGTGTTCTCAATAATAAAAAAACAGCAATCAGGGACCCTGGCTGCACTGGTCTGGTGACTGTGTGACTACTGTTGCTGGCTGCACTGGTGACACAGACTGGTGTGACTAGTGGTTTAGATTAGAACACTGGGGGAGATTTACTATAATTTGAACATGCAAAATCCAGTGCAGCTCTGCATAGAAACCAGCCTCCAGGTTTTATCATCAAAGCTTAATTGAACATAAAACGACAAGGGGTTAAAGTCGTTTAGGACATTCCATGAGGCTCTATGTTGAGGGTCAAACAGGAATGAGATTTTATTGAAAGGAATACAAGTCTTATATACAGTAAAAAGAGGACGTGCATACCTCCTGCTCATATTACTCTGGAAATACACCTGTGACCAGAAACCTAATTAACATGAGCTAATTAACTAATCCCTTTAACCACTTAAAGACCCCCGCACGCACATATACGGCCACAACATGGCTCGTACAGGCACAAGGGCGTAAATTTACGTCCCCGCCTGAGTGCGGTTCGGGGGTCCCATCGGGACCCCCTCCGCGGCGTGCGGGGGTCTCCCTACCTCTGGGAGCGATCCGGGATCTGCGGGCGGATGTCCGTGTTTTCCGCCCCCCCCCGCGATCGCTCCCAGCCAATGGGAGCGCGCTCCCAGCCTGTCACTTCCTCCTCCTGTGTTTACACAGGAAGGAGGAAATTATGTATTCTCTCATCGCAGCGCTGTTTCCCAGCGCTGCTGATGAGAGAAGACATGCCAAGTAAGTGTGCACCAACACAACACTGACACACACTCACATAGGCATATTAACCCCTTGTGATCGCCCCCCCCCCACCCCCCTGTCACAATGTTACTGAATGCAGTGATTTAATCACTGCATTTAGTGTCAGTGTGACAGGCACTGTAAAAAACAGTTAGTGTTAGGTTCAGGATAGCCCCCCCCACCCCCCCTAATAAAGTTTTAACCCCCTGATCACCGCCCTAGTTAACCCTTTCACTCCCTATTGCCAGCGTCACTAAGCGATCATTTTTCTGATCGCTGTATTAGTGTCGCTGTTCCCGCTAGGTAGCTATTTTTTTTTATTGCGATTTTTTTTTTTTTACTAAAGACATGTGGCTAAATAAATTTTGGCCTAAATGTTTGACTAAAATTTAGTTTATTTGATTTTTTTTTAACAAAAAGTAAAAAATAGTGTTTTTTTTTCAAAAATGTCGCTCTATTTTTGTATATAGCGCAAAAAATAAAAATCGCAGAGGTGATCAAATACCACCAAAAGAAAGCTCTATTTGTGGGAAGAAAAGGACGCAAATTTTGTTTGGGAGCCACGTCGCACGACCGCGCAATTGTCTGTTAAAGCGAAGCAGTGCCGAATCGCAAAAACACCTTGGGTCATTTACCAGCGTATTGGTCCGGGTCTTAAGTGGTTAAAGCAGAGTTCCACCCAAAATTTGAACTTCCGCTAATCCCACTCCTCACCCCCTTACATGCCACATTTGGCATGTCATTTTTTGGGGAGGGGGAGTGGGGGCTTCAGGAGGAGTGGGACTTCCTGTCCCACTTCCTCCTTCCGCCGAGGGGCTGGTTAGGCGATTAAGCTTAAGGGGTCCCTGTAGGCGATTGCATGGGACACTGACAGGTCCCATGCGATCGCCTGTCCAATCATGCGCAGTAGGTGCCCGGCCGTATAGCCGAAGGCTGTCACGGCCGGGTGCCCACAGTTGCGATGAGGACGCCGGCCGGGGAGGGGGGGAGAGGAACGGAGCCCCGGTCGGCGCGTCGCTGGAGCAGGTAAGTGTCTGTTTATTAAAAGCCAGCAGCTACACTTTTTGTAGCTGCTGACTTTTAATAAACATATTACTAGGCTGGAACACCCCTTTAAGTAGCCTGGTCATTGTGATGAGTAGAGCGGTGGGAGGAGGGGCCCTCTCTCGCTGTCTCTATGATTGGCCCATACAGGTAGCAGCTTTATGGTGAGCTCACATGTGGGTTCAGAAGCAAATCCAAACATGTCTGAGCTCATCACTGGTGACAACAATGCTGCTCCAACGCAGAATGGTTGTCACCATAGGATAGGGAATGTGAATGACATAACACCTCCCTCTCTGCTTCATAACAGGGAGGTGTTTTGTTGTCCTTGGAGATAGCAGGGAACAATGGTTACTGATAACAGTCTTAAGGCAGAGAATACAAGAAGTTATCAGATCACCAGAGAGTGGCGAAAGGAGGGGCCCTCCTTGCCCCTCTTTCTGCCGCTCTCTGGTGATCTGCTTACCAGAGCCATCGGCAGGGGTGGAGGTGATCAGATGCTGTTCCTGGCTGGGTATGGATATGAGTCTTTTAGTCTAAATATGAGATGTGAGGTTTTTTGACCCCAGATCTCATTTTTAAGAGAACCTGTCATTTTTATTTTCTATTACAAGGGATGTTTACATTCCTTGTAATAGGAATAAAAGTGACCCAAAAATTTAAGTAAAATAAATAAAAGAGAGTTTTTTAAAGAGCCCTGTCCTTACGAGCTTGCGTGCAGAAGCGAGCGCATATGTGAGCAACACCCACATATGAAAACAGTGTTCAAACCACACATTAGGTATTGCCGCGATTGTTGGAGCGAGAGCAATAATTCTAGCCCTAAAGCTCTGCTGTAACTCAAAACCTGCAACCTGTAGAAGTTTTTAAACATCGCCTATGGAGATTTTTAAGAGTAAAAGTTTGTTGCCATTCCACGAGCAGGTGCAACTTTAACCAGTACAGATCCGCGCTATTGACAAAAGACGTCAACAGCGCGGACCTGAGCTGCCGGGGTCACGTCTTTGGACGTTAATGTTTTAAAACAGTGCCGTCGCATCGCTGAGGATTCGATGCATGTACCCGGCGGCCGCGGTGTCCGCCAGGTACATGCGATCGGCGGTGACAGAGCAGGGACGTGGAGCTCTGTGTGTAAACACAGAGCTCCACGTCCTGTCAGGGAGAGAAGACCGATCTGTTTCCCTTGTACAAAGGGACACAGCATCGGTCACCTCCCCCAGTCACCCCCTCCCCCCACACAGTTAGAACACACCCAGGATACACATTTAACCCCTTCCTCACCCCCTAGTGTTAACCCCTTCAATGCCAGTCACATTTATACAGTAATTAGTGCATATTTATAGCACTGGTCGCTGTATAAATGTGAATGGTCCCAAAAATGTGTCAAAAGTGTCCGATGTGTCCGCCGTAATGTCGCAGTCCCAATAAAAATCGCAGATCGCCGCCATTACTAGTAAAAAAAAAAATTTAAAAAAAATCATAATTCTGTCAACTATTTTGTAGGCGCTATAACTTTTGCGCAAAGCAGTCGCTTATTGCGATTTTTTTTTTTTAACAAAAATACATAGAAGAATACGTATCGGCCTTAACTTTTTTTTTTTTTTTTTTTTAACCACTTGACCACTGGGCACCTAAACCCCCTTCCTAACCAGACCAATTTTCAGCTTTCGGTGCTCTCACAATTTGAATGACAATAACTCAGTCATACAACATTGTACCCATTTGAAATTTTTGTCTTTTTTTTCACACAAATAGAGCTTTCTTTTGGTGGTATTTGATCACTTCTGGGTTTTTTATTTTTTGTGCTATAAAAGAAAAACGACTGAAAATTCTGTAAAAAAAAAACAAAACTTGTTTCTGTCATATTAGCAGGTTATTTCTCACACACAGCATATGCATACCACAAATTACACCCCAAAACACATTCTGCTATTCCTCCCGAGTATGGCGATACCCCATGTGTGAGACTTTTACACAGCGTGGCCACATACAGAGGCCCAACATGCAGGGAACACCATCAGGCGTTCTGGAACACCCAGACCAATTCTGACATTTCTCTCCTACATGGAAAAATCATCATTTATTTGCTAGAAAATTACATAGAACCCCAAAACATTATATATGCTTTTTTAGCAAAGACCCTAGAGAATACAATGGCGGCCGTTATAACTTTTTATCTCGCACAGTATTTTCGCAGAAATTTATTGAACGCGTGTTTTTTAAAAAAAACTGTTTTGTGCTTAAAACAAAACAAAACAGTAAAGTTAGCCCAATTTTTTTTCATAATGTGAAAGATGAATTTACGCCGAATAAATAGATACCCAACATGTCACACTTCAAAATTGCGCACACTCGTGGAATGGCGCCAAACTTCGCTACTTAAAAATCCCCATAGGCGGTATTGCAGAGTATTGGGGTATTGCAAAGTATCATGCAGGGTACTGGGGTATTGCCGAGTACTGGGGTATTGCCGAGTACTGGGGTATTGCCGAGTATTGGGGTATTGCCGAGTACTGGGGTATTGCTGAGTACTGGGGTCAGGGCCGTCTTTAATATGGTTTGGGCCCTGGGCAAACATTTTTTTTGGGCCCCCCTCCAGATTATTTTGGGCCTGACTGGTTCACATGTATGTGTTTTGGCGGCCCTCATTTGTGCAAGCACAGCAGCCCATTGATTTGATTTGCATACAGAAAACTTCTATTTACAATATAGATTAGCAAACAGTGACATACCTTGAGGAGCAGGACATGAAGAAGTCAGCCTCGGGAAGAGCAATTCACTTTTATATACAAGCAGCACCCAGTGGCAGGAAGGGGGAAGTGCATGTCTGAAGGGAAGCCAGGGGTGCTGTACATTTTAGCAGTACTGTCACTGGCTGCGTGGCGCTGATGATTTTCAGCCTGAATTGTGGGCAGCAGGGGCTTAAACGGGTGACAGGTTCGCCATCAGGAATTATGGGGCCCCTTACACAGCTTCAGGCATGGGCCCCCTGGAGCAGAAAACCGTGGTGGGGTGCTGCCGCCTGAAATTGAGAAGTGGGGGGGGGGGGGGGGGGCTGCCACAAATTTATAAGCGGGGGCCCTTTACAAAAAAAGAAGAAATAAAGAAAAATATATATAAAAAAGGGGTGTAGCCATCTGGGGCCCTGGGCCCTTTAATAAAAAAATATATATAAACAAAAATAAAAAAATAAACATTTATAAAAAAAATAAAAAAGGGTGTTTGCCACATGGGGTCCTCTGAGCCCTTTTAATAATAATAATAATAAAAAATATATATATATATATATATATATATATATATATATAAAAATTTAAAATAATAAAATATAAAAAAAATATATATATAAAAAAAAAGGGGGGTTGCCATCCGGGGCCCTGGGGACCTCTGGGTCCTTCGATAATAATAACATTCATATATATATATATATATATATATATATATATATATATATATATATATATGAAATATATAAAAACAGTTTTTTTTTATAAAACAAGTTTTTTTTATTAAAAAAAGGGGGGGTTGCCATCTGGGGCCCTGGGGGCCTCCGGACCCCTAAAAAAAAAAAAAAAAAATACTTTTTTTCAAAGGGGGTTGCTTTGGGCCCCCAACAGTGACAGGGCCCTGGGCAGCTGCCCCTGGTTGCCCTATGGTAAAGACGGCCCTGACTGGGGTATTGCCGAGTATTGGGGTATTGCCGAGTACTGGGGCATTGCCGAGTACTGGGGCATTGCCGAGTACTGGGGCATTGCCGAGTACTGGGGTATTGCCGAGTACTGGGGTACTGGGGTATTGTTGGGTACTGGGGTATTGTTGGGTACTGGGGGATTGCTGGGTACTGGGGGATTGCTGGGTACTGGGGGATTGCAGAGCTGGGATGGATTGAGGGATGGCTGGATCTGTGACTGCATTTGTCACAGATCCAGCCACAGCTCAGCTGCTGACACCCCGCTCCCCCCCCCCTCTCCTCGCACACTGTACAGAGAGGAGAGGGAGAAGAGGGAGGAACCGGCGTCATCAAATGACGCCGGTTTGTTTACAAGTCATCGCGCCGTCATTCGACGGCGCGATCACGTGGTAAACGGCCGCTATCAGCGGCAATTTACCGTGATCCGTGAAGCGCCGGGTCTTCTAGACCCGGCGAGCACGGACACTTTCGCGAGCGCGTCCCAGGGGACGCGCAAACGCGGAAGTGAAGGACGATGTCCCAGGGACGTCGTCCCAAGATAACTCCACCGCGCCGTAGCAGTAAAATGCTTATGGCGCGGTGGGAAAGTGGTTAAATGGGATATTTATTATAGCAACAAGTAAAAAAAATATATATATTTTTAAATTGTCGCTCTTTTTTTGTTTATAACGCAAAAAATAAAAACCGCACGGGCGATCAAATACCACCAAAATAAAGCTCTATTTGTGGGGAAAAAAGGACACTAATTTTGTTTGGGAGCCACGTCGCACGACCGCGCAAATGTCAGTTAAAATGACGCAGTGCCGGAAGCTGAAATCTCAGAAAATGGCTTGGTCCTTAAGTGGTTAAAAATGCATTAAAATGTGATATGCGTTTTAAACACATAAGTGTGAAAGGGCCCTTAGCCCATGTTCACATCGGGCCGTTTTGACATGTGATTTGACATGCAGCACCGATTCCCAAAAGTAGTATGTATACTACTTTGTGTGCAACTTGAATAGACATCTGTGCATGAATGAACGCACACAGATGTCTGTCAAATTTCCCCGGAAGTCACACACTGCATTGTCAGTTTGAAATTGTGCGATTTCAAACTCGCCCTCAAAGTGAACCTGGGCTGAATGATAGGATCACCAGAGTAGGATAAAGAGGGGAGAAAAAGTGTGACAAAAGAGAAAACTACTGAAGCCACCCTTCTAAGGATAGGGTTGCCACTTTTTCCTCAAGCCAAACCCGAAACACTTTAGTGGCAAGCAGCAATTTTTTTTTTTATATACACTAAAGGATTTTAACAGACCTGGGACACCTTTGAGAACTCCGAACAGAATAATAATAATGCGGCACACATATTGCCCCCTCACCCACCTGTCAAGCCCTGTTTCCGAGACACATTCCTATCTGAATAATGTGTCTGGGTTTTTTGGTGGACTTGAACCCGGACTGTCTGGGTGAATCTCTTTCTAAGGATCGATGAGCTGCAATACTACTAATTTTTTCTTCTTGGGTTTAGATGCATTTTAAAGTAGTGACATGAACAAGCAGAAATGATATTCCAAGTGAAAAAAGGCCACTTTGCAGCAACTAAATAATATATCTATACACATGTCGTCTATTGATGAAGATGTTCAATTTTTTTATTGAAACTTCAGTATGTTTCGTAAGTCCCCTGCAGTGTTAATTTTCATTAACTGTGGTTAGGTTTTGTTTGCGTTTCACTATATGAGGCTTCAGCATGCAACTACTGGCGTGACGTCATTAGAAGGCGACTTTGCCGAGTAGCATGAGACGGAGTGTCTATGTTTTGTTATGCAGGGTGATTTGTACGCTTCCTGGGTACTGTATACTTGAATGGCATCTCGGAGCTTCCGGTGCCGGTGTGATAATCATTAGAGGGTGAGCTCTGGCTCTCGGCTTCCTTGTGTAATAAGGCTCGGGAAGGAAGTCGCCATGGACGTGGCCTACATCTGTGAGTGGGACAGAAAGCCCCGGAGCAGTCACTGTCCCTCCAGTCCGCCGGTGTGCGCCTGGTCCTGCCGTAACCTGATCGCCTTCACGTCAGACCAGAGGAGCGAGGATGAGAAAGGTACTCGTCTGTCCCCATATCACCTGTTATCTTCTTAGAATTTCCGGATGGAAACAATTGCAATGAAGTGCTTTATCCAGGATGCTGTTCATGTGCTGCATATCACTTAGTTGCTACAGCAACAGAGGTTTTTCATTCATTCATCTGTCAGGATTGGCCTGTATTCTGTAGAAGAGATGGGCTCAGGTATAGTAGGACTCTAGTACCAAACCCACCCGGGCAAGCACCGCCAGGAAGTTCTCACCTGTACTGGGACAGTCAGTCATGAGCGGCCGAGGTGTTCTCTGAATCAGCAGCAGCATGTATACTGATAAGGTGGGAATGCCCTGTCTGCAGATGACTGGTCCAGTAGGGTGGCCACTTTCCGGTGGGCTCACTCAGGTGGGTTCAGACTAGAATCTGAACACAGCTGAGATTGTCGCTATCAAAGCAGATCTTGGCTCCCCCCTCACTTACTGGGCAATTTGTTGTAAACATTTCAAATATCCACCCACAGTTGTCCCATTGAGCCTTTGTTTTCTGTCATCACTTAGTCCTGCACCGCCATGTTGCTTGTGATGTCATCAAGAGGTCAGCCGGCGTGTTGGCACACTCCATATGCAGAGCCCGCCAGGAAGTCTGCACGGCGCTGCGCTAACCAAAGGCAGGGAGACATTTCCCGATCTCTGCAGCCGAGCAGACTTCCTGGCGTGCTTTGAACGTGGACTGTGCGAACACGCCGGAGCTCATCTCTACTCCTGATGATGCGGGGTTCTGTCAAATTAGCCAACTCGTCAGAAACTCCAACATCGTCACTTCCAGTTTATTTAAGAATCATCAGTAATTGGAGATTTTGACCATTTTCTGTTTGGACACAACACTGGCAACCAAATCCACAGGAAGTTTTAGCTGTTTTGACAGCACAGCGGCTAACGAGGTCAAAGTTGTTGCCATTTTGTTGGCTAGTATCGGAGCGGAGTAACAATCTCTGATCGCAATATCGTGCACCGGACTGTATTCGGTTGCTGGTGTTGTGTCCAAATGGCAGTTCGTCAAAATCTCCAGTTACTGATGGTTTAAAGAAACCGGAAGTAAAGTAGTTGGAGTTTCTGATGAGTATTTTGACTGAACAGCGGCACTAGGCACACCCCTCCCCACCTATCTGAATGTGATGTGCATATCCCAAGAGGCACAGCGGACACTGCTTGTAATTTTCCTAGGCGGGATTGTAAATTTTCCACCTAAAAAAAGTAAATACAAATTGGTGCAATTCATGAAGCGCAGGGGTAGATTAGAGAGAAATCTATTTAGAGGGTAAAGATCAACTTTAAATAAAGGGGGAGAAGACCGCAAATTAACCCAAATGAGGCCTGCTAAATGACTAAGGACATGTTCATACTAACCACACAGGAAAGTGTTCTGTTCTCCTGTAAGTCTCCATTGATGCATTTGCATGAAACTTGAGGTGCCGCTCTAAGCTGAGACAGATCTCCCTGGCAGTTGCAGTAAAGGGAACTGGCATCATTGCACCATTGAGAGGTGTAAGCGCATTATCAAGGAGAAGAAAAGGCACTGTTCACCAATCCAGTGCATTAGTATTTAGATGAATGTGGCCTTATTCATTCGTCTATTGAAGCCACATTCATCTACATACTAATACACTGGATTGGTGTTCGGCGGCTTTTTTTCTCTTTGATAATTCACGTTTTATAAAGGCACAGAATGCTGCGTATTTGCAGGCATTGATGAATTGCAGTAAAACCATGCTGCGCACAACAAATGCGTCAAAACAACAGAGCGAAAATAATGTGATATGTGCTACATTGAAATTAATAAATTGCCCTGTGCGTGAGGTGACACAATCCAAAAACACAAAAAAATGCATGGCTAACGCTAGATGTGAATGCAGCCTTAGGGCTGGCGGATGGGCTTCAGGTGGCGGTGTCCTGCCTTTTTACAACACGAGACATTGTCAACTTTTTTTTTTTTCACTTTAATGAGATGTCACCAAGTGACATTTCATTAACTTCTATGCACCACAGCCCGATGCGGAAAATTGTACACTTTGCATTTTTCCGCTTGTGTGTCTTTTGGTCAGTTTCATGTCTGAATTCAGGCTGAAATCTGACCTGAAATGGTGAATGGAGACGCATCGGACTCCTGCTGTGAACTTCTGCATTCTCCACTGTGAAGCCAGCCTAAAGGAGGAAATCCTCCAATGGGGACACTAGTTCTAGTGACCTGGGGGTCTCTAAGGAAGTTCCTTACTTTGCAGAAATGTCCTCTGTCTTCCTGTTTGGCTATGGAATAGGAAGTGAAGGGAAAGCTCCGCAATGGGACATGGATGACAAAAACAATAATCTGGCAGGGGTTATAACTCCAAAAGGGAAAAAGTTTTGCCTATTCTACTTTAAAGAAGGTTTATGGAGATAAATCCCACTCCAGTCTTTAAAAAAAAAAATTCATGGAATAGGAAATTGATAACATTTCTGTCTGGTTTTTATTTCTGTCAGTGACCCTCACTGGGGACACCCCCCCCCCCCACCTGTCCTTTTATTTATTTTCTATGGAGATGCACACTATTTAGTTCAAAAGAATCCATGGCTTTAGGGCTAATTGGACTTTTTTTTTTTTTATAACAAAGATCTTACCCATATGATCCACATCCTGGACACAGAGCATCCTTGGGATGTTTATTCTATCAACTCTGGACACCAAGAAGTCATCACAAGCTTGGAGTGGGACCAATCTGGTAAGCATTGTAGATAATAGATGAAAAGATGTTTTAAAAGACCTCTACAAAATAATAATGTCGAAATTAGATCTGGACTATTTTTCTCTTTTTTTTTTTTTTTAGGATCTCGCCTACTATCGGCTGATGCTGATGGCAGGATTAAGTGTTGGGGCATGATGGATCACTTGGCAAATAGCTGGCAGTGTATAGTAAGCAGTGAGGTAGATGGAGACCCAATTGTGGCACTTTCTTGGCTTCACAATGGGGTGAAACTGGCACTGCACGTGGAAAAGGTAAACGGTAACATATTTCTTACTTGCATACACTCTTTTTCAATCATTTATGTCTGTATGGGTCAGTATGCTTGCATCTGCAGTAGTTCCTGCTTACATTTATCCATTTTGTTTTCTTTTAGTCTGGTGTCTCCAGTTTTGGGGAGAAATTCTCTCGTGTGAAGTTTTCTCCATCTCTTACCTTATTTGGAGGAAAGCCAATGGAAGGATGGATTGCTGTCACTATCAGTGGACTTGTCACTGTGTCTTTGTTAAAGCCTAATGGACAAGTGCTGACAGCTACAGAAAGTTTGTGTCGTCTGCGATGTCGGGTTGCATTAGCTGACATTGCTTTTACTGGTGGAGGAAACATTGTCGTAGCCACCTGCGATGGAAGCAGCACATCCCCTGTACAATTCTACAAAGTCTGTGTGTCTGTTGTGAGTGAAAAGTGCAAAATTGACACTGAGATATTGCCTTCACTTTTCATGCGCTGCACTACGGATCCAGCACGAAAAGACAAGTTTCCCGCTGTTACTCATCTCAAATTTCTTGCCAGAGACATGTCCGAGCAGGTAAATGTCAAAGTTATTATTTTTGCTCCCAATTTCCTGAGGAAAGATTAGCTGAAATCGAAGTAAATCTCTTGAGAAATGGTGGATTAAAGAGGATATGATCAACCTGCATAAATACATAAGTGGTCCACTTGGTAGTAGGTGTAGTTATTCACTTTAAGGCCTTCGTGTAGTTATTCACTTTAAGGCCATCACAGAGGACAAGGGGGACATTGTTTGTCTGGAATAAAAGAGATTAAAACTCCATATACAGAAATACTTTTTCATAGTAGCTTGGGATAGACTCCCTCAAGAGTTGGTTATGACCATCTCAAAAAAGGCCTGGATTCTTGCCTAAATGCACATAATATAATAGAATTGTATGGCAGTGCTCAACAAGTCTGACATGACAAATATTTTACATATAGGATAGTTTTTTTGATACTGTAGGAAACAGGTTAAAACTCCTATTAAAATCTCTACACATTGAAAGTAATTCACCCTTTGGACATGTGTAAGAGAAACACATGTCACCATTGTAAGATTAACTCCTTTCTCTTGTTCTGGTGACAATGCTGGTCTTTTTTTAATTTTACCGTTCCTGTCACCAGGACAAATAGTGAAGGTGCTTTTTAGCAGGAACATGGACAGCAAAGAAACCTGACAGGGCTCTAATCCTTCACTACTCTATCCTAAACTTTGGAAAAAATGGCTATACATGGGTATGTGGGACTGTTTTTTGGAAAACTGACTGACTTGGTTCAATCCAAAATTCAAGCTGACTAAATGTCTTTGTGCAAGGCCAGCTATGTAAGCTGGTGATGGCAGTTTTTTTTTTCATCTGATAACATATGTATATTAACTTGTAGCTAACTCCTTTATTTCCTTCCATTAATTAGGTTCTCCTATGTGCCTCTAATCAGTGTTCCAGTGTAGCAGAGTGCTGGTCCTTGCGTAAGGAAGGACTCCCCCTCAATAACATCTTCCAGCAACTTTCTCCTGGAGGTAAAGTAACATTATTATAGCCTCTAGATTGGGATTTCTCGTCTACAGGTTCAGCCTCTGCCTGCCCTAATTGTAACTTTCCAAACTACAGAAAGAAGGCCAAATGTTTGTCACTGGTGGTTTCTCTTGGATCCCAGTAGACTTTCCTTTAATATTTTTAAAGGGTTTGGTTTCACATATTCTTTTCTATTTATTCCCTTTTCTCTTTTGATGTATGTTTTTTCTTATCTTTTATAGTGGTTAATGTTAAGAGCAATGCCCAATGTGCTGCCAACATTTTTATAGGGAGCACAAATTACTTTTGTAATGACATCCTGATGTAACCTATCCCCAGTTTCTGAATTATCTTTCTTGCCCTTGGTCTCTAACCACTCTTGTCACATGCCTGTAATCTCTGACCATTTGCCTTTAGCATGTCTACAATCTACTGTAGTATTTCCACAATCTCTAATAGTTTTCTGTAACATTTCATGCACTAAATATTATGTGGTCCTTTGATGTCTGGGAAACACATTAGCGGCCCCTTTTATCTTGTAAGTTGACCACTGCTCCAACCCAGTTCTTTATCAGGTTAGTACATTTTCAAATTTTGTGCTGCATGATGTCTAGTTACCCAAATTCACTTTGCCAAAGTGGCCTCATTTTATCAAGGTGCCTGTTAATTGGAACTGTCTGTGTTGCCACGCAATCTGTGTTTAGATCGGCCTTTTTACCACAGAAGAAACCCTAAAATATTCCGGTTGTGAGAAATTTATACTAAAACCAACCAATAGGGAATGTGGCCCTTGCATTGGTGATTAGTAAAAAGAATGCAGCACTACAGTGGTGGTCAGAATGCTGGGCTGGGGTGGGGGCTGGGCTGGGCTGGGCTGGGGTGGGGTGGGCTGGGCTGCTGGTTTGGCCAAGTAATGTTGGCTCTGTGGAACCATGGTGTTCAGAGGCTACAATGGTTTCCTTGGGGTTTGATTGACTGATTTCCCATCTAATAGTGACTGCATAGTTTTAGAGCCAGCACCACATTAAAGAGCTAGCAGCATGACACTAATGATGTTTTATCTGTCTTCATGGGTGTAATGGTAACCAGAACTATAAGGGGGGCATTCTTTCTAAACACCACCAATGTAAGGGGCATTCTCTACCTAAATTGTGGACAGGAGAGTCTTAAGGCTGGTAAACACCGGCCAAATATCGATTTGATTCAACAGACACCGGCCGTCATTCGGGGCCTATGTGTACAGCAGCTGTCTGACAGAAGCTGGTCAAACACCGGCTTTTATGAAATAGGCATGCTATAAAACCAGCATCCAATCAGCGCTTGCTGCCAATTGCTTCCTTGTCAGAACACAATAGCTCAGCGGAAGAGATCGCTGCTTTGTGTTATGGCCGTACACACGATCCCAAAATGGGACGGAAAATACCACTTTCAAAGTGATCGTACAATAATCGTATCGTTAGTACAGAGCTTTTGAGAGCTGATCATGACAGTTTATCCGGTTTTATTGTTTGATCGGACAAGCACGAAAATTTTCCTCGCATGATACCAGATCATAGGATTTTCATTTTTTGTCAGTATAGTTGTCCAAAAATACAATAGAATACAAACGCACTACAACACATGACATCACTTCCGTGTTTTTTTTTTTTTTTTTTTTTGTGACTTTAGTAACCTATTTGATTTTTTTTTTACTTGCACCTAGTAAGCGAAAAAAGATGGACAATCTGGCGTCTGATTTTTTAGATTGTGTGTACGGGGCATTAGTACGGCTATCTGTCAGTTTTTTTTGGTTCAGTCCACTGGGAAGAACAAAAAAAACTCCTCCCTTTTGTGTACCTGGCATTAGGTAGACTTTTGAATGGACTTTTAAAGTGGAAGTAAACTTCCAACATTACATTTTACCTATAGATAGTGCACTGTTTAGGAGATATTTACTGTACATGCAGCCAGTGCCATCACTGGCGCATGTGCTCTGAGGGAACAGCCTCCCGTGCTGTTCCTTCAGAGTCCTGTGCCATGACCACCATCTCCCACGTGCAAAAGATAAACAAATTTAAGCCTAACTCTAGATGACACTTTTAGGCAGTAAACAGAATTGGGTTTATTTCGTTAATTTACTAAAACTGGAGTGTGTAAAATCTGGTGCAGCTCTGCATAGAAACTAATCGGCTTCTAGGTGTTTTTCAATTTTTTTTTTTTTTTTTAATCAAAGCTTAATTGAACAAGCTGAAGTTAAGCTGATTGGCTACCATACAGAGCTGCACCAGATTTTGCACTCTCCAGTTTTAGTAAATCAACCCCTGTGTGTTTGTTGCGTTTTTGTTCTTTTGGAAAAAGGTATTACGAATAAATAGCTGTCTTGAAGGCATTTTCTGAAGTGTTGTTGTTATATAGTTTGCCCCAACTGTGACTGCCATTATTTCTGGACAGCTTGGTGTGTCAAAGAAAGTGATAAATAATGGGTCTCCTAACAGGATTGACAGGTAATAAAACTATTGTACTGTATATGCATTTATAGGACATTTCTAAATGCGTGTATTTTTTTCAATGGTACTATTCACACAGAGTGTTTTACTTGCAATTTGGGTGCAGTCAGTTTTGGCTGTGCTCAGGAAAAAAAAAATCTGTGTCAGCACCTGATATGAAGTGAAACCTACTTTAAACAGGAATACCTAAGGCTGGTCATAAATGATACAATTTTCTTATTCCATTTACTTTAGATTTACATTTAACTATGGTTTATTTATTTTTTCTTCTGTTTAACTCTGCTAGGAGTATCATATTGTAAGCTAATTCGGGGCCAAGTGCTCATGTGGATGGCTTGGCGCTTTCTAACCGTTTGTGGAATATATCGATTATGTGCTAAATAAAAAAATTGCTAATTGAGCCTTTTTTTTTTTTTTTCAGTGAGTGATAAGCAGCCAATGATACTCAAGTGGCGTATATTGTCAGCCACGAATGAACTTGAGCGTGTATCTGCTGTAGCTCTACCCAAACTGCCAATTTCCCTTACCAATACAGACATCAAAGTGGCAAATGAGACAAAGTTTTATCCTGGGTTAGGTATAATACATTTATTATTCTGTATCTTTACCAGAGCAGGCTAGTTGAACTATATGGCTAAAAAGTAAAGTACATATTGTCTAGTAATTATAAATTGTTAATTTTTTTCAGGTCTAGCACTGGCATTCCACGATGGTAATGTTCACATTGTCCACAGATTATCACTGCAGACAATGGCTGTCTTATTTGGTTCATCCATGCGTTCTTCTGAGGAGCCCAGTTTAAAACGTCAGCGTTCACCTACCCCATGTGTTCACTTCAAGGCCCTGCAGATGTCCTGGACCTCATTGGCATTAGTTGGATTAGACACCCAGGGCAAGGTAAATAAGAAGATTCTTAGGCTGTATTTTATTGACTTCTGCCCCTGTATTAGCATTTATAGAAATAAAAGCATTCACAGATCTAAGAAAAAAAATTCAGTTGTTGTCACTTTCACATTGTAGCCCTTGTTGGTGAGCACATATGCACGTAAGTTGTAGATGTATTCTCCCAATGAGTACTGGTGACATTCTCATCAATATTTGTGATTGTACAGATTGATTGAGAGATGGGATATACAGTAGTTGCTTAATATTTCAAGTGAGTACACCCCTTACATTTTTGTAAATATTTTATTACCGGTATATCTTTTTTTATGTGACCACACTGAAGAAATTGTACTACAATGTAAAGTGATGTGTACAGCTTGTATAACAGTGTACATTTGCTGTCCCCTCAAAATAGCTCAACACACAGCCATTAATGTCTAATCCGCTGGCAACAAATGGGAGTACACCCCTAAGTGAAAATGTCCAAATTGGGCCCAAAGTGTCAATATTTTGTGTGGCCACCATTATTTTCCAGCACTGCCTTAACCCTCTTGGGCATGGAGTTCACCAGAGCTTCACAGGTTGCATCTGTAGTCCTTTCACTCCTCCACGACGACATCACAGAGCTGGTGGATGTTGGAGACCTCAGACGCTCAATAGGGTTTAGGTCTATAGACATGCTTGGCCAGTCCATCACCTTTACCCTCAGTTTCTTTAGCAAGACAGTGGTCATCAGTGGAGATGTATTTAGGGTCCTTATCATGGTTGAATACTGCCTTGCAGCCCAGTCTCTGAAGGAGGGGGGATCATGCTCTGCTTCAGTATGTCGCAGTACATGCTGGGATTCATGGTTCCTTCAATGAACTGTAGCTCCCTAATGCCGGCAGAACTCACGCAGCCCCAGACCATGACAGTCCCACCACCATGCTTGACTGTAGACAAGACACCATCTGAACCAAATGCGTTTCTTGGTTTCATTAGACCACAGGACATCCATGTTCTTTGTCTGCTTGTCTTCAGCAAACTGTTTGTGGGCTTGTGCATCTTTGGAAGAGGCTTCCTCCTGGGACAACAGCCATCCGGACCAATTTGATGCAGCGTATGGTCTGAGCAATGATGGGCTGACCCCACCCCACCCCTTCAACCTCTGCAGCCATTTCTCAAAGACAACCTCTAGATATGATGCTAGCAAGTGCACTCAACTTCTTTGGTCGACCATGGGAAGGCCTGTTCTGAGTGTAACCTGTCCTGTTAAACCGCTGTATGGTGCTATAGCTCAGTTTTAGGGTCTTGGCAATCTTCCTATTGCCTAGGTCATCTTTATGCAGAGCAACAATCATTTTTTTTCAGATCCTGGAAAAAAAAGTTCTTTGCCATGAGGTGCCAAGTTGAACTTCCAGTGACCAGTATGAGAGAGTGAGAGTGATAACACCAAATTTAACACACCTGCTCCCCATTCACACTACTGAGTCGCATGACATGGGGGAGGCTAATTGGGCCCAATTTGGACATTTCCACTTGGAGGTGTACTCACTTTTTTGTTGCCAGTGGTTTAGAAATGGCTGTGTGTTTGAGTCATTTTGAGGGTACAGCAAATTGACACCATTATACAAGTTGTACACTCGCTACTTTACTTTGTAGCAAAGTGTAATTTCTTCAGTGTTGTTACATGAAACGATATAATACAATATTTACAAAAATGTGAAGGGTGTACTCTTGTGAGATACTGCATATACGGTACTCCCTGTGTTTGCATGGGTTTCTTCCAGGTGATTTAATTTCTTCCCACCCCAAAAAACAGTGGTAGGTCATTCAAATCTGATCCTTAAGTGGGGAATATGCATGATGTGGACCAGGACCGATGTTAGGTAGTTTTGCCTGTGATGCCCTGCAACACACCAATTTTTAGTGTAAAATAAACCTTCTATAAGGATGTGTAACACGTTTGTGAAAATTTGTGTGCAGGGAGATGCTGTAGTAAAATGTATGAATATACTTATTCTTTGTTAGTAATTTCAATTCTCTGCCTTAACAGCTCAGCATGCTGAGAGTCTCCCCATCTATGGGTCACGCACTTGATATGACTACTTCACTTCGTCATCTCCTGTTCTTGTTGGAGTACTGCATGGTGACTGGGTACGACTGGTGGGATATTCTGCTACATGTACAGCCTAACATGGTACACAATTTAGTAGAGAAACTACATGAAGAGTATACCAAACAAAATGCAGCACTGCAGCAGGTGAGAGGCTTGGGTACATAAAAATGAGCACAACATCATAATTTAAAGCAAGTGTGTCTAGTATATGAAATATAACCTTGTTAATAATTTAGGTCCTTTCCACCCGGATCTTGGCTATGAAAGCATCACTTTGTAAACTGTCACCCAGCACCATCACTCGAGTCTGTGACTATCATGCCAAGTTGTTCCTTATTTCAGTCAGCTGCACTCTGAAGTCTTTGCTGCGGCCCCACTTTCTTAACACCCCTGACAAAAGCCCAGGAGACAGGCTTACTGAGATCTGCAATAAATACCCTGATACAGGTACATCTAATGCAAAGTTGAAGTGCAAATAGAAATATGTTTTTACAGTGCTTGGTATTTGCTGTAATCCAGATTTTTTTTTCTTTTCTTTTAGATATAGATAAAGTGATGATCAACCTAAAAACTGAGGAGTTTGTTCTAGACATGCCAACTCTTCAGTCACTACAGCAACTTATTCAGTGGATTGGTGACTTTGTGTTGTATCTGCTGGCCAGCCTTCCCAACCAGGTAACCATGCTTTACCACGAGCCCCTTTGGTATTTCTTTTGTTGTAAAATTCACAGTTCCATTGGTCCTGGAGTATAATGTCAAGATCTAGTTATAATGGTCACATAAATATGTACTTTATTAGGTGGCTAGAAACACTCTAATTTACCTATACTGCAAGTGTTCATGAAAATGTTTGAAAGCCTTATGTCCCTCTTTAACTGCCTAAGGACCGCGGCATGTACATTTACGTCGGCAGAATGGCACGGACAGGCACATAGGCGTACCTGTACGTCCCTGCCTAGACGTGGGTCAGGGGTCCGGTACTTGCCGCGGTCCCCGTGGCTGCAGGAGCGATCCGGGATGAGGGATCGTCTGTTCGTTTTTGTCCGATCCCCTCCGGATCGCTCCCAGCCAATCGGCTCCCTCCCTGCAGTGCACTTCCTCTGCCTGTATAATGTAAACACAGGCAGAGGAAGTGATGTCAGCTTTCCTCTCGGCGGTATTTTCAATCCGCCGAGCGGAGAGAAGACATCACAAGTAAGTCGCACCAACACTACACTGACACCACAGGCACATTAACCCCTTCCGATCAGCCCCCTGTCACACTGTCACTGATTGCAGTGATCATATATTTACTGATCACTGCATTTAGTGTCAGTGTGACAGTTACTGTGACAGGTAGTTAGAGTTAGGTCCAGGGTAGCCCCCTAGCCCCCCTAATAAAGTTTTTAACTCCTTGATCACCGCCCTAGTTAACCCTTTCACCCCCTATTGCCAGTGTCACTAAGCGATCATTTTTCTGATCGCTGTATCAGTGTCACTGTTGCCGCTAGGTAGCTATTTTTTTATTTTTTTATTATTGCGACTTATATATATACAGTGCAGAAAATAAGTATTTGAACACCCTGCTATTTTGCAAGTTCTCCCACTTGGAAATCATGGAGGGGTCTGAAATTGTCATCGTAGGTGCATGTCCACTGTGAGAGACATAATCAAAAAAAAAAATTCCAGAAATCACAATGTATGATTTTTTTTATTTATTCATTTGTATGATACAGCTGCAAATAAGTATTTGAACACCTGAGAAAATCAATGTTAATATTTGGTACAGTAGCCTTTGTTTGCAATTACAGAGGTCAAACGTTTCTTGTAGTTTTTCACCAGGTTTGCACACACTGGAGGAGGGATTTTGGCCCACTCCTCCACACAGATCTTCTCTAGATCAGTCAAGTTTCTGGGCTGTCGCTGAGAAACACCGAGTTTAAGCTCCCTCCAAAGATTCTCTATTGGGTTTAGGTCTGGAGACTGGCTAGGCCACGCCAGAACCTTGATATGCTTCTTACAGAGCCACTCCTTGGTTATCCTGGCTGTGTGCTTCGGGTCATTGTCATGTTGGAAGATCCAGCCTCGACCCATCTTCAAAGCTCTAACTGAGGGAAGGAGGTTGTTGCCCAAAATCTCGCAATACATGGCCCCGGTCATCCTCTCCTTAATACAGTGCAGTCGCCCTGTCCCATGTGCAGAAAAACACCCCCAAAGCATGATGCTACCACCCCCATGCTTCACAGTAGGGATGGTGTTCTTGGGATGGTACTCATCATTCTTCTTCCTCCAAACATGGTTAGTGGAATTATGACCAAAAAGTTCTATTTTGGTCTCATCTGAGCACATGACTTTCTCCCATGACTCCTCTGGATCATCCAAATGGTCATTGGCAAACTTAAGACGGGCCTTGACATGTGCTGGTTTAAGCAGGGGAACCTTCCGTGCCATGCATGATTTCAAACCATGACGTCTTAGTGTATTACCAACAGTAACCTTGGAAACGGTGGTCCCAGCTCTTTTCAGGTCATTGACCAGCTCCTCCCGTGTAGTCCTGGGCTGATTTCTCACCTTTCTTAGGATCATTGAGACCCCACGAGGTGAGATTTTGCATGGAGCCCCAGTCCGAGGGAGATTGACAGTCATGTTTAGCTTCTTCCATTTTCTAATGATTGCTCCAACAGTGGACCTTTTTTCACCAAGCTGCTTGGCAATTTCCCCGTAGCCCTTTCCAGCCTTGTGGAGGTGTACAATTTTGTCTCTAGTGTCTTTGGACAGCTCTTTGGTCTTGGCCATGTTACTAGTTGGATTCTTACTGATTGTATGGGGTGGACAGGTGTCTTTATGCAGCTAATGACCTCAAACAGGTGCATCTAATTTAGGATAATAAATGGAGTGGAGGTGGACATTTTAAAGGCAGACTAACAGGTCTTTGAGGGTCAGAATTCTAGCTGATAGACAGGTGTTCAAATACTTTTTTGCAGCTGTATCATACAAATAAATAGTTAAAAATTCATAAATTGTGATTTCTGGAATTTTTTTTTTGATTATGTCTCTCACAGTGGACATGCACCTACGATGACAATTTCAGACCCCTCCATGATTTCCAAGTGGGAGAACTTGCAAAATAGCAGGGTGTTCAAATACTTATTTTCTGCACTGTATATATATATATATTTATATATATATATTATATATTTTTTTTTTTTTTTTACTAAATAGGTGGCTGAATACATTTTGGCCTAAATGTTTGACTAAAATTTAGTTTATTCGATTTTTCTTATAACAAAAATTAGAAACTATCTTTTTTTTTTTTTTCTAAAATTAGTTTTTTTACGTTTTTATATCGCAAAAAAAAAATTGCAGACACAATCAAATACCATCAAAAGAAAGCTCTATTTGTGGGAAGAAAAGGACGCAAATTTTGTTTGGGAGCCACGTCGCACGACCGCGCAATTGACAAAGCGACGCAGTGCCGAATTGTAAAAACACCTTTGGGCATTTAGCAGCATATTGGTCCGGGGCTTAAGTGGGTTAACTATTACTTGACTAATATAGTTTCAGTCCTATTCCTTTACTAAAGGTTAGTAGGTCTTCTTATTCACACCTGTAATTGCAAGAAAAATATTAAAGCAGAACTTGCAGCAATTTAACCACTTTAGCCCCGGACCATATTGCTGTCCAAAGACCAGAGCACTTTTTGTGATTCGGCACTGCATCGCTTTAACTGACAATTGCGCGGTCATGCGACATGGCTCCCAAACAAAATTGGCGTCCTTTTTTTCCCACAAATAGAGCTTTCTTTTGGTGGTATTTGATCATCTCTGCGGTTTTTATTTTTTGCGCTATAAACAAAAATAGATCGACTATTTTGAAAAAAATGCAATATTTTTTACATTTTGCTATAATAAATATACCCAAAAAAGATTTAAAAAAACATTATTTTTCCTCAGTTTAGGCCGATACGTATTCTTCTACATATTTTTCGTAAAAAAAAATCGCAATTAGCGTTTATTGATTGGTTTGCGCAAAATTTATAGCGTTTACAAAAAAGGGGGTAGTTTTAAGGCATTTTTATTAATATTTTTTTTTTTTTACTAGTAATGGCGTCGATCAGCGTTTTTTTTCGGTACTGCGATATTATGGCGGACACTTTTGACACATTTTTGGGACCATTGGCATTTTTATAGCGATCAATGCTATAAAAATGCATTGGATTACTATAAAAATGCCATTGGCAGTGAAGGGGTTAACACTAGGGGGCGGGGAAGGGGTTAAGTGTGTTCCTATTTGTGTTCTTACTGTGTGGGGGGGGGGTGGACTCACTAGGGGGAATCATTGATCTTCCGTTCATACATTGTATGAACGGAAGATCAGCGTTTCCCCCGCTGACAGGAACGAGCTGTGTGTTTACACGCACAGCTCTCGTTCCCCGCTCTGTAACGACCGAGCGCGCGTGCCCGGCGGCGATCGCGCCCGCCGGGCACGCGCGCGGCACTCGGGGGCGAGCGGGGGGGCGCGCGCAGGCCGCCGGCGGTGCGCACGCGCCCCCTAGTGGCTGCGAAAGTCCCGACGTAGAGCTACGGGCTCTCGCGCAGGAGTGCCGACCTGCCGCCGTATAACTGCGGCGGCTGGTCGGCAAGTGGTTAAATAATTGCTGAAATATAAGGGGATACGTCAAATGAGGTGTATGCCACCCAGGGCAAGGTCATCCAGTACCCAGGTGCCCCACCACCCCGTTGTTATGCATGAGCATAGTGTGCAGAGGTCAAAATTAGATACATTACAAAGTGCAAGAGTCAGGAGCAAAAATAATGTACAGAGTGAGAGTGAGTGCAGAATTCAAGAGTGAATAAAGTACAGTGTATGGGTATGATTTATGTAATGTAGAGCTATACAGAGATACACCCTAGTGCACTGCAGTACCCCCAGTGATCTTTCTCTTTCTCGTTCTCTCTCGTTCTCGTTCTCTCTCTTTCTCGCTCTCTCTCTTTCTCTCTCGCTCTCTTTCTCGCTCTCTCTCTTTCTCGCTCTCTCTCTTTCTCGCTCTCTCTCTTTCTCGCTCTCTCTCTTTCTCGCTCTCTCTCTTTCTCGCTCTCTCTCTTTCTCGCTCTCTCTCTTTCTCGCTCTCTCTCTTTCTCGCTCTCTCTCTTTCTCGCTCTCTCTCTTTCTCGTTCTCTTTTCCCCTCCCATTGCCTGGCTGTGTGTGTGTGTGTCTCCTAGTGTCCAGTTGTCGATTTGGAGCATGCATGCTCCTTCAGGCCACAATTGTGATGCCGGGGAGAGAACTGAGGGTTTGGACGGCCGCATCGCTGGACTGTGAGAAAGGTGAGTGTTTACTAAGTCAGCAGTTACACTTTTTGTAGCTGCTGACTCTTATTAAACACAAAAACAAGCGGAACTCTGCTTTAGGTTGGTACACATGCTCAGGGTTTTTTTTTTTTTCAGATTGCTGTCCACTAGGTTCTTGCATCTACACAAGTGATGTGGATACAAGATTTTCAGGAACATTGTATTCTGACACCGGGGGCTCCCCACTGTCAGAATACACTGATTAGTGCTGCTACCTATTGGCTGCAAGCCGCTGATTGAACAAGGTTTTCCAGCAGTCCAGTTTGACAGAAGCCAATTTAATGATTGGCTTCTGTCTAACAGTGGGAGCTACACACAGACTGAAGTTTGGAGAGGGCACTGGAGCTAGCTGGAACATGGAATAAGGTAAGAGCAAGAGGCGACTTGACTCTATTATGCAATCACATTTATTGTTGTTTATACTTAGATTTTTTGATAGGTTAGGAATTACTGGGACTTCTAAGTTGTTATATAGATGTTTTCCACATTCACATGATATCTTAAAGCGGATGGTTCACCATAAATAAATATTAAAAGCCAGCAGCAACAAATACTGCAGCTGCTGACTTTTAATATTAGGACACTTACCTGTCCTGGAGTCCAGCGCCGTCCACAGCAGAGGATGAGCGATCGCTCGTCACCCTGCTGCTCCCCCCTCCATCCACGCGCCTCCGGCTTCAAGGCGCATGCCTATTGGCTCCCGCTGTGTGCTGGGAGCTGAGAGTCCCAGCTAGACTTGGGTGCGGATACCTGTCTTTAGACAGGTAAAAAGGTGTCAAATGTGACGCTTTTCCGATCAGCGGATCTTCACTTTAGGGTGGAGATCCGCTTTAAAAATGATGTGTGTGTGTGTTGAATACATCTATGTAGCGCCTCCAGAAGTCCTAGTATATCCCTAACTTATTCAAGAAATTACCTTTTCACTTGCTAAACCTGCAGTGCAAGGTGCAGGGCAGGTTAAAAGTTAAAAAATTAAGAGTGATTTCCCCCTCGCTGCAGCCAATCGGAACAAAATGCTTGTTGCTTCCATTTTTATTCACCAGAGGGGAGATAGCTTTTCACTGATCTCCCTCTGTTCTACCAGCTAACACCTGCTATGCCATTCCCAGTCTGCAATAGGGACAATTGGCGCCCAGGATATATGGTGAGGGTAGTTGGGAAGGAAAACCAGGTACCATTGGAGGGGGTTGGAAGTGAATCACTTTTCACTCAAAAGCTGACAGTAAGCCTGACAAGTCTATACTACTGGCTTTTTATCAATAGTGCTGGTAAACAAGTGGTTAAAGCCTGAAGTTACAGAAAAGGGTTGCATGGTACAAGGCTGGGCATGACAATACCTTAAAATGCTCTTTATTTTAACCCATTGGGGGACATTGTATCTAATTGATTCACATTGTCTCTTTTCGAAGCAACTTTGGATAAGTCTTTTGGCAAAATGTAACTGGTAAATGCCAACTACTTGAAGACCATCTGGGGATGCGCCATAATACATTCTAAAATGTTCAGCGACTGTGCTGGAAGATTTTCTACCTCAACTGGAAAGTGCAAAATCTGGTGCAGTTCTGCACAGAAACCAATCGTCGTCTTCTATTTTTTTTTTTTCATCAAATCTTAATTGAACAAGCTGAAGTTAGAAGCTGGCTACCATGCACAGCTGCACCAGATTTTGCACTCTCCGGTTTTAGTAAATCAACCCCACAGTGTCTGCTACGCTTAAGCCTCGTACACGCGATCAGATTTCCAACGGACAAATCTATGGAATTTTGTGCGAAGGGCGTTGGCCGTGAACTTGGTATACATACAGTCGGTAGAACTTTTTCAGCCAACTTACACGGAACTACGTGTTTTTTCAGTTCTTAAAGCGGAGTTCCGACCACAATTTCACTTTTTAAATATAAATACCCCTGTAATACACAAGCTTAATGTATTGTAGTAAAGGTAGTCTGTAAACTAAGGTCCGTTTTGTTAGGTTGTTATAGCATTTAGATACTTAACAGGAATTGGCCGTGGCAATCTTAAGTGTGGGAATCCATGAAGTCAGACTGTATGACTTCCTGGATTTCAGCCTTGCTGATCTCGCACATGCTCAGTGCTGCACAAGCAATGTAATAGGTTTCAGGTCAGGTTTCAATAGCAAAGGGAGTGTTGGAGGAAGTTGACGCCCCTTATCTATGCAAACCTCTCCTCCCCTTCTCCCTCCAGGAACCAGTAAATATACTAAATCATTTAAAATTGAGTTCTGTCCGTGATACTTTTTTTTTATTTGCACTAACATACAGTTTTCCAGGACAAGCTTTTGGGGTGAAGGGGAAACACCCCGAAAGCTTGTCCTGAAAAATTGTATGTTAGTTTAAATAAAAAAAGTATAACGGACAGAACTCAATCTTATCTGTCACAATTGCACTAATTTGGCTACAATCACGTCAATAAATCGTTGATTATGTAGATATATCTGCACAGCGCACCGCACCGATCACAACACAACGGTGTGACAGGGGCCCGTGCGGTGTGACAGGGTGCGGTGCGGTGAGACAGGGTGCGGTGCGGTGAGACAGGGTGCGGTGCGGTGAGACAGGGTGCGGTGCGGTGTGGCCCATGCAGTGTGACAGGGGCCGGTGCGGTGTGGCCCATGCAGTGTGACAGGGGCCGGTGCGGTGTGGCCCATGCAGTGTGACAGGGGCCGTTGCGGTGTGGCCCATGCAGTGTGACAGGGGCCGGTGCGGTGTGACAGGGGCCGGTGCGGTGTGACAGGGGCCGGTGTGGTGGGGCCGATGCGGTGTGACAGGGGCCAATGGGGTGTCCAACGCACCGATCACAGGACACCGCATTGGCCCCGGCACACAGAATCGGTCCCTTTCACATGTCCCCAACACTGTACCGCTCCCATACACTGCCGATGCGAATCTTTTAACCCCCTAGGATTAACCACAGGATTTACCGTATTTGAAACGCAGATGCTGCTGCTGCTGATGCCGCTGGTTCCACTGCACAGGGTATAGCCAGGCTCCTATTCCTTTAGACCAGGGGTAGTGAATTAAAATTCCGAGTGTCATATTAGGGCTATGACATTATATATATATATATATATATATATATATACACACACACACACAATAAAAAAAGGATTCTATAATATTGATTCATAATATAATAATTACAACCGTGTATGCCTTTTATGGCCTGTATTGTTAATCTTGGAATAACTTTAAAAAAATAAAGCTAACAAAAAACAAAGGTGTTGGTAATAAAAGGGAAACATGGAAAGTTTTTTTTTTTTATTATTATAATATCATTTTAATTAGTTCTGTTGATAAAACATTATTAAAAAAAATATATATATATATCTATATAGATAAAATATATAATTTTCTATCTATCTATCTATCTATCTATCTATCTATCTATCTATCTATCTATCTATCTATCTATCTATCTATCTATCTATATACCTAATAAAATACAATTTAAATTAATTATTTAGAACAAATTACAGATGTAATAATAAGGATATATAATAAAATATACAACAATAAACATACAGAATGATTAAATGAAAAAATAGACAAAACAAAGATTTTAAAATGTATTAATGAAAATAAAAAAATCAATAAAAGAAAAAAGGGGGTTAAATTAAATTGCACTCTTGTACAGGCACAGAAAGGGAAAGAAATAAAAGACAACACAAAAAAAAAAAAAATTAGGAACAGAAAAAAAAAGTGATCAAACATGCAGAAAAACGAGGGAGCAAGCACAGTTAACAGGTTTGAGATAAAGCTAAAGAAAGTGAGCACAATTAAAGCAGATGTTCCACAGTATAAGCAATTACCTTCTCTGGGACAAACAAGTAGTCGTAGTACAAACAAGTAGATGAATTGGCTGCTTGAGTAACATGAGTCCTTCCTTGCTTCTCTGCTGCTGTGTCTCTCTCTCTCTCTCTCTCTCTCTCTCTCTCTCTCTCTCTCTCTCTCTCTCTCTCTCTCTCTCTCTCTCTCTCTCTCTCTCTCTCTCTCTCTCTCTCTCTCTCTCTCTCTCTCTCCAAAACTAAGGGCTTTGTGCCCTTATTGAACATGGCGCTGTAAACGGCACCTGTATTGAGAAAGTCTCACGATTCTTCTAAGATGGGGAGGCACAGACTCCTGGGGAGTAACACCCACTACATTCCCAGGAGTCTGTGCGGTGTAGGTGAGATTGCTATCACACCGCGGATCAGGAAACTGGCAGATTTACTAATCTGCCTAGCAACAAGGGTTTCAATGCATGTAAAAATGTTTTGTTTTTTCTTAAAGGACTAATGACATTTTTTTAGAACTAATGATGTAAAGTCATATTTGAGGGTGGAACTCCGCTTTAAGCGCCACCCTTCTGCTAATGTTGTTTTATAGTTAGCATTGTACTTTGGATTTTACCATGCTCATCACCTGGCCAATACCATCCCTACAGTGAAGCATGATGGTGGCAGCATCATGCTCTGGGGATGTTGTTCAGAGACAGGAACTGGGAGACTAGTTAGGATCAAGTGAAAGAAAAATGCAGCGATGTACGGAGACATTATAGTTGCATAGTGGGTGAGGTTGAAAAAAGACGAAAAAAAGTCCAGCTAGTCCAACCTATGTATGTATGTGATTATATGTCAGTATTACATTGTACGTTGTGGTCGTTCAGGTGCTAATCTAATCGTTTTTTGAAACTATCGATGCTCCCCACTGAGACCACCGCCTGTGGATGGGAATTGCACATCCTTGCTGCTCTTACAGTAAAGAACCCTCTCCGTAGTTTAAGGTTAAGCCTCTCTTCTAGTTTTAGTGAGTTGCCATGTGTCGTGTTAAACTCCCTTTCACGAAAAAGTTTTATCCCTATTGTGGGGTCACCAGTACGATATTTGTAAATTGAAATCCCCTCTCAAGCATTTCTTCTCCAGAGAGAATAAGTTCAGTGCTTGCACCTTTTCATAACTAAAATCCTCCAGACACATTATTGGCTTTGTTGCCCTTTGTACTCCATTTCCACTATATCCTTTCTTAAGACTGGTGCCCAGAACTGGACAGCATACTCTAGGTGTGGCAGGATCAGAGTCTTGTAGAGCAGGAGAATTATCGTTTTATCTCCAGGATTTGATCCCCTTTTTAATGCATGTCAATATTGTTTGCTTTGTTAGGCTCAGCAATGGCATGCTGCTGCTATCATTTACTAGGACCCCCAGGTCCATTTCCATCCTAGATTCCCCCCAGAGGTTCTCCCCCCAGTGTATAGATTGCATTCATTTTTTTTGCCATCCAAATGCATGATTAAAAAAAAAATGCTACATTAAACCTCATTTGCCATGTAGTTGCTCACCCCATTAATTTGTCCAGATCTTTTTGCAAGGTTTCCATGTCTTGCTGGAAAGTTATTGCCCTGCTTAGCTTAGTATCATCCGCAAATACAGACCTTGAACTGTTTACCTCATCATCCAGGTCATTTATGAACAAATTAAATAGAATTGGTCCTAGCACAAAACCCTGGGTGACCCCACTACCCAGCCCTGACAATTCTGAGTACTCCCCATTTATTACCACCCTCTGAACTCGCCCTTGTAGCCACTTTTCAATCCATGTACTCACCCTATGGTCCATGCCAGCAGACCTTTTTTGTACAGTAATCGTTTATAGGGAACTGTGTCAAATGCTTTTGCAAAATCCAGATACACCACGTCTATGGGCCTTCCTTTATCTAGATCAGGAGTCTCCAAACTTTTCAAACAAAGGGCCAGTTTATTGTCCTTCAGACTTTAGGAAGGACGAATTGTGGTCAGCATGGGCAGAAAATGTCCCAGGCCTGGCGTCGGTGAGAATAAATGAGCGCCTCAAAGTTCGTGGTCAGTAGGAGGAGGAGTAGTGCCCCTATTAGTATGACGAATAGTATGCCGTCATTGCTATCAATGTAATAAATAGTGCCTCCTTGTTGGTGTCAGTGGGAGGAATAGTACCCCAAGGGCCACATAAAGACTAGCAAAGGGCCACATCTGGCCCCCGGGCCACAGTTTTGGAGACCACTGATCTAGATGGCAACTCGCCTCATAGAAGGTTAATAGATTGGTTTGGCAAGAACGATTCTTCATGAATCCATGCTGATTACTGCTAATGATACCGTTCTCATTACTAAAATCCTGTATATAGTCATTTATCATCCCCTCCAAGAGCTTACATACTATTGATGTTAGGCTAACTGGTCTGTAATTCTCAGGAATGTATTTTGGGCCCTTTTTACGTATTGGTGCTACATTGGTTTTTCTCCAATCAGCTGGTACAATTCCAGTCAGTAGACTGCCAGTAAAAATTAGGAACAAGTCTAATTTTAATCCTTTGATGAAAACCTGCTTCAGAGTGCTCTGGATCTCAACCTGGGGCAAAGGTTCATCTTCCAACAGGACAACGACCTTAAGCACACAGCCAAGATAACAAGAGTGGCTATGGAACAACTCTGAATGTCCTTGATTGGCCTAGATTGGAACCTGATTGAACATCTCTGGAGATGGCGCTTGAGAGGTCCTGCAAAGAAGAATGATAAACTGCCCGAAAATAGGTGTGCTAAGCTTGTAGCATCATACTCCAAAAAGACTTTGAGGCTGTAATAGGTGTCGAAGGTGCTTCAACAAAGTATTGAGCAAAGGCTGTGAATACTTATACGTTTGTAACATATATCAAAAAGTGAAGCTGTGTGAATACTTTCTGGATGCACTGTAGATGCATTTCATACAGCACTTAGAGACACTGCAGCATTTAGTGAAGGAAGCAGTTTTTTTGGACCAATCTGGTCCAAAATGAACTATTTTAAGGTAACGAAGAATGTGGATATCTGCTTTAAGGACGAGGTTTTTTTTTTTTTTTTTTTGGTCAAGGGCCATTCTGTCAGGAGAGTCGGTTCTTCCTGGGCAACAGCATCAGGCGTCAGCTGTTAAAGTCTGTAAGGCTACTATTTTTGGTCTTGTGTTCACACGTTTTACCAGACAGATATTTTCACTTTTGCAGGAGCAGTTTTGGACGGAAGATCCTTTAGGCAGTCCTGTTGTTTGGTTTCTTCCCTGTTTTTGTTCTTGGTTTTTGCACTTGTTGCTGTGTTGCCCATCCCTCTTGTACAGTGACCAAGCAGTCATGAAAAAGAAACCCTGCATCTTGTAATTTACAATTAAACTTGGATTTTCGGTTTGGAAATAATGGAAATTGGGTTTCTGTTTACCAGTAACCAAAATTGGGAGTTTTGACTTTCCTGTAAATACTTTTCTTGGAGCAGCTACAAAATTGAGGCAATGCTGGGATAACTAGGTGGGGCAGCCTGCCTTTTTATTTATTAATTTATTTTGGACAGTTCATCACCTGTAGGTGGCAGCATAACACAAGCAGTAACAAAATAAAAACGGTCCTGTGATGTACTCCAAGAAAAGGATTTTTCAGGAAAGCCAAAGCTCCTAATTTTTGTTACTGTATAAAGTTTATACCTATTATCATCGATTTTAGTTCATGAATTCCTGTTTTCTATTTTTCAGACCATGTTTTATGTATTTTCTCTACATTGAGGGTGACTTCACACTGCCCCATGGTGCTTTTGCTCAAGCAAAGCTAACCCACGGTTTTCATGTGGTTTGGCCGCGCTTTACAATAGACTTGTCTGAGGTCCTGTGATTTTGGTGCAGTTTCAGAAAGTGCACTAAAACTCCTGCATCTTTGGTGCATGTGTGAATCCCCCTATCATGCAGGCCCAAATACATATACAGTGGTTAAAACAAACCATATAATGCTGCCAGGGGGAGGTGCTTTAGAATGGTCCTCTTTTATTTATATTTTTATTTATATTTTGAACCGGTAAGTGCGTATGAGCATAAATAATACTACATTTTCCCTAGGATTATATTGTGTACATAAATACGTTAAAAACAAACGCCTGAGACGTGAGTCTGTGTGCTAGAGTCCTAAAAGGAGGGTGGGATCTTTTAGCTGACCAAAACTCTGATAATGCAATGGCCACCTCACATCTTGGGGTACCTCTAGGTCTCGTGCACATACATGCTTTTGTGCATTTTTTTTCATACCCAGGAGACACATCTGAAGTGTACAGCCATCCCTTATAATAGCTGTACGCAGGTATACACCACACTTGTGTAATTTTGCGTGGAACACTCACAAGCCAATTTACTCCCATGTGTATGTACAATTTTACACAAGCACAGTATATACTGGTCTACAGCTAGCATTCAGCCATTTTTTGCTTTGGTGTAGGATAGGCCATTTTTCTTTCTTGAAAACTTGCTAGGACGTTCCCCTTTTAAAGTACAGTAAGAGGGAAAAAATTCACAGAGTAATTAATTGCACATTTATTTGTTAACATTTAAGTTTGCCAGTGTCATAGCAAATTGACCAAGACATTATAGCTTTGAAAGTATAAAATGTCCTTACCCAGTTACTGTATTCAACAGGGCTCTTCATTCCGACCTGGGCATAGTTTTTTACGGGATGGAGCCTCAATGGGTACACTACGTGAAATGATGGTGATGATTCGAATTTGGGGCCTTCTGAAACCCAGCTGTCTACCTGTATACACAGCCACATCAGATACACAGGATAGCATGTCTCTACTTTTTCGCCTGCTCACCCGCCTCTGGATGTGCTGTAAGGATTGCTCTTCTCCCTGTTATTATATTGTATAATGCTGAGTCTATTCTGACTGTAATGTATTTGGTATATAGGTCGGGATGAAAATCACCCCTGTGAGCCAGACGATGCACTGATCGATGAGTGCTGCCTTCTTCCCAGCCAGCTTCTAATCCCGAACATGGATTGGTTGCCTTTGGGGAATGGATTGATCAGTCGGTTACAGGGGAAGCTACCTCTGCGTCTGCAGTTTGGAAAACCACCTGGAGCACCCAGTCATGCATCTGTACAGTATGAAGCATATACAAGGTAGGTCTAAACAGCTCTGTTGTAAAAAGGTTATCCTTTTGTGGAATAAAGCCAGACTTTGTTATAAACTGCTGATACACTTTGATGTTTTCCAGGTCTCCTTCCCAGCCAAAAATTGACCATTTGAGAAGATTACATTTAGGAACATTTCCCACAGAGCCTTGCAAATCCTGTACACGGTTAGTTTGGTATTATCTATCTAATTTGGGTATGTGTGTTTATAAAATGTTTGTTGGCTGCATAACAAGAGCGTTCTTTGCATCCGTAAATCCACTCCGCATTTGGGGCGCTCTGTGGAATCTGGCTGGAGTGTATTGGACACAATTCAGTTTAAAGAAAAGTGAGACTTCTGTGTTTTACAATGTTTTTTGAGTGGCATTAAAGAAAAGCTTTTCTGAGAGAAATGCAGGCTGCCATTGCTACTTCACATTTTGAACATGCTACTTTTCTGGCCGCCCTGTTTTTCCTCTTGCTTACATGAAATGTGGTCAGATAAGGAAGTCTAATTTTATTCTGAATTTCTTTTATACTTGTTCCTAGTCATTAACTGCTTGCGGACCGCCGCATGTACATTTACGTCAGCAGAATGGCACAGGCAGGCACATCAACATATATATACGTTGGTGCCTTGCCGTGGGTCGGGGGTCCGATCGGGACATGCGGCGGTCCCCGCGGGTGTACGAGCGATCCGGGATGAGGCGGCGGCTATTCGTTTTTTCCGCCCCCTCCAGTTTGCTCCCAGCCAATGCGCGCGCTCCCCCGCCCTGCACTTCCTCCTCCTGTGTAAACACAGGAAGAGGGAAGTGATGTGATCTCTCCCCTCAGCGGTATTTTCAACCGCCACTGAGGAGAGATCACATCTCACAGTAAGTCTGCACAACACTACACTGACACCAGGACACGCAGGCAGACTTAACCCTTTGCGATCACCCCTCCCTCTCACAGTGTCACTGAATACAGTAATCATATATGTATGATTACGGTATTTAGTGTCAGTGTGACAGGCAGTTAGTGTTAGGTTCAGGGAAGCCCCTGTACCCCCCCTAATAAAGTTTTAACCCCTTGATCACTGCCCTAGTTAACCCTTTCACTCCCCATTGCCAGCGTCACTAAGCGATCATTTTTCTGATCGCTGTATTAGTGTCGCTGTTCCCGCTAGGTAGCTATTATTTTTATTTTTTTTATTGCGTTTTTTATTTTTATTTTTTTACTAAAGACATGTAGCTAAATAAATGTTGGCCTAAATGTTTGACTAAAATTTAGTTTATTGATTTTTCTTTTTTTGTATATAGCCCCAAAAATTAAAATCGCAGAGGCGATCAAATACCACCAAAAGAAAGCTCTATTTGTGGGAGGAAAAGGACGCAAATTTTGATTGGGAGCCACGTCGCACGACCGCTCAATTGTCAGTTAAAGCGACGCAGTGCCGAATCGCAAAAAGGGGCCTGGTAATTTACCTGCTTTTTGGTCCGGGTCTTAAGTGGTTAAATCAAACCTTACTTAAAAGGTTTGGTGAGTATATTCGCCAGATAACCGCATCATCAGAAGAGAATTAGAAATTGCAGCACTCGTGTGTCTCAAAGGAAAGATTACTTTATAGCTCTCGGGGTTTACTGGCTGTCCGGAAATGCTTGTTAAAACATGCATTTATCCAGGGATGACCCAGAAACATTCCTTAAGTTCCCAGTTTTGTATTCCTTTCTGTAAGTGTATGGCATAGTTGTGACCTATCATTGTTGGTTTTTATGCCAAGCAGTGATGGTTTCGCCCTGTTCAAGTTTTTACTGCAAAGAATGCATAAGGTAACAGATGACACCACTGCTTGTGAAGTCGAAATAAAGGGCTATATTTTTAGTTTTCATTTAGCATGGACTACCTACCCCTTGTGTTTTCCACAGTAGAACAAATGCCCGGAATCTAACAAACAGGGCCCTCTCTCTCTCATTCTAAACTAAAATCTATACAAGATTAAAGGCTGTCTGATTGCTGTGCAGAAGTTGGAAACTCTCTAGAAAAATGTAATCCAATGGATGGCAGCTGCATCTCTCCATTTAGAAATCTGAAGAGCGTTCGGGCATATATTCACTAGGGGGCACATGTAAGACGGTCTACCTCTCTCTCTATCTACCTATCTCTATCTCTCTCTCTATATATCTATATATGAGAAAAAAAGGATGCACGGATATCTGCGCTAACCAAACTATAAACAAACAAATAGCAAATGAATAATAATAAAGCAGCTAGCACAGTTCGTTGATTCAGTAAAAAGTCCAAAAATGCAGCGCTTCAGTGAAAAAAAATGTGTTTAAAGTCCATATGATGAAATCAATAAGCGATGAAAAACAGGTATGAACACCTCCACCAAACTTCAGTGTGCAGGAAAAATGCACCACACCAATGTGCTCTCAGTCTGCTTACCAGAATTGTGTGACAATTGGGCAACAAGATCATAGGATGCAGGTGGACAATAACAAAGGCAACAATCCTAACTTGATAGATGAATGGTGGATAACATCAACATCAAAATAAAGGGACCCCAGGACTCAAACAGGCAGATGAATGGATTGCACAGTCATCAACAAGAGATTGAACCCAGTATAAGGAAGTAGACAAAGCCAAGGATGCGGCCAGAAAGTATGAGAGAGGGTTTTCCTTTTTGTTTGTTTTTTGGATCGCAGCCTTTCCAGCCTGGAGGAGAGATGTGGGGTCTTATAGACTCCACATCTCTCCATAAAGAGGACTATTCCTATTACAAGGAATGTGTACATTTCTTGGAATAGGAATAAAAGTAATAAAAACATTTTTGTTTAAAAAAAATTAAATGTGACGCCCCTGCGTGCTCCCACACAGAAGTGAACGCATACGCAAGTCGTGCCCACATATGTAAACAGTGTTCAAATCACACATCTAAGGGATCCCTGCATGCGTTAGAGCA
Organism: Rana kukunoris; assembly: GCA_029574335.1. Taxonomy (NCBI): domain Eukaryota; kingdom Metazoa; phylum Chordata; class Amphibia; order Anura; family Ranidae; genus Rana; species Rana kukunoris. Next base: position 414,686,266 of record CM056049.1, read on the forward strand.
AAAGCAGAAATTCTAGTCCAAGACCTCCTCTGTACCTCTAAACGTGTAACCTGTATAAATGTTTTAAGCTTCGCCTATGGAGATTTTTAAGTACCGAAGTTTGGTGCCATTCCATGAGTGTGCGCAATTTTAAAGTGTGACATGTTGGACATCTATTTACTCTTTTACATCATACAAAAAAAATTAAACTAACTTTACTTTTTTTTTTTATGAAATAGTATTTTCCCCCAAAAATGCATTTGAAAAATCGATGCGCAATTATCGTGTGACATAAAAAGTTGCAATGACCACCATTTTATTCCTTAGGGTCTTTGCTAAAAAGCATATGTAATGGTTGGGGGTTCTGAGTAACTTTCTAGGAAAATAAAATGTTTTTTACATGTAGGAGCGAAGTGCCAGAATTGGCGCTGGATGGGAAGTGGTAAGACATACAATTGGGACTATTATGTAACAGTGCTTATTTACAGCTGAACTCCAAGCAAATACTAATTAGTGTACTTGTGACTTTATTAAAATAGTATTTTTTAAATGCAGCTAGTGTAAGTTCCTACATTTTTAACAATTGTAGGGGGCGCTAAAGTGCTGGCAATAATCGGTTAAATGTCACAAACCTCAAAAAAACTTTACAATTCCAACTTGATATGCATAAGAATGCACCATGCTTAATAAGTGAATATACAGTTAATATGAAAAAAAAAATTTAATCCTTCAAAAGTCCATAAATTCTTCTGTGATAAATTGCCAAAGCACACCATAGGCAGTAATCTTTGCAGTTGCACCCGGTGTGTGTGTTTGAGATTTCCTACTCGCCAGAAAGACATGACCTCGTTAACTAAAAAGAAAGTAGGAATAAGCTTGGTTTGTGGGTCTTTGAACTTGCTTGAATGTCAACAACCTCATCTACACCATGTTAACCCATTAAAAATAGAATGAAATAAAAGGTGCCATAGCGTAATGTTTATTTGCATCTTGCAACGTCATCAGGAAGTGATTCCGGTCACTAGGCAGAATTCATTATAGGTAAATGGACATTCTTAAGCATCTTTTTCACTGCAACAAGGAACAAGACAGGGATGCCCATTATCACCTTTTGTTGTTTGCTTTAGCACTTTTGGCAGCCTCTATTTACCAATCGAAGAATTTCATTGGGTTTTGTAGATCTATGGAAGAGGATAAAATCACCTTATATGCTGACTAATTACTTCTATTTTTGGGAGATACCTTGTCTTCATTGGAGGCAGCAATGTCTCAAACACATATGGCTCATTTTCAGGCTTTAAGATAAATGGGATAAATAAGTACTTTTACTAGTGGGCCCCTTGGTGGCCAATCTGCTTCTCAGATTGCTGTAGTCTCCACTTTTAAATATCATGGGGTAACTACTGCATCACAAGTGGATACATATGTGGAGAGGATTGAGAAGAATATGACCACTATTACTCTATGCATCCTATACATTAAAGGGGTTGTAACGGTATTTTTATAAAAACAAAAAAAAAACAAACATACTTTACTTGCCTCCACTGTGCAGTTCGTCTTGCAGTGGCCCCGATCCTCGTCTTCTGATGTCCCTTGGCAGCTGTCTTGGCTCCTCCCTGCAAGAGCTAACCTACCTCTGGGAAGCGCTCTCCCGAGTGGCAAGCTTGCGGCTGCGCACTCCCATGTGATACAGTCGGCGGCCATAGCCACTGACTATCACTCGGCCTGCCCCCGGGGCATCATTGATTTGATTGACAGCAGCGGGAGCCAAAGGCTGCGCTGCTAATCTCCAATGAAGCGCCGCCTCAAGCTGGGGGAAAGCATCGCAGGTTCGCAGCCATAGAGTTTCGTGGCTCAGGTAAGTAATACGGGGGGCTGGGCGAGAGGGCAAGGTGTTTTTTCACCTTAATGCGTAGGATGCATTAACCTCCCTGGCGGTCTTCCCGTGTGTGGCACGGGGTGAGATTTTTAAGCTAAGATCGGTAACCCCGTGCCACACACGGACTTGCCTCGCTGGATGCAGAAAAAAGTTTACTTACCTTTTCTCTGCAATCCAGCGATGAATCTCCGCAGTACACGGCGGCCGGATGTCCGCCTGATGCTGTGTGTGCCGCCGATTCCCTTCCCTGCGAGCGTCGCGACGTAGGGGGGGGAACGGCGCCAAATTCAAAAATGTAAACAAACACTATACATACAGTACACTGTAATCTTATAGATTACAGTACTGTATGTAAAAAATACACACCCCCCCATGTCCCTAGTGGTCTGCCCTGTACACTACATGTCATTTTATATAATAAAAACTGTTCTTTCTCCCTGCAAACTGTAGATTGCCCATAGCAACCAAAAGTGTCCCTTTATGGCAAAAATTGTTTTAGAGCAGCTAAAAAACAGCGATAATAAATCAGAATCACTTGCAGAATTTAGCGATAGCGATTTGTGGGGAAATTCGTCATAAAAAAAAAAAAATGACAGCAAAAATTCTGCAACTGAGCAAATTTCAGTGATTTTGATTTGATTACATTATTGAATAATTTTTACTATAATTATATTATTATTTGTTATAATTTTTTATAATTATTTATTATATTATAATTTTTAATAAAAAAATAAAAAAAAATCATACCCGGGATGCCTATTAGACTCTTGTTTGGATAGATTTCAGTGAGTTATTCCTAAGAATTACAAGCCTACAGTATAAAACGCCAAATTCCCTTGCAAATAATGGTACCGCTTTAAGCACCTAAAATCTGAAAGAATCATACCGCCAGGGAGGTTAAGGTGAAAAAAACACGAAGCTTTACAACCACTTTAAGGTGAAAAAAGGCCATTAAGTTGAATCTGTTTGTAATTTGAAACCGGTACTTTTTTTTTAAGGGTAGCTCCAGCCAAAAAATCTATTTTTAAGCTTTTTGGAAAACATAGAGAAGGGTTATCACCCCTATAATGTTTATAAGGGGTAATGTTTATAAGTGTTCTTTTCTTGTTGTGTTGGGTAAAAAAAAAATCAGTTGATTGAAAAAAAGATATAAAGTCTTAAATGTACTTCCAGTTCTAATATCTAGGGTTGTGGTCACACACCCCCATTTCCTAATGGTGAGGGGTGTTCTTTGGCCCAAGAGATGAGGTGGGCGGAGACTAAAAACTCAGCCAATCACATTTTATCTTAAGGATATATAATGAAATCTGCCTAGTGATCGGTAACACTTCCTGATTATGTAAGACGAAATGTACATCGAGGTGCATTCCAGTCACGTCACTTTGGGTCCCGAACTACCGGTTTTCCGCATTGCGGTGGTGGAATGCACGCTGACCCATGAGCTCAGGCTGGGCGGCTGACGATCCCTTCACAGTAATACATGCGAGTATTCTCGGTGCCAGGAGAAGGCACCTTTAAATGTAAGCAGTCATTTGTATGTGTTTTTTTTTTTTAAATAAACAATTTTGCGCTATGGCACCTTCTTTTTTTTTTTTTTTTTTTTTTTTTTTTATTCTATTTTTAATGGATTACCATGGTGGAGAGGAGGTTGTTGTATGGAAGGCTGTCTTGGTTCATCTCCAGTTTACATTCAAGCAAGTTCAAAGTCCCACAAACCAAGCTTATTCCGGCTTTTTTTTTTTTTTTTTACAAGGTCATGTCTTTCTGGTGAGTAGGAAATCTCAACCACACACATCGGGTGCAACTGCAAAGATTACTGCTTATAGTGATGGTGTTATGATTTGGAACTTTTGAAGGATTTCATTTTTATTTATTTTTTCATATTAACTGTATATTCACTTATAAAGCACAGTGTACTTTATTATGCATATCAAGTTGGAATTGCAAAGTTTTATTTGATGTTTGTAACATTTCACTGATTATTGCCCGCACTTTAGGGCCCCCTACCATTGTTAACTGGTTCCCAACCAGCAGTTATACTCTCCTGGGCGAGCCTTTGTAGCTGTACGTTGGCCGCTTTAAGAGCACAAGGGGGGCGCACGCACGCCGCATTGACTAAGCTAATGCGCATGCCTGTCGGTCGCCATGTCCCATGAGCACCCACGATCCCTCCTGAGAGAGACAGAACGGAGGTCTGTCAATGTAAATAGATCTCCGTTATGTCAGGGGTGAGGAGACTGATCGGTTGTTCCTAATGCTTAGGAACAACGATCGGTCTCCTCCCCCAGGCAGCCCCATCCCCCCACAGTTGGAAACACTCCCTAGGTAACACATTAAACCCCTTGATCGCCCCCTTGTGTTAACTCTTTCCCTGCCAATGACATTTATACAGTAATCACTTTTTTTTTTTTGGACTGATTGCTGTATAAATGTCAACGGCCCCAAAAAAGTGTCTGATCTGTCCACATCAATGTCGAAGTCCCTATAAAAATCGCAGATTGCCGCGGTTGCTAGTAACAAAGAAAAATTATAATTAAAAATGCCATGAATATATCCCTTATTCTGTAGACGCTATAACTTTGCAGAGGTGATCAATGACCACCAAAATAAAGCTATATCTGTGGGGAATAAAGGATGTAAATCTTGTTTGGGTACAACTTCGCATGACCGCGCAATGTCAGTTAAATTGACACAGGGCCTATCAAAAAAAAAAAAATGGCCTGGTTGTTAAGGGGGCAACTCTTCCAGGGCTTAAGTGATTATAAATTACTTAAGTTAGCATTGTCTACACTTCGAGGAGAGAAGCTTTTATTAATCACAAATTTGTTATATATATATATATATCTCTCTAGCTAGCTAGCTCAAGGTTTACACAATTTCAAAGTTCCTGAATTTGACTTGCAAGAACTCTGCCTGGAGGAAGTGGTAGCAATTCTGGGAATCGGTCAGGTGTGTGGCATGCATATACTGTGAAAAGGACCATGCTGCTGATCTCATCAGTCTGTTTCTGCTCCTTTTACAGTCACAGGCTGGGACAGTCAACCAATTAATATTGCATAACTGGAGCAGGCAAAAATGTTTTGGCAGATAGTTGCACCCACTTATGTACTTTAGCTGTAGTTTTAGATGTTTGTTTTCAGAAAAAGAAATTAGTTCTTTAAATTTTACATTCATAAACCTACCTCTTCTGAAGACACAAGACGGCCCTGGATGCAAAAAGCACCTTGAGGTGATTTGGTTTGTATTTGTAGTGCTATACAAGTTACTCACTCAGTCATAAAAACTTGCACATTTAAAAATCCTTTGCAGCTCTATACACACAAAACCACACAAACATGCACCATATTTGTGTGACTTGCATCACTTAAGCAAAACTGAAATCTGGCATCCTTTATTTTTCCCTATTTGAAAGGTCTATTTTAAGCTTGGTAAAAGTTCTGTGTATAAGTGAGTTTATTTTTCTAATTATTCAGGATGTAATATGTTTAGTACTGTAATTTAAATGCCATTATGTAAGAAATTGTGTCTCATTTTTGCTCAGGTGTGGCTGTGTAACAATGCTGAGGTCCCCGAATAAGGCGACTGCAGTGAAGCAGTGGGAGCAGCGTTGGATTAAAACCTGTCTATGTGGAGGACTTTGGAGAAAGATGCCCCATACTTACTCTTGACATTTATTTTGCAAAATTCATCCTTCGTAATGGTTTGGGAAGCTAATAAAGTGGAATATGACCCTGCACCCTTTTCCCTGTCTCCTACCAGCCAAACTACAGTGGGGATGACAGTCAAAGAAAATGGGATAACCCTTTTTTGTACAGAGACTAATATTCCTCTGCAGCCATGTCTTTTTTTTTTTTTTTTCTAAAAGGGCACCATCCTGTAAATGCCAGTTGTACTGTAAATAAGAAATTGCCAACAATAAAATTGTGAACATAAAGAATGAAGGAAGCTCAGCTTAAGGTAGTGTAAAGGGGAACTGGCCTCATTTTGTTGTGCCACTAAATTGCCTACTGTATGGCCAACATTACAAACCTGTGTAAGAAACTTTAGGTAAAAATATATTCTTGCAACCTACCTATGCCACCTCACATATTTAACTTGTCTTTTCAGCACTTTCCTGTTTAGCAGTAGAGCAGTGCACAGAAATATATGTTTGAAGGTCCATTCCCCAAAAAAATAAATAAGGGATAAAGTGTATCTTTAACCACTTGCCTACTGGGCACTTTTACCCCCTTCCGGCCCAGGCCAATTTTCAGCTTTCAGCGCTATCGCAAATTGAATGACAGTTGCGCGGTCATGCTACACTGTACGCATATGACAATTTTATCATAATTTTTTCACACAAATAGAGCTTTCTTTTGGTGATATTTAGTCACCATGTGTTTTTATTTTTTGCTAAATAAACAAAAAAAGACCAAAACGTTTTCAGAGTTTGTTATAAAATTTTGCAAACTGTATTTTTTTTTCCTCCTTCACTGATGTGCACTGAGGTTGCACTGATAGACTGCACTGGCAAGTGGCACTGATGGCCATTGATTGGCAGTACTGATGGCCACTGTTGGGGCTGCACTAATAATTAGGACACTGATCATCAGTGCCCTGGTTATCAGTGTAGATGTCCCTTTCACACAAGCCAGTTACTGGCTCTCCTCTCCACGCGCTGTCAGCCTGAGGAAAAGAATGCCGATAACTGGCTTGTGTTCTCATCGTGATCAGCAGTGATTGAACACAGCTGATCATGTGCTAAAAGGTCGCTGTGATTGACCCTTTACACCGTACCCTGTTTGTTTGATAAGCTGTGTCCCAAGAACTATTATGTAAAAGTGCTCATATACAGCTGAACTTCAGACAAATACATTCACAAATACGCTAATTATTGTTTTTGTATTTAAAATTGTATTATTTTTATATGCAAATAGTGTAAGTTTCTGAATTTGATTTGCAGGGCCTGGAGGAAATCCTAGCAATTTTTTTTTTTTTTTTTTACCAAGCAAAAATTGAAGGCTACCATTGTTAACTTCTGAGGTTGCTGATGTGAAATAAACAAATCTTTCTAAACCGGTCAATAAACTCTACAAACAGGCAAGCAACAATTCCTGAAATGGCAGTACCTAAAGTATCTCTCAAAAGTGAGTACACCCCTCACATTTCTGTAAAGTGAGTGTACAGCTTGTATAACAGTGTAAATTCACACTCTCTGGGGATCTGAAAAAAAGAATTGTTGTTCTACATAAAGATGGCCTAGGCTATAAGAAGATTGGCAAGACCCTGAAACTGAGCTGTAGCATGGTGGCCAAGACCATGCAGCAGTTTAACAGGACAGGTTCCACTCGGAACAGGCCTCGCCATGGTCGACCAAAGAAGTGGAGTGCACGTGCTCAGCGTCATATCCAGAGGTAATCTTTGGGAAATAGATGTCAGCCTGTCACTGCTCTGAACATATGCTGCATACTGCATCAAATTGGTCTGCATGGCTGTCATCCCAGAAGGAAGCCTGCAGTTTGCTGAAGACAAGCAGACTAAGGACATGGATTACCGGAACCAAGAAAAACGTATTTGCTTCAGATGGTGTCAAGTGTGTGTGGCAGGAACCAGGTAAAGAGTACAAAGACAAGTGTATCTTGCCTACATTCAAGCCTGATGTTAGCCCACTGGTTAAAACGTGGCGAGGCTTGATCACAACCCTGTTGCATAGTAAGTCAGGTTGAAAATAGACACAAGTCTATTCAGTTCAACCATAAAAAATATATATATATATATATATATCGTACAATCCAATATACCCAATTCTATACCCACAGTTGATCCAGAGGAAGACAAAAAAAATAACAGTAGAGCATGATCCAATTTGCTACAGCAGGGGAAAAAATTCCTTCCTGATCCACCAAGAGGCAACCGGATTTTCCCTGGATCAACTTCACCTATAAATGTTAGTACCCAGTTACGTTATGTACATTAAGGAAAAATACAGACCTTTCTTAAAATGGAGTTCCACCCAAAAATAGAACTTACGCTTTTCGGAACCCCCCCCCCTGGTGTCACATTTTGGCACCTTTCGGGGGGAGGGGTGTAGATACCTGTCTAAGACAAGTATTTGCACCCACTTCCGGGAATACTCTTGTGCGGCAGTTACACCCCTACCCGCACCCCCCGCTGTCTACTGGGAAATACTGTTCCCAGCAGAGGGCGGGGACCAGTGACAGCGCGCCGTGCTACTCGCACATTCGCAGTAACGAACCGGGCAGTGAAACGCTTTTAACGAATGGCGCATGCGCCGTCCGTGGATGTATCCCAGTGCGCATGCGTCGGATAGAATGATGGCAAATGCCAATTGAGCTTCACAGTGCTGAGCAGTGAGCACAGAGCACACTAGAGGACGTCTGGCCATCCTCATGAAGTCTGTTGCTGATTGTTTGGTCAGAGCCATTCACACCAGTGTCATGCTGGAGGTAATTTTGTAGGGCTCTGGCAGTGCTCATTACTGTTTAGGTTTGTCCAGTGCCCCAGCACAGTCTCAAGAGCATGGTGGAGATTCAAGGAGACAGGCAGTTACTCTAGGAGAGCTGGACAGGGCCAAAAAAGGTCCTTAACCCATCAGTAGGATCGTTATCTGCTCCTTTGTGCAGATAACTGCCTAAGGAGCAGATAACGATCCTACTGATGGGTTAAGGACCTTTTTTGGCCCTGTCCAGCTCTCCTAGAGTAACTGCCTGTCTCCTTGAATCTCCACCATGCTCTTGAGACTGTGCTGGGGCACTGGACAAACCTAAACAGTGTCTATTGGGCTGCTTAGAGTGGATGATGTCTAAACTAGAGCACGGAGCCTTAAAAAATGATCTTTGTTCCTTCACTATAAATTTCTCTCACGCCCACAAGATCTACTAGTCATACACAATTTATACAAAACCAAACGTAGGTATTTGTGTCTAGTTTGTTTTGTGATGCACCCTTTGCTTTTGGCTGGTTGAGCTTCCAAATTACAAGAGTTCTACACTTTCTTCCATTGACTGTCCTGTATAAAATTCTTCACATTTCCCAGCAAAACGCACAGCAAACTTCTTATTTAAATCGCTGATATGACCATATTTTTAAGTTTATCAACATAAATGTTATATCGTTACGTTTACAAAGGCCATGTGCAGGGCCGGCCTTTGAGCTGTGCCGTCGCACAGGGCGCCATAGCAACATGGGTGCCTGGCAACCGGCACAAATTCTCTAATATCGCCCGCGTACTAAGTAGTGGGCGGGGGTGTGCCGGCGCCCCCCCCGCGACCGAAGAGGACTTTGGGTGGCATGACATGGTGACAGGCGCCTGGCTTTGCGGGGGTGAAAGCAGGAACCCCTTCCCCGCAGGTCTGAGTCTCGGCTGCCTGTCTCACAGGCAGCCGAGCAGTGAAGCCGCCTCCCCCTTGTCTGTACTGTGCTGTGCTGTGTGTGCAGCACGCGGCAAGCACATTAGCTGAGCCTGCTATACAGGTCTGAAGGGGGGTGGGGGGGGTTCTGTATTGTGAGGGGGTTCGGTATTGTAGGGGGGTCGGCAATGTGGGGGGGGGGTTCTGTATTGTGGAGGGGGGTTCTGTATTGTAGAGGGGGGTTCTGTATTGTAGAGGGGGCGTCTGTATTGTAGGGGGAGTTCTGTATTGTAGGGGGAGTTCTGTATTGTAGGGGGAGTTCTGTATTGTTGGAGGGTTCTGTACTGTAGGAGAGGGTTCTGTATTGTAGGAGGGGGGTCTGTATTGTAGGGGGGGCGGTTCTGTATTGTAGGGGGGTTCTGTATTGTAGGGGGTCGGCACTGTAGAGCGGTTCGGTATTGTAGGGGGAGTTCGGTATTGTAGGGGGGAGTTCTGTATTGTAGGGGGGAGTTCTGTATTGTAGGAGGGGGGGGGTCTGTATTGTAGGAGGGGGATTTCTGTATTGTAGGGGGGTTCTGTATTGTAGGAGGGGCGGTTCTGTATTGTAGGGGGCGTCGGCACTGGAGGGGGGTTCGGTATTGTAGGGGGGGGGTCTGTATTGGAGGGGGGGTTCTGTATTGTTGGGGGGGTCGGCACTGTAGGGGGGTTCGGTATTGTAGGGGGGTCTGTATTGTAGGGGGAGTTCTGTATTGTAGGTGGGATTGTGTATTGTAGGGGGTTCTGTATTGTAGGGAGGGGGTTCTGTATTGTAGGGGAGGGGGGTTCAGTATTGTAGGGAGAGGGCTCTGTATTGTAGGAGGGGGGTTCTGTATTGTAGGAGGGGGGGTTCTGTATTGTAGGGGGGTCTGCTCTTTAGGGGTGAATCTGTATTGTAGAGGGGGTTTTGTATTATAAGAAGGGGTCTGTGTTGTAGGTGAGGGGGGTCTGTATTGTAAGGGGGGTGTCTGTGTAACATACAGGTGTCTAGAGCTGTGTAATGTAAAGGGGTGCAGGGTGCTGTGTAGTGTAAAGGGGTGCTGTGTAATGTAAAGGGACCCATAGGTGCAGGGTGCTGTGTAATGTAAAGGGGCCCAGAGGTGCAGGGTGCTGTGTAATGTAAAAGGGTCCAGAGGTGCAGGGTGCTGTGTAATGTAAAGGGGGCCCAGAGGTGCAGGGTGCTGTGTAATGTAAAGGGGCCCAGAGGTGCAGGGTGCTGTGTAATGTAAAGGGGCCCAGAGATGCAGGGTGCTGTGTAATGTAAAGGTCCAGAGGTGCAGGGTGCTGTGTAATGTAAAGGCGTCCAGTGATGCACGGTGCTGTGTAATGTAAAGGGGCCCAGAGGTGCAGGGTGCTGTGTAATGTAAAGGGGTCCAGTGATGCACGGTGCTGTGTAATGTAAAGGGGTCCAGAGGTGCACGGTTGTGTGTAATGTAAAGGGGTCCAGAGGTGCAGGGTGTTGTGTATAGTAAAGGGGTCCAGAGGTGCAGGGTGCTGTGTAATGTAAAGGGGCCCAGAGGTGCAGGGTGCTGTGTAATGTAAAGGGGTCCAGTGATGCACGGTGCTGTGTAATGTAAAGGGGTCCAGAGGTGCACGGTTGTGTGTAATGTAAAGGGGCCCAGAGGTGCAGGGTGTTGTGTATAGTAAAGGGGTCCAGAGGTGCAGGGTGTTGTGTATAGTAAAGGGGTCCAGAGGTGCAGGGTGCTGTGTAATGTAAAGGGGTCTAGAGGTGCAGGGTGCTGTGTAATGTAAAGGGGTCCAGTGATGCACGGTGCTGTGTAATGTAAAGGGGTCCAGAGGTGCAGGGTGCTGTGTAATGTAAAGGGGTCTAGAGGTGCAGGGTGCTGTGTAATGTAAAGGGGTCCAGTGATGCACGGTGCTGTGTAATGTAAAAGGGTCCAGAGGTGCAGGGTGTTGTGTATAGTAAAGGGGTCCAGAGGTGCAGGGTGCTGTGTAATGTAAAGGGGTCCAGAGGTGCAGTTGTGGAGAGGGGTACACAGTAGTGACAGAGATATTAAAGCAGGGATCCTCAAACTACGGCCCTCCAGCTGTTGCGGAACTACAAGTCCCATGAGGCACTGTAAAACTCTGACATTCACAGACATGACTAGGGCATGATGGGAATTGTAGTTCCTGAACAGCTGGAGGGCCATAGTTTGAGGACCCATGTATTAAAAGATGCAGGGGGCACAGTGGGGTGTTTTTACATTTTACCGTGGGGGGGCAGATATAGAAACCGTTCCGGGTGCCAAATGCTCTAGGTATGCCTGGCAGGCCACAGGCGGATTCTGCCGGAAAGACGGCGTGGGCGGCTGTCCTTGCCTTGCTATGAGGAGCTCATATGCCATGCGCACTGAGAATACAAAGGAGGGCAAGAATCCACAGACGCAGGCAGCAGATTTAAAAACTTTTTTCTGTAAGTAAATAATTTTTTTTTTATAAGTGCAGTGTACTGCTTAATGATATTTGATTGTAAATTTACAGGTAGTGGTATTATACCATGTGATTTGCAGTATAGGTGGTGTTATTAAAATGTGTGATTGTATTTTTATCATAGCTTGTAATCAGTTTTTTGGGAACTTAACAGAATGGAAGGCCTTTAAATGGAGCTGGAGAAATGGGTGTGGACACTGAAAGGGTGTGGTTACGGAGGGGCGTGGTTACCGAGAGGCGTGGCCACTAGGGGGCGCTGTAAAGCTTTCTCGCACACGGCGTCTAAGGCCGGCCCTGGCCGTGTGTCTCTAATGGTGAAGTCGCTGTTTCGATAACATGTACTGTTGTGGATTTATTAAGACTTGTTTGAAGGGTTCTCTCACACTGTCTCTAACTCATTAGGTGTGGGGATTAATGATCAAAAAGCTTGTTTTTTTTTTTTTTTTTTTTTTTTAAATATTCCACATCTTTCATACATTAGTGGTGGTGTTAAACTGTTTTAATGAAATTCATGATTATTTTTTGATACACATTCCTACTTTTCCAACTATTCTCACTTCTTCAACTTTTTCTTACGGATTTAAGCTATTCCTCCAGTTAGCTTTAGCAATTCAGCTATTCAGCATGCCCACGCATTTTCTGCAGGAAATGCGTTTTCTAGTTATATGACATATAAAATAAACAGTGTTTTACCAGAGGTATAAGACAATTGGCTCCATGAACAGCAGGGCATCAGGGCCGGATTCCTGCCAAGGCCACCAAGGCCAGACCTCAGGGCGGCAGGGGCGGTGATGGTTGTAACACACAGCCGGAGACTGCTGTTTCACGGAGCTCATTGTGAAAACTTTGGGCGCGCTGTGATAAAAGTCCCGCCCTCCTCCTAGACCAGCTTGTGTGATAGAGGCAGTGTTCTGAGCCACGATTAAGCACTAGTCAAGTGTGAAACGCGTCGGCTGTCTCCATTTTTTGCTGTGGTTCTGTGATGTATGTCCTCAATTTTTACCAATAAAGACGACTTCTGAAGTCCTTTGGAGTGTGGCTGTTCATCTCCTTTTGAAAAACTCTACATGGCCTTGGAGGAGGGCGGGACTTTTATCACATCGCTCCCAAACTTTTCACAGTGAGCTCCGTGACACAGCAGGAGCAGTAGATGCCCGATGTGCGTAATGCACACACTGACTGGTGAGGCTACATTGTTTGGCACAGTAAGACTGCAATGATGGTGAGAGGGGCTGCAATGAGGGCACAGTAAGGCGGCAGTGATGGTGAGGCTGCAATGAGGGCACAGTAAGGCGGCAGTGATGGTGAGGCTGCAATGAGGGCACGGTAAAGCTGCAATGATGGTGAGGCGGCAATGAGGGCACGGTAAGGCTGCAATGATGTGCACGGTGAGGCGGCAATCATGGGCACGGTGAGGCGGCAATTATGGGCACGGTGAGGCTGCAATTATGGGCACGGTGAGGCTGCAATGATAGGCACGGTGAGGCTGCAATAATGGGCACGGTGAGGCTGCATTTGATAGGCATTGGTGAGGCCAATGCCCATCATTGGCCTCACCAATGCTACATTGATAGGCTACATTGATCTCTTGTATCATGTCCGCAATCTCTGACCATCTCTTGTATCATGTCTACATTCTCTTAACATCTTTAGTATCATGCCCTCAGTCTATTACAATCTCCTGTACCATGCTTGCAGCCTCTGACTTTCCTGTACAATGCCTGCAGACTCTGACCTCTCCTGTACCATTCATGCAGCCTCTGACATCTCCTGTAATATGCCCACAGCCTCTGACATCTCCTGTAATATGCCCGCAATCGTTGAGCATCTCTTGCCTTATATCATGTCTGCAGTCTCTAAGGGAGTCTGGAGAGGAGTCAAGAGTGGTAGCACCGCCGGGATGGGAATCATGGGAAAAGTCATGTGTGTACTGTGGAGAGGAGACTATAGGAAAACCAGAACCACCAAGCTTGAGCCAACTGACTGATTCCTGCATGGTTCACCTGAGAGGAGGTCAGTGACAGCGCCGCCAGGCCAGTCTGAGGGGGGGTCATTGATGTAAAGGGGGAGTAAATACAATAATGTAGGGGGGCACCGATATAAAGGTTCCCCCCCTACCAGTAACCCCTTACCTTTAGTGTATTATTTTTGTGGAATGTGGTCTCTGGTCACCAGAGTCTCCCAAGCCCTATGTACTATCATATCTGTCTTATTTATATATAATGCACTCTTCACATGTGCTTTAAAATGTATGTTTTTCCCTTTTTATGAACAAGAAAATAATGACGCTATGTTGTTGGGCTGATATAATAATGCTATGGGGCTGATATGAAATTATTTCCAAGGCTGGTTTTTATTCCCAGTCCAGCCCTGACAGGAGAGTGAAAAAATCCTCTACAGTCACTTGTAAATACAGAAGCGCTGCTGTATTTCCAAGTGACAACGCTCTCCTCCTGTTGGCCATTTAGAACCCTCTCTGCTGTACAAAACACATTGGGGCTGATTTACTATTATCAATGCGCCGCGCCGGTTCATGGCTTAATTAGTACTCTGGATAAATCCTTTAATTAGGCGCATGAACCGGCGTAGCACAGGGCGTAATGCAATTAAAAAGTAAAGCCGCCACCGAACTCCCTTTAGAAGTCTATGGGAGAAATCAAGTGTTCATTTTAAAGGCTAATATGCAAGTTTTGTCCTAAAAAGTGTTTGGGGACCTGAGTCCTGCCCCAGGGGATATGTATCAATGCTTTTTTTTTTTTTTTAAACTGACGTTTTTTCGGGAGAAGTGAATTTAATAATGCTAAAAGTGTAACAATAAAAGTGAAATATTCCTTTAAATTTCGTACCTGGGGGGGGGGGGGGGGGGTGGTGAAGTCAGCATATGAAAAAGTGCATGTTTCCCGTGGTTAGAACTGTCCCTGCACAAAATGATATTCTGACGGAAAAAAGGCATTTAAGATTCACTCGCGGCTATAATGAATTGTTGGCTCCCGGCAATTCTGAGAAAATTCATTCATTAAAAAAAAAAGCGTGGGGTCCCCCGAAATTCAATTACCAGGCCCTTCAGGTCTGGTATGGATATTAAGGGGAACCCCGTAGTAAAAAAAAAAAAAAAAAAAAAAAGACGTGGGGTTCCCCCCAAATATCCATACCAGGCCCTTCAGGTCTGGTATGGATTTTAAGGGGATCTCCACCCCATTTTCCAAAAAAAATGGTGTGGAGACACCCCAAAAATCCACACCAGACCCTTATCCGAGCACGTTAACCCGGCCGGCCGCAGAAAAAAGGGGGGGGGACAGAGTGCGCCCCCCTCTCCTGAACCAAAGCAGGCCATATGCCCTCAAAAAAAGGGTCCCCCCAAAGCACCTTGTCCCCATGTTGATGGGGACAAGAGCCTCATCCCCACAACCCTGGCCGGTGGTTGTGGGGGTCTGCGGGCGGGGGGCTTATCAAAATCTGGAAGACCCCTTTAACAAAGGGGACCCCACATCCCGCCCCCCCCCCCCCATGTGAAATGGTAATAGGGTACATTGTACCTCTACCATTTCACCCAAAAAAGTGTAAAAATGACAATAGCCGTTTTTTGACAAGTCCTTTATTAATATCTTCTTTCCTCGCTTCTTCTTTAATTCGGGTTTCTTCCTCCATCTTCTTCTTCCTCTGCTTCTTTTCTTTGGGTCTTCTCGTCCCCATCTTGACCGGCGTCTTCTTCCATCTTCTTCCATCTTCTTCTTCTTCCCCGGACGCTGCGCTTGAAATTGAATTCCCCGCCGTGTGACGCTCCTGTGACCCCGCCCCCTCTGTTGCCACGGGTAAACTCCTAAGAAAGTCCCCGTGTGGTACATGTGCGTCAGAGGGGGGCGGGGTCACAGGAGCGTCACACGGTGCGGAATTCAATTTCAAGCACAGCGTCTGGGGAAGAAGAAGCCGCGCAAGATGCGGACGAGCTTCCAATTGAATTCCCTGCCGTGTGACACTCCTGTGACCCCGCCCCCTCTGATGCACATGTACCACACAGGGACTTTGTTAGGAGTTTACCCGTGGCGTCAGAGGGAGGCGGGGTCACAGGAGCGTCACACGGCGGGGAATTCAATTTTAAGCGCAGCGTCCGGAGAAGAAAAAAATGCGGGACGAGAAGGCTGGCGGAAGGAGAAGATGGAAGAAGACGCCGGTCAAAATGCGGACGAGAAGACCGAAGAAAGAAGCAGAGGAAGAAGATGAAGGAAGAAACCGGAATGAAAGAAAAAAAGAAGATGGAAGAAAAAGCTAGGAAAGAAGATATTAATAAAGGACTTGTCGGAAACTGGCTATTGTCATTTTTTTTACATTTTTTTTGTGAAATGGTAGAGTTACAATGTACCCCATTACCATGTCACACAGGGGGGGCCGGGATCTGGGGGTCCCCTTTGTTAAAGGGGTCTTTCAGATTTCGATAAGCCCCCCGCCCGCAGAGCCCCACAACCACCGGCCAGGGTTGTGAGGATGAGGCCTTTGTCCCCATCAACATGGGGACAAGGTGCTTTGGGGGGACCCCAAAGCACCCTCCCCATGTTCAGGGCATGTGGCCTGGTACGGTTCAGGAGAGGGGGGGCCGCACTCTGTCCCCCCTCCCCCTCTTTTCTGCGGCCAGCCAGGTTAACGTGCTCGGATAAGGGTCTAGTGTGGATTTTTGGGGGGACTCCACGCCATTTTTTTTTTTTAAATTTGTGGTGGAGTTCCCGTTAAAATCCATACCAAACCTTAAGGGCCTGGTATGGATATTTGGGGGGAACCCCATGTCATTTTTTCCCAAAACGGCTTTCAGGACAGCCACCTGAGAGATCATGGCTCCTCCCTCCACAGGAAACACCTCCACCATACGGTCTTTAAAGGGAGGCCTCCCCTTCCACTCGTCAGTTTTTTGTGTTTCCTCCAGCTGGAGGAACACCTCCGGTGGGAGCCATGATCTTTCAGGTCTGCCTGGGAGACAGAGGCTCTCACTGCAAAACAATTTTTTTCTGGAGAGTGTCCTTACCACCTGCCTTGAGCAACAATGGCGCAGTGGTCTCCTCCTTCCCCTTCCGTGCTCGGGGAGAGCCTGTACGCGCGGAGGTTGCGGCCTGTTTTTTCGGCAGAGCGGGGTCTGGTTATGGGGTTTTGTTTTTTTCCCCATTCTGCAGGCTCTGGCATCTGGGGAGGGCCTCAGATGCGCCCTGGATACAGGGAGAGGCCGCGCTTCCGGGTCGGCGCGCGCCTTTTTTTGGCGCATGCGCAGAGGAAGAAGGCAAGGTCATCTGGTGCCTTTAGAAGGACTTCCTGTTCCGGGTCAGCGCAGCGGCGTTTTTGAATCCTGGAACCGTGTCCTAGCAAGCACGCTGCTGCAAACGCTCCTATGGAGGAAGATATTGCAGACAAGGGGACAAGCCAAGGCACCAGCAAGGCTAAGGTAAGGGAGTGCCTGTGTTACCTTCTAGCTTTTCTCCTATGGGGGTTACTTCACCCATCTCCCCCTCTTCCCCCACCCTCCGCCTCCTAGTTTCTGGTCATTGTGGGATTGTTTTCCTTTCTGCCTAGTAATAGGAATTTACGGTGGTGATGGTGTTTTGGCTTGTAGGGCACAGGGAGTTTTTGCTGTTTCCTAAAGTGCACCTGGGTGTCAGAATTTTTTTACTGAATACTACGTCCTAAGCGTGCGTTTTCTTGCTTGTTATCTGTCTGTACAGGGGAAAGGCTCTGCTCAGATTCCAAAGAGAAGATGCCCTGTTTACAAAGAGAAGCTCAGCGATGCTTGGGAAAAAAATCACTTTGTGCAGACTGTACAAGCAACGTACTTAAAGCGGATGGTTCACAAATACAAAAATATTAAAAGCCAGCAGCAACAAATACTGCAGCTGCTGACTTTTAATATTAGGACACTTACCTGTCCTGGAGTCCAGCGCCGTCCGCAGCAGAGGATGAGCGATCGCTCATCACCCTGCTGCTCCCCCTCCATCCACGGTGAGGGAACCAGGAAGTAAAGCGCTGCGGCTTCACTGCCCGGTTCCCTACGGCGCATGCGCGAGTCGCGCTGCGCCCGCGATTGGCTCCAGCTGTGTGCTGGGAGCCGAGTGTTCCCAGCACACAACGGGCGGGAGACGGGATGTGATGTAATGCCCGTCTTTTGCCCGTGAATGCTGGGCCGGAAGTGGGTGCAGATACGTGTCTATCTGCACCCCCCTCCCCCCTGAAAGGTGTCAATTGTGACACCGGAGGGGGGGAGTGTTCGGATCAGCGGATCTTCACTTTAGGGTGGAGATCCGCTTTAAGGAGTCTCCTTCCTTATGTGGAGAGTTGATATCCACTATTAAGGAGGAACTCCGTACCACCTTTCAGGCTTTTAGGTCTAACCTAGGGGAACAAACAAGTTCCATGGAAGAGCCGGGAGGGTCGCAGAACTCTTCACTGAGCGAGGCTCAGGCTTTATTCACCCCAATATCCCAAAATCTTTCTCAGGAGTCAGTGCTGGTAGATTCAGACTCTGAGGAAGAAGATGAAGCAGAGTCGACTTCAAAATATAAATTGTCACTGGAGGAGGTCGCAGGCCTTGTTAAGGTGATCCATGCGACTTTGGGGATAGAAGAGGAGAAAAAGGAATTTTCCCTACATGACCGGATGTATGCAGGTTTAGGGGATACCAAAGGTAGGGTGTTTCCAGTACATTCCTTAATCACGGATATGATTAAGAAGGAATGGTTGGACCCAGAGAAGAAGCCATTTTTCTTTCTCGTACATCACGGGACACAGAGCGGCATATTCATTACTATGTGGGTTATATGGAGTACCTTCAGGTGTGGACACTGGCAATCTCAAACAGGAAGTCCCCTCCCTATATAACCCCCTCCCCTAGAGGGAGTCCCTCAGTTTTTTCGCCAGTGTCTTAGGTGTTGGTCACGGAATAGCTTTGCTCCACATCCTTGGGATTAAGGGCGGGCTAACCGGATCTGTCCAAAGAGCCTCAGTGCCAAAGTGGACAGTACCCGGGCCCCAAACCGTGGGGTTTTGCCTATAATGCTCCTCTTTGGAGGGCTGGACCCTGGGCCCAGGACTTGGAGTTTGTAAAAACCATAAGTTCCTGTTTGCCAGGGTGCTATATAGGTCCAGGACAGTGGGTACCTTCATAGGACCCCAGGGCCTGAAGGTCTACTACGCTACCCACGGAGATGGGAGAAGATTGGATCAGTTTGCTGGACAAACATCCTGCAGCATGGAGCAGGTAAGGGGGAGCCTGCGGGACTTGGTTCGACAGCAGGCTCTCTGGGGTAACCTAAAAGGGGGGATAGCCTAAGTATGCTCTGCATGGGCAACCTTGCTCACTATGTCTGAGAGAGACAGGATGACACCTTTTCTCCCCCATCACTAGGTTCCCCTGTCTAAGAATGTGTTGCTGGCTAACCTGCTGCTTTCTTCCTAGGACTAGTAAGGATCCCTAGGGGCCTTTTGGAGAGTCCTACCTGGCCGGGGGTTTGAATCTGCCGCCTGTTTCTGCAGTCCTGGATCTCCAGCAGCGCGGCTCCTCCATGTTCCTCCTGTTTTCGGCATACGCGCGCGCGCGCGCGCACGTCTTATAGACGTTTTTCGCGCCGTTCACACAGGAGGGCGGGGGGGGGCGTGCCTGCGGCGTCATACAGGGGCGCGCCTTGTGCTGTTATAGATCAGCAGGCATTGTCAGTGCTCAGTCTGAGGCTGATTTCAGAAGGAGAGGACGCAGAGCGGCAGAACAGTGACTCCCGGTGGCGGAAGAGGGGTAGTACATGCTGGACTTTGTTCCAATGCCTTTTTTGTTAAGCCAAGAAATTCCCCTTTTTACAGCAGGTTGGAGGCTGGCAAACTAAAGTTTGGGGTCACTGTATGTTTTAAAAAAAAAAAAAAAAAAAATATATATAATATATATTTAAAAAAAAAAAAAAAAAAAAAAAAAGAGAAAAACATACGGGATCCCATCAGTTTTTGGGCATTAGTGATCTATTGTCCCCTAAGCTCTGGTTTTGTACTCCTGCCCACTACAGTCTGTTGTGTGGGCGGAGTCCCTCGATTTTGTATTATGGCTTCCAAAGGTTCGGGGTCAAAGGGTACAAAAAAGACCAAAAAACAAAGGGGTTCCCCTTCTGATTCTGATGATATGCCGATACTTTCCCCGCAACTTATTAACATAAAGAGCGCCTTGGATGAGCCATTAGGGGGATCTGGTGCGGAGGCTGGCCCAGATCAGCCCAGCCCTGTGTTTATCACAGAGGAGATGCTAGCCGTATCCCTAGGGGGGCTAGAAGAGAGAATAGCAGCATTGATCGCTAGAGCTATTCCTGGTAAGAAACGGGTTAGATCCCCATCACCAAGAGGTGTATCCTCAGATGCTGAGATTCTCTCTCCGGAGGAATTGGAATCACAGGAGGATCAACTAGACCTGAACCAAGAGGGTTCAGGGATTGAGGGATCTGCCTCTGAGGAACCATTTTCAGACTCCCAGACAGAAAGACTATGGGTACAGTCTTTGACGGACATGGTCCGCTCGGCATTTAGTTTACCATTGCCAGAGCCTCAGGTTCCTCCGGTATCCTCTCTGGGCTCTTTGAAAGCTCCGTTAAGCAACGCAGTTTTTCCGGTCCATCCTCTCTTGGAGGAATTGATCTTTCGGGATTGGGTACGGCCGGACAGGATTTTTCTGCCACCGAAAAGATTTGCGGTCATTTACCCCATGGAGGAAAGATTCTCCAAGAGGTGGAGGCTCCCAGTAGTGGATGCAGCCATCTCATGTGTGAATAAATCACTAACTTGCCCGGTGGAAAACATACATATGTTTAAAGATCCGGTTGATAAAAGGTTAGAGACACTTTTAAAAGCATCCTTTGCTACGGCAGGAGCAGTGGTGCAGCCAGCTGTGGCTGCGATTGGTGTTTGTCAGGCGTTAAAAGACCAGACAAAGGAAATGTTAAAGGACATGCCTACCCAACAAGCAGAAGAGTTTTCTGACATTCCCAGAGCTCTGTGTTTTGCTGTAGATGCTATAAAAGATTCCATCCAGCAGGCCTCTCGTTTATCACTATTTTTGGTGCACATGAGAAGGCTCTTATGGTTGAAGAACTGGGCGGCGGAGCCCCCATGCAAAAAGCTTCTGGCAGGGTTTCCCTTCCATGGAGGACGACTCTTCGGAGAGGATCTGGATAAATATATTCAGACTATTTCAAATGGCAAGAGTACCCTTTTACCGGTCAAAAAGACATTCCGGGGTCCTACATTTAAAAGGCAGCTCTTTCCTGTCTCGGGGCCCTCAAATTCCAGGCAGTATCGACGGCCGCCTGCACGATCCAACGTTAACAGTAGATCGCAGGGACAGGCCCCTGGGGGTAAGAGGCCATGGTATCGCAAGCCGACAAAGACAGCCCCTAAGTCTGCCTTATGAAGGGGCGCCCCCACTCTCGCGGGTGGGGGGAAGGCTTCGTTTCTTCTCAGAAGTTTGGGAAGCCAAGATCCCCGACAAATGGGTCCGGGCATCTGTAACCACAGGTTACAGACTGGAGTTTCTAAGGTATCCTCCGCCTCATTTTCAAGAATCAAGGCTACCAAGGGATCCAGCAAGGAAGGCCTCAATGCTGGCAGCTTTGGATCACCTGCTTTGCCAGGACGTAATAATAGAGGTGCCAGCCCAAGAGCAAGGGCTAGGTTTCTATTCCAATCTCTTTGTCATACCAAAGCCCAACGGCGATGTCAGGCCAATCTTGGACCTAAAGAGGTTAAACGGTTACCTAAGGGTTCGTTCCTTCCGGATGGAATCCATCCGGTCAGCAGCCGCCGCGCTTCAGAAGGACGATTTTCTGGCCTCCATAGACATAAAGGATGCTTACCTTCATGTACCAATCTTTCAGTTGCATCAAAGATTTTTACGCTTCGCGGTGGAGCAGCGACACTTCTAATTCAGGGCGCTCCCCTTCGGGCTGGCCACGGCCCCCCGGGTATTCACGAAGATCCTAGCCCCAGTTCTGGCCAATTTAAGGATCCAGGGGGTCACAGTCCTAGCATACTTGGACGACCTTTTAATCATAGATCACTCACGGCCGGGTCTGCAAAAGGCAGTAAACCTCACGGTTCGGTACCTCGAAGAATTCGGCTGGGTCCTAAACCGGGGAAAGTCAGCGTTCCAGCCTACAAAGCAGTTGGAATACCTCGGCATGAGGTTAGACACAGAACAGCAAAGGGTGTTCCTGCCCCTGGTAAAGATCGAGGCTATCAAGGGGTTGGTTCTAAACAAGAAAAAACCAACTATTCGCCTGTGTATGCGAGTACTAGGCAAGCTAGTGGCCACGTTCGAGGCAGTTCCATACGCTCAGATCCACACTCGCGTCCTACAGGCAGCCATTCTAGCAGCCTGGGGCAAGAGGGCACATGCCTTAGAGTCCCCTTTGACGCTATCATCAAGGGTCCGACAAAGCCTGGCCTGGTGGTTGAACCCCCAGAATCTTCTAAAGGGAAAATCCTTCAGCCCTG
This sequence comes from Rana kukunoris, assembly GCA_029574335.1. Taxonomy (NCBI): domain Eukaryota; kingdom Metazoa; phylum Chordata; class Amphibia; order Anura; family Ranidae; genus Rana; species Rana kukunoris. The sequence goes on from CM056049.1 coordinate 414,708,439, forward strand.
TTGTCTGGAAGGTAGTTACCACAGACGCCAGCCTGGCAGGCTGGGGGGCGGTCTTCGAGGGGTTCTCTCGCCAGGGAACTTGGGTGAAAGCAGAGAGGCAGCTCCCCATCAATATCTTGGAGATCAGAGCTGCTCGCCTAGCCCTTCTGGCATGGACCTCCAGATTAAAGGGGTTCCCGGTGAGAATCCAGTCAGACAATGCCACGGCGGTGGCATACATAAACCACCAAGGGGGAACCAGGAGTCAGGCCGCTCAGAGGGAGGTGAGCTTGATTTTTCAGTGGGCAGAGGTTCATGTACCCTGCATTTCAGCGATATTCATTCCTGGAGTGGACAACCTGCAGGCAGACTTCTTAAGTCGCCAGAGTCTGTTGCCAGGGGAGTGGTCTCTGCATCCCCAGGTCTTTCAGACAATCTGCCAGAGGTGGGGAATGCCAGACGTAGATATAATGGCATCCAGGTTCAACAAGAAACTAGACAGGTTCGTGTCTCGAGCGAGGGATCCTATGGCCTGCGGAACCGATGCGTTGGTTTGCCCTTGGCATCAATTCAAACTTCTATATGCATTCCCTCCACTACAGTTACTCCCTCGCCTGTTGCGCAAGATCAGAGTGGAGCACAAGCCAGTCATTCTAGTAGCTCCGGCTTGGCCCCGGAGGACTTGGTACTCACTAGTCCTGAAGATGGCAGTGGGAGACCCTTGGACTCTTCCTCTACAACCAGACCTACTCTCACAAGGCCCGATCCTCCACCCTACATTACGGCGTCTAAATTTGACGGCCTGGAGGCTGAATCCCTGATTCTCAGGGGTAGAGGTCTGTCTAGGCAGGTAATTCCTACCCTGATTAGGGCTAGAAAGCCGGTCTCCAGGGTGATTTATTACAGGGTGTGGAGGAACTACGTAGGCTGGTGTGAATCCAAAAGATGGAATTCCCGCAAATATACTATTGATAGGGTGTTAAGTTTTCTCCAGCTAGGAGTGGATAAAGGCCTGGCACTAAGCACAATCAAGGGACAGATCTCAGCTCTGTCAGTGTGGTTTCAGAGGCCGCTGGCCACCCACTCGCTGGTAAAGACCTTCTTACAAGGGGTCTTGCGTATTAATCCTCCTGTCAAGTCACCAATTTGTCCATGGGACTTAAATCTTGTCCTGTCCACTTTACAGAAACAACCCTTTGAGCCGTTGGCCTTTAGTCTTACTGAGAAGAAAGTTGGTTTTCTTGGTCGCCATAGTTTCGGCCAGGAGAGTGTCAGAATTAGCAGCATTATCGTGTAAGGAACCATATCTCGTTCTGCATAAGGACAGGGCAGTTCTCCGGCCCCATCCTTCCTTTCTACCGAAGGTTATATCCAAATTTCACTTGAACCAGGATTTGGTACTTCCATCCTTCTTTCCAAAACCCACATCTAGAAAGGAGGGGTTGCTGCATACCTTGGATATTGTCCGGGCCATGAAGGCCTATCTTAAAGCTACAGAAAAGATCCGGAAAACAGATGTGTTGTTCGTTCTACCAGATGGCCCCAAGAAGGGGCAGGCAGCTGCAAAATCCACCATCTCGAGATGGATTAGACAATTAATCATTCAAGCCTACGGTTTGAAGAGGTTGCCTCCTCCTTTGTCGGTAAAGGCCCATTCTACCAGGGCCATGGGCGCCTCCTGGGCAGCACACCATCAGATCTCTATGGCTCAGATATGCAAGGCAGCGACGTGGTCATCAGTCCACACGTTTACAAAGTTTTATCAACTAGACGTGAGAAGAAATGCAGATTCTGCCTTTGGACAGGCAGTACTACAGGCTGCAGTTTGACATCCTCGGGATCAGAAGCACCCTTGGTTGTAAAAAAAAAAAAAAAAAAAAAAAAGTTTTTTTTTGACTAAGTTGGAATTATTATTATTATTTGAGTTTACCTCTAAATTGAATCCTTCTTTGGAAGATGTCTCCCTCCCCTCATTAAAGCATTGCTTTCGGACATCCCACATAGTAATGAATATGCCGCTCTGTGTCCCGTGATGTACGAGAAAGAAAAAGGGATTTTTAAATACAGCTTACCTGTAAAATCCTTTTCTTGGAGTACATCACGGGACACAGAGCTCCCACCCCTCTTTTGGGTGACCATTTTGGGAGGCATACTGCTTGCTACAAAACTGAGGGACTCCCTCTAGGGGAGGGGGTTATATAGGGAGGGGACTTCCTGTTTGAGATTGCCAGTGTCCACACCTGAAGGTACTCCATATAACCCACATAGTAAGGAATATGCCGCTCTGTGTCCCGTGATGTACTCCAAGAAAAGGATTTTACAGGTAAGCTGTATTTAAAAATCCCTTTTTTTCAGGGGCACACAAGAGGAGGTTCCCTTTCGAGGAAAGTCCCGATGCCATTTGGAATAAAGTCCCAAAATTGGATGCGGCGTTCTCACAGGTTTCGAAATCTTCTGATCTAGCCTTTGAGGACATGGGCACTAGGGTTGCCACCTGTCCGGTTTTGACCCGGACAGTCCGGGTTTGGACACATGTGCCCGGTTTTGAAGCCTCCTGAGACCCGGGCACATTTAAATAAAAAAATTTTTTTTTTTTTTTTTTTTTTTTTAGCTGTCCATCCTGGCCCGGCCGCAACAGAGCTGCACATCCCCGGCTCCACCAGCTTGCCTGAGTGTTAGTAGAAGGTGTGCCGCCCGCAGCAGTGCTCTGTTGGCACCCTGTAAACATGTGTGCATCCGGGCTGTAAACATGTGTGCAACTTCTCACTGTGCTAGCCCCTCCCCCTCCCTCCGGCGCGCCTCCGTCTGCATTGTGTGCTGCAGAGTGGAAGAGGACACATGGGACACAGAGTGCTCAGCTCTTCTCTGACTGGCTACAGAATACACATGGAGGTGGGTGGATGGGCGGACCATACACTACCCCCACCATACACTAAACATACAGTTCTGCCCCCCCCTGCATATACCATTACCATCCACAGCCGTATATACAGTTCTGCCCCCCCTCCATACCATCCACAGCCATACATACATTCCTGCCCCCCCTGCATATACCATCCACAGCCATACATACAGTCCTGCCCCCCCCTCCATATACCATCCACAGCCATACATACAGTCCTGCCCCCCCACCCCTCCATACAGGGCCGGATTAACAGAGGGGCTGATGGAGCGGGGGTTGTAGCTCGATGACCAGAGGTCACAGAAACCCCACATTTGGGGGGTAGTCAGTTGAAGACCTACCCCACAACTGGTCAAAATATGGGATGGCTATCATTTATGGTTCTGGAGATACGGGGCTGCTTGCACAGCCTGTCAGAAGCTACATACAGAGCGGCCATTATAAATACAAGCTGACACACTGCAGCAGACTGAGAAAAAAAAATCATCATTAATTTTTTGCTAGAAAATTACTCTATGGTGGTCTTTGCAACTTTTTATGTTGCACGGCATAGAGCTGCACGATTCTTGCTAAAACGACAACTGCAATTTTTTTGCTTAGAAGATAGATGACAATTCTCTCACGATTCGTGCGGCATAACATCATCTTTCACATTAAAATGAAAAAAAAAAAAATGGACTAACTTTACTGTTTTGTTTTTATGGTTTTTATTATTCAATGAAGTGGGCAAATGCAGCGTGACATAAAATATTGCAGCAATTCCCATTTTTGTCTCTGCTAATATATATATAATGTTTGGTGGTTCCAAGTAATTTTCTAGCAAAAAATATTGCTTTTTAACAAGTGTTGGACTTTAAGTGGTTACATTTCTTGCATTTACACACAGAAGTTTAATCTAAAAAGGAAGTCGGTTACAATGTTTCATGTTGTTTACAAACTTGGCAGACTGCCCGGATATTTTCTTTACACACAGAAGTTTATCCCTTTGTTCTATGAAGAAAGTGTTAGTTACAATGGGGCTGATTTACCAAGCCTGTGCGCCAAGACTCATGGTGCACAAGCAGGAGTAAACCTGTTTTTGACATTTACCAAAGAAACACGCTGCCAGTGCAGCGTGTTTCCTCATTTACTAAAGTGCCTAATGCGCCCAGAAGAGGGCGCACAGCACGCCAGTACAGAGCTGGCGTGCGGCATTTAGTAATGTAAACATCGGGGATTCGGGCGGGAGTTTATGAGGGGAGGGAGGGGGGTGATGCAGGGGAAGTGTAGTGACATGTGTTTAAACTTGTGTGGCGGGCCGATTTGAAAGGGAAAGTGACTTTTGGGACCCGATCCCCGTGCCCTTGCAAAGTACGCTAGAACCTCGGAAGGTTCACTTGCATACTGGGCATGCGCAGAGGGAAAAATCGGAGCTCACCGCGCGCCTCTTCAGTACGCCGGGAAATCCTTGGTAAATACCAGGCGGCGTAGCAGTGTTTGCACTGCCTGGAGCGGCGCACGGCAAGCTCCGAGCTGTTCTCGGGCTGCGCTGACACTGAAGGGGAACTCCGCGCCAAATTTCAAATGTGAAACCGGCGCGGCTTCCCCCCCAGGGGTACAATAGGCTCTCCGGCTTGGTCCGGAACGTGAGGGGTTAACCCACGCCAAAATCGGCGTGGGGTTCCCCCCCAGATCCGTACCAAGCCCTCATCCCAGGCATGCAGTCTGGCCGGACAGGAATGGGGGTGGGGACGAGCGAGCGCCCCCCCCCCTCCTGAGCCGTACCAGACCACATGCCCTCAACATGGGGGAGTGTGTGCTTTGGGGGAGGGGGGCGCTGCCCCCCCACCCCAAAGCACTCTTGTCCCCATGTCGATCGGGACAAGAGCCTCTTCCCGACAACCCTAGCCATTGGTTGTCGGGGTATGCGGGCGGGAGCCAATCAGAATCTGGGAGCCCCGTTTAATAAGGTGGCCCCCAGATTTCGGGCCCCCACCCTATGTGAATGAGTATGGGGTACATCGTACCCCTACCCATTCACCTGGTGAAGGTGGTTTAAACTTTGAGGGTCTTCTGCCGCCACCCCCTTCGAATTTTTCGGCCTGGACGGGGGTCGCACATCCCATCCAGGACTTGGACGTGGCGGGCTTCTCGTCGCTGTCTTCTGCCGCTGCCCCCTTCACCACGAAGCTCCGTGCTTGTTTGATGAGGGCAGCGGGCTTCCGTCGTCTTCTCCGGGGCGAGGGTCGTACATCCCACCCCGGATTTCGTCGCCGGCTTCTGCCTGGCTCCTACTAGGGGCCAGGCCTTCTTTTGCCGTCTTCCGCCGGAGGGCGCCACTCTCCGGGCTTCTCGACGTTGTCTTCCGCCGCGGGGGCCAGGCCTTCTTCTTTGCCGCCCCCTTCGATTTTTTCGGCCTGGACGGGGGTCGCACATCCCATCCAGGACTTGGACGTGGCGGGCTTCTCGTCGCTGTCTTCTGCCGCTGCCCCCTTCACCACGAAGCTCCGTGCTTGTTTGATGAGGGCAGCGGGCTTCCGTCGTCTTCTCCGGGGCGAGGGTCGTACATCCCACCCCGGATTTCGTCGCCGGCTTCTGCCTGGCTCCTACTAGGGGCCAGGCCTTCTTTTGCCGTCTTCCGCCGCGGGGGCCAGGCCTTCTTCTTTGCCGCCCCCTTCGATTTTTTCGGCCTGGACGGGGGTCGCACATCCCATCCAGGACTTGGACGTGGCGGGCTTCTCGTCGCCGTTTTCTGCCGCTGCCCCCTGTCACGTCACATCACTGTCACATGGGTTAAGGTCACATGTTGGCATAACCACGCCCACGCCCAATGCCAATATAAGTCCTTGCCCGCCGCTCAGAAGGCATTTCAGCGCCGGACCTCGCCGTGTCAACATCGAATGGAAGAAGAGTGTCACCCCGCGGCGGAAGACTGCGACGGAAGCCCGCTGCCCTCATCAAACAAGCACGGAGCTTCGTGGTGAAGGGGGCAGCGGCAGAAGACGGCGACGAAATCCGGGGTGGGATGTACGACCCTCGCCCCGGAGAAGACGACGGAAGCCCGCTGCCCTCATCAAACAAGCACGGAGCTTCGTGGTGAAGGGGGCAGCGGCAGAAAACGGCGACGAGAAGCCCGCCACGTCCAAGTCCTGGATTGGATGTGCGACCCCCGTCCAGGCCGAAAAAATCGAAGGGGGCGGCAAAGAAGAAGGCCTGGCCCCCGCGGCGGAAGACAACGTTGAGAAGCCCGGAGAGTGGCGCCCTCCGGCGGAAGACGGCGAAAGAAGCCCTGGGAGGAGCCAGGCAGAAGCGGAGGAGCCCGAGGTGGGGCGACACCCCCGTTGTTCTCCGCTGTTTTCGGCCGGCCCCCCCCGGATGTAAAAGAGCTTCATTTTGGGGTGGGGGCACAGTCGAGCATGGCGGAGAGCATGGGTGGGTGTTTCCCCCCCCCGGCAGAAGACGGCTAGAAGACCGAGGAGTGGCGACGCCCCCGTTCTCCGCCATTTCCGCCGGCCCCCCCCGGATGTAAAAGAGCTTTATTTGGGGTAGGGGGCCTGGCCGAACATGGCGGAGAGCATCGGTGGGTGTCTCTCCCTGGCGGAAGGCGGCGGCGAAGACCGGGGGGGGGGTAGGTGTACCCCCCCGGCGGAAGGCGAAGACCGAGGAGGGGTTTCGCCCCCCGTTGTTCTCCGCCATTTCCGCCGGCCCCCCCCGGATGTAAAAGAGCTTTATTTGGGGTAGGGGGCCTGGCCGAACATGGCCGAGAGCATCGGTGGGTGTCCCCCCCCGGCGGAAGGCGGCGGCGAAGACCGGTGCGGGGCTGGAGCCCCCCCGGCAGAAAACGCCTGGAAGACCGAGGGGCTCCGCCCCCGTTGTTCTCTGCTTCTTTCGGCCGGCCCCCCCCGAATGTGAAAGAGCTTATTTTGGGGTGGGGGCCTGGCTGGACATGGCGGAGATCATCGGTGGGTGTCCCCCCCCGGCAGAAGACGGCGAAGCCCGGGGCCCAATGGGCTGGTGGTGGGGGGTCCCGGCAGAAGACCCCCGGAGCTGACTAATAAATTATTTTTTTCTGTGTGTTTTTTTTTGTGTTTACACTTTTCCACCCGGTGAATGGGTAGGGGTACGATGTACCCCATACTCATTCACATAGGGTGGGGGGCCAGAATCTGGGGGCCCCCTTAATATAGGGGGCTCTCAGATTCTGATAAGCCCCCCGCCCGCATACCCCGACAACCAACGGCCAGGGTTGTCGGGAAGAGGCTCTTGTCCCGATCGACATGGGGACAAGAGTGCTTTGGGGTGGGGGGGCAGTGCCCCCCTCCCCCACAGCACACACTCCCCCATGTCGAGGGCATGTGGTCTGGTACGGCTCAGGAGGGGGGGGGGGCGCTCGCTCGTCCCCACCCCCATTCCTGTCCGGCCAGACTGCGTGCCTGGGAGAAGGGTTTGGTCTGGATCTGAGGGGGAACCCCACGCCGTTTTTTGGCGTGGGTTTAACCCCTTATGTTCCAGATCAAATCTAAGAGCCTGTTGTGCACCTGAAGGGGGACCCCCACGCCGTTTTTTTTTGTAATTTGGGGTGGAGTTCCCCTTTATCCCGGTCCTGTCAGGGGGGGGGGGGGAATGCCTGCTCGTCTGTCCCTACAATGTATGAAACAGCGATCTGTCATTTCCCCTACACAGTCCCACCCCCTTTACAGTTAGAACACACCCAGGTAACATATTCAACCCCTTCCGCGCCCCTAGTGTTAACCCCTTCCCTGCCAGTGTCATTTTTATAGTAAGCAATGCATTGATATACCATTGCTCGCTACAAAAATGCCAAATCTCACAAAAATGTGTCCGCCACAATGTCGCATTAGACAGAAAAAACAATGATAGCCACCATTACTAGTAAAACAAAAAATTATTCCAAAAAAACCCATAAGACCAACCCCTACTTAGAACTTTTGCCCAAACCAATCAAACGCTTATTGTGATTTTTTGCAACCAAAAAGATGTCCAAGAATACTTATCGGCCTAAACTGAGGGCAAACATTTTTTGAATATATTTTGGGGGAGATTTATTATAGCAAACCGTAAAAAAGATGTTTTTTTAGTTACCAAATTGTCGCTATATTTTTGGGTCAAGCAAAAATAAGAAAAAACGCAGAGGTGATCAAATACCACCAACAAAACAAAAAAAATTTAATTTTTAGGGGGGGGGGGGAGGATGAGGACGCCCAATTTTTTTGGGGGCCACGTCGCACAACCACGCAATTGTCAGTCAAAATGACGCAGTGTTGAAATGCAAAAAATGGCCCCGTCAGTGACCAGTAATATGCTCTGGGGCTCAAGTGGTTACAAATTAAGAATACACTAAAGTTAGCCCAATTTATGGCCATAATGTGAAAGATGATGTTACACCGAGTAAATAGATACCCAACATGTTACACTTTAATATTGCACACACTCATGGAATGGGGCCAAACTTCAGTACTTGAAAATACCCATAGGCAACGCTTTTTTATGTGTTTCAGGTTACCAGTTTAGATTTACAGAGGAGGTCTAGTGCTAAAAGTATTGCTCTCGCTCTAACGTACGCTATGATACCTCACATGTGGGGTTTGAACGGGGGTTCAATATGTGGGCGGGGCTTACACATTTAAGGCCCGCCCCCATATATGGAAACATTCTTCAAACCACACATGTGAGGTATCATAGCGTGCGTAACAGCAAGAGGAATATTTATAGCACTAGACCTCATCTGTAAATCTAAACTGGTAACCGGAAACAATAAAAATGCTGCTTGTTCGCTTCTGACTGCGAGCTACTAGGGACAGGGGCTTTTAAATTATTACTATTTAGGTTTGTTACGTAAAAATTCTATAAGACCTCCCGTTCAGCTTGTAAAGCATCACTTCATGGGGACCAAAAAAAAATTTAACACCTCTAATGCTTTCATCCGCCATTGCAGATTTGATTCTGGTACTGCATTTCGAGTGAACTGGGCATGCTCGAACACTTAGTAAAAAAAGCTGGTTGTCTGACCCTGAAAATGACTTGCATCTTTCTGAGCATGCTCAGAAAGCTCTTTTTTTGGCTTAGTAATTTAAGGACATCCTTAACAGGTGTAAGCAGTTCCAAGTGCACACAAACTAGAGGCTGACATTTCTTCATGTGTTTCCAATTGGTTCATTAGCACACATGTTATAAAAAGCGTGGATACTGCACGTGTCAGCTGCCCCTCAGAGGGGGCAGATTTGCTGGCTGGAAGTAATGGCGGAGCGAAACAGAGATGTTTTGGAGCAAGTTTTGTATTTTTTGATGTTTTCTCTGCTACATAATTTTGCTAAATGTTTCTCAAGATGTTAATGACTAATGTTTTAATCCTGTGGGTCTATCCTGTTATTTCAAAAGCATGATTTATTTTCCAATGACTGTGAAATAAACGTTGGTCTTTTTTGTTTTTAGGTGTTTGTATATATTTTTGGTGTGTTTTTTTTGTAATTTTTTTTTTGCTTTCCTTGTTTTGTGGACCAATAAAATTACTTTCAAATTTTGAAGTTTGTTTTGTGATATTTTTTTCATGCTATGGATTTCAACCGCTGCAGCTGAAATAGTTTGGGCCTAAACCATCAAGTGTGATTTGTCTCTAAGCTCTTTCCTGGTGTGTATGCATGAAATGTTTAGTCACCAGAAAAGGAAGGAACAAAGCGGTAAGTATTGTTTCCTAGAACTGATGTCCAGACTGACTTTTTAAAGCACATGTGCAAGATGTAGGAAAAGCTGCAAACAGGGCCTGTTGGAGGGGGGGGGGGGGGTGGTGTTTTTTTTTTTGGACAGGCTTGAAGTGCTGATTTACAGCGCTGTGCTTGAAACTAGCACAAGACAATCCTATTCTAATTGTGGGTTGTTTGAGGGAAGCCAATTGAGTGTTAGAACCCCTGCTAGTGTTTTTAGGTTGGGCTTTGTGTCCCTTTTCCTAAAATTGGCTTCACTTCCTGTCACACAGCTGAACAGGAAGTGAGGTTAAAACCCTACCAATGGTCTTTTCTTCGGGGCACAGGTCAATCTAACTAGTGTCACCATTAAGCAAATTGCACTGCAGTGTACACCCCAAATGATTAGTTACTTTGGGGTTTAGTAAAGGCAAAGCCGCTCTGCAGTAGAAGCGTAGGCAATGAAAATCAGAAGGGAAGCACTGATGGTTTTTACTTCCAATCCCGCCAAGTTTTGAGTTTTCTTCCTTGCTTGTCCACTTGTAGTGCAAAGTGGATTTGCCTTTAGTAAATGGACCCCAAAGTCCAAGATTCCTACTAATTTGGGGTGTACACAGCAAAATGCCATTTCCAAAATGGGAAACTATTTATATTGATCTGTGTGTCCCCAACAAAACATTACTCAGGTGTTTCCCTCACTTCCTGTTTGGCTGTGTGGCAGGAAGTGAATGAATTAAGTAGAAAGTGACAACATTTGTGAGGTGTCTTTACCCTATCAGGGGTGCAGGCATCCCCAAAACAAACAAGAAAATAGTTGATTTAACATTGGGTGGTGTTTGTGGGGGTCCCTAACACACATTCATACATATTAGCAACGCTGGATCGTGGCCTATTGGCATGGTTATATTTTCTTAAGCCTCTCAATAAAATGATCTGAAATTTGGGGTTAAACTGGAACAATAATCATCACTTTTATTTTTTGGATTTCTTTCATTTTGGATAGAGTTGGTGGGGGGGGGGGGGGGGGGTTAGAAGCTCTGTCAGTTTATTTTGTATTATCCCTGTCCGTTTGGGGAGATTGGCCTTCACTTCCTGCCCCATAGCCAAACAGGAAGTGATCGAAAAACTAGGCAAATTAAGGGCCCCCCCCACAGAACTTGTGTGTGTCCCCTGAAAATTCCTGGGTGGGTCATAAAAAAACAGGGTGTGGCCTTGACAGGAAGGGTGGGTCATTTTTCTATTAGGGGGGTGCCAAAATTTGGTCAGGCCTAGGGCAGCACAAAACCTAAATCTCCTACTGCATATTAGGGCTTATTTAGACAGGATCCAATTTACAGCATGTTTTTAGATTGTTGGAGGAAACCCGCACAGGGAGAACATGCAAACTCCAGGCAGATAGTGTCACGGGCAGGATTCGAACCAGCAACCCTTTTGCTGCTAGGTGAACCTGCTACACACTACGCTACTGTGCTGAACGAACATGATTGCAGCTGAAAGCATGAGATGTTTTTTTTTTTACCAATTCCATGCTTTCCAGCCTGGAGGACAGATGTGGGGTCTAATTGACCCCGCCTTTCTCTATAAAGAGGACCTGTCACACACTAGTCCTATTACAAGGGATGTTTACATTCCTTGTAATAGGAAGAAAAGTGAAAAATAATACAAACAAAGGGACAAACAAGTGCAAAAATTAAAATATTAAGTAAAAAAATAAAATAACAAAGGAATTTAAATGCTCCTGTCCCTAGTAGCTCGCACTCAGAAGCGAACACGCATGCAAGTCCCACCCACATATGTAAACATCCTTCAAACCCCACATGTGAGGTATCATAGCGTGCGTTAGAGCGAGAGCAATAATGTTAGCACTAGACCTCCTCTGTAACTCAAAAGTGGTAACCTGAGAAAAAAAGTCAAGCGTTGCCTATGGAGATTTTTAATAACGAAGTTTAGCGCCATTCCATGAGTGTGCGCAATATGAAAGCGTGACAAGTTAGGTATCTATTTACTCGGTGTAACATCATCTTTTACCTTATCCCTAAAAATTGGCCTAGCTTTACTGCTTTCTTATTTTGTCATTCATGAAACAGGTTTTTTTTTTGAAAGCCAAAAAAAAAAAAAACGTTTGAAAATTTTTGGCACAAATACTGTTGGAAATGTGTCCGAAAAAATGGCCGCCACTTTATTCCCTAGGGTGTTTGTTAATAAAATATATATAATGTTTGGGGGTCCTGAGTAAGTTTCAAGGAAGAAAATATAATTGTTACATGAAGGAGAGAAGTGCCAGAATAGGCGCGGTATGGAAGTGGTTAAAGTGCACCAATAAAAGTGAAAAATTCCTTGAAATTTCGTACCATGGGGGGGGGGAGGCAATTAGGGGCGCCATCAGGAATTATGGGGCCCCTTACACAGCTTCAGGCATGGGCCCCTGGAGCAGAGAATAGGGGGGGGGGTGCCGCCTGATATTAAGAAGGGGGGGGGGCTGCCGCAATTTGATAAGCGGGGGGTTCCTTTACTAAAAAATACATATAGAAAAATATATATTAAAAAGGGTGGTAGCCATCCGGGGGCCCTGGGGACCACTGGGCCCTTTAATAAAAAGAAACTTCTGGGCTCTTTAATGAAAAATAAATTACAATATCTACATATATAAAATAATAAAAAAGGGGGTTGCCTTGGGAGCTCTGGGCCCTTTAATAAAAAATAACTACCAAAAATCTAAAAAAAAAAAATAACATTGGGTGGGAGCTGTGGTGGCTCAACGTGAATGGCACTGCGCTGACAAGCCGTTCACCTCTGCAGCCAAGGGTTCGGATCCCGGTCTCGGCTACATGTGAATTGAGTTTGGTGGTGTCAGCCCGGCTCCCGGTGGGTGTGCTATGCAAGGTACGCCTGTGCTTAGTATGCCCACCCCCCCCCCCCCCCCACAAAAAAAAACACCACACTTGCACACACTTTGGCCATGAGGTCTCCTAAAATAAAGGGAGGCGAAGGACCTACAGGGCTGGCTGGGTGGGCTACACTCCTTCATAGGGGGAGTCCCTCTGTCCCATCGGGCTCCCAAGTGTAGCAGGTGGGGTGAGGCCCCCCTCACACCCACCATTGCCACCGGGGGCATGGAGAAGGATGGCGATTGCAAGTCCAGCTCCTCTCTCTCGACTTCACGCACAAAATACACTTTAAAAAGAGAAAATTAAAGTAAAAAGTAACAAACCTGGGGAAAATGTTTATAACATTTTTAGAAGCAAAAAGGTTGTCTGGGGCCCTCTGGGAGCTTTCAAAATTATATTATATATATATATGTTTAAAAAAATAACCAAAAAATATATCATATGTTTTTTTTTTGATTTTTTGTAAAGGTGGGGGGTTGTCATCTGGAGCCCTGGGGATCTCCGGGCCACTGGGGACCAGGCCATGGGGACCTCCAGACCCCTAAACCAAAACATTGGCCCTTTAATAACAAAAAATTTGGGGGGTTGCCACCCGGGGCTCGGGCCCTGGGGACCTCCAGACTGCTAAAAAATATTAAATTCCAAAAATTGGCCCTTTAATAAAAAATCCTACAAAAACCAACTAACAAAATATATATACAAAAAAAAAAGAGGGGGGTTACCATCTGGGGCGCTGGGGGGCCTCCAGGCATCTGGGCACCTCCGGACCCCCGGGCCCCTTACAGGTGTACAGGGCCGCCATCATGAATTTTGGGGCCCCTTACACAGCTTCAGGCATGGGCCCCCTGGAGCAGAGAACCGGGGGGGGGCTGCTGCCGCATGAAATTGAGAAGCGGGGGGGGGGGGTGGTGCCACAAATTGAGGAGCGGAGGGGCCCTTTACAAAAATTTTGACAGAAATAAGAAATAAAGAAAAATATATATAAAAAAGGGGGGGTAGCCATCGGGGCCCTGGGGACCTCTGTGCTCTTTATCAAATAAAATAAAAAAGAGAGAAAATACATATATATATATTTTTTTAAATATAACATTTATCGAAAAAAAGTAAAAAAACAAGGGGGTAGCCTTCCAGGGCCCTGGGGACCTCTGGGCCCTTTCCTTAAAAAAAAAAAAAAAATATATTAAAAAAAAAATATATTTTTTTTTAAATATATATATTTTATTTAAAAAAAAGGGCTTGCCATCTGGGGCCCTTAGTGGCCTCCGGGCCCCTGGGGACCTTCGGAGCCCTTAAACAAAAAAAAAAAAAAAAAAAAATGTTTTTTTTGTTTTAGGGTGGTTCCCATCCGGGCCCCCTGGGGACCCCGGGCGGTTGTAATGCCTGTACCCCCCTAATGGCGGCCCTGCAGGTGTACTGCCTGTACCCTGATGGCGGCCCTGGGTGTAATGTCAGCATGTGAAAATGACATTCTGAAGGAAAAAAGCCATTTAAAATCTGACTCGCGGCAATAATGGAATTGTCAGCTCCTTGGAAATTTGCAGGAGAATTCATTCATTAAAAACACCAAAAAAAAAAGTGGGGGTCCCCCCAAATTCAATAACCAGACCCTTTAGGTCTGGTATGGATATTAAGGGGAACCCCGCCATCAATTTTTAAAAAAAAATGACGTGGGGTTCCCCCCAAATATCCATAACCAGACCCTTCAGGTCTGGTGTGGAATTTAAGGGGAACTCCACTCCAAATAAAAAAAAAATGGCGTGGAGTCCCCCCTAAAATCCACACCAGACCCCTTATCCGAGCACGTTGACCTGGCCGGCCGCAGAAAAGAGGGGGGGACAGAGCGCGGCCCCCCCCTCTCCTGAACCGCACCAGGCCACATGCCCTCAACATTGGGAGGGTGTTTTGGGGTGCCCCCAAAACACCTTGTCCCCATGTTGATGAGGACAAGGGTCTCTTCCCACAACCCTTGCCCGGTGGTTTGTGGGGGTCTGCGGGCAGGAGGCTTATCGAAATCTGGAAGACCCCTTTAACAAAGGGGCCCCCCAGATCCCGGCCCCCCCCCTGTGTGAAATGGTAATGGGGTACCTTGTACCTCTACCATTTCACGAGTAAAAAAAATGTAAAGGGTTAAAAAAGACAAGAGCCGGTTTTTGACAAGTCCTTTATTATCTTCTTTCTTCTTTTCCTTCGGGTTTCTTCTTCCTCCTCCTTCTTCTTCCTCTGCTTCTGTCTTGGGTCTTCTATTCCCGCATCTTGCCCGGCGTGTTCTTCCATTTCTTCTTCCGCTGTCTTCTCGTCCGCATCTTCTTCTCCTTCTTTTCTTCGCCGAGGCGCCGCTTCCAATTGAAATCCCCGCTGTCTGCCGGACCACGCCCCCCCCCTCTGACGCCAGGGCAAGCTCTTAGGAGTGTGCTGCCAGTGCGTCAGAGGGGGGCGTGGTCACATGTCAGAGGGCGGCCAATTCAATTCGAAGTTGCGTGCGTGCGCGGCTTTTTCTTTGCCAGAGTCGCCGCTTCCAATTGAATTGCCCGCTTTCTGGAACATGTGACCACGCCCCCCTCTGACGCACTGGCACCACACGGGGACTTTCCTAAGAGCTCGCCCGTGGCGTCAGAGGGGGGGCGTGGTCCGGCAGACAGCGGGGATTTCAATTGGAAGCGGCCGCTCCGGCGAAAAGAAGAAGAAGGAGAAGATGCGGACGAGAAGGACAGCGGAAGAAGATGGAAGAACACGCCGGGCAAGATGCGGGAATAGAAGACCCAAGACAGAAGCAGAGGAAGAAGAAGGAGGAGGAAGAAGAAACCCGAAGGAAAGAAGAAAGAAGATAATAAAGGACTTGTCAAAAACCGGCTCTTGTCTTTTTTAACCCTTTACATTTTTTTTTACTCGTGAAATGGTAGAGGTACAAGGTACCCCATTACCATTTCACACAGGGGGGGGGCCGGGATCTGGGGGCCCCTTTGTTAAAGGGGTTTCCAGATTTCGATAAGCCTCCGCCCGCAGACCCCCACAACCACCGGGCAAGGGTTGTGGGGAAGAGACCCTTGTCCTCATCAACATGGGGACAAGGTGTTTTGGGGGGCACCCCAAAACACCCTCCCAATGTTGAGGGCATGTGGCCTGGTGCGGTTCAGGAGAGGGGGGGGGCCGCGCTCTGTCCCCCCCTCTTTTCTGCGCGCGCGGCCAGGTCAACGTGCTCGGATAGGGGGTCGTGGGTTTGTTGTGGATTTTAGGGGACTCCACGCCATTTTTTTTTTTTTGGGGTGGAGTTCCCCTTAAATTCCACACCAGACCCGAAGGGTCTGGTTATGGATATTTGGGGGGAACCCCACGTCATTTTTTTTAAAATTGACGGCGGGGTTCCCCTAATATCCATACCAGACCTAAAGGGTCTGGTTATTGAATTTGGGGGGACCCCCCACGTTTTTTTTTAATTTTTTTAAAAATCGTACCATGGGGGGGGGGGAATGTCAGCAGGTGAATAAAGCGCACTTTTCCTGCGGTTAGAAATATGTTTTTTGCACAAAATGACATTCTGAAAAAAACAAAAAAAAAAACAAGCCATTTAAAAATGACTCGCGCACTTTATTGAATTGTCGGCTCCCGGCCCCCCAGAGTATGCATTCTTTAAAAATAGGGGAAAAAAAAGCGTGGGGTCCCCCCAAATTCAATAACCAGACCCTTTAGGTCTGGTATGGATATTAAGGGGAACCCCGCCATCAATTTATTTAAAAAAATGACGTGGGGTTCCCCCCAAATATCCATAACCAGACCCTTCGGGTCTGGTGTGGAATTTAAGGGAACTCCACCCCAAATGTAAAAAATAAATGGCGTGGAGTCCCCCTAAAATCCACACCCAGAACCCTATTATACGAGCACGTTGACCTGCCGGCCGCAGAAAAGAGGGGGGGACAGAGCGCGGCCCCCCCCCTCTCCTGAACCGCACCAGGCCACATGCCCTCAACATTTGGGAGGGTGGTTTTGGGGTGCCCCCCAAAACACCTTGTCCCCATGTTGATGATGACAAGGACAAGGGTTCTTCCCCAAAACCCTTG